>LR738711.1:137435732-137640017 GCA_902687465.1 Secale cereale | reverse complement strand
TCAAACATAGGTCGTATTCGAACCAACGAGAACATAGCAAAGGCCGATAGGGGGCTACGGATCGTATTCGAATCCTAGCTTAGCCCCTATGGTCCGGTTTGTATGATCGTATTCGAATCATAAGCCCCTTGGATCGTATTCGAATCCATTGCTTGGCTAAAATTTAAAAGGCCAGTAGGGGGCTACGGATCATATTCGAATCCTAGCTTAGCCCCTATGGTCCGGTTTGTATGATCGTATTTGAATCATAAGCTCATTGGATCGTATTCGAATCCATTGCTTGGCTAAAATTTCAAGGCCAGTAGGGGGCTACGGATCGTATTCGAATCCTAGCTTAGCCCCTATGGTCCGGTTTACTGATCGTATTCGAATCAGAAGTCTCGATTTGGAGCCTGGCAGCTCGCAAAATGCCTCGACTACATGGTTTTATTTGCAAACTCATATTTTTTGTATTTGTGTTCTATGGTTCTTTGATCCGGAGTGGGACAACTCCAAAGTTGGCCACATATCTTCAAAAGTCTGGACACAGAGTTTCAGCTTTATTTAAACCGGTAGCTTCTGTAAATCCGGAATTATTATTGGGTCTATCCTAAAGGCTCCCTCAGAAAACTGCAAAGTTCGCCGGATTAAGAATATCAAGCATACTTAATCGCAGGTATGAAGTTATTTCTGGTATAAACAGACACTTGTTTGATATATTTTGTGAGCAATTTAATCGGTCCGGCGATAAACCGCTAGGACATCTTTTAAGTGTAATCTATGCAGAAACAGATAGTACGCAAGATAAACCATATCAGACAAGATTCTAATTGGCAAACGTCAAAGCAAAGTTGGGACATCCGGATCAAAACAACAATGTTTCGAGCTATCCTATTACAAGGCATCACAAGCCTGAATGGATTAAAGTTTTTTCTCGACAAACAGAATACAGCAGCTATAAAGTTAAACTGTGTGGCCTATGCTTCCTCCTGCTGCGACGGTTGAGGATCGACTTGTTCCGAAGCTTCTTCATCTTCCTGAAGCGGCTGAAAGTCAGGGACGCACCAATCGATTTTTGTTAAAGCACGGAAGTACATCTCTTCCGTAATAAGATCAGACGGATCAACATCTGGGGTGAAAGTGTGGGGGCGCACTGGTGGGATTAGATTTACGGTATCATAAACCGGTCGATCCACCCGCTCATTCTGTAAATCGTACGCCGGATGATACCTGGTCAAGTCTGATTCAACAGCAAGTTTGCTGGCAAGAGGACGCATTTCCTTCGTCAAAGCATGAAGGTCTTTTCCAGTGAAGGCCGACCCATCTTCTTTGGTGCTGGGATACCCATTCAGAGCTTCTTCCGGATCGAAGTCTGGAACCCACGCTTTGGCTTTGGTCAGCGATACAAGAGAACCGGATCGGGCAGCAGACTTCTTCACCTCTTCCAAGCATGCAGGCAAGATAGACAGCTTCTCCAGAGTGCCTTGGATAGTGGTGGGAGCCGGTTTATTGAAAGACATTGCACTTATAATCCTCTGAGCGCCGGAATACAGCTGCTCAACAAGAGTATAAGAGGCCTTGAGTTTCTTCCGAAGATCATCCCCAAGATGGGTGACGCGTCGTCCTACATATGGTTATCACAGTTAAACCGGAACGGATTAAAGGTTGCAGAAATGAAAGCATGTGCAGGTTAAGTTTTTACCGAAGACGGCAGAAGTCATAAGTTCTATTTGCCGCTTTAAACCGGTCAACTCTTCTGTCACCGGATTAAGAGCTTCTTCAGCGTCCTTTGCTCTCCTTTCAAGAGTATTTTTCTGCACTTCCCAGGTTGCCCGTTCCGATTCAAAATATTTCTTCAATTGCTCAGCAGTGGTTAAGCTCAGCGCCAGATCTTTTTTGGCCTTAGCAGCAGTAGATTCAGTTTCAGAAAGTCTATTCTGGAGCTCAGTTATCTCTTCAACTCTCCGAGTCAAATCAGCCTGCAAAGGAAATCAAGTGGAATAAATGACAGTTCATTCAAGTGTCAAGTACATAACCAAGTTATCCACTTGACACTCGTGGGCTAATGACCAATTGAAGTAGCGAAGGAAGACAACTACAGATAAAGTCTCAAGCACACAAACAAGTTGTCTACTTGACACTTGGGGAGTAATGGGCAGTTGAAACATCGAACGAAAGATTCAGACAAGTCCCAGGCACATAAAACGAGTTATGCCCCTGCCACTTGGGGGCTAATGTAAGATTATTTGCTCTCAGTTGGAAGTACCGGTTCACCTTTTAACATAGCTAAACCGGAACTTGGGGGCTACCATGATATAGACAGAAATACAACAAAGGCAAAAGCAAAAGACAAGTGAGATACCTCATATTTGTCCTTCATCATGTTGACTAAGCCCGCTTCATAATCCTGACTAGTATGAAGCCGGTTCAAATACCCGGAATAAAGCTCCTAGGCACTCAACTCGGCGAAACTAGACAATTATGTACTCCATTTGCCCTTCTCTTGCTGGAGTTTCTCCGCTTTAGCAGTATGCTTAGCTAAAACAACGGGCTCAGCAGGAGCGGTATAACCTGTACCGGTTATTTGAATTTCCGGAGAAGCAGCAGCGGTCGGTTGTGGAGTGGCCGTATGAACCGGACTAGCGAGAGCCGGGCTAGTTTGAGGAGGGTTGGCCCGGGCAGGACTCACCGGTTCATGAACAACTTCAGTGTTGGGATTTTCAGGAGCAGTGGCATAAGTATGATCCATAGGAGAGGGATCGTCAAGCTAAACTATAGGCTCATTTGCCGGTGGGATGACTGTATCCGGATCAGCCGCCGGATCATCAGTGGCAGTCTCAGCAGCTGTTTTGCTGGCCTTTGCCCTTTTGCTAGGCTTAGGCTTGCTGAAAGGAGTTAGAAAAGAAATCAGAGTCACAAAAGCAAATACAGAGATAAACCGGATGAAATAAATGACTTACCCAGGGACAGTCTACAGAGTTGGGACTTGTGTGGCAGTGGATTCGCCAGAAGAAGATAAAGGAGTCTCCTGATAATTAGGGTCAGACGGTTTAAGTGGTTTGCGTATAAGTCCAGCCTTGGGATGAAGAAGAGTTGGGGAAAGTAAAACCTCAGAGCGGCGCCTCCGGGCCGGAGTAAGAGATATTCCAGAGGACTCGACTACAAGGCCACTATGGCGTGTAGCCCGGTGAGCTTCATGTTGCTGCTTCTTCAAAAGAAAATTGGGGTCCAGTTGAGCGTAAGGATGAGAAAACTGATATTTCCGGACTACCCGACGAATTGTTGGTGGAGGTGGTTCTGAATCTGAAGAAAGAGTGATTACCTCTGTTTCTGCCGCTTTATCCCCTTCAGCCAAATCCCGTGAAATGACACTATTAACATAAATCGGGATAAAATAATAATGAAGTATATCGGGATTGATTCATACCTCAGAGTCCGGATCATCTTCTTCGGCATGTGAACCGGAGCCAGCAGCCGCCTTTTTCTTCTTAACAGCATAGGTCTTCCGGCGCGGCTGTTTGCCTGACTTGTCTTGAGGTTTCCTTTTCCAGAAGGGATCATCGGCCTGTGTAAAAGATGAGAGATAAATGGAAGATAATTTAAATGAACGGATTAGAAACAAGCAGAAGAGATTAAGGCTTACCGCAAGCAGTTTGTTCTTTTTATAGTATGGAGCCAATCCAGTTTGGCTACATTCTTCCAAGGAGATGTTGAGCATCTTCTTAGCAGATTCAGTAACTTCCTTCTCAGGAAGCATGATGTCAGTATGACGTTGAGGATCGTCCGGTTTACCGGTATATTGACACATCAAACGGGAGCGCCGGCTCAGAGGAAGGATGCTCCAAGCGATCCAACAACGAACGAAGTCAACTCCAGTCAATCCGTTTGCCATAAAAGCTTTGAGTTTTGCAAGCTGAGAGGCAAACCGGGGCCGATCTGAGGAGCTGAGACGTTGTGGCAGCGGATGATCTTCAGGGAGACGATGTTCGCGATAACCCGGCAGGGGGTTCTCCCCTTCAGGCGAAGTATCTTGGCAATAGAACCAAGATTTGTTCCAATCCTTCGGGTGAGTATGGAGAGCAGCGTGAGGAAAGACTACGTCTCTTCTCTTTTGAATGCTAACCCCACCAAGTTCTTGATGAGGTCCGCCAGTAAACTCAGTTCGCCGGTTCAAATGAAAGAAATCCCGGAACAAGTCGACTAATGGCTCCTCTTGAAGATACACCTCGGAGAAAACTTGGAAATCACAGATGTTTGATATCGAATTTGGACCTATGTCCTGAGGATGAAGTTGAAAAGCGGCAAGCACGTCCCGGAAGAACTTTGAACCGGGAGGGCTAAAGCCCCGGGTCATATGATCAAAGAAAACTATTACTTCTCCCTCTTTGGGAGAAGGAGGGCATTCGTTTCCGGGGGCCCGCCATTTCAGAGCTGCTCGAGGACCCAGAATGCCAATTGAAGCGGCTTTAACTAAATCCTCTTCAGTAATGATGGAAGGAACCCAGACGCAAGAAACGAACTGCTTGGCAGACATATTAGCAGAAGGAAAGTGCTGAAAAGGTGAAGTATAAAATCCGGATTATTTAAGTACAGAGGCATAAACCGGATCATGTATGCAAGATCGCATCGACGGTTTAGACAAGGGACTAATGACATTACTAACCTGGAAGTAAGCAGGAAACGAGCTACTACCGGCTTATGACAACAAAAAAGAAAGAAGCTAAACCATCGTGTTCAATGTTGATGCGTTGCAGAAGCAATGTATGACCGACTAAACGGGCAAGTATTTTATAGATCTATGAGGGTGAAGAAACAAGTTTCTACAAGAAGCTAAGGTAAAACAGATCTGAGCGGTAAGAAAAAGAGAAAACTTATGCAGGTCTATTACAGAAGAACTACGGGGGTCTTATACAGAGCGGATGAATCTAAGGATTGAATCTAATGCCAAAATCTAAGGATAAGGCAGCGGAGCGGAAGCAAGTTTCAAAGATAAATCCAAGGTTAAAACTACTACGGGCATGGTGTATAGGATGAACAGCCGAAGCTTTTGAGGTCTAATGGCGGAGGCATAGAAGAACCCTAAGCTAGGGATCTACGGCAAGGGAAAAAGAAGTACCTGAGACAGAAAGAAGCGACGGGCGGCGAGTTATCTGGTCGCGTTCAGGTTGATGCAGCGGCCGGAATTGCTGGCGACGACGAGCTCGACGGACGACGGCGGAAGCTCGGGTGCGGAGATGGAGGAAGAAGAAGCAGAAGGGAAAAGAGATGGGTCTCTGCGGTATTTATAGGCCGAGGAGAGATGAAACGGTAAGCACGGGATTTGAGGAAGAAAGAGATTGGATAAAGATTCCCTGTCGCCTCGATTCTCGGGAGGGCCTTTAAAGTGAAGATAATAAACAGCTGTGCGCGATAAATGTGGAAGTGATGTCACGATCGAATCAACTGATTTCCAGGGATGACGTCATCGCCAGTTTACAAAAACAGAGAAGATACAAGAAGAATATTATGCAAGACTGAGAAGACTGATATGAACAAGTTCAAATCATTCTGGGGCCTAATGTCCGGGATATTATTAGCAGGTGTAAACCGGCTAGAGTAAACCGGATTGTGATGAAATAGTTGTATAATTGTAAAGCTCAGTAGAGGTTACGACCCATGAAGGCTTAGGGCCCATGTGTGGAGTTACGGTTTGTAAACCGTCTTATCATGTAACTTGAGAGACAAGGAAGAAAGAGCAGAGACCGAGGCAGACACAAATATGAGCCGGCCTCGGGACTCTGTAAACCGGACCGGACGTCGCCTCTATATAAAGGGACGACCCGGCGACGGTTCAAGGACAAGCAACAACCCGTCGAGACGCAGGCAAGCAATCAGCTCCCTGTTCATCGACACCCAAGCAATACCAAACCAAACTAGACATAGGATTTTACCTTCCTCGAAGGGGCCGAACTAGTATAAAACCTCTGTGTCCTTTGTGTGCTTTTAACCCCTTCAAGCTAACCCGTGCGATGGTTCCTCAACTAAATCCGTTAAACCGGACATCTGCTGTGTTAATTCCACGACATTTATGTTGTACTAATTTCGTTTACTCTTTGTCATTGTAGATGTTGACAGATGGTGGCCGCGGGTCAAGAGCGCTCCGAGGCTCCTTCCTCGGTGCATGCTGGGAGGGGTGTTATTATTCAACCCCAGCACCTCCGGAGAGCGTTGGATGACAGTATGCAGACACCGGTGGGTGCTTCTTCTTTTTCCGGGAGAGGTCGGTGGAAGCCGGAGAGGGCTGCTAGAGGTGGACGTGGTGGCGAGAGAGTTAGGAAGGCTGATGCGCCTTCCTCGCCGCCACCCCAGCTGATTCTCTGGACCATCGTAGTGCTCCATCGCAGGTGGACCCATCTCGGACTCCGGCCCACGAGCCTCGGGCCGACGAGCCTCGGGCCAACGAGCCTCCGTCCTAGGAGACTCAGGTCCGAGTGTCTTCGTCCGACGTGAACCAAGAGACTAGTGGCCATGCTGATGATGAGGACGCCTTTTCTGACGATAGCTGTAGCGAGGGCGAGCTGGTTGAGGGGGGCAAGAAGGTCTACCAGCGTGGTGGTACAAACGGAGTGAAGTAAGTACATTGACTCTTTTTTAACCTTTTGCCTTCATGTTTCTTCAAATTATTATGTAATTGTTGGCCTTGTCATACTGCAGGGGTTGGGTACACGCCCGTGGTGTCCGCAGGCCAACCAGGTCCTTGGTGTGCTTTGCCGGCTCCACTTCCCGGGATGGGTCACATTGCCCGGTGAGGGTGAGGTTCCACAACTAGCACAGAGCTGGGAGCTGTACGTGGCTGCCCCGGACCCGCCGGAGGAGAGGATCGGCGGTGTCTTGTGCGAGACGGTGGCCAACATTATGATCCGACAGTTTTGGGTAATTTATCCTTTACAGAATTGAAAATCAACAGTACCTAGTGATTGTACTAATCAATGTTGTCTTGTTTGATTGCATACCTTCTGCAGGTGTGCTGAGGAAGACGAGGCAGACGCGGCTAAGGTTATCAAAGCCGAGTGCAAGCGCCTACTTCAGAACTTACGGCACGAGGCTCGGCTGCACGCTATTCGAGACTCCTACGCCTCTACTCACATTAGGAGGGAGAACAAGAAGTGTCGCGCCAAGTATCTGAGTAAGGATAAGTACATGAAGGTATTTACATATTCTTAAGGACTTGTACTTAGTTTCCTTGATTTCATTCGTAGGCGTAGCGCTGAAATTTCTCTTGTCTAACTTAGGTGCCCCAGAGATTGTGTGCGGATAGGATGGACTATTGGGAGGCGTTGGTAGATGAGTGGTCCTCTCCCCAATGGCTAGACACCCAAAACAAGGCCTAGGATAAGCGTGCCCGAATGCAAGGTATGCCACACCATCAAAGGAGCTCCAACATGTTTGAGTACGGGGATCAGTGGGTATGTGGTTTGCTTCATGATTCATGCAATTTCATTCTTCATGCTAGCTTGAGCCATTAACTAATATGTTGTTCCTCTCTTTTAGGCCCTTCACCACAAGAAGGAGGTGCCATCACAGTACGACCTCTATGCCATGGCCCATACTTCCCCGTACAAGAAGGCCAATTCATTCCCTAAGTCTGACCTCGATCATCCAGAGAGCTTCACCAACATCTCCTCCCACAACAAGCTCGTGAGGTACAGAGACTTTGGGAAGGCGATGAAAGGGGGTGACTTCAACCCGAGCCAGGGTGCTTTTGATCCAGAGCTCATGATGATATCTAGTGACGGGAGGAAACATGGCTCGTTAGCCATTAGGGATGGACTTTTACGGTGTCCTAGAACTCTCCGGGAGATCAAGAAGCGCCAGACGAGCTCTCTTCCTAGGATGAGTCCATGTCCACGGCTAGTGGAGCTCGCCATTGAGGCTAGGGACCAGGAGCTTCTGGCGAAGGCAAACAGGCAGGCGGCGCAGAGGGAGAAGGAGTTGGAGGAGAGGATGGCTAGGATGATGGAGGATGAGAGGAACCGGAGCGACGCGGGTCACCGGGCCCTATACGAGCTCCTCGTGGTAAGTTTCTCCTGCATATTAGCCAAATCATGCATGTAATGTTCATTTCATTACTAACTAGTATGACTGACTCGTGAAAACAAAATGTGTAGTCCGTGTGCGAGAAAAACGGCCAGACCCCTCCGCCAATGCCCCAGATTGGTATAGTAGACACGGTGAGTTTCATTAGTTACTAGTATTCACATTTCAGCTGCATCATGCTAACGAGACATTGCAAATGATCTATGGTGCAGCATGCCTCCCGACAAGCATCACCGATCGTTCTCCATCCCTCAATTGCGCAACCCCGACCGGTCCTTCTCCGTCTGGCACTAGCGCACACCCGACCGGTCCTTCACCTCCGTGGTGATGGTAAGTTTTCCCAAGTGACATAATAACCTTACTTAGCTCCAAACTAACATACTTTACCTAGGATACCTATAAGATGACCTATACTTAGCATTTTTTCCTCTTAAATGACTAGATATGCTTAGTTAGCTAAAAATGGCATAACTACCTAGGATAGCTCAATAATGATCTATAATTAGCTTACCTCGTTCATTTATGACATAATTAGCTCACTTGGGTAAAAAAATGGCATAATAACCTAAGTTTAGCTCCAAAATGACCTATACTTAGCATATTTTCCTCGAAAATGACATAATAACCTTACTTAGCTCCAAAATGATATATTTTACCTAGGAAAGCTATAAAATGACCTCTACTTAGCATTTGTTTCCACTTAAATGACTTGATATGCTTAGTTAGCTAAAAATGGCATAACTACCTAGGATAGCTCAATTCTATAATTACCTTACCTAGTTCATTTATAACATAATTAGCTCACTTGGGTAAAAAAAAATGGCATAATAACCTAGGTTTAGCTCCAAAATGACCTATACTTAGCTTAATTTCATCGAAAATGACATAATAACCTTACTTAGCTCCAAAATGACATATTTTACCTAGGATAGCTATAAAATGACCTATACTTAGCATTGTTTTGCTCCAAAATGACTTGATATGCTTAGTTAGCTAAAAAATGGCATAACTACCTAGGATAGCTCAATAATGATCCATAATTAGCATAGCTAGTTCATTTATGACATAATTAGCTCACTTGGGTAAAAATGAAGGAAATATGCCCTAGAGACAATAATAAAGTTGTTATTTATATTTCCTAATATAATTATAAATGTTTATTATTCATGCTAGAATTGTATTAACCGGAAACTTAGTACATGGGTGAATACATAGACAAAACAGAGTGTCCCTAGTATGCCTCTACTAGACTAGCTCATTGATCAAAGATGGTTATGTTTCCTAACCATAGACATGAGTTGTCATTTGATCAACGGGATCACATCAGTGATGGCTTCTCGCCCCTCGTTGGTTACCCCAAGTGGAAGGTTTGAGATGTAGCGTAGCAGCAAATTTCCCTTGGCAAAGATACCAAGGATCGAATCCCGTGAGACTCCGAGGGTCGACAAGAAGGTGTCAACGGCGCCAGAAACTTAGCGGTTGACAGGACCTGCACACAGATACAAATAACTTTGCTCCCAACGAGTACAGAGAGGTTGTCAATCCCTCCGGCCTTGTCGTTTACAAAGGATCAAACACAAGAGATTATAATGATAGTTATGACTGCAACTAGGAAATAAAGACAGGAAGTAAATAGCGGGTGTGATCAGTGGTGGTAATATGGACCGGGGTCCCATGATGTTCACTAGTGATGTCTCTCTCCCAAAAGACGATAAAACAACTAAGCGAGGTAAACAAATTACAGCTAGGCAATTGACAGAGTTATGTGCGCAAACCAATGCTAACTATGCTGCAAAGAAAGGTAGAGGCTCAAAAGCATGGGTGGTACGCCAAGGCAAGTAGACCGAAATCCATCTGCATCTACTACTAATCATCCACCTTGAGATATCTATCCAGAACATCTCGCTGGTATTAAGTTGTGAGGCCCACCCAAAGTGTATACTCAAAGCAACAGACAACTACATTAAAAGAACTTTGCGTAAAGTAAACAATCCTTGCACCCGCAAGTACAAGCACCGTTGTTTTCCCCTTGTGGCAACAGCACATCCCCTAGACTCATGTTTATGTCACTCAAACTAGTCATCAAGGGGCATGAACCCACAATCAAGCATAACGTTCCCTCTTGGAGTTACTACCTACTACTCGGCCAAAGCAATAAACAGCAACGGAGAACATGCAAGAATTACTCAACAACATAAATATAAAAGAGGTGAATCAAATATATTACTCACACACAATCTGAACATAATCTCATAATCCATCGGATCCCAGCAAACTCAGCAGAGCAACAGCATAAAGATTACATATGTGCCTCGATCATGTAGGGCAGCTCACGAGGTCTAAACCATGAAGAACAAAGAGGGGAGGAGAACATCACATAGCTACTGGTCATGGACCCATGGTACAAGGTGGACTACTCATGACTCATCAGGGAAGTGTCCATGGTGGTGGAGAAGCTCCCGGTGGTGGTTCTCCCCTCCGGCAGGGTGCCGGGAAGAGTTCTCTTGATGCTCCCGATCTTGGAAGCGCGGCGGCGGCGGAACAGAGGCGAGATCGGGAAAAAGGGTTCCGTCCTCGAGGGTTTCGGAACGCGAGGAATATATATGCGAAGGGGGTCACCAGAGGCAGAGAGGGGGGCCCAGGCGCCCCCCTGGCGCGGCCAGGGGTGGGGCCGCGCCGGGTGGCCGCCTGGGCCACCCCTGGCTCCCCTCTGGCCCTGCTTTGGTTTTTCTCGAAGCTTCCTGTACGCTGATTTTTCCTGTATTTTTCCCGGAAGTTTTTGGGCACTTTTAATATGGGGGAAACCTGAAATAGAAAAACAGCAGAAAACAGGAACTGGCACTGTGGTGCACTGAGTTAATAGGTTAGTCCAAATATGATCAAAAGTGTATGGAAGTGCATAAATATCATAGCAATATCACACAAAAGAGGCATGGAGCAAGCAGAAATTATAGATACGTTTTGGACGTATCAACATCCCCAAGCTTAATTCCTGCTCGTCCTCGAGTAGGTAAATGATAACAAGCATAATTTCTGTGGTGACATGCTATCAACCATATAAGAACTTTTTAAGTAAAGCAATCAAGGAATGTAATTCAATTCAAGTTATAACAAGCAAGAGTCTATATTAGCATTGTAACAAGCAACATAAGAACATAAAGGTGCAAGAGCTCTCGCTGTCCGTGACTCGAATGTCTCCAAATGGTGTTTGCGTGCAAGAAAGGGGATAGGGATATACGAGAGAGTAAAACATAGTTTTTGTATTGTTGAGAACTTAATCTACTAAAGTTTCACACTTGGTCTTCTTTGGAATCTTATCTTGACTCATCCCCAGACCGTCAGCCAGGTACAAGTCAAAATGATCCACTCCCTTTCGATATTTTGAGCACTCATGCAATGGATGAGCGTAAGCAAGAAAGTTAACACTTAGGATGGCAAAGAGATGAAAATGATGAAGGGGGAAGACAAAAAAGGTGTGAAAGGCTCACATCAATGAGGACAATCATAGGCGAGAGAAAGCCAAATGATAGATATGATGTTAGGAGTAGGGATTGCCATGCGACGGATGCATGAATGAAAATCTCTATGGAGTACAAGGTATAAGATGGAGTACGAGTGTGGATCTCTCAAAAGGAATAGTAGTGTGCCCCCTTCTCTCTTTTTATTTCTTTTTCTCTTTTTTCTATTTTGTTTTGTGGCCTCAATGGCTCTTTCTATTTAACTCTCATTTGTCCTCTTTGGGATCTTTTGATTTTGTCCTCTTTGGGATTTTTTCCTCACTTTAGGGGCAACACTCTATTTATTACAAGAAGTATAGAAGATCTTTCACACTTTACAAAAGTACTCAACATAAAGAAAATGAAACTATCATGATGTATGCAAATGTATGCCTCTGCCAATGTAGCAGGATATGCAATGATACTAGCGCATCATGTGGCAATGATTAGGGCAAGGCCCAACTAGCATGCGGCTCATCGATCAAGCAAAAAGCATGTATGACATGAAGATCAAGTCATGAGAGGATGGATGTTGCATGGCAATGTATCTCGGAAAGGCTATGGAAATGCCTTGATAGGTAGGTATGGTGGTTGTTTTGAGGAAGGATATAATGAGGCTTATGATGACAGAGCGTATCGTGCCAAAGATTTGGATGCACCGGCGAAGTATGCGCCAACTCTCGAGGTGAGAAAGGGCAATGCACGGTACCGAAGAGGCTAGAAAAATATGGCTAGGTGGAAGTGTCAACTTTCGAATACTCACATTAGTCCGAAGAACTCATGCACTTATTATCGGTAACTCTCAATCTAATTACGAGGTTCACAAAGAGACAAGTACCCCGAGGAGGAGTGTATGGGGGTTTGGTTATCCTTGTGCATCCTCGGCTCATGGTACGTGAGTGTACTCTAATATTCGATCCCTCCAAAGATTAGTGATCCATTCAGTAGCTAAAGTTCTCAACTATTTTGTAGGTTTTCGAAAATAAACACGGATTGCCCAAAATACGACATCTATCACTAATAGGCTAAAGCTCTTGACACCAAAAGTTCAGACATTACTCATGGCAATACCTCAAAACTATTGCAAGTTACTACTAAAATTAAATAGCAACCTCAATTACCTACTTTAAGTTAAGACACACAACTCAGTGCAACAGGCAAACTCTCTTAACAAGATAAACATGGAAACTCAAAAGAGTTCAGCAACCAACTAAACAAAAGCTCTTTAAAAAGAAAAGCATGAAAACTAAGAGCTAAACATGACAGTAACTATGGAAAGACAAAGAACACACACAGCAAAGATAAGCATGAAAATCCTATGTTGTGTTCTAGGTTGAAGTGGAACGTGTTTCTCTCCCACACAAAGAAAGCTGGGTTCTAACTTGTTATGAACAGTAAGCAAAGCTAAAGAAAACTAAAAAGGAAACTAAGAGCAAGACGCTCCAAGCATGGCACATAATGCATGAAGTGATTAAAATATAGTGGAATGAAAGACGAACTGATAATTGTTGATGGAGAAGGGGATGCATGGGGGCATCCCCAAGCTTAGACGCTTGAGTCTTCTTGAATATTTTTTGGGGGTGCACGGGGGCATCCCCAAGCTTGAGCGTTTGACCCTCCTGAATCTTCTTTTATCATGTTCCCTCGCACACTTGAAAACTCCCTTCATACATAACTCATCATATCTGATTAGCGAGGTTAGTACCCACAATAAAATAATTTTTCCTTACTGGAAATAAAGATAATCTTGAAGAGCTACTGTTTCTCAAGATTGCCAAAAGGTTTTTGCAAAGAAAAAGCAAGCTCAAGGTTTGCAAAACGAAGAAAAGACAAAACAGGACAGGATCTGTAAAAAACAGACCAGCAGGTAGTAAATAATTTTTTCGGGGCGCTTCTGCAACTCAGATCAAAAAACTTAGAACAGACGCCCGAAAGCCAATTGTATAGAGGACGCTGTCAAAAAAATTCAGATCAAAAAGATGATATGGTGATTTTATACGAATTTTTCTGTCCAAGGACAGAATCTGTTTTCTGGACAGCACGTCACAACTTTTAAACTTTCTTGCAATCGGAGGCTAAACTTGGCACAAAGCTGAAAAGAAAAGATACAATGATGATTCTACTGTAGTAACAAACATCAAGACACAACAAAAGAAAAATAAAACCTAATTTGTTGTGGGCTGCCTCCCAAAAGCGCTTTCTTTTATGCGTTTAAGCTAGGCATGATGCAAAAAGGAGGAATCAAAAGTCATCATAATAATCGGAGTTATAAATTGCTTCAAATGGTTCCTCAACAAGTTCACCCTTGTTCCTTCTAGGAAAGGGGTACGTACTTTTTGCCTTCCCGCGTAGACGGATTTGTCCCTTACCTATATCGATGAAGCCTTTTACGGCTCGGAGGAAGTCCCTTCCAAGCACTATATTTCCTTGGTTTGGCTTCATGACGAAGAAATCAACCATTGCAATCCCTTTAAGGAATGTAACTGGCACGTCTTTTATTCTTCCCTGGATCTCAGAAATATCTCCATTAGCATGTTCATGATAGGATGATAATATGTCCATGTTAAATTTTAAAGAATCATGAACAATTTTTGGCATAGTAGAAACCATAAATCCAATATCACAATAAGCAAGGAAGTCTTGATTAGAGATGCTAATCCTAACAAAAGGCTCCCAATCATTGTCTATTTCCAAAATATCTCTCTTATTGGGTTTGGGTTTCTCTACCTTCATCAAGTCTAGAGCATCCATTCTCTTCTCAATAGTAGCAAGTCTATCTATGACAGTATCAAAACTATGATCATAAACAAAGTAACTAGATAGACCATGTATAATTTCAAGAGCTCTAGCTTCATCACACTCTAGGAAATCTCCTTCAGCTATAATATCAAGAGAGTGTTTACACCATTTAAAAAGACCATGGTAAAAATTTCTAAGCACAATTTTTATAGGTATCCAAGGCATAATTCTCCTATGTGCGTCAGAAATTCTGTCCCATGCCTTCTTCATATTTTCTCCATCCCTTTGATGGAAATCTAGAACTTCTGATTCCCTCAAAGCACCAAATCCTAACATGCTTGACTAAACAGAAAGGACTACTAACAGAAAAGCAAATAATTTTTTTGTGATTTTTGGTAAGGGACACTAAAGCAAAAACTGAAAGGTAAACTAACAAGACTAAAAAGCAAAGATAAAAGATAGCGTGCAACTCCCCTATCTTGAAGAGTGGAGTCCCCGGCAACGGCGCTAGAAACTTTGCTTGATGGCTTCTCGCCCCTCGTTGGTTACCCCAAGTGGAAGGTTTGAGATGTAGCGTAGCAGCAAATTTCCCTTGGCAAAGATACCAAGGATCGAATCCCGTGAGACTCCGAGGGTCAACAAGAAGGTGTCAACGGCGCCAAAAACTTAGCGGTTGACAGGACCTGCACACAGATACAAATAAATTTGCTCCCAACGAGTACAGAGAGGTTGTCAATCCCTCCGGCCTTGTCGTTTACAAAGGATCAAACACAAGAGATAATAATGATAGTTATGACTGCAACTAGGAAATAAAGACAGGAAGTAAATAGCGGGTGTGATCAGTGGTGGTAATATGGACCGGGGTCCCATGATGTTCACTAGTGATGTCTCTCTCCCAAAAGACGATAAAACAGCTAAGCGAGGAAAACAAATTACAGCTAGGCAATTGACAGGATTATGTGCGCAACCCAATGCTAACTATGCTGCAAAGAAAGGTATAGGCTCAAAAGCATGGGCGGTACGCCAAGGCAAGTAGACCGAAATCCATCTGCATCTACTACTAATCATCCACCTTGAGATATCTATCCAGAACATCTCGCTGGTATTAAGTTGTGAGTCCCACCCAAAGTGTAAACTCAAAGCAACAGACAACTGCATTAAAAGAACTTTGCGTAAAGTAAACAATCCTTGCACTCGCAAGTACAAGCACCGTTGTTTTCCCCCTTGTGGCAACAGCACATCCCCTAGACTCATGTTTCTGTCACTCAAACTAGTCATCAAGGGGCATGAACCCACAATCAAGCATAACGTTCCCTCTTAGAGTTACTACCTACTACTCGGCCAAAGCAATAAACAGCAATGGAGAACATGCAAGAATTACTCAAGAACATAAATATAAAAGAGGTGAATCAAATATATTACTCACACAAAATCTAAACATAATCTCATAATCCATCGGATCCCAACAAACTCAGCAGAGCAACAGCATAAAGATTACATATGTGCCTCAATCAAGTAGGGCAGCTCATGAGGTCTAAACCATGAAGAACAAAGAGGGGAGGAGAACATCACATAGCTACTGGTCATGGACCCATGGTCCAAGGTGGACTACTCACGACTCATCCGGTAAGCGTCCATGGTGGTGGAGAAGCTCCCGGTGGTGGTTCTCCCCTCCGGCAGGGTGCCGGGAAGAGTTCTCCTGATGCTCCCGATCTTGGAAGCGTGGCGGCGACGGAACAGAGGCGAGATAGCGAAAAAGGGTTCCGTCCTCGAGGGTTTCGGAACGCGAGGAATATATATGCGAAGGGGGGTCACCAGAGGCGGAGAGGGGGCCCCAGGCGCCCTCCTGGCGCGGCCAGGGGTGGGGCCGCGCTGGGTGGCCGCCTGGGCCACCCCTGGCTCCCCTATGGCGCTGCTTTGGTTTTTCTCGAAGCTTCCTGTACGCTGATTTTTCCTGTATTTTTGCCGGGATTTTTTGGGCACTTTTAATATGGGGGAAACCTGAAATAGAAAAATAGCAGAAAACAGGAACTAGCACTGTGGTGCACTGAGTTAATAGGTTTGTCCAAATATGATCAAAAGTGTATGGAAGTGCATAAATATCATAGCAATATCACACAAAAGAGGCATGGAGCAAGCAGAAATTATAGATACGTTTTGGACGTATCAACATCCCCAAGCTTAATTCCTGCTCGTCCTCGAGTAGGTAAATGATAACAAGCATAATTTCTGTGGTGACATGCTATCAACCATATAAGAACTTTTTAAGTAAAGCAATCAAGGTATGTAATTCAATTCAAGTTATAACAAGGAAGAGTCTATATTAGCATTGTAACAAGCAACATAAGAACATAAAGGTGCAAGAACTCTCGCTGTCCGTGACTCGAATGTCTCCAAATGGTGTTCGCGTGCAAGAAAGGGGATAGGGATATACGAGAGAGTAAAACATAGTTTTTGTATTGTTGAGAACTTAATCTACTAAAGTTTCACACTTGGTCTTCTTTGGAATCTTATCTTGACTCATCCCCAGACCGTCAGCCAGGTACAAGTCAAAATGATCCACTCCCTTTCGATATTTTGAGCACTCATGCAATGGATGAGCGTAAGCAAGAAAGTTAACACTTAGGATGGCAAAGAGAGAAAAATGATGAAGGGGGAAGACAAAAAAGGTGTGAAAGGCTCACATCAATGAGGACAATCATAGGCGAGAGAAAGCCAAATGATAGATATGATGTGAGGAGTAGGGATTGCCATGCGACGGATGCATGAATGAAAATCTCTATGGAGAACAAGGTATAAGATGGAGTACGAGTGTGGATCTCTCAAAAGGAATAGTAGTGTGCCCCCTTCTCTCTTTTTATTTATTTTTCTCTTTTTCCTCTTTTTTTTTGTGGCCTCAATGGCTCTTTCTATGTAACTCTCATTTGTCCTCTTTGGGATCTTTTGATTTTGTCCTCTTTGGGATTTTTTCCTCACTTTAGGGGCAACACTCTATTTATTACAAGAAGTATAGAAGATCTTTCACACTTTACAAAAGTACTCAACATAAAGAAAATGAAACTATCATGATGTATGCAAATGTATGCCTCTGCCAGTGTAGGAGGATATGTAATGATACTAGCGCGTCATGTAGCAATGATTAGGGCAAGGCCCAACTAGCATACGGCTCATCGATCAAGCAAAAAGCATGTATGCCATGAAGACTAGGATTTGTCACTCCGAGTGTCCGAGAGGTATCTCTGGGGCCCTCTCGGTAATGTACATCATAATAAGCCTTGCAAGCAAAAGACTAATGAGTTAGTCACGAGATGATGTATTACGGAATGAGTAAAGAGACTTGCCGGTAACAAGATTCAACTAGGTATAGAGATACCGACGATCAAATCTCGGGCAAGTAACATACCAATGACAAAAGGAACAACGTATGTTGTTATGCGGTTTGACCGATAAAGATCTTCGTAGAATATGTAGGAGCCAATATGAGCATCCAGGTTCCGCTATTTTTTATTGACCAGAGATGAGTCTCGGTCATGTCTACATAGTTCTCGAACCCGTAGGGTCCGCACGCTTAACGTTCGATGACGATCAGTATTATGAGTTTATGAGTTTTGATGTACCGAAGGAGTTCGGAGTCCCGGATGAGACCGGGGACATGATGAGGAGTCTCGAAATGGTCGAGATGTAAAGATCGATATATTGGACGACTATATTCGGACATCGGAAAGGTTCCGAGTGATTCGGGTATTTTTCGGAGTATATGGGCCTTATTGGGCCATACGGGAATAAAGGAGAAAGACCAAAAGGAACGAGGCGCGCGCCCCCCCTCTGGTTCGAATCGGACAAGTGGTGCAGCCCCTTTTCCTTCTCCCTCTCCACTTCTTTCCTTCTATCCTACTCCGGAAAGGAAAGGGGAATCCTACTAGGACTTGGGAGTCCTAGTAGGACTCCCCACACTTGGCGCGCCCCCTCTAGGGCCGGCCTCTCCCTTGCTCCTTTATATACGGGGGCAGGGGGCACCCTAGGACACACAAGTTGAATTGTTTTAGCCGTTTGCGGTGCCCCCCTCCACAGAAACACACCTCGGTCATACCGTTGCAGTGCATAGGCGAAGCCCTGAGCCGGTAGATACATCATATTTGTCACCACGCCGTCGTGCTGACGAAACTCTCCCGTGAAGCTCAACTGGATCAAGAGCTCGTGGGACATCATCAAGCTGAACGTGTGCTGAACGCGGAGGTGTCATACGTTCGGGGCTTGATCGGTTGGATCGCGAAGAAGTTCGACTACATCAACCGCGTCACTTGACGCTTCCGCTCCCGGTCTACGAGGGTACGTAGACACACTCTCCCCTCTCGTTGCTATATCTAGTAGATAGATCTTGCGTGATCGTAGGAAAATTTTGAAAATACTACGTTCCCCAACAGTGGTATCAAAGCCAGGTTTATGCGTAGATGATATGCACGAGTCGAACACAATGAGTTGTGGGCGATACTAGTCATACTGCTTAACAGCATGTCATACTTTGCTTCGGTGGTATTGTGAGATGAAGCGGCCCGAACCGACATTACGCGTACGCTTACGCGAGACTGGTTTCACCGTTATGAGCACTCGTTGCTTAAAGGTGACTGGCGGGTGTCTGACTCTCTCACTTTAGCTGAATCAAGTGTGGCTACGCCCGGTCCTTGTGAAGGTTAAAACAGCACATACTTGACGCAACATCGTTGTGGTTTTGTATGCGTAGGTAAGAACGGTTCTTGCTAAGCCCGTAGCAGCCACGTAAAACTTGCAACAACAAAGTAGAGGATGTCTAACTTGTTTTTGTAGGGCATGTTGTGATGAGATATACGGTTTTGTATGAGATGATCATGTTTTGTAAAGTTATCGGCAACTGGCAGGAGCCATATGGTTGTCGCTTTATTGTATGATATGCAATCGCCATGTAATTGCTTTACTTTATCACTAAGCGGTAGCGATAGTCGTAGAAGCAATAGTTGGCGAGACGACAACGATGCTACGATGGAGATCAAGGTGTCGCACCGGTGACGAAGGTGATCATGACGGTGCTTTGGAGATGGAGATCAAAAGCACAAGATGATGATGGCCATATCATGTCACATATTTTGATTTGCATGTGATGTTTATCTTATTATGCTTCTTATTTTGCTTAGAACGACGGTAGCATTATAAGATGATCCCTTAAAAAATTTGAAGGTACAAGTGTTCTCCCTGAGTATGCACCGTTGCGAAAGTTCTTCGTGCTGAGACACCACGTGATGATCGGGTGTGATAAGCTCTATGTTCAAATACAATGGGTGTAAGCCAGTTTTGCACACGCAGAATACTCGGGTTAAACTTGACGAGCCTAGCATATGAAGATATAGCCTCGGAACACTGGAGACCGAAAGGTCGAGCGTGAATCATATAGTAGATATGATCAACATAAGATGTTCACCATTGAAACTACTCCATCTCACGTGATGATCGGACATGGTTTAGTTGATTTGGATCACGTGATCATTTAGATGACTAGAGGGATGTCTATCTAAGTGGGAGTTCTTAAGTAATATGATTAAATTGAACTTTAATTTATCATGAACTTAGTCCTGATAGTATTAGCATATCTATGTTGTAGATCAATAGCTCGCCATGTTGCTCCCCGTTTATTTTTTATATGTTCCTAGAGAAAACTAAGTTGAAAGATGTCAGTAGAAATGATGCGGAATTGTTCCGTGATCTGAGGATTATCCTCATTGCTGCACAGAGAGTTATGTCCTTGATGCACCACTAGGTGATAGACCTATTGCAGGAGCAGATGTAGATGTTATGAACGTTTTGACAAAAGCTTGGTATGATGACTACTTGATAGTTTAAGTGCACCATGCTTTACGGCTTAGAACCGGGACTTCAAAAACGTTTTGAACGCCACGGAGCATATAAGATGTTCCAAGAGTTGAAATTAGTATTTCATACTCATGCCCGTGTCGAGAGGTATAAGACTTTTGACAGTACTTTGCCTACAAGATGGAGGAGAATAGCTCAACCTGTGAGCATGTGCTCAGATTGTCTTGGTACTACAATTACTTGAATCAAGTGGGAGTTAATCTTCCACATAAGATAGTAATTGACAAAGTTCTCTAGTCACCATCACCAAGTTAGTAGAACTTCATGATGAACTATAATATGCAAGGGATGACGAAAGGAATTCCCAAGCTCTTTGCGATGCTGAAGTCGGCGAAGGTAGAAATCATGAAAAAGCATCAAGTGTTGATGGTTAACAAGACCACTTGTTTCAAGTAAAGGACAAAGGGATAGAAGGGGAACTTCAAGAAGAATGACAAGCAAGTTGTCACTCCCGTGAAGAAACCCAAAGCTAAAACTCAAGCCTGAAACTAAGTGCTTCTACTGCAAAGGAAATGGTCACTGGAAGTGGAACTGCCCTAGATACTTGGCGGATAAGAAGGATGGCAAAGTGAACGAAGGTATATTTTGATATACAGATTATTGATGTGTACTTTACTAGTGTTCATAGCAACCCCTAGGTATTTGATACCGGTTCAGTTGCTAAAATTAGTAACTCGAAATGAGAATTGCAGAATGAACAAAGACTAGTTAAAGGTGAAGTGACGATGTCTGTTGGAAGTGGTTCCAAGATTGATATGATCATCATCGCACACTCCCTATACTTTCGGGATTAGTGTAAAACCTAAATAAATGTTATTTGGCATTTGCGTTGAGCATGATCTGATTTGATCATATTTGTTGCAATACGGTTATTCATTTAAAGTCATAGAATAATTGTTATTCTGTTTACATGAATAAAACCTTCGATGGTCATACACCCAATGAAAATAGTTTGTTGGATCTCGATCGTGGTGATACACATATTCATAATATTGAAGCCAAAAGATGCAACGTTAATAATGATAGTGCAACTTATTTGTGGCACTGCCGTTTAGGTCATAATGGTGTAAAGCGCATGAAGAAACTCCATAGTGATGGACTTTTGGAATCACTTGATTATGAATCACTTGGTGCTTGCGAACCATGCCTCATGAGCAATATGACTAAAACTCCGTTCTCCGGAACAATGGAGCGAGCAACAGATTTGTTGGAGATCATACATACAGATGTATGTGGACCAATGAGTGTTGAAGCTCGTGGCGGGTATCGTTATTTTCTGACCTTCACTGATGATTTGAGCAGATATGGGTATATCTACTTAATGAAGCACAAGTCTGAAACATTTGAAAAGTTCAAAGAATTTCAGAGTGAAGTGGAGAATCGTCGTAACAAGAAAATAAGAGTTTCTACGATATGATCGTAGAGGTAAAATATTTGAGTTAGCGAGTTTGGCCTTCAGTAAAAACAATGTAAAATAGTTTCACTACTCACGCCACCTGGAACACCACAGTGTAATGGTGTGTCCGAACGTCATAACCATACTTTATTAGATATGGTGCGATCGATGATGTCTCTTACCGATCTACCACTATCGCTTTTGGGGTTATGCATTAGATACAGCTACATTCACGTTAAATAGGGCACCATCTAAATCTGTGGAGATGACACTGTATGAACTGTGGTTTGACGAGAAACCTAAGCTGTCATTTCTTGAAGTTTGGGACTGCGATGCTTATGTGAAAAAGTTTCAACATGATAAGCTCGAACCCAAATCGGAGAAGTAAATCTTCGTAGGATACCCAAAAGAAATTGTTGGGTACACCTTCTATCACAGATCCGAAGGCAAGGTCTCTGTTGCTAAGAGTGGATCCTTTCTAGAGAAGGAGTTTCTCTCGAAAGAAGTGAGTGGGAGGAAAGTAGAACTTGATGAGGTAATTGTACCTTCTCCCGAATTGGAAAGTGGAACATCACAGGAACTAGTTCCAGTGATTCCTACACCAATTAGTGAGGAAGCTAATGATGATGATCATGAAACTTCGGATCAAGTTTCTGCTGAACTTCGTAGATCAACCAGAGTTCGTTCCGCATCAGAGTGGTACGGCAACCCAGTTCTGGAAGTCATGTTACTGGACCATGATGAACCTACGAACTATGAGGAAGCAATGATGAGCCCAAATTCCGCAAAATGGTTTGAGGCCATGAAATCTGAGATGGGATACATGTATGAGAACAAAGTGTGGACTTTGGTTGACTTGCTCGATGATCGGCAAGCCATCGAAAATAAATGGATCTTCAAGAGGAAGACTGACGCTGACGGTAATGTTACTGTTTACAAAGCTCGACTTGTTGCGGAAGTTTTTCAACAAGTTCAAGGAGTTGACTACGATGAGACTTTCTCACCCGTAGCGATGCTTAAGTCTGTCCTAATCATGTTAGCAAATTCCGCATTTTATGAAATCTGGCAAATGGATAACAAAACTGCATTCTTTAATGGATTTATTAAAGAAGACTTGTATATGATGCAACCAGAAGGTTTTGTCAATCCAAAAGGTGCTAACAAAATGTGCAAGCTCCAGCGATCCATCTATGGACTGGTGCAAGCATCTCGGAGTTGGAATATACGCTTTGATAAGTTGATCAAAGCATATAGATTTATACAGACTTGCGGTGAAGCCTGTATTTACAAGAAGTGAGTGGGAGCACTACAACCTTTCTAATAAGTATATGTGAATGACATATTGTCGATCGGAAATGATGTAGAATTTTCTGGAAAGGATAAAGGAGTGTTTGAAAGGAGTTTTTCGAAGAAAGACCTTGGTGAAGCTGCTTACATATTGGGCATCAAGATCTATAGAGATAGATCAAGACGCTTGATAAGACTTTCGATGAGTACATACCTTGATAAGATTTTGAAGTAGTTCAAAATGGATCAGTCAAAGAAGGAGTTCTTGCCTGACTTGTAAGGTGTGAAGTTGAGTAAGACTCAAAGCCAGACCACGGTAGAAAACTATAGAGAGAATGAAAGTCATTCCCTATGCCTCAGCCATAGGTTCTATAAAGTATGCCATGCTATGTACCAAACATTTTGTGTACCTTGCCATGAGTTTGTCAAGGGGGTACAATAGTGATCCAGGAGTAGATCACTGTACAGCGGTCAAAATTATCCTTAGTAACTGGATGACTAAGGAAATGTTTCTTGATTATGGAGGTGATAAAGAGTTCGTCGTAAAGGGTTACACCGATGCAAGCTTTGACACTAAATCCAGATGACTCTAAGTATCAATCTGGATGCGTATTGAAAGTGGGAGCAATTAGCTAGAGTAGCTCTATGCAGAGCATTGTAGACTTAGAAATTTGCGAAATACATACAGATCTGAATGTGACAGAACCGTTGACTAAACTTCTCTCACAAGCAAAACATGATCACACCTTATTACTCTTGGGTATTAATCACATAGCGATGTGAACTAGATTATTGACTCTAGTAAACCCTTTGGGTGTTGGTCACATGGCGATGTGAACTATGGGTGTTATTCACATAACGATGTGAACTATCGGTATTAAATCACATGGCGATGTGAGCTAGATTATTGACTCTAGTGCAAGTGGGAGACTGAAGGAAATATGCCCTAGAGGCAATAATAAAGTTGTTATTTATATTTCCTTACATCATGATAAATGTTTATTATTCATGCTAGAATTGTATTAACTGGAAACTTAGTACATGTGTGAATACATAGACAAAACAGAGTGTCCCTAGTATGCCTCTACTAGACTAGATCATTGATCAAACATGGTTATGTTTCCTAACCATAGACATGAGTTGTCATTTGATCAACGGGATCACATCATTAGGAGAATGATGTGATGGACAAGGCCGATCCGTTAGCTTAGCACTATGATCGTTTATTTTTACTGCTATTGATTTCTTCATGACTTATACATGTTCCTATGACTATGAGATTATGCAACTCCCGTATACCGTAGGAACACCTTGTGTACTATCAAACGTCACAACGTAACTGGGTGATCATAAAGATGCTCTACAGGTGTCTCCGAAAGTGTTCGTGGTATTGGCATAGATCGAGACTAGGATTTGTCACTCCGAGTGTCAGAGAGGTATCTTTGGACCCTCTCGGTAATGCACATCATAATAAGCCTTGCAAGCAAAAGACTAATGAGTTAGTCACGAGATGATGTATTACGGAACGAGTAAAGAGACTTGTCGGTAACGAGATTGAACTAGGTATAGAGATACCGACGATCGAATCTCGGGCAAGTAACATACCAATGACAAAAGGAACAACGTATGTTGTTATGCGGTTTGACCGATAAAGATCTTCGTAGAATACGTAGGAGCCAATATGAGCATCCACGTTCCGCTATTGGTTATTGACCGGAGATGAGTCTCGGTCATGTCTACATAGTTCTTGAACCCGTAGGGTCCGCACGCTTAACGTTTGATGACGATCGGTATTATGAGTTTATGAGCTTTGATGTACCGAAGGAGTTCGGAGTCCCGGATGAGACCGGGGACATGACGAGGAGTCTCGAAATGGTCGAGACGTAAAGATCGATATATTGGACGACTATATTCGGACATCGGAAAGGTTCCGAGAGATTCGGGTATTTTTCGGAGTATATGGGCCTTATTGGGCCATACGGGAATAGAAGAGAAAGGCCAAAAGAAAGGAGGCGCCCCCCCCCCCCTCTGGTCCGAATTGGACGAGGGGTGCAGCCCCCTTTTCCTTCTCTTCACCTCTTTCCTTCTTTCCTACTCCGGAAAGGAAAGGGGAATCCTACTAGGACTTGGGAGTCCTAGTAGGACTCCCCACACTTGGCGCGCCCCCTCTAGGGCCGGCCTCTCCCTTGCTCCTTTATATACGGGGGCAGGGGGGCACCCTAGGACACACAAGTTGAATTGTTTTAGCCGTGTGCGGTGCCCCCCTCCATAGAAACACACCTCGGTCATACCGTTGCAGTGCTTAGGCGAAGCCCTGAGCCGGTAGATACATCATATCTGTCACCACGCCATCGTGCTGACGAAACTCTCCCGTGAAGCTCAACTGGATCAAGAGCTCGTGGGACGTCATCAAGCTGAACGTGTGCTGAACGCGGAGGTGCCGTACGTTCGGTGCTTGATCGGTTGGATCGCGAAGAAGTTCGACTACATCAACCGCGTCACTTGACGCTTCCGCTCCCGGTCTACGAGGGTACGTAGACACACTCTCCCCTCCCGTTGCTATACATCTAGTAGATAGATCTTGCGTGATCGTAGGAAAATTTTGAAAATACTACGTTCCCGAACAAAAAAATGGCATGATAACCTTGGTTTAGCTCCAAAATGGCATAGACTTAGCTTATTATCCTCCAAAATGACAAAATGACCTTAGTAAGCTCCAAAATGACCTATTTGCCTAGCTTAGATCTCAAATGACCTACACTTAGCATTTTTGCCTAGCTTAGCTAAAAAATGGCATGTTTGCCTACCTTAGTTAGAAGAAGAAGAAGATGAAGAAGAGGAGAGGAGAAAAAGAAAGAGAAGAAAACTTCTTATTCTTCTTCTTCTTTTTCTCCTTCTTCTTCTGCTTCTTCTTCTTCTTCTTCTTTTCTTCTTCTTCTAGCTAGTTTTCTTCTTCTTCGTCTTCTTCTAACTTTCTTCTTTCCCAATTTGTAGATTTGATTTAGATGAGGAGCTTGCCTTCATGGAGTCTATTCTTCTCCTTGTGCTTCTTTTTGTTTTGATTTTGTATGATGAACTTTTTTGGAGGGAACTTGTTGTTGGATATGTGTTGGAAACTTGTTGTTGGATATGTGTTGTTGCAAACTTGTTTTTGGATATGTGTTGTTGCAAACTTGTCGCTCGAATGTGTTGGATATGTTGTTGGATACGTTGTTGGATATGTGTTGGTATGCTTTTGTGAAATTGAGTGAATTTAAGAAAAAAACAGAAAAAACAGGGGCTACACGCTCTTTGTCGTCTGCTGGCACATGGCAAAGAGCTTTGCCATCAACAAGCAGACAGCAAAGCTGCCACGTGGTAGCTACCTGTGCAACCCTAGGGCACTGTGGCTGGCCTATTTGGTTAGTTTGTCATCTGCTGGCAGATGGCAAAGACCTTTGCATCTTTATCGTATGTTAGCAAACGACATAGCATGCCACATGGCAGCTACCTCGGCTGGCCTATTTAGGCAGTTTGCCATCTGCTAGCCGACGGCAAAGGCCTTTGCATCTTTGTCGTACGCCAGCAGACGGCAAAGCATGTCGTTAACCCCCTAACATACCTAACCTGCCATGTGTGCCGTCCATGCTCTTTGCCGTCTGCTAGCAGACGGCAAAGAGCCTTTTGCCGTAGTTTGTTCAGCCGGACGGTTTGCCGTCTGTCCGCTGACAGCAAAGGTCTTTGCCCTTTGCCAGGCATGCCTTTGTCGTCAGCCATGGTAGACGGCAAAAGATCCTGATTATTGTAGTGACATCACAAGGAGCTCTGGAATGGTCAGGAGGTAAATATTTACATATGGGAAGTCATATTTTAGCTGCCGAAAAAGTTTCGGGCATTATCGTTATTGTACTGGGAGTGCCGAAAGGGGTCCGGGGGTCCATCCGGGGGGGGGGGGGCACATGGGCTGTAGGGATTGCGCCTTGGCCTATATGGGCCAAGGGCACCAGCCCTAAGGGGCCCATGCGCCAAGACACGGGATAAAGGAAGAGTCCTAAGGGTGGAAGGCACCCCCGAGGTGCCTTAGGAAGGAAGGATTCCTCCCTAGGCCTAGCCGCATTACCTCCCTTGAGGAGGGGCCAAGGCTTCGCCACAACCCTCCTCCTTGCCTCCTATAAATAGTGGGGGAGGCAGGGGCTGGACAGACAAAATCCCATGCCCCGGCGGCAACCCTACCTCTCCCAAAACCATGTTTTCTCCTCGGATTGGTTCCGGCAGTGTTTGGCGAAGCCCTGCCGGGATTGCACCACCACCATCTCCACCACGCCGTTGTGCTGGTTTAGAGCCCATCTACTTCTCCTCTCATGCTTGCTAGATCAAGAAGGAGGAGATATCATCGAGCCGCATGTGTGCTGAACGTGGAGGTGCCGTCCGTTCGGCGCTAAATCGGATTGGATCGCGAAGACGTTCGACTACATCAATTGCGTTTCTTAACGCTTCTGCTTAGTGATCTACATGGGTATGTAGATCCAATCTCTCCTCTCGTAGATGGTCATCTCCTAGAATGAATCTTGGTGAGTGTAGGAATTTTTTTGTTTCCCATGCAACGTTCCCCAACACCCAGTTCAAGCTACTACCTCGCACCGATGGCCTCATAACTAAGTGCTTTCATGAGGACTTCTGCCATGACAAAACCACGACACTGCTTGCACGTAATCATAAGGTACATGATCAATCCCAAGATTATTTGCTTGGTCATCATACTCTATCACGCCATTTTGAGCTTGGTCAAATAAAATATAAAAGATTACAAACCGTTTCTTTTCCCTTTTTCAAATAGGGTAGGGCGTACAACCGTCGGTGCTTCTTTTGTTAGTAGACTCAAGCATATGGTTAAAATAATTAATTATGTTTCCATTAACACAAACAAATAAGGGCATAAATGAGACAACGTCAATCTACCATGGGGAGGCCGGGGCAATGTTAGGAGCTCAACCCACCATCGAGTATGGTTGACATTGTGTTGGGGAGGTTGCTCTAACTCATCGAGGGGGCACACGAGCGATGGTTCTCCTATGGCATGAAGGTGCACACCATCAATGGCAAGGGTGGTGAATGTGTTGTTCTGGACGGCGTCTAGTTAGGGATCGAAGAAGGGCGGTGGACACAGATTGAGCTACAGGGGGCGGCAGGGGGGTTGGTGTGAAGGCGAGAGTAGGTCGGAATAGAAAAAGTACGGAGGTGGGGGTGAGGCATGTATGGCCAAAATGGCGGGCAATCTGTTCTCGTGCGGATATCTGTCATAAGAGTAGGTTAGTTCCTTCAAGGGCTTTTTTTATCCGCACGTCTCGTGCCGACAAATAGACCCGGAGTATGTGACGTTGTTGGACATGTCATTTATAGCAGAACAAAGTCGAGGATATGCAACCTAGTTGTTTACAGAAAGAGACAAAAATCCAAAATAACACAAGTAGAAAAGGAAGCTTTGAAGAAAAAAAAGGTACTCCAAAGCTGATAACGGTCAAGCTGAAACATTCTCTTCTTTCTTCTTTGTCCTTATCTTCTATGGTTAGAGTATCAAAGAAAAGATGAAAAAAAACTATCAAAGAAAAAACATCAAGCCCTATGAAGTGCAAGGTGTTTTGTGAAAATGAACTAGCTTTTGAAACATGTTTTTCTTAAGCACACCCAAGCTTATTTGTACAACACAAACATTTATTGAATATGGTACGGTCAGCCAAATCCAAGTGCTCCTGAATTTTGTTGTGGAGGTTGGTGTTTTTTTTCTTTCTTTTTTATGGCGAGGGAGCATCGAGCTTCGTTGAATATGGTACGATGGGCCAATCCTATTTAGCGCGTAAGTCACTGGGTAGCGACGGAGCGCGTACCTTGGGTCGGCCCAACTAGCTTCTTTCCGTTATTCAAAATGTTCTAGAACCTTCTTGGACCGAGTTTTCATCTTTTTGTGCGTGTTTTAGGTTCATTCTTTCCTTTTTTTTCAAGTTGAGTTCCTTCTCTTTCATTCCTCATTAACCATTTTTTTCATTTTAATGTAATTTTCCTATTTTTACTTTTCCTTTCGTGGACGTCTTTCCGTGATCATAATTTTTTTAAATCATGAATATTTTCAGAATTTGGGAACATTTATATGAAGTCATGAATATTTTGAAATTCATGAATTTTATTCCGAAATTAGTGAATATTTTTACAAACATAAACTTTTTTAAATTCATCACTATTTTTTATAATGTGAACTTAAAAAACACGTGAACATTTTTCTAAAATTTCTAAAAAAAATCCAAATTCTAGAATAAATTTTTAAGTTCATGATTTATTTTGTTTGACAACTATTTCCTTATAAATACACAAAGCTTTTCTTAAATTTTATGATCATTTCTTGAATCGATGAACTTTTTTTATAATTCACGATTTCAAAAATTCATGAACTTTATTTGAATTTGTGAATATTTTCAAAATCTTGAACATTGATTGATTTCCCGTTTTTTTAGAAAAATCGTGACATTTTAGTGAGTATAAAAACATTTTTAAAATACGCGGATATTTTATAATTTTTTGAATATTTTTAAAATTTTGGTTTTTTTAAATCGTGAAATATTTTAATAAATAAGTAAAAAAAGGGGGGAACCTGGAAAGCAAAATAATGAAATAAATAACAGTCGGAGTCCCACCCGGACATGGTCCAGCCCAGAAGGGCTCGCGGGGAAGGGGTGTGCACGTTGGCCTGTTCCCCTGCCCTAAAGATAGGTGGTACCGGTACGAGTGTGAAGTTTTGGTCGACTGGTCCATCGGAGGACTTTATTTCAAATGATATTTCCAAGTTAAAAAAATCATGTGAAAGTTTATACATGTTCTTGACAGATTTATAAAATTTCGTTCAAAAAAAATTATGAATGCAAGCTTAACAAAAAACAAAATCCCATCCCCACAACAACAAAAGTTGGCCCCACTTTCGTGATGTATTTATTTTTTATCTATGCCACATATGAAAATATATTTTTTTGAAAATTTTCATGAACATGTTATATATGTATTTGTGTATGTACAGAATAATTCAAGTTTCTTGTGTCAGGACCCCGATCCTAAGTCACACCGGTCTAGCATGTAACACATCATATCACTTTGCGGCCTCACGCACGGTATCCCCACGGGTGCCACCTTACCTGGCCCGGAACCGTTTATGCATTTTGGCTCGCGTAAATGATAGTGTCGCTAGCATCCATATGACAGTGAAACCGGGCCGACATGACTAGTTATAAACCAAAACTGGCGCTAAATTACAGGGACACGCATACACGACCCAACAATGCATGTGTGGGTCAGCAGCGAGTGTTGCCGGGCTGTAGCAAGCTAACAAGACTCCGGTATACACCACATGACATTTCCCCAAAGGGAACTGACACAGGAGCAAGGAAGGACACATGTCGGTCAATCCATGTGTTCCGGAGCAGTAGCAAGCTACCAAGGCTCAGTGGAAGCACTAGGAGGCATTTCCACACAAGATAGGCTACCAAGGGTAAACAACTAGGTGTCGGATCCACACATACAAAGCATTTCAATAATATACACACAATATGCTCGATATGTGCAAATACAACATGGCATCACAACAAAACTCTATGAATCAAGGTATTTATTCATTAGGCTCCGAGGAGCCAGATATTACAAACATGGGTCCCATGACCCAACATATAAAGCATACAAGCAACGGAAGCATAACATGTCTGAGTACAGACATCTGAAAATGAAAAATGCTGAGAAGCCTGACTATCTACAACACCTTCCCAAGGTGCAAGATCGTAGCTGAGGTAACAAGCTAAACGTCGAAGTCCATGCGGAACTACTAGTGAGACTGAAATCTCCTCTGCAAAACATAAATTAAGCAAATGTGAGTACAAAGGTACTCAGCAAGACTTACATCAGAACTAGCTACATATGCATCATTATCAACAAAGGGGGTGGTGGAGTTTAACTGCAGCAAGCCAGCTTTGACTCAGTGGCTATCCTGTACTATGACAGCTGGTAACTCTTTTGAGGTGGCGCACACGAGTCCACATATTCACCATATCAATACACCACTATGGATCCGGTCCCGTCTCCCTACGAGAAGGCCATCCATAGCACTCACGCTTATCTTGCGCATTTTAGAGTATCCACTTTCACTTGTCTATGAACTGTACAGGCAACCCAGAAGTCCTTTACCGCGGACGCGGCTATTCAAATAGATGATGTTAACCCTGCAGGGGTGTACTTCTTCACACACGCTCTCGCAACTTACCCCCATGTACACGTTATGTATCTCGGCAACCTTCAAGCGGAAGCCTGGCGAGGGTGTCGGCCACGACTTAACTAACCACACAAGTCCCTAGTCCAGGTTTATCGCCTAATCAGGTTCCATCCGCAAGGAGTCCGGCCGAGGTTTCCACATACGGCCCCGAACGATGTGTACAGGGTTCCCGAGGCACCAAACGGGCGTCCCGGTACACCGTGCCACGTGCCTACCGCATCATAGCCCACCCCTCGGGTCAGCGCTGTGCACGGACTCCAGCATACTACAAACACCAGAAACTACTTGCGACTCCCGGACAGAGGACAGGGGTGTTTAATAAGTCGAGAGGGTCCATTGGTTTCAGGCCCAACGCGTGGTAGTAGCTGTTCATGGATCAAAAACACAGAACTCAGTTCCTGAGGACGGTTTCAATGAGACAACCCACCATGTACTCCTACATGGCCTCTCACCGCTACCTTTACCAAATCGTGTTCACACATTTAGCTCACACACGGTAGGACATGTTCATCACCATTCCAATTCATCCCCGATGAATCAGACCTGACTCAACTCTAAGCAGTAGCAGGCATGACAAACAAGCATGAATGAGTAGGCACATCAGGGCTCAAACAACTCCTACTCATGCTAGTGGATTTCATCTATTTACTATGGCAATGACAGGTCATGCAAGGGAAAAGGGGTTCAACTACCGCAGCATGTAGCAGATGAATCGTTGTTGGCCTAATGCAATAAAAGAGAGCAGGAGCGAGAGAGTGGGATTATATCCGAATGAACAAGGGGGTTTTGCTTGCCTGGCACTTCTGAAGGTAGTATAACTCTTCATCGGTGCCATCGAACTCATCGTCGGAGCTACGTCCACTGAGAGGGGACAACACCGGCAAATAGGGAAATAACACAATCAATGCAATGCAACAATATGATGCATGATCATTACATGTCAAATATGATATGGATTGTGCTAATGCAACTAGCAACAGGTTAAGTGAAGCTCATTTCAATCAAGGATTCGAATGCAAATCCAAACATAAGCATTTGAAATGCCCTTTATGTGTTTTTTTTACCGTGGACAGTAGGAAAGCCTCCTACTGTATTAATGCATTAAACAAAATGTAGAGCACTGTACAGATGGATATTTACATGGGGTGAAGCTCGGCCACTTTGTGGTAGATGGGGAGGAAGACTAGTGAGGGGTCTTTTAAATTAAAGAGAGGCTACACAATCGAGCAATAGAGGCTTATGCGCCTCTTTAACCCTATGTTGCAGGAGTCTAAAGTCTCTTTTAAATCTATCCAACCAAGATTGGAAGGAGGGTCGTATGGCTCTGAAGTGATGATTATTCCTCTCCTTCCAGATACTCCAAGCAGCGATAGTGAATTTCTCCATGAATAAGGGTGTCGGATGGTTGTTCCTTTGGCCTTGAATAGCTCGCAGCCTATTAGTGAAGGGGTCCCATCTCATGTCAATTTTCTCCCAGCAACCTTTGCTAAAGACACATGTGAAGACCATATGTTCGAGGGTTTATTCAACGTTCTGATCATAGAGTAGGCAGTTGTGATCATCCCCTATGTTGTAGTGCCTTCTTTTTAGCATGTTAAGCGTGTTGAGTCGATCGTGGAAGAGGAGCCAAGCAAACACCTTAAGTTTCATGGTGCATTTGGATTTCCAGATCCAATCAAAAACTTGGTGTGAGTGAAGGTCCTTGAAGAAGAATTTGTAGTAATCAGTTGACTTGAAGATCGTTTTACCCCAGACATAATGCCACACATCCGAAGTCGCAGTTGATGGTTGGAGTTCAGTAGCCGCCGTTTGTATTTGTCAGATTTCATCCAGCGCTTGTGGTGACAGTGGTAGGTGAAACGCTTCATGCAGTGACGTGATGCTCAGGAAATTCTTTACAGAGATATCTTCGTCCAATGAGTACGAAAATGCACGGGGGTGTGAATCTTGCAGGGTTTGTTTTCTCCAGAGATCTTTCCAAAACAAGGTCGTGGTGCCACAGACAACATTGATTCTTGAGATGCCCCTAAATTTGGGAGAGAGTTTGAGGATGTCGCGCCACCAGAAGGATCCAACTGGGTCAGTGGCGTGTGGTATCCTCCCTTGGTAGTAGGAGTCCCACGTTAGGCGAACCCAGGGGATGTCCATCTTGTTATAAAACTTGTGTAGGAATTTTAGCAGGAGAGCTTCATTTTGGACACGTAGATTGAGTACTCCCAAGCCACCCTTGTTTTTTGGTTTGCATACTAGGTCCCAGGCTGCAAGAGAGTTGCATTTATCACCTTGCTCTGTTTTCTTGATCCATAGGCATCTCCTTCTTATTCTATCAAGCATGTCAATGAGTTTAGGTGGAAAATGGAGGGTGCACATCGTATAGATGAGTAGTGATGTGACCATGGAGTTCAGCAAGGTTAATTTTCCATCCTGCGACATGAGGGAGAGTGTGGGAGAAATACTCCTCTCGACAGAGCAAACCAACGGCATGAAGTCTTGTATGGTGGGCTGAGACGTGCCCAGAGGAAGGCCGAGGTACGTGAAGGGCATAGTGCCGACCGGGCACTCAAAGATGGATGCAAGGCGTGTGGTAAGATCCTGATCCAAGTTGATGGGAATGAGCGTTAATTTATTGAAGTCGATCTTGAGGCCGATCGATTGGGCATATCTGGCAAGGATGCCTTTGATGATAAGAGCTTGTCGGGGGCAGGCCGGCATGAGCATGATTGTATCATCGGCATATTGTACAATCGGGTAGTCCATTTGGCCATTACTTGGGAAGGGGAGCTGGATTAGGCCGTCGTGGAATGCCTCATTGATCGCCGATTGTAGGAGGTCAGCAGCGAGGACGAAGATGAGGGGTGAGAGAGGGTCACCCTGGCGAACACCTCGACGGCAATGGAACTATCTGCCCGGCACTCCATTTAGCAATATAGATGACCTCCCCGTTGAGAATATGGATTTGATCCATGAAAGCCATGTGTCATTGAACCCCATATGTTTCATAATATTGATCATTGGGTCATGCTCAATGGTATCGAAAGCTTTGGCAAAGTCTAGTTTTAGTAACACGATCGGTCGTTTAGAAGCTTGACATTGATGTATGTATTGAAACGTCCAAGCAAGGCAGTCTTGTATAGATCTCCCCCTAATGAAGCCGTACTGGTTGCGGTGAATAATTCGGAGAATGACTTTTTGCAACCGATTGGCCAGGAGCTTGGTGATGAGCTTGAGGCAGCAATTAAGGAGTGTAATTGGGCGATAATCATTGACATTGACGGTGATCCATTTTTGGGGATGAGAGTGATGAGCCCATCGTTAATACTCTGTAGGTCTAGTATACCTGCATGGAATTGGCTGCACAAGGTGTAGAAGTCCTTTTTAATGATCTGCCAACATGCTTTGAGGAATATGCCATTAAATCTGTCCGGTCCAGGTGCCCTGTCTCCAAGCATTTCTTTAATCACTAAGTCAATCTCCTCGTGCGTGAAAGGTATGGTGAGATGATCCCGATTTTGGGTAGGCCTTATCAATGATGGTAGGTCAAACTGCATCTGCGTTGGGTTGGAGGAGCCTAGTCTTGCCATATAGGCATGAAAGAGGAGAACTTCCTTACCCGTGTGATCTTCCACTGTGAGGCCCTCGTCCGTTTGTAAGGTGGCAATGTTGTTTTTACGGTATCTTTCCATGGCTACAGCTTGGAAATTTTTTGAAGGTTCATCCCCAAATTTGACCCATCGGATGGTGCACCTTTCCTTCCAGTATTGTTTCTGGTATTCTAGTAGACGTAAAAGGTGGTTCTTGATCATTTTCCTAAAGTTTCCTTCTGGTAATGCCCTTTATGTGTTATCACTTATACAGTAGGTATAAGTTGGTTTTTCATGCATGAAAATGGTACAGATGGATAGATTGAATTTTTCTGATAATTTTCAAATATAAATTATTTCATATGGAGTTATGGTTGAATTTCTATGATTTTTAGAAGTTTTGAGTATTTTCTGGAATTCATAAATCATTTACTGGTTTATTATAATTCCAAAAACACTTACTGCATCAGCGTGAGGTCAGCACTACGTCAGCAGGTCAACACCGGCTGGAGCAGGTCAAACCTGTCAAATGGGACCCGCGTGTCAGTGTCTAACCTAACTAATAGAGTAAATTAGCATTAGTCTAATCCTAACCTAGATTAGTCAAGGGCCTGGGCCCACATGTCAGTGACCCAGGGGAGGTCAAACCCTGGTCAACTCGGGTCAAACCTACCGACGAGGCCAAATGCGGCGGTGGGCTGTGGGTTTCTTGCTCCGGCAGTCAAATCGAAGGCCGAGGCCATCTATGGAACAAGGAGACTCGTCCGCGTCAAATGGTGCTAGCGGGGGGAGCTAGGGTGGAGCGAGCTCGCCGGAGTTGAGCTCGTGGCGGCGGCCAGCGTTTGGGTGCGCACGACGATGAGGCTGCGGTGTTCTTCACGGCGCGTGCTTGGCACCTACGGAACCTACGCGAGGCGGTGAGCGTTTTGGACATGATGGTCGGACAAATAGATGGTCTAGGGCGCGTCGGCGGTGAGGCCAGGCAGCAGCGCGTGCGGTTGCCGGTGGTGCAATGGCTACGGTGAGCGAGAGGGGGAATGGGGTGGGGGAAGACGATCAGGGGCTCACGGTGGTTGCAGTAGGCGTCGAAGCAGGCTCGGGGAGGCAGCGGAGGTAGCAAATCAACGACAACGATCTTCGGTGGCCGATGAGGGGAATGGCGATGCAGACGGCGTCCAAGGGATTCCAGCGTCGGGCGGCTCGGTGAGGAGGAAGAGAGGGACGAGGCGGAGCTTCTGGACCGCTCGAGGGGACGAGGGAGAGGCGATGGCCACGGTGGTGCTCGTCGGCGACGAACCCGTTCGGGTGAGTGAGAGAGAGAGGTCCAAGGGAGGGGATGAGCACGGGGGGAGTGGGAGGGGTTCTAGGGGTTGTGTGGCGACAACCAGCGCGTCCAGAGGGTTGAGGGGGGCAGCCAGGCTGCATGGAGGTGGCCGGGTGCGTGGCCGGCGCGTGCCCTCTCCTTCTAACGAGAGGAAGAGCATGACTGGTTGGGGCAAGTCTACTGGGCCAGCAGGTAAGTGGCCCAGGTAAGCTTTCTCTCTCCTTTTATTTTATGTTTTATATTTTTCTTTCTTTGTTTGGATTTAGTATAAAATACTAAACCTTTTCTAAAAATCCTGGAATAAATTGTGGGCACTGTTGGAATATTTTCCAACGGCCCTCAACCATTATCAGAATTATTTTGGCAATTAAAATATTTATATCAATTAAATGCCCAAATGCAAATACTTTATGGATTAATTCCAAAAATCCAGAGTGACCTAGAAGAAATGTGCACCATTTTTGACAAAGGTTTTTAGCCAAATAAAAAATGATGAACTTTTCTAGAAGGGCATTTTGGGTTCATTGAAAATAATTTTATTTGAACCTAGTTGAATTCATTTGGTGCTAGGGTTTCAACATCCCCAATTCAAATTCTTTTTGAAAATAAACATGATGCATGATGCACTCAAGTGCAACTAATTACAAGCAGTATTCTAGTGTTGTGACAACTCACCCCCACTAAACGAGAATCTCGTCCCGAGATTCAAGACGTGAGGTAAGAAGGCAGAGGAGACATGGAACTAGCACAGTCTTCATGATCCATTGCATCATGTGGATCTTGGCATCTTTGCCTTCGAGTACTTCGTTCAACATGATGATGACATAAAGGAACTCTACAGGAATCAATCTCCTCGAAGATTGAGCAACTCAAGATCAACTCATGGAGTGAGATGTAAGAACACCTCTCGAGTTGAGACACAAAACATGCATTGTGAGGGATGCAGAATAACAGACGATGAAGGTCTAATTTGGTAAGCAATAACTCAACACTTGAAGAAGATGGTGAACAATGTCACTAGACGGGGCACCTTAGAGAAGGTGTCTCGTAGGATTATTCTCTTAAGTGGCAAAAATAATTACTTTTGATATAGAGGTCATTGAAACTCTCTATACCAGCCTAAGGAAAATCACAAAAGATCATTTGAAGGAGTTTGAGAGAATGACATACTCCGACTAGAATGGATGATGTGGACTACCTCGTAGAAGACAACGCAATGAGTGATTTTGCTTATCACCGGAAATGGATGGGACCCATGGTAAGTCCGCTTTTGAAGATAATCCTAAACATCAATTACCGAGAAGGGCATCTCATGGTAAAATGGCACAATGGCGGTGCAAGCTGGGAACAAAATGCAAATGATGGAAATGTTCCAACCATCATATCTGCCTGTGATTCAGATCTGGTTGGTAATGGGACATTTCAGACAGCATGTCTGGAAAAGAAAGTTTGCAACACAAATCGACGAGATGACGTTGCGAGATTCTTGAGAAATGTACTACGATAGCAAGCTCCAAATCATGAGCCGGTTCTGCTACATACCTGTGAACACGCTATCCAAGACAAGAATGGCCGCATAGTATTCTTACAAAAAAATACTACCGAGTTCAGGTGGGGAACCATCATTGAGGATACCAAAGTCCTTACAAAAGTCCGGATCTTAGGAAGGAACTTCTTCTCCTTGAATAAATCAATTAGTGGCTTGGTGTGCTAGGGATACATACAGAATGAAGATGGTCAGTCCATCAGACCATAGAATACTTCGCACATCCATGACTGACATGGGATGATTCCAGAGGAAGCAAAACAAGCTTTCTCAAATTCACGGCGGCAACTTACATCGCTTACACGTGAATTAGGGGAAGTCACTTCTCTCATCCAAACATATACCTCATGAACAGGACACGAAGGCAACGCTTACAAAGTTTCCAACACTAGCTTAATGTCCAACAAAATCATCGAGAAGATAAGGATGTTGTCAATGGGCTCAACAACAATTCATCCAGGTTTCCATATAAATGGAATTCCATGACAATGTGAACAAAGTGATAGCATTGGTCAGATCCAAAGATGTAACGGTGTATGCTCGAGGGATAAACCACGAGTAAGACAACATTACGAGCATCATTAGTTCTGATTTGACTTGAGGATAGCCCACACTCAAAGCAAAGTTTGGATAAGACGATAGGTCCAACAACTGAACACGAATATAAATTGATGAAAATACCATCTTTCTTCAACACACACACAAAAGACATCCCTTCAAAATGAACTACGTTAGATCAAGCTTTTATCTTCGAATGCTCCAAGTTGTTGTTTAGCTTAACCAACTAGCTCAGGATATCCAACACAGATTCTTGGAGAAGGGGTGGTTTATAAGTAAACCAACTTGATCACGAGCTCAACATAATGGTCAGGGAACAACCTGGTAGTACTTCCGAGAAGATATTCGGAAAATCACGAACCACCGATATGTTATGAAGCTCGAGAACAATCTTGCTTTTCAGGACAAGATGATATGATCAAAAGAGCGAGAGATTGACACAATCCTAACTCATTGATCGAAGAGTGCACCAGAAAAATGGACTAGGTAACACGATCAATCTTAGAATGATTGTTCAATAACCAGCATGCAAGGAATGAAATTATTGTCCATTAACTGCCAAGCAATGGGGTTGCTAGGAGTATTGACTTCACACATCACAATTCACTTATTGGTATTCCGGTTACAATAACACGGAGACCGAGGAATAAAAGATGATGGCGAGAAGTGTCACTGTTTCAAGAGTTCATAGGAGGTGGTGCAATTCCCATGACATTCTTGACATAAAGATGGTAATATTCCAAGGTAGAACAGATTAGAAGCTGGATTGGCATTCTTAATGTGCGGAGTACAACTACTTTGACACTATCCTAGATATGTATAAGGTACTGGAGTTTGTTTCTCCAAGTCATTTTGAAATAGAATGGCTTGACTGACCATAGGAGTAATAGGTATCGATGAACTCGAATACACAACTACTCTTGACTATCAACTGATAGACGGGTGTCATAATACAACAAAAGAGGGACAACTCAAAGGAACATATAACTTTCTGAGTTGTGGATGCATAGATTAGCATGTCGAACTAGTTCAACATATTTCTTCCGGATAACCCGTGCAGAAAGGTTGAATTGGCAGAGTCATAATGTGGAATGGAGAACTCATCAACAGCACTCTGGTTGTGATCTTTTGGTTCAAAAGAACTTCTGCCATAACGGTTCATGGTATTGGAAGAATGACATACCACGGACCTCGAAGACTATCACAAAGTTACTAATATCCTAAAAGAACGAGCAAATACTATCAACATGAAGTAAGTGGAGTGAATCTTGGATTCAAGAACCCAGAAATAGAATGCCTACTAACTAAATGGCATCACGGGATGCTTTCGAGAATAATGGCCAGAATCATCACACTGGGGACACAAAACATGGCTAGGTTACTAGGCGATTCTCTAAGACACCTAGGGTCATAATAATAGCTCCAACATATATGTCGAGGCAATGGAGTACCTCAACACACCAACTAGTGTGGTTAATCTGGCCTCAAAGGACATCAGAAACGGGGAGAAAAGGTTTGCAAATGCATCCGATTATTTAGAGACCTTGGGTAACTCAGACAGCACAATGGCTATAATTGCTCAAAAGGATTTTTGAAACTCATGCAAAATGATAGCATAACCACTCAACATCATAATGTCAAGGTTCTGAGACCAACTGTTTAACAAACTGAAGTACCTGAAACTGAACTGAGAGTTGAATCCACCATTAACGTGATCCTGATAAATTGATGAGAAGCCTAGTTCTTAATCCTCGTAGAATAAGAGGGTGACTCAAATCAGAAGGACATAAGGTAAAGGATTAAAAAGAGCCTTATGTTCCCTTCCACAATCAATTCCCTTATATAACTAAAGAATTTCTAGACACGATGTAACATCCCCAAAATTGGGTTATCAATTTTTAAGTTATTATTCCTTCCTCGCACTCATTTTCAAAATCTTTCTCCAGAGTTTGTTGGATGACTCTGAGATTTCTTGCCATTTCCAACCTTTCAAAACCTTGCTCATGTCTTTGTCAGTGGGCAAGACCTCATTTGCATCATCTCCAATCCTCTCAAACCCTAATACCAAATATTTGGAATTTGAAAGTGGCCTTTGTGGTTACAAAGGAGCCATCATTTTCCTTGATCGGTTGATCATTCCATCTGTTCCAAGAGACCCTCCTATCCTCCTAATCCTTGGATATGCAAAAAATTGCTAAGTCCCATGCAATATTTTTGAATTGTGATTTATTCCTTTTCTTGCCTTTCTGAGGAATAAAATCCAAAGGCATAGCTAGCCATCTCCTAAATTCATGAGAATTGGTGGAGTTGATATTTATGCCTAATCCAAGCCCTGGCAAAGATATTGGCCATAATTAAATAAGGAAAACTGCCTTTTTCCTATTTAATACCAATATTGCATTTATGCCATTTTCTAAAGGAACTACTATTTTTATGGCAAGGAAAATTCCCACATAAATTGTGGAGCTTGTCCTTGCTATATAATCACTAGTTCCATCCTTATCTCATGTTCCACAGTTAAAAAATTTGGCACATGATCCAATGCAAGTTTCTGCCTTCTCTGAAATTTTGCTAAGGAAGTGCCTTATTCCTAATTCCTATTGAGCTGCAATTTGGCAGGGTGATTAACATTGATAAATCACAAATAAATACCAAATATTAGCTCAATCGTTTCATCCTAGCTCCCTGTGAAATTTTTTCAAGTTTCTGACCAGAATGCAACTTTGTGAAGGAAGTACCTTCATAGAGTTTCCAAATGGGATGAAACTTTTCCATCCTCTCAAGTATCTCAATTCTTTAGCCTCCACCTAAACTCAGCTCATTTCATTGAGTTATGTGAGCATAGGAGCAATTCTTCTCTTCTGCCCATACTTTCAGTTTGTGAAGCAAGTATATTTCATCTTTTTCCATTATGGCTGAAAATATTCCTATGCCTTCTCCTAGCCATATAACCAATTGACAACAAATTTTGGCTCATTTCATGTAGCCAATATTTGCATGGATTGTTTCAAATTTCTGGTCAGATGTGATGCGTGTGAAACAAGTACCAATTTGGCAAGTCCATTTGGTATGATATTTTAGCAGCATCTACATATGACCAAATAAGGAAACTTTGCCAAGTTTTAGCCCAATCCAACACTCCAAGTGAGTGCTTCTTCCTCATTTGTTTTCTAGGCCATATTTCCTAGTTGCACTGCAGCTATGTTAAATACTTGCCCAAATCCCTTCCAACTTTCCAGAACTATAGTCCTTGCTACCCTAAGCCTCCAAGACATCAAGCTTGCCACATAACTTATCTGGTTTAGTCTCTAGAACTTGGCCAAGTTTGAAACAGCAAACATGTCGGGCTTCGTTCCCTCTGCTCCCATATCTTCTGCCCGTGCTATCACCTCTTCTTTAATGAGCCTTGGAAGGACTCAGTGCTGACAAGGTTTGGCGTGAAGTAGGCGACCAGAGCGTGCGTTGTTCGTGGTGACCACTGGTATTGCAGGCAAATCAGTGGTCTGCGCACTGTTGGCCATAGTAGCACAGCGCCGACTGGCTCTGGCTCGTCCAAGCTTGTCAACCAGCTCAGCCTCATCGTCGCCGTGCGCCTTGACCCGTTTCTCCCTTCATTTTCTTCCCGGACGAGCTGTTCCAAAGATCGAACAGTGAGTCTCGTGTCCATCGTCTTCTTCCTTGCCCCTGTCCTCTTCCTCCGCTCGTCCGCGAGCGCTGCTCGATTCCGTGACCTCCTGGCGCTCGTCTGCGCCCCCCTCATCATATTGCCGCCCCTTCCCATGATTCTTGGCCGCGCTTGCGCGTCGCCGGCGCACGGACACGTAGCCGAGCCGCGTATCACCTCCTCCCCTCTTCCTCGAGCTCTCACCGCGGCTATAAGTAGAGCCCTCGAGCCCCTCGCAGTCCACCAAGTCTCCCCAAGCCAACCAGCCCTCCCCGAAGCACCTCCCTGACCGCGCCATGGCCATGGTCGCCGCCTCGGGCTCTGCTCGATCCCGGCACTACCGCGCCCCTCTCATCATTCCACCTTCACCAGTGCGTTCCCTGGGGTCCAGTGAGCCGCCCCGTTGGCTTGCCCACTCATTGCCACCACCGGAGACCTTGCTCGACGGCGGCCGAAGCCCCTCTCCGATGTGAGCCTTGCTGCTCCCTCCCTAGTGCTCCTCGACGGTAGATGACACCACCATGGGATGCACCTCTCCTCCTGAGCTCATGGGTAGGTCGCACGTCATCTGCGGTGGCCAGAGCCGCTGGCGATCGCCGTCGAGACGAGCCTCTCCCTCGGCTTGTCGCGCCCTGAGCAGAGGAAGAAGAAGACTAGGTCAGGTGGGCCCTGCACCTTCCCCGACTCCACCTGGCAGTATCTCTGTGTTGACCCCGCCCCGGGCCCGCGTCTATAAGTGGAGACATTTTCTGATAATACATTTTCAATATATGAAAGCGTATTTCCTTCCTCTTTTATTCGAAATACGCTTTCTCAGTTATGAAAGGGTATTCTCTTTGCACATCGGCCAAAATACATTTCTCTTTGCAGAAAACGTATTCGGCCCAAAGGCGCTTTCCGATTTTCCTCCAGGGGCCAGTTTGTTGAAAAAAAATCACCGATAGGTCCCTCAGCTTCAACCCCTCGTATCTCGACAACCGTAACTCCGATTGAGGTCAATCGAACGCTCACGTCTTCGTCTCGTCGAACTGTTTCCGATGGTATCATTTTATTTATGGTTTTACACAGTGAAAATGACCACTTTGCCCTTGCACGTAAACAGCCCCCTCCGAGGGAGAACTGTTTCCGGCAACTCTTTCCGCGGTCGTTCCGAACTTTTTCCCGGGGTATTTCTCGACCCCAAGCAAGCCAACCTCTTATCATGAGCCCCGAACTTGCATGTTGACTTTGCTTGCACCTCGTGTGTGTGTTTAGTTGCATTAGCTTCTTGTATGTTCCGTCTGCATTTAATTTAGTCATGCTATATGTTTTTGTTATCTATCTTGCATGCTTATGCTTTCATGAAATAAGTTGACATGCTAGTTTACTATTGTTACTGGTAATATCATTCCTCTGTTTAGTTGATTTTCATGTTAGTAGTATCGATGTTATGATAATTCTGTTGCACTAGTGAAATTACTAGTACTTGTTATTGCCATGTCTCACATGCTATCATAGTTCATTTAAAAAGCTTAGTTTTGTTATTGCATCGGTACGTTGCATGATAGTTGTTGCATTCATGTTAAAATGCACGCATGATGATTGATGATGGAGAAGTTAATAATATGACTTAATAACAAACCTCCTCCGTCATAACTGGGATATCACAGTGCCACCCAACTCGAGCTTTCTCCAGTGCAACCACATTTACCTTATGGGGAGGTCCTAGTTGGGTCTATTGTCATGCCTCTCGCTGGTGCCTCCCACGAGGGAAGGTTATGGGCACGCGCTACCCTGATCAGGTAGGAGGACCTAACCTTGTGTGCTCGTTTTTTGTTTTTATGGTACCTTGTCCCCGTTTGGGACCGTTTTTCCACGACGATGGTCGTTGGTGTCTTTGGTAGACACGGGGCCACCCAAGACTGAACCCCAAGGGGGTGTTGGTCGGAGTGGCCGGGAGTGTCATGGCAGTAGGACGGTTTTGTCGGAACGCTTTGGTCCACCCGAATGGGAGTGCGAGGCTTGGGTTTCGTAGTGTGGGTAAAGTGCGCTACCTTTGCATAGTGTATGTTTAATCTATCGATAGCCGCGTCCTCGGTCATGGGCACAGTTCATAGTAGGTCACACTATCGGGTCTCAGTCGAAATGGAGGATAAACCTGCTAATAACTTGTGTGATAACTAAGATGTGATAAATAATATGGTGATTTGGACTATGGGAAAATCGTGAGAAGTCACAATGATGTGTTGATATGACCCCGAGACGAGGTCTCGGTAAGTCATGCGTGTGCTCCGAGGAGCCGTGGCAGAGTTAGTGATTGTTGCATAAGGGTAATACAACATGTCTTCACGGAAGGTAACTGGTAGTTTATTGTCAGCATAGTTTCATAATGGCATGCCATGTTTGGATATGTTATGCTTTGTTGTTATATTAGAAGTAAAATTTGATATGCCATGCTAGTAGATGTTGTGATGTTATTCATGCTTTTTTTGATTTATGATTCTAGTTATATCTTGCCATGCTTGGAAATTGTGTTGAAATAGTCTGTTGCATATGCTTCGTTCTTGCTTTCTCATCTGTTTGTTTGGTTGCTATGTATTTGGTTGTCTTGCAAGTACATTCAATGTACTGACCTGGCGTGTCATGCCAGTTTTGTAGGTCATGCCCAACTAGTTCTCTTGTTCTGTCGTGCTAGGCCGTAACCTTGCCAGTCCTGTGAGTTGTGGAACCCAGCCCGTGTTGTTATGCTGCCAAACCAAGACTTCCGCCACCATTTAAATAGCCTTAGGGCTATGCCAGATATTTGTGTTCATCAATGATGTAATCATATGCACATGTATTTGATGAATATTATTGTACCTGGAATGTTGTATCATGGACATGTCGTGCGTTAGGTGTTATCCTGGGCTGACGTGCGAAGGCCCCCTGCTCCATGCTGATCGGGATGCCACAGGAGATGGTATCAGAGCAGCCATGCTAGCATAGGTTATCCTAGCATTAGATCACCGCTACCCTCAACCCGTAATGACCCTAAGATTTTTGACCCATCCGTGGCATCCGGCATGGCCACTATTAATTAACAGGTGACGCAGTCGAAACCGACACGTCCTCACCCCGCTGTCCCCGCCTAGTTATCCGTGGAACGAATAGCAACCCTATCCTTTCTGGTCGGCCGCACCACTTACCCTTCGCCATTAAGGGTAAGGGGCCACACCATGCGGGGAGATCCCCGCATAGCTGCCTATAAAATCCCCTTTTCGCTAGCCGGATCGCTCACTCCTGAGTCAGCCATGTCCTTGCAAAGAAGCCTAACTAGTAACACTCAATCCATGGCTAGCACCCTCAAAGCTCCCAAGTTTTACACCCGCACCTTCGCCGTCAACCACCCTGGCTTTCCACCTCTTCTTACTGAGATGCTCAACAAAGCCGTTGGCTGCAATGCTACTCCCGATTACCTGGTGTTTCAATCGGCACCCGTCCCTCACCTCCGCCGCTATGATGCTAGAGTGCACATCTGCCCAGGTCCCGCAGCAGATGGTGAGCCCTTGGTTTTTCAGGGCAGAGCCATGCCCACTACCGATTTGGCTATTCAGGTCGCTGCTGTGGAGGCTATCCTATACCTCCGAACCAAGTTCCCGCAAGTGCTAGAGAGGTGGGAGTTCTCCTTTTTCCCCATTGTGGCGAAAGCACGAATTCAGCCTTCTACCACTATTCGAGGAGATGACCCCGCAATCGCTCGCCTGGTGCAATATATCATGGCCCAGGGGATGATGATTTCTAAGATGCTTGCCGAATTTAGAACCCTAGACAACGATGCGGTACGAGTTGTCAAGGAAGCTTAACATGAGGCTCGTAAATTCGCTTCACAAGTTGTTCACCCCATGCCATCCGAACCAGTGCTACCCTCTCAGCCTGTGTTATGGCCTAGACCAAACACCATCACCCTCGACAAGGCTCTTTACCGAATCCACCAGCAGCATTTGCTTGGATCAATTTCAGCCATACCCCAGTAGTCGAATCCCAACCCATAGTGTTGTCGGACGATGAAGATGGAGATTGGCTCGGTCTTCATCCTCCATGAGAGCCCCAGCATGGCCAGTCCTCTGCATGTCCTCGGTCGCGCAGTGAGATGATTCTGCGAGTAGGTTAGTCGGTCTATTCATCCTCGATATGAGGATAGAACTATGTATCCCGGAGTAAGTAGTTTCATTTAGCGTGTAGAGCGTTCATGCTTTGTTGTATGATGTAATCCGTATGTTGTGTTCTATGTATGTTTTCGTGCTTTTGTGTTCGTGCTTATTTTTGTTTGTCTCTCTGTCAAGCAAAGATGTTTGACAGGGTTGGCAATGTGTTGCTAACAAGATTTTAATCAGTACGGCACATACACTAAAAACAACATTGACTCGTCCCGAGTCTCTAATAAAATGTGCGCTGGTGTAGGTATATGTATGCTAGGATTGCATATACCCGCTAGCATTAAAACACCTTAGAATGATTTGTCTGCTGTGTTTTTCATTGCATGTTTGTTGCATCAGTATGTTTGTTTGTACTGCACACTGCACGCATACCCGGTTCACCCACGAGTACATTCGGGCAGTACTCGGGGGAATGCGAAATCACATATCCCTCTATATCTGTGCACACCCCGTGTGCCAGATTTTTCCAAACTCAAAGCCTCGAAGATGCATTTCCATCTGGCCATTTCTCATCCCTAATTCTTTTTCGTTAGCTCCAATTTCGTTTTTGGAGAAATGCTGCCAACTTTATTTCACTCAATCCAGTACAACTCCCTAATACAGATTCCAGTTCTGATTCTACCTCGACACCTACATTTCGTGGAGCTATCCGTGAAATTTTTTCGTACCCTGTGCGATTTTTGAGCTGGGGGGGGGTCCAGCCGGAGTCAAACGTGGTCAAACCACCGGCGGCTAGCCGCCGGCGAGGCTGAGCGCGGCGGAGGACGTCGGAAATCCTCCTCCGACGACCAAACGGCCGGCGGAAGGCATCAACGTGACGCGGGCACTCTTCCGCGTCGAGTGGTGGCGGTAGTTGGCCCTGGGGTGGCCGGAAAAGTGGCCGGCGACGAGGTCCAGCGGCGGCAGCAGTCGGGCTTGCGCGGGCGCGGCACTGCAGGCTGCGGCTGAGCACACTGAGGGCACCAGGAGGGAGCCCGTGCTCTCCCGCATCCATCCCCGCAAGTGGGAGGAGCTGGGGGTGGCCGGAGCTCGTCGGAAACGAGCTCGCGGCGGCGCCGGAGTTCGGGCTCCGTCGGGTTAGGCGCTGCGGGGCACGAGAAGATGAGCTGATGGGTGCGGCATGCTCCTGGGGGTGCGCTGAGCTCGCTCGTGGCCTCGAAGAAGCGTGGCAGCAGCTCTGGCCACGGCGGCGCCATGGACGGCGGTGGCGAGCTCACAGCCGTGGTTGGGATCGGGGCTAGCGAGTGTAACGAGAGAGGGAGAGGTAGGGGTTGGACGCGGGAGCTCACAGCGATGCCGAAGAGGGGGTTATCGAGCCCGGGGAGGTCCTGGTGGTGCCGAATCGACGGTGAGGCCGTCGATGGCCGAAGGTTGAGGACGAACGCGGTGACGGCGAGGCAGAGCCTCCCGGCGTCCCGTAGCTCGGTGGAGAGGACCAGGAGGACGCGGCGGAGCTCTCGGGCATGGCGCTGCAGCGAGGGGGCGATGGTGGCCGCGGTGGTGACGAGCGGCGGCGACGGCTCCGTTCGGTCGCCGCGTGCGAGAGGGACAGAGGAGGGAGGAGAGAGCAGCGAGTGAGGGGAGAGGTCGAGGTGGCTCTGGGTCATCTCTGGGCGTCGCTAGAGGGGCCGGGGAGAGGAAGACAGGCAGGGAGGAGGTGGTGGCGCGGCTGCGGCATGCCGGGCACGCAGCTGCTTCGGGGCGAGGGGGGAGAAGACGACAGGGGGGGTGTGTGGTGGTGGGCTGGGCCAGAGAGCTGGGCCGGCTGCAGGTAAGGCCAGGTTAGTCCCTGTCTTGCTCTTTCTTTAAAATGTTTCTGTTTTCTATTTTTGTTATTTTGTTTTGATTTAGTTTATAGCCCAAATCATTTTAATAACTCCTGAAAATAATTGTGGGCATTAAAAGAATTATTACAGAGGCCCTCAACTATTTTCAGAATTATTGGAGCATTTAAAGATATTAAAATATTTAAATGCCCCAATTTAAATACAATATGGGTTATTCAAAAATCCAGAATGGTCCTAGAAATAGGTGCAACATTTTTGGCAGAGGTTTTAATCAATCCAAAAATGATGAACTTTTCCAAGGGGCATTTTGGGTTTATTGAAAAAGATTTTAATTTGACCCTAGTTAAGTTCATTTAGTGCTAGGGTTTGAACATCCCCATTTCAAATTCATTTAAAATTTAAACATGATGCAACAGACAGGTGCTATCCTAATGCAAGGTGAAGCTGGGGATGTGACAAGTCACCTCCACTAAACAAGAATCTTGTCCCGAGATTCAGGACGTGAGATAAGAAATCGGAGGGGACACTAACTAACACAATCTTCATGAACCAAGTGTCCTTCATAAGAATGTTGACTGTTTGCATCATGTTGATCCTGAAACCCTTGCTTTTGAGGTCTTTGTCCAACACGGTGACGACGAAAGAAACTTCGCAATAGTTGATCTTGCGAAAGATCGGGCAACTCAAGATCAACTCTTGGAGTGAGACGTTAAAACATCTCTTGAGCTGGGACACGGGACACACATCCAAAGGGATGGAGTGAAACAAACGATGAAGATTCACTTGACGGCAATAATTCCACACCTAAGGTGATGGTAACGATACCACCAGACGGGGCACCTTTAGGGAAGGTGACTCGTAGAATTATTTCTTTAAGTGGCAAAAAGAATTACTTTTGATATAGAGATCATTAAGATTCCCTATACCAGCCTAAGGCAAACACAATCGATCGTTTGACGGAGTCCGAAAGAATGACATACTCGTCCAGAATGGATGATGTGGACTATCTTGTTAAAGACAACACACGGGATGATTTGGTTATCATCGGAGATGGATGGGACCCATGGCAATTCCACTCCTGAGGATAATCCTGAACAACAGTGATTGAGAATGGTAACCCATGGAGAATTGGCACATTGGCGGTGCAAGCTGGGAACAAAGTGCAAATGCTGGGAATGATTCTGGTAACTGGGGTGAATCCCAACAGTAGAGAGTAACTCTACTCTTTGAGAGATTATAGCCTAACCAAGAACACTGGGAGCAATCCCGGTTAGTGTCGGCGATAACACCTAGTGCTTGTGCGTGCTCTCAAGAACTTAAGTATTCCCATATTCATCAAGGTTTTACCAATATCCGTGTCAAGGATCCTGGTAACATCACATACCACCATGATGAATAATGAAGGATGATGCAGATGAAAAGGAAGATAACACCTTCTTGGATTTCACCTTGGCGAGGCCAAGGGGACGAAATCTGGATGATCAACAGAGAGACATTTAGCACTCCATTTCTAATGTTCTCCTTGATGTGTTAGCGTAAACCATTCATGGATATGTTTGGTATCTTGAACATCAAGTAAAGGTCGGACTTCGGAAGCACAAGAATCCATAAGGAACAAATAGGAAGTAATTCCTACGAAGTCCTTATGGGGAGGTGGCCAATTTCTTCAATCAAGATGCTACAACAATAGGTCTTCCGGCTAGGTGTGTTGGCCACGACATTCACCTTACCGGTAATCGAGAGACCAATATTATAGTTCTTGGGAAATGCTCCAACCATCATATCTGCCCGAGATTCAGTTCTGGTTGGTGTCAGAATATTCCAGACTTATCGAGTCTAGAAGAAAAAATGAAAGTTTACAACACAAATCGACGAGATGGCGTTGCAAGATTCTCGGGAGTGAACTACGTTAGCAAGCTCCAAAACATAAGCTGGTTCTGCTACACACATGTGAACACGTTGTCCAAGACAAACATGACCACATAGTAGTCTTATAATGAAACACTACCAAGTTCGGGTTGGGGAACCATCATCGAGGATATCGAGGTCCTTGCATAAGTCCGGATCTTAAGAAGGAACTTCTTCTCCTAGGACAATCAATCAGTGGCTTGGTGTGCTAGGGATACATATAGAGTGAAGGTTGCAAGTCTCCAAACCACAGAATACTTCGCACGTATGCATGACTGACTTGGGATGATTCCACAGAAAGCAAAATAAACTTTCTCAAACTCACGGTGGCAACTTACATCAACTACACATGAATTAGGGAAAGTTTCTTCTCTCATCCAACATATACCTCATGAACGGGACACGAAGGCAAAGCTTACCAAATTTCCAACACTAGCTTAATGTCCTACAAAATCATGGAGGAGATAAGGATGTTTGTTGATGGGCTCAACAACAATCCATCCATATTTCCATGGAGATGGAATTCCATAATTATGTGAACAAGTGATAGTATTGGTCAGACCAAGAGATATAACGGTGTATGCTCGAGGGATCAACCACGAGTAAGACAACGTTACGAATATCATTGGTTTTGATTTGATTTGAGGATAGCCCACACTCAAATCAAAGTTTTGGACAAGACAATAGATCCAATAATTGATCACAAGGATCAACCAATCAAGATATCATCTTGCTTCAACACACACACAAAAGATATCCCTTGGAAGGAACTAAGTCAGGCAAGCTTTTATCTTCCAACTCTCCAAGTTGTCGTTTAGCTTAACCGGCTAGCTCAGGGTATCCATCACAAATTCTTGGAGAAGTGGTGGTTTATAAGGAACCAGCTTGATCACGAATTCAACATAGCGGTCAGGGAACAACCTGGTAATACTTCCGAGAAGATATTCGGAAATTCACGAACCACCGATATGTTACTAAGCTCGAGAACAATCTTGCCTTTCAGAGCAAGACGATATGATCAAATGAGCAAGGACTTAACACAATCCTAACTCATCAATCAAGGAGTGCACCAGGGAGGTGGACTAGGGAGCACGATCAACCTTAAGGTGATGATTCAATAATCAACTCGCTAAGGATGAGGTTGTTGTCCTTTAACTACCAAGCAACGAAGTTGCTAGGAGTATTAATTTCACACATCACAATTCACTTGTCAGCATTTCGGTTACAATAACACGGAAACCGGGGGATGAACAGTAATGGCAAGAAGTATTACTACATCAAGAATTCATAAGAGATAATGCAATTCTCACGACATTCTTGACATAAAGATGGTAATACTCCAGGATAGAACAGTTTAGAAGCTGCATTAGCATTCTTCATCTGCGAAGTACAACTTCTTTGACCAAATCCGGGATATGGATAGGGTACTGGAGTTTGTTTCTCCTAGTCATTCCGAGATAGAATGAATTGACGGATCACAAGAGTAAAAGGCATCGATGAACACGAGTGCACAACTACTCCTGACTATCAACTGATGGACGAGGGTCATAATACAACTAAAAGGAGACAACTCAAGGAACATATAACTTCTGAGTTGTGGATGCATAGATTAACATGTCGAACGAGTTCAACATATTTCTTCCGGATAACCCATGCAGAAAATAGAATTGGCAGAGTCACAATATGAATGGAGTACTACTCAGGAGCACTCTGGTTGTCATCTTTTGGTTCAGAAGAACTTCTGCCATGATGGTTCATGGTATTTGGAAGAAGGATATACCACAGACCTCGAGGACTATCACAAGGTTACTAATATCCTAAAGGAACGAGCAATACTATCAACATGAAGTAAGTAGAGTGAATCTTGGGTTCAAGAACCCAGAAATAGAAGGCCTACTAACTAAATGGCATCACAGGATGCTTTCGAGAATGATGGCCAAAATCATCACACTGGAATATAAAACATTGTTGGATTACTGGGTGGTCTTCTAAGATACTTAGAGTCATAATAATAACTCCAACATATGTGTCGAGGTAACAAAGTACCACAACTCACCGTCTAGTGTGGTTAATCTGGCCTAAAAGGACATTAAGAACATGTAGGAATGATTTGCAAATGCATCAGATTGTTTAGAGACCTGGGATGACTCGGGCAGCATAACGGCTGCAAATGCTCGAAAATACTTTTGAGATCCAAGCAAAAGGGTAGCATAACCACTTAACATTATCATGTCAAGGTTCTGAGACCAATAGTTGAACAAACAGAAGTAGAAGAAACTGAACTGAGGATTGAATCCACAATAACGTGATCCTGATAAATAGAGTGAGAATCCTAGTTTTAAATCCCCGTAGAAAGAAGAAGGTGACTCAGATCAGAAGGTCATAAGGTAAAGGAGTAAAAAGAGCCTTACGTTCCCTTCCACAATCAATTCCCTTATATAACTAAAGAATTTCTAGACACAACTTCGACCAGTTTGGCTTACTAATTCTGCAGGCAGTCAGGCTCTGATACCAAAGCTGTCAGGACCCCGATCCTAAGTCACACAGGTCTAGCCTGTAACACATCATATCTCTTTGCGGCCTCACGCACGGTATCCCCACGGGTGCCACCTTACCTGGCCCGGGACCGTTTGCGCATTTTGGCACACGTATATGGTCGTGTCGCTAGCAACCGTATGACAGAGAACCCGGGCCCACATGACTAGTTATAAACCAAAAGTGGCACTAAATTACAGAGACAGGCATACATGACCCAGCAACGAACGTGTCGGTCATCAACGTATGAACCCAAGTCGTAGCAAGCTACAAGGACTTAAAGGAACAACGTGTGACATTTCCCCAAAGAGACAGACACAGGAACGAAGAAGGACACATGCCGGCCAGCCTAAGTGTTCCGGAGCAGTAGCAAGCTACCAAGGCTCAGTGGAAGCACTAGGAGACATTTCCCTGTAAGATAGGCTACCAAGGGTAAACAACTAGGTGTCGGATCCCACACATAGCAATACACATTACACGTACGCATAACATGCAAGTATGTGCTGTACAACATGGCATCACAACATAACTCAACAACTCATATAGATAAGTCCCAGAAGAGCCATCATAGCATTTATTACAATCAGAGGTCACATGACCCAACATACAGAGCATACAGGCAACGGAAGCATAACATGTCTGAGTACAGACAACTACAAATGAAGAGGGCTGAAAAAGCCTGACTAACTACAAGACCCTCCCAAGGGTACAAGATCGTAGCTGAGGTAACAAGCTAAACGTCGAAGTCCATGTGGAACCACTAGCGAGACTGAAGTCTCTCTGCAAAAACATAAATTAAGCAAACGTGAGTACAAAGGTACTCAGCAAGACTTACATCAGAACTAACTACATATGCATCAGTATCAACAAAGGGGTGGTGGAGTTTGACTGCAGCAAGCCAGCTTTGACTCGGTGGCTATCCTAAACTACGACTGCAAGTAACTCTTTTGAGGTGGCGCACACGAGTCCACATATTCACCAATCAATACACCACTATGGATCCGCTCCCGTCTTCCTACGAGAAGGCCATCCATAGCACTCACGCTTATCTTGCGCGTTTTAGAGTATCCACTTTCACTTGTCTATGAACTGTAGAGGCAACCCAGAAGTCCATTTCCGCGGACACGGCTATTCGAATAGATTATATTTAACCCTGCAGGGGTGTACTTCTTCACACATGTTTCCACCACTTAGCGTCTGCACACGACATGTGCTCGGCAGACTTCAAGCGAAAGCCGACGTGGGTGTAGACCACGACCTAACCAACCACACAGGTCTCTCGTCCAGGTTTATCGCCAATTTGGGTTCCATCCGTGGGGAGATCCGGCCGGGGTGTCGCTCACGGCCCCAAACGATGTGTACAGGGTTCCCGCGTCACCAAACGGGCGACCGGTACACCGTGCCACGTACCTGCCGCGTCACAGCCCACCCCGAGGGTCAGCGCTGCGCACGACCTCCAGTAAACTACAAACACCAGAAAGTAGTTGCAAACCCTGGACAGAGATCATGTTGATTAATAAGTCGAGAGGGTCCATTGGTTTCAGGCCCAATGCATGGTAGTAACTGGTCATGGATCAACCAACACAGAACTCAGTTCCTGAGGACGGCCTACATGGCCTCTCATCGCTACCTTTACCAAATCGTGTTCACACACTTAGCTCACACACAGTAGGACATGTTCATCACATTCCAATTCATCCCCGATGAATCAGACCTGACACAACTCTAAGCAATAGCAGGCATAACCAGAAAGCATCAATGAGTAGGCACAACATGGCTCAAACAACTCCTACTCATACTAGTGGGTTTCAACTATTTACTGTGGCAATGACGGGTCATGCAGTGGAAAGGGGTTCAACTACCGCAGCAGGTAACAATTGAAGCGTTGTTGTCCTAATGCAGTAAAAGGGAGCAAGAGCGAGAGAGTGGGATTGTATCTGAATGCTCAATGGGGTTTGCTTGCCTGGCACTTCTGAAGATAACAATGAGTCTTCATCCGTGTCATCGAACTCATCGTCGGAACGTCGTCTACTGAGAGGGGACAAAACTGACAAACAGAGAAAGAACACAACCAATGCAATGCAACAATATGATGCATGATCATGACATGGCAATATGCCGTTGATTGAGCTAATGCAACTAGCAACCATGTTAAATGAAGTTGGTTTGAATCAAAGGTTCAAATTCAAACTCCATATGTGATTATTTAAATGCCATTTAATTGATTTGACCTGACCAGCAGGTTTAACTTGTTCAAACATGCATGAAAATGCCATAAACAGATTCCTTGGATTTTTCTGATCATTTTTCATATATAAATTATTTTCATCTGAGCTACGGTTGATTTTATATGATTTTTTACAAGTTTTGGCTATTTTCTGAAATAAATAAATCATTTAGATTTATATAAAATTTCAAAAAAGGCTTTATTGCATCAGCATGACGTCTGTGTGACGTCAGCAAGTCAACAGGGGCTGTTCGGGTCAAACCTGACCAGTGGGGCCCACTGGTCAGTGACCCACTAGCTAACAGAGTTAGTTAGTTTTTAAACTAACACTAACTAAACTGCTGGTGGGGCCTGGGCCCACATGTCAGTCTCTCAGGGCCTAATTAAGTTTAGTTTTAACTAAACTAATTTAACAGGGGTTGGCCCCACGTGTCAGTGACTCATAGAGCTAAGCACAGTGATTAGTACTTAATTAAAACCTAAACTAAAACTAAACAACGGCCGGCCCCACATGTCATGGACACAGGGGGGGTCCAGCCGGAGTCAAACGTCGTCAAACCACCGGCGGCTAGCCGCCGGCGAGGCTGAGCGCGGCGGAGGGCGTCGGAAATCCTCCTCCGACGACCAAACGGCCGGCGGAAGGCATCAACGTGACGCGGGCACTCTTCCGCGTCGAGTGGTGGCGGTAGTTGGCCCTGGGGTGGCCGGAAAAGTGGCCGGCGACGAGGTCCAGCGGCGGCAGCGGTCGGGCTTTCGTGGGCGCGGCGCTGCAGGCTGCGGCTGAGCACACTAAGGGCACCAGGAGGGAGCCGGTGCTCTCCCGCATCCATCCCCGCAAGTGGGAGGAGCTGGGGTGGCCGGAGCTCTTCGGAAACGAGCTCGCGGCGGCGCCGGAGTTCGGGCTCCGTCGGGTTAGGTGCTGCGGGGCACGAGGAGATGAGCTGATGGGTGCGGCGTGCTCCTGGGGGTGCGCTGAGCTTGCTCGTGGCCTCGAAGAAGCGTGGCAGCAGCTCTGGCCACGGCGGCGCCATGGACGGCGGCAGCGAGCTCACGGCCGTGGTTGGGATCGGGGCTAGCGAGTGGAACGAGAGAGGGAGAGGTAGGGGTTGGACGTGGGAGCTCACAGCGATGCCGAAGAGGGGGTCATCGAGCCCGGGGAGGTCCTGGTGGTGCCGAATCGACGGTGAGGCCGTCGATGGCCGAAGGTTGAGGACGAACGCGGTGACGGCGAGGCAGAGCCTCCCAGCGTCCCGTAGCTCGGTGGACAGGACCAGGAGGACGCGGCGGAGCTCTCGGGCATGGCGCTGCAGCGAGGGGGCGATGGTGGCCGTGGTGGTGACGAGCGGCGGCGACGGCTCCGTTCGGTCGCCGCGTGCGAGAGGGACAGAGGAGGGAGGAGAGAGCAGCGAGTGAGGGGAGAGGTCGAGGTGGCTCTGGGGCATCTCTGGGCGTCGCTAGAGGGGCCGGGGAGAGGCAGACAGGCAGGGAGGAGGTGGTGGCGCGGCTGCGGCATGCCGGGCACGCAGCTGCTTCGGGGCGAGGGGGGAGAAGACGACAGGGGGGGTGTGTGGTGGTGGGCTGGGCCAGAGAGCTGGGCCGGCTGCAAGTAAGGCCAGGTTAGTCTCTGTCTTGCTCTTTCTTTAAAATGTTTCTGTTTTCTATTTTTGTTATTTTGTTTTGATTTAGTTTATAGCCCAAATCATTTTAATAACTCCTGAAAATAATTGTGGGCATTAAAAGAATTATTACAGAGGCCCTCAACTATTTTCAGAATTATTGGAGCATTTAAAGATATTAAAATATTTAAATGCCCCAATTTAAATACAATATGGGTTATTCAAAAATCCAGAATGGTCCTAGAAATAGGTGCAACATTTTTGGCAGAGGTTTTAATCAATCCAAAAATGATGAACTTTTCTAAGGGGCATTTTGGGTTTATTGAAAAAGATTTTAATTTGACCCTAGTTAAGTTCATTTAGTGCTAGGGTTTGAACATCCCCATTTCAAATTCATTTAAAATTTAAACATGATGCAACAGACAGGTGCTATCCTAATGCAAGGTGAAGCTGGGGATGTGACAAATGTATTGTGTGACGTGGCGAGTGTAAGCCAACTACTCTTTTGCAATTTCATCCCTCTTTTACATGAGTCGTGCAAAGATACCATACTTGAGATCATTCTAGTATGAGCTTATACCTTTAAGTTGTGCCTCGACACGTAGGAGGTATAATCTCATACTGGGCCTTACAAGTTGCTAATCAGAGCCTTCTCCGGCCTAGGAGCCCCCACTGATTGCTCGAATCATTGACGGTTGAGTCTAGGCACACACATGAAAATGTTTTGAGTCCTATATATATATATCGGAGAGTAGGATTTCTTTTTACTCCTCATCCCTTTTCACTCTGGTGAGGACTCCTGACGATTACTTATATCTTCTACTCTCAAAAATTCACTAATTTTTTTTAGGATCACGCGAGTATTGTTTGAATTGTTCCGATGTCTTTGTGACGAGAACAGTGTTCTCGATGCGTCCTGTCATTTAGGGGTTGTGGTAGTGTCCCGGGGAGTTGAGCTCTAAGGTGCTGTCGTCACAAATCTATCACAGCAGTTCTGGAATACTTAAGACGGCCGACATCGAAAAGTCTTCTATGCGGTTAGTAGCAAGATAACCCCGACATCACCCAGTACTGGGGAGGTAGTTCGGGAGTATTGCCATAGCTTGTATAGCAGATGCGTTTCGAAGGTCCGAGGTAAACGGTTTTCGGAAATAACTGGTTATGTGTTGAAGGATGGATACAGCTGGATGTAGGATTAGAGCTGAGTGCGCGATGCTTCCCTTGTTTCCCCAACACCTGATTGCATAACTGGAAACTTTCGGAAATTAATAGGTGGGTTCATCTAGTAGCTCGTAGGCATTCTTACAATGGATGCATGATATGGAGTTCAGGGTTCTACATTGAGTGAAGTAGTTTTATGGGCGTTGTTACGATCGGGAGTTGCATCTTAAAGGGTCCTTGGCTATGCTGATCCGGGGATTGCAAAACCCTTTTGTAACACGTTCCATAAGCTTTCAGCACGAATATGTCGAACGAAACTTCTATCTTGTATTTGTTCTACCTGCTCCTTGTTGATTTTATTTACCTTTTGTTCTCCCAAGTGGCTTCTTGAGAAGATTGTTGTACCATTGAACTGTGGATTACATTCATTCATTGTGTTCGAATGATTCTTGTGAAGACTTATGTTGCAATTTCTAGCCGTTGATTCAGCTTATATATTTTCAATCAATGGCTAATAGTTGTCATATCGTTCAGGATGGCTCCTAAAAGGGTTCCCAATGCTAACCCAGAGGGTGAAGAAGTTCCTAATCGTCCTCCTTACCCTCCTCCTCCGTCTGAGGCCTGGAGAGCAATTATGCAAGCGACGAACCTAAACACTGAGATGCTTATGCAAATGATGCAGAACTTTCAAGCCAACCAAGCAAATCAAGGTGGTCATGGGAACCAAGGCCAAGGAAATTTGTTCAACCAACCTCACTTTGCAACTCTCTACCAATTCCTGGCAAACCAACCGAAGGCGTTCAGTTACTGTGTGGATCCGCTAGATGCTGAAGACTGGATAACAGACATCAAGAAGCACTTTGAATGCAGTAACGTGAGACCTGAGGATTATGTCAAGTTTGCCGCCTTCCAACTCAAGGACCAAGCCGCTGATTGGTGGCAGCAGTACAAAGATTCCAGAGAAGGATGTGAAATCCCGTGGACTGAGTTCTGCAAGGATTTTCGCTCTCACCACATTCCAACTAGTGTCATCGAAGGCATGCGTGAGCAATTCCGCAACCTGAAGCAAGGCACCATGTCCGTTTATCAATACAATGTCAAGTTCCAGAACCTTGCCCGCTATGCCAAGCAAGACATCCCAGATTCCAAGAGCAAGATTTATCAGTTCCGTGGTGGTCTGAAGGATGAACTCCAGCTAGCTCTCACCTTGTTCGAGCCGGATGAATTTGATCAATTCTATAACATGGCTCTTAAGCAAGAGGCAGCCCAGCTCAAGGTTGAAGCTTCCAAAAAGAGGATCAGAGATGCTGTTAACATCTCCTCTTCTTCCCAAGTGGTCGCAAAGCAGCAGAAGTTTTGGCTTCCACCTCCTCCAGTGCTCCGCCCTCCCAACAACAACAACAACAACAACAACAAGCACTTAGGTGGCCGTGGTTTCTCCCACCCACCCAACCCAAGCAATCAGTCCAAGAATCACTTTCAAGCTTCGAAGTCAAGTGGTCCTTATCACCGTCCTCTCTCAGAAGTGACTTGCAACAAGTGTGGGCACAAGGGTCACTATGCTAACAACTGGACTCAAAGGCGCCTTCCGCCTTCTCCACCTGTCAGTACTGCTATTGTCAAGCACAATCCCAAGTCAACAAGAGTGAATCTGATGAATGCAGCTCAAGCAGAGAATTCTTCAGATGTGATACTTGGTAATCTTCCAATCAACCTTAAACCTGCTAAAGTCTTGTTTGATTCGGGTGCATCATGCTCTTTCATGTCTCAACCTTTTGCTTCGAAACACAATGTTGACATCAAAAGTTTGCCAGGGGAATTATCAATTGTTTCTCCGGGAAAACTAATGCATTCTAGCGTGTTTGCTCCGGATATATCTATTTATATGGGTGATTAACGCTTTCTGGTTTCTCCGGTTATTCTCGGCAACTCCGACATTGATCTTATTCTTGGGATGGATTGGCTCTCCAAGCATGATGCAAACATTGATTGTGCAAATAAGGAAGTCAAGCTTACTCATCCTGACGAAGACGTGATTATCTTCGCCTCTCGAGATAACACAATCAGGCTATTCTCTCTCAATGACAAGGGCGAGATTAATGCCATTTCTCAAATTCAGGTGCTCAATGAATATGAAGATGTTTTTCCTGAAGAGCTTCCAGGCATGCCTCCGCATCGTCAAGTTGAATTCGTCATTGAACTCGAGCCTGGTACCGAGCCATCATGTCGGCGTCCGTACAAGCTTTCCCCTGATGAGTTGAAGGAGCTGAAGAAACAACTCGATGAGCAAGAGCGTATGGGTCTAATCAGGCCTAGCACTTCTCCTTGGGGCTGTGGTGTTCTATTTGTCAAGAAGAAGGATGGCACGGAGCGCCTTTGCGTTGATTACCGGCCATTGAACAAGAAGACAATAAAGAACAAGTATCCGCTCCCCAATATCAATGAATTGTTCGAGCAGCTCAAAGGAGCAAAGGTGTTCTCAAAGCTCGATCTCCGGATGGGTTACCACCAGATTCGTATCAGTGAAGAAGATATTCACAAGACCGCATTCAGAACAAGCTACGGCTCCTATGAATACACGGTCATGTCTTTTGGCCTCGCAAATGCTCCACCCACTTTCTCGAGGATGATGCACTTCTTATTCAACCCCTACACCAATGAATTTGTTCTCGTCTATCTCGATGACATCTTGGTATTCTCAAGAATTAAGAAGACCATGCCAAGCACCTTAGTTTGGTCCTGGACAGGCTCTGTGAACACAAGTTCTATGCGAAGTTCTCCAAGTGTGAATTCTGGCTAGATAAGGTCTTATATCTTGGCCATATCATCTCTGCTAAGGGTATTTCTGTCAACCCCGAGAAAGTTGAAGCTATTGTCAACTAGGAACCCCCGCAGAACGTCAAGCAACTACGAAGCTTCCTTGGTCTCGCTAGCTATTGCAGAAGGTTCGTTTAGAACTTCTCCAAGATTGCCAAGCCTCTCTCAAACCTGTTGCAGAAGAATGTCAAGTACAACTGGACTCCTGATTGTGATGTGGCATTCAAAACACTCAAAGAGAAGCTCATTTCTGCTCCGGTTCTTACTCCTCCGGATGAGTCCAAGCCCTATGAAGTCTTCTGTGATGCTTCTTTACAGGGACTTGGTGGTGTTCTCATGCAAGACAAGAAGATTGTGGCATACACTTCTCGTCAATTGAAACCAAATGAGAAGAATTACCCCACACATGATCTCGAGCTAGCAGCAGTGGCACATGCCTTGATCACGTGGAGACACCTTCTGTTGGGCAGAAAAGTGGACATCTTCACCGATCACAAGAGCTTGAAGTACATCTTCACACAGCCGAACTTGAACCTTCGCCAGACTCGTTGGGTTGAGATGATCAAAGAGTATGATCCAAGCATTGAGTACACACCTGGCAAGGCCAATGTCATTGCAGATGCCTTGAGCAGAAAGGCATATTGCAACAGTCTCCTTCTCAAGCCGTTCCAGCCTGAACTTTGTGAATCATTCAGGAAGCTCAACCTCCAAGTTGTTCCACAAGGCTTTCTTGCAAACATTCAAGTTGCTCCTACCTTGGAAGATCAGATCCGTGAGGCCCAGCTAGTGATGCTATGGTGCAGAAAGTGAAACATGGTATTGCTAAGGGTACTCCCAAGGACAAGTGCTATCGTGTTGATGAGAAAGACACCTTGTTCTTTGAGGACAGAATTGTGGTTCCCAAGGGTGATCTCAGGAAGCTCATAATGAACGAAGCACATGACTCCCTCCTCTCAATTCATCCCGGAAGTTCCAAGATGTACCAAGACCTCAATAAATATTACTGGTGGACTCAAATGAAAAGGGAGATTGCCCAATTCGTGAATGAATGTGATGTCTGCAGAAGAGTGAAGGCAGAGCATCAACGTCCAGCCGGTCTCCTCCAACCTCTTCCTATTCCCGAGAGGAAATTCGACCACATTGAAATGGATTTCGTCACTGGGTTTCCTAATTCCAAGAAGGGGAATGATGTTATCCTTGTTGTGAATGACAAGCTAACCAAAGTAGCTCACTTCCTTCCCGTCAAAGAATACATCAATGCAGCTCAGTTGGCAGAGTTGTACACTTCCAGAATTGTGTCGTTGCATGGCATTCCTCAAGTTATCTCCTCAGACCGTGGAAGTTTGTTCACATCCAAGTTCTGGGACTCCTTTCAGTCAGCCATGGGCACCAAGATTCGTTTCAGCACTGCGTTTCACCCTCATTCTAGTGGTCAAGTCAAAAGAGTGAACCAGATCCTAGAAGACATGCTCAGAGCTTGTGTCATCTCTTTTGTCATGAAGTGGGAAGATTGTCTCCCGTTTGCCTAGTTCTCTTACAACAACAGTTTCCAAGCAAGTGCCGGCAAAGCTCCTTTTGAAATCCTCTATGGCACAAAGTGTCGTACCCCTCTCAACTGGTCCGAGACTGGTGAACGTCAACTTCTTGGCAATGACTTGATCTCAGAAGCTGAAGATATGTGCAAAGTCATACGTGAGAATCTCAAAGTCGCTCAATCGCGTCAAAAGAGTTACTATGACGGCAAGAATCGTGATTTGGCTTTCGACATTGGGGATCATGTCTATCTCCGTGTTTCTCCTATGAAAGGTACCCAAAGATTTGGTATCAAAGGAAAGCTTGCTCCTAGATACGTGGGCCCTTTCAAGATTCTTGGCAAAAGAGGCGATCTAGCCTATCAACTTGAGCTCCCCTCCAACTTTGCAAATGTTCATGATGTGTTTCACGTGTCTCAACTCCGCAAGTGCTTCAAGACACATGGACGCACCATTCCATTCGAGGAGATTGATCTTCAACAAGACTTGTCTTACCGTGAGCACCCTGTTGCTATTCTTGAGGAAACTGAGCGCAAAACCCGCAACAAGTCCATAAAATTCTTGAAAGTTAAGTGGTCACACCATACCGACCGAGAAGCTATGTGGGAACGAGAAGATCACCTTCATTCCGAGTATCCTTCCCTCTTCCAGTCCTAGATATCGGGACGAGATCTTTTTGTAGTAGAGGAGAGTTTGTAACACCCCAGATGAAACACATTCCATTTATGGCAATATATGAAACTTTGACTTCATCAATTCCATTCTAGGCTCTTCTTTCATTTCGGCTTTCTTCGTTTTGTCGTGTGCATGTGTGCATTTCATCCATGTCATGTTATCATGTGCATTGCATTGCATTCGTGTTGTCCCTTGCACCCGGTCCCACTCGCCTCTTCCCGTTGTCCGTTTCGAGTTCCGACACTCACACGTGCCCGTGGCACCCCCGAGTCCTTCTTTCGTGTGTGTCCGTGTAACGTTCCCGGAATGAGGTGAGACTTGTCGTGCGTTGTTCTTTTGGTACGTGTAGGCCGCCTGTCAAGTTTCATCGCGTTTGGAGTTCGTTTGGTACTCCAACGGTTAACCTAGTGGGCTAAAAGCACCTCCTTTTGGCCCAAGACCCCCTACACAACAGCCGACTAACCCAGTACAACCCCTCCAATCATCTCGGTCGTCGGATCACGAACGTGTGGCCGAAAACCGCACCCCATTTGGAGTCTCCTAGCTCCCTATGCCTATAAAAACGTCCCCCACGTCCATTTGTGCGGACGAAACCCTAGCTCCCTTCCTCCTCTGTGCGTCGGACGTGTCCATTCCGCCGCCAGACATGTCCGCCGCCGCCAGCCACGTCGCTCCGGCCAACCGGGCGACGACACGTCAGCAACGCGCCCCCTCCGGCCAACCCGCGGTCGCCACGTCGCCGCCGCCTCCCGCTTCTCTCTCCTCCCTCCACCGCGGCGCGCAGGGCCCGGGGCCGGCCTGCCCGGCCCGCTCGTCCGCCTCCGCCTCTCGCGCGTCTACCTCAGGCGCTCCGCCTCCCGCCGCCGCGATGCGGACCCTCACCGCCGGCGCCGCGAACCCTCGCCGCTCGCCGCCTTCCGCGCCGGCGCGCCTCGCCGCCGCCGCGCCGGCCGGCGCCGCAGCTGCCACTTCTTCCGTCCCCTCGCCGCACCGGCTCCGGCGAGCCGCATCGCATCGTCGCCCTTCGGGCCTCCGCCGCCGGCCGAGCCGCCCCTGGCCGCCGGCCCGGCTATGGCGAGCCGCCACCGCCACCGCCTTCAACTCCGGCGAGCCGGAGCCCTCGTCCCGATCTGGTCTAGGCGGGACCACATCCACCACTTCTCCAACCAAACACCCGGCCTCCGCCCGGATCTCCTCGTCCCGGGACATCCCCGTCCCGTTGACTTTCTCAGAGGGGTATATTTTTTCTCTAAGTCCCCATATCTGCTATATTTTGTTGCCTCCTTTCCATGGCTATAACTTCGTGCTCGTAGATCCGTTTTGGGTGTGTAATATATCAAAATGATCATGCTGATATGCTCTACATTTTGTTCCATTGTGGCATGTTTGTTTGAGATCATCTTGATGCCCTAATCATCGTTGCAAGAGTCCTATATGTTAAAAACTGTTGTTACTTGTAGATTTGTTGCCATGTTTGAGATGTGATAACTTTGTGTATGTTTATCCAAATGGAGCATATGATATGTCAAAATGTTCATTGTGAAGTGCTCTACATGATGGTTGCTGTAGAGTTCATGTTAGGTGGCATATTGCCATGTTAATCTCTGTTGCAAAAGTGCATGTGGCTGTTAAGTGCTGAAACTTGTTATGAGATGCTGATTTGAAGTGCTCATTGCTATTGATGTGTTTGTCCTCATGTCACATCTCAATATGTTTTAGAAGCACCATCATATGGTCTTTGATGTGGTGCAAACCACTTTCCATGATATGCCTTGAGGTGACTTAAACAAGCTTGTAAACATGCCATGCCAATGTTGTTGTTTTATACTTAGTGAAAAAACTACAAAGTCTGGAATCTGTTTTAACCTGATACTATGTTTGCTTGATGCCCCACTCAAATCCATGCTTGTTTTGGAGTGGCCAATGGTCATATCTTGTTGTCCATGTTATGCTCTATCCATCCATGCCCTTACTTGCACATATGGCCTGCTGTAACTTATTAATTTCTTGCTCTCAAGTTGCTATAAATTATACATGTCAGATTTTTATCAGCATGATCAATTTGGTGAAGCTTGTTGCTATTGATCCATGCCTCCTATGGAGTTGCTCCAATGGAGTTGTTTGCTGTATGCTATGTCTACTGCATGTCCATGATCTTTATATACTTAGTGGAGTTGATATGCATGTTTTTTTGCGCCTCCGAAGGCAGCATCGTGATGATGTTTTTGCCTTCCCAGATTTTGGCTAAGTCTGGATAATTTTATTGCAACTTTCCATGCTTGGTTAAATATGTTCCAGTAGGTCTTTGGGTGTGTTCTATGTTCATGCTTGTTAAGTATTATGTCTACTTCACATCCATGCCCTTTGTCTCCATGTTTGAGTGTTGTAGCATAATTATTTATTGCTCCAAACATGCCATGTGGCTGTAAACTGCAGCTTTGTGTGAATATTGTTTTGCTTGCCTTTTGCAAACCGTGTGTCCTTTTCCGGCGATCTTTATATCGATTTCAACCGAAATCTTCCCCTCTATCCAATGGCATGCTTGGTTTTCCAAGATGAGGCCTTCTTCATCATCTTCTTCTTAGGTTCAAGTGCTTCCACATGCATACGCACATCATACTTGCATCATGTTGATTGTGCATTGCACGTGTTTGATATTGTGCCATGTTGTGTTCTTGGTTTAAGTAGAGCCGGGAGCCGAGACCGAGTACGAGGTTGAGTACGAGGAGCCGTATTACGATCCCATCGATGACTCGATCGGCAAGATGACCTGACCCAGATATCAATACTATCTTTGCCTATTGCTAGATGTCTCGCTCTTTAGCTTATTGCCTCGATGCCCATGTTTGTTTGTCAGCCTCCTATTCTAGCCATGAATCTCTCTACCCACCCATCCTAGCAAACCTTTGTTTGGCTACGTAAGCTTCGCTCAGCCCCTCTTATAGCATTGCTAGTTGTAGGAGAAGATTTGAATATTCTTGGTACATGCTGAACTTATTATGGGATATCACACTATATAATCTGTTTAACTAAATCATCTATATATTGGTAATGGGTGGAAGGCTAAGCCTATTGCTTGGTTTTTTGTTCCACTCATGCCACCCTAGGAACCGTATAAACCGGTGTTATGTTCCTTGATTTTGCGTCCCTAAAACGGTTGCGGTTTATGGGCCCCCCTCGATAACCCGCTTAGCGCTAAAGCTTTTCCAGCAAGGCCCAACATTTGTTTTACATTTGCCATAACTAAATAACTTGCATAGGGACTTCCCGGACCCCGAGGACTTAATTTTACAACCCGGGCCAGTGCTCCTCATGAGTGTTGGTCCAAACTAGGGGGTTATGCGGGGCGGCCTTGGGGAAACCTAAGGTATCTGGTATTACCTGTATGATCACCCATCCGGTCGTGGCCTGAGACTAGATACGCGCGGCTACTGTCAGGGTGTCGGCACGCCGGGAGGTCTTGCTGGATTAGTTTTACCTTTGTCAGAATATCTTGAGCACAGGATTCCGAGAATACTCGGGCCTTCCCACCTTGGAGTTGCGACTCCGCAGATCGTGAGCTTGTGATGGGCTAAGTTGGGACACCCCTGCAGGGTTTTGATCTTTCGAAAGCCGTGCCCGCGGTTATGTGGAAGATGGGAATTTGTTAATATCCGGTTGTAGATAACTTGACACCATGTTCAGAATACACTACCAGCCCGAGTAACCGTGACGGTCATTTTCCGAAGGGGTTCGGGAAGTGAACATGGTGGGGTTATGAATGACGTGCTTAGATAGGATCACATCGTGATCACTTTGACGATCATTGGCACTCCTCTTCTCGCTCTAAACACGTAAGCTAGTGCTAGTGCAGCTGCAACCTTGTTCTTCAGCCTTGTTCCACACCCAAGTCTTAGATAGTTTTGGTACCCGGGAACGGGATTGCTGAGTCCTTCGTGGCTCACAGATTCTATAATACCAGATGCAGGTACCATGGTGAACTACACAGGTGATGGCAAAGAGTTGTATTGGGAGTTCGATGAAGAACGTGGGCGATACTACGTGTACTATCCCAACGATTTGTAGTGGCTTCTACTAGGGGCGATTCGGACCTTGTGGCTTTATTTATGGTAACTTTCATTTGGATATTCGTCCATAGTCGGACTATGATGTTATTTGGATGATGATTGCTTATGTAATGTATTGTGTGACGTGGCGAGTGTAAGCCAACTACTCTTTTGCAATTTCATCCCTTTGTTACATGAGTCGTGCAAAGATACCATACTTGAGATCATTCTAGTATGAGCTTATACCTTTAAGTCGTGCCTCGACACAAGGGAGGTATAATCTCATATTGGGCATTACATAGGAGCTAGATGCGCGCTGCGCCAAGCCGCACGCGGAGCAGCGACGAAGGTGAAGCAGCAAGCCGGAGGTAGAAGAAGGAGGCTGCCAGTGGGCCCTGGCCCCACGTGTCAGCAGGTGAAATCACTATTCTTTGGGGTGCATCTAGCATTTTTCGGGAGTCTGATCTCGAATGCCCCTAGTCGTGGAGGTAACCATGTTTGCCCATATCTCTCCCTAGGTGTACCAATTATCGGTGCCCCAACTCATTCGAATCCGACCAAAGGGTTAAAATTAACCCAGAGGTTTTTGCCCGGAGTAGTTATCTTTGCAATTGAGATGTAACCCTAGGAATCTCGAGGACAAGATTCTTTTTAAGGGGAGAAGGTTTGTAACAGCCAGTGGCGAAGCCACGTTGTGGCTGTGTAGTCGCTTGACTACACAGCAATTTGGCAAGTCAAAAATCGGTATACCAACCGGACAAACAGATGCTAGTAAATGATTACATAGGACATAGGCCCACAGGTAGTCTACTTTTTTGAGAGAGGCACAGCTAGTCTATGTTGTGTAAATGTTTGGTTGGGCAAATGGAAGCAAAGGAAGTCGTAATAACTTCCTTGATCAGCCGGTCCACAAATCACGTGATTCTCCTTTCCCAGTTAAGCTCCTCCTCCTCTGTTTTCACAGGTGGAAACCTCTACCTCTCCAAGATGCGATGTTTGGTTTGGGCGTCAAGAACGGCCACCTCCGGCGAGCCGTGAGCCATGAGCGACGCGTGCCGCATCGTCCGTCATCGCTCAACATCCAATCCAACACTAGTACGAAGCCATTCCCCAATTCCACTTTTGGTTGTTATTAAGTTATATCTTCCTTCGTAGCAATATTGGGAAGAGAGAACTTGTTCCTTGAAAAAATGTTGTTTTTCTTAGTAATATCTTGTTTTTGTTAGATCTTCAATTTATTAAATGGATAACACCTCGTAATTGTGATTTGCACAATAGAATAGAGGGCGATTTCTTGTATCATCTTTTCATTACTTATGTTAAAACAGATGTATTCCAGTTAATTAGGATCGATCGATGCTACTCCCTCCGTCTAGGTGAATTAGACATCTTAGAAGGTGCACCACAACCTAGGCGCAAAGAGATTGGGCAAGGGAAATAATTGAATCACGGATGAAGACAATCACATCATTTCTTTCTCAATTAAACGCGTGCTATTAATTAGAAAACCTCTTCAAATCTCAATAGCGTGCCGCAGAAATTGCATGCATTGGTCCTCCAATTAATAGATGGGGTCTAATTAATATGCATGCAACTAGTACTACTCTTTCGCGCCTTAGTGTTTCGGGATTATTTCATTTTCGTAAGGTGACTTACACACCTAGACGGAGGGTGTACTATGCATACATATCAAAATATGCATGATCACATGGTTTTGATCCTAGCACCGCAACTAACGTATTTGTTATTGTGTACTTACAATATAAATCATTATAGAACCTTGACATCACAAGGTTTTGGTTCTGGCACCGCCACTAGTAACAGCCCCAAAATTGGGTTATCAATTTTTGAGTTGTTATTCCTTCCTAGCACTCATTTTCAAAATCTTTCTCCGGAGTTTGTTGGATGACTCTGAGAATTCTTGCCATTTCCAACCTTTCAAAACCTTGCTCATGTCTTTGTCAGTGGGCAAGACCTAATTTGCATCATCTCAAATCCTCTCAAACCCTAATTCCAAATATTTGGAATTTGAATGTGGCCTTTGTGGTTACAAAGGAGCCATCATTTTCCTTGATCTGTTGATCATTCCATCAGTTCCAAGAGACCCTCCTATCCTCCTAATCGTTGGATATGCAAAAATATTGCTAAGTCCCATGCAATATTTTTGAATTATGATTTATTCCTTTTCTTGCCTTTCTGAGGAATAAAATCCAAAGGCATAGCTAGCCATCTCCTAAATTCATGAGAATTGGTGGAGTTGATATTTATGCCTAATCCAAGCCCTGGCAAAGATATTGGCCATAATTAAATAAGGAAAACTGCCTTTTCCTATTTAATACCAATATTGCATTTATGCCATTTTCTAAAGGAACTACTATTTTTATGGCAAGGAAAATTACTACATAAATTGTGGAGCTTTTCCTTGCTATATAATCACTAGTTCCATCCTTATCTCACGTTCCATAATTCAAAATTTTGGCACATGATCCAATGCAAGTTTCTGCCTTCTCTGAAATTTTGCTAAGGAAGTGCCTTATTCCTAATTCCTATTAAGCTGCAATTTGGCAGGTTGATTAACATTGATAAATCACCCATGAATACCAAAGATGAGCTTAACCGATTCATCCTAGCTCCCTGTGCAATTTTTTCGAGTTTCTGACCAGAATGCAACTTTGTGAAGGAAGTACCTTCATAGAGTTTCCAAATGGTATGAAACTTTTCCATTCTCTCTAGTATCTCAATTCTTTAGCCTCCACCTAAATTCAGCTCATTTTATTGAACTATGTGAGCACAGGAGCAATTCTTGTCTTCTGCCCAAATTTTCAGTTTGTGAAGCAAGTATATTTTATCTTGCTCCATTATGACTGAACATACTCCTAACCCTTCTCCTACCATATAACCTATCTCCAACACATTTTGGCTCATTTAATGTAGCCAATATTTGCCTGGATTTTTGCAAAGTTTCTGGTCAGATGTGATGCTTGTGAAGCAAGTACCAATTTTTCAAGTCCATTTGGTATGATATTCTTTCAACATCTACATATGACCAAATAAGGAAGCTTTGCCAAGTTTTAGCCCAATCCAACACTCCTAGTGATTGCTTCTTCCTCATTTGTTTTCTGGGCCGTATTTCCTAGTTCCACTGTAGCTATGTTAAATACTTCCCCAAATCACATCCAACTTTCCAGAACTGTAGTCCTTGCTACCCTAAGCCTCCTAGACATCAAGCTTGCCACTTAACCTCTCTGGTTTAGTCTCTAGAACATGGCCAAGTGTGCAACAGCAAACATGTCGGGCTTGGTTACCTCTGGTCCCTTCTCTTCTGCCTGTCATATCACCTCGTCTTTAATGAGCCTTGGAAGGACTCCACTGCTTACAAGGTTTGGCGTGAAGTAGGAGACCAGAGCGTGTGTTGTCCGTGGTGACCACCGGTATTGCCAGCCAAATTGGTGGTCTGCGCACTGTTCGCCACACTAGCGCAGCTCCGGCTGGCTCTGGCTCGTCCAAGCTTGTCAACCAGCTCAACCTCATCGTCAGTGTGCGCCTTGACCCGTTTCCCCTTCGTTTTCTTCCCCAGCGAGCCATTCCAAATATCGAACAATGAGTCATGTGGCCATCGTCTTCTTCCTCGCCCCTGTCCTCTTCCTCCGCTTGTCCGCAAGCACTTCTCGATTCCGTGACCTCCTGGCGCTCGTCCGCGCCCCCCTCGTCATCTTGCCGTCCCTCCCAGTGACCCTTGGCCGCGCGTGCGCATCGCCGGCGCACGGACACGTAGCCGAGCCGCGTGTCACCTCCTCCCATCTCCGTCGAGCTCTCCCGCGGCTATAAGTAGAGCCCTCGAGCCCCTCGCAGTCCACCAAGTCTCCCCGAGCCAACCAGCCCTCCCCGGAGCCCCTCCCTGACCGCACCATCACCATGGCCGCCGCCTCGGGCTCTGCTCAATCCCGGTGCTACCGTGCATCTCTCGTCGTTCCACCGTCACCACTGTGTTCCCTGGGGTCCGGTGAGCCGCCCCGTTGGCTTGCCCACCCATTTCCACCACCGGAGCACCTTGGTCGATGGTGGCCGAAGCCCCTCTCCGCTGTGAGCCTTGCTGCTCCCTCCCTAGTGCTCCTCGACGGCAGCTGACACCACCATGGGATGCGCCTCTCGCTCCTGAGATCGTGGGTAAGTCGCACGTCGTCTGCAGTGGCCAAAGCCGCCGGCGATCGCCGTCGAGATGAGCCTCTCCCTCGGCTCATCGCGCCCTGAGCAGAGGAAGAAGAAGACGAGGCCAGGTGGGCCCCGCGCCTTCCCCGACCCCACCTGGCAGTGTCTCCGCGTTAACCCCGCCCCGGGCCCGCGTCTGTAAGTGGAGACATTTTTTGGAAAACGTTTTCAATATATGAAAGCGTATTTCCTTCCTCTTTTATCTGAAATACGCTTTCTCATTTCTAAAAGCGTATTCTCTTTGCACATCGGCTCAAAATACGTTTATCTTTGCAGAAAACATATTCGGCCCAAAGGCGCGTTCCATTTTCCTCCAGGGGCATGTTTGCTGAAAAAATCACCGATAGGTCCCTGAGCAACAACCCCTCCTATCTCGACAACCGTAACTCCGATTGAGGTGAATCCAATGCTCACGTCTTCGCCTCGTCGAACTCTTTTCATTGGTATCATTATCTTTATGTTTTACAAGTGAAAATGACCACTTTGCCCTTGCATGTAAACAGACCCCTCCGAGAGAGAACTGTTTTCGGCAACTCTTTCCGCGGTCGTTCCGAACTTTTTCCCGGAGTATTTCTCGATCCCAGGCAAACCAACCTCTTATCATGAGCCCCGAACTTACATGTTGACTTTGCTTGCACCTCGTGTGTGTGTTTAGTTGCAGTAGCTTCTTGTCTGTTCCGTGTGTTGTTAATTTAGTCGTGCTATATGTTTTTGTTTTCTGTCTTGCATGCTTATGCTTTCATGAAATAAGTTGACATGCTAGTTTACTGTTGTTACTGATAATATCATTCCTCTGTCTAGTTGATTTTCATGTTAGTAGTATCGATGTTATGATAATTCTGTTACACTAGTGAAATTACTAGTACTTGTTATTGCCATATCTCGCATGCTATCATAGTTCATTTGAAAAGCTTGGTTTTGTTACTGCATCGGTACGTTGCATGATAGTTGTTGCATTCATGTTAAAATGCTCGCATGATGATTGATGATGGAGAAGTTAATAATACGACTTAATAACAAACCTCCTCCATCATCACTGTGATATCACAGTGCCACCCAACTTGAGCTTTCTCAAGTGCAACCACATTTACCTTATGGGGAGGTCCTAGCTGGGTCTATTGTCATGCCTCTCGCTGGTGCCTCCCGCGAGAGAAGGTTATGGGCACGCGCTACCCATATCAGGTAGGCGGACATAACCTTGTGTGCTCGTTTTTGTTTTTATGGTACCTTGTCCCCGTTTGGGACCGTTTTGCCATGACGGTGGCAGTTTGTGTCTTTGGTAGACATGGGGCCACCCAAGACTGAACCCCAAGGGGGTGTTTGTCGGAGTGGCCGAGAGAGTGTCATGGTAGTAGGACAGTTTTGTCGGAACGCTTTGGTCCACCCGAATGGGAGTGCAAGGCCAGGGTTCTGTAGTGTGGGTAAAGTGCGCTACCTCTGCAGAGTGTATGTTTAATCTATCGATAGTCGCATCCTCGGTCATGGGCACAGTTCGTAGTAGGTCACACTATCGGGTCCCAATCAAAATGGAGGATAAACCTACTAATAACTTGTGTGATAACTAAGATGTGATAAATAATATGGTGATTTGGACTATGGGAAAATCGTGAGAAGTCACGATGATGTGTTGATATGACCCCGAGACGAGGTCTCGTTAAGTCATGCGTGTGCTCCGAGGAGCCGTGGCAGAGTAAGTGATTGTTGCATAAGGGTAATGCAACATGTCTTCACGGAAGGTAACTGGTAGTTTATTGTCAGCATAGTTTCATAATGCCATGCCATGTTTGGATATGTTATGCCTTGTTGTTGTTATATTAGAAGTAAAATTTGATATGCCATACTAGTAGATGTTGTGCTGTTATTCATGCTTAGTTTGATTTATGATTCTAGTTATATCATGCCATGCTTAGAAATTGTGTTGAAATAGTCTGTTGCATATGCTTGGTTCTTGCTTTTTCATCTCTTTGTTTGAATGCTATGTATTTTGTTGTCTTGCAAGTACATTCAATGTACTGACCTGGCGTGTCATGCCAGTTTTGTAGGTCGTGCCCAACTAGTTCGCTTGTTCCGTCGTGCTAGGTCGTAACCTTGCCAGTCCTGTGAATTGTGGAGCCCAGCCCGAGTTGTTAAGATGCCAAACCTAGACTTCCGCCGCCATTAAATAGCCTTAGGGCTATGCCAGATATTTGTATTCATCAATGATGTAATCATATGCACATGTATTGGATGAATATTATTGTACCTGGAATGCTGTATCATGGACATGTCGTGCGTCACGTGTTAACCTGGGCTGACGTGGGAAGGCCCCCTGCTCCATGCGGATCGGTGCACCACACACGACATCGACCAGTTTGGCTTGGTAATCCTATAGGCAGACAGGCTCTGATACCAAAGCTGTCGGGACCCCGATCCTAAATCACACCGGTCTAGCATGTAACACATCATATCATATTGCGGCCTCACGCACGGTAACCCCACGAGTGCCTCCTTACCTGGCCCGAGACCATTTGTGCATTTTGGCTCGTGTATATGATAGTGTCGCTAGCATCCATATGACAGAGAACCCAGGCCGACATTACTAGTTATAAACCAAAAGTGGCGCTAAATTACAGGGACAGGCATACATGACCCAACAATGCATGTGTCGGTCAGAAGCGAGTGTTGCCGGGCAGTAGCAAGCTAACAGCACTCCAGTATACACCGCGTGACATTTCCCCAGAGGGGACAGTCATAGGAGAAAGGAAGGACACATGCTGGTCAATCCATGTGTTCCGGAGCAGTAGCAAGCTACCAAGGCTCAGTGGAAGCACTAGGAGGCATTTCCACACAAGATAGGCTACCAAGGGTAAACAACTAGGTGTCGGTTCCCACACATACAAAGCATTTCAATAACATACACACAATATGCTCGATATGTGCAAATACAACATGGCATCACAACAAAACTCTATGAATCAAAGTATTTATTCATTAGGCTCCGAGGAGCCAGATATTACAAACATGGATCTCATGACCCAACATACAGAGCATACAAGCAACGGAAGCATAACATGTCTGAGTACAGACATCTGAAAATGAAAAAGGCTGAGAAGCCTGACTATCTACAAGACCCTCCCAAGGTACAAGATCGTAGCTGAGGTAACAAGCTAAACGTCGAAGTCCACGCGGAACTACTAGTGAGACTGAATTCTCCTATGCAAAACATAAATTAAGCAAATGTGAGTACAAAGGTACTCAGCAAGACTTACATCAGAACTAGCTACATATGCATCATTATCAACAAAGGGGGTGGTGGAGTTTAACTGCAGCAAGCCAGCTTTGACTCAGTGGCTATCCTGTACTACGACTGTTGGTAACTCTTTTGAGGTGGCACACACGAGTCCACATATTCACCATATCAATACACCACTATGGATCCGCTCCCGTCTCCCTACGAGAAGGCCATCCATAGCACTCACTCTTATCTTGCGCATTTTCGAGTATCCACTTTCACTTGTCTATGAACTGTACAAGCAACCCAGAAGTCCTTTATCGCGGACGCGGCTATTCGAATAGATGATGTTAACCCTGCAAGGGTGTACTTCTTCACACACACTCTCGCCACTTACCGCCATGTACACATTATGTATGTCGGCAACCTTCAAGCAGAAGCCTGGCGAGGGTGTCGGCCACGACCTGACTAACCACACAAGTCCCTAGTCCAGGTTTATCGCCTACTCAGGTTCCATCCGCAGGGAGTCCGGCCGAGGTTTCCACATACGGCCCCGATCGATGTGTATAGGGTTCCCGAGGCACCAAACGGGCATCCCGGTACACTGTGCCACGTGCCTACCACATCACAGCCCACCCCTCCAGTTAGCGCTGCGCACGGCCTCCAGCATACTACAAATACCAGAAACTACTTGCAACTCCCGGACAGAGGACAGGGGCGGTTAATAAGTCGAGAGGGTCCATTGGTTTCGGGCCCAACGCGTGCTAGTAGCTGTTCATGGATCACAAACACAGAACTCAGTTCCTGAGGATGGTTTCAATGAGACAACCCACCATGTACTCCTACATGGCCTCTCACCGCTACCTTTACCAAATCGTGTTCACACACTTAACTCACACATAGTAGGACATGTTCATTACCATTCCAGTTCATCCCCGATGAATCGGAACTGACTCAACTCTAAGAAGTAGCAGCCATGAAAAACAAGCATCAATGAGTAGGCACATCAGGGCTCAAACAACTCCTACTCATGCTAGTGGGTTTCATCTATTTACAGTGGCAATGACAGGTCATGCAGAGGAAAAGATGTTCAAATACCGCAGCATGTAACAAATGAATCGGTGTTGTCCTAATGCAATAAAAGAGAGCAAGAGCGAGAGAGTGGGATAGTATCGGAATGAACAAGGGGGTTTTGCTTGCCTGGCACTTCTAAAGATAGTATAACTCTTCATCGGTGTCATCGAACTCATCGTCGGAGCTACGTCCACTGAGAGGGGACAACACCAGCAAACAAGGAAATAACACAATCAATGCAATGCAACAATATGATGCATGATCATGACATGTCAAATATGCTATAGATTATGCTAATGCAACTAGCAACAGGTTAAGTGAAGCTCTTTTGAGTCAAGGATTCAAATGCAACTCCAAACATAAGCATTTAAAACGCTCTTTATGTGTTATCACTTATACAGTAGGTATAAGTTGATTTTTCATGCATGAAAATGGTACAGATGGATAAATTGAATTTTTCTGATAATTTTTCATATATATTTCATTTGGAGTTACGGTTGAATTTCTATGATTTTTAGAAATTTGAAGTATTTCCTGAAATTCATAAATCATTTACTGATTTATTTAAATTCCAGAAACACTTACTACGTCAGCGTGAGGTCAGCACTACGTCAGCAGGTCAACACCGGCTGGACCAGGTCAAACCTGTCCAGTGGGACCCGCGTGTCAGTGTCTAACCTAACTAACAGAGTTAATAAGCATTAGTCTAATCCTAACCGAGATTAGTTAAGGGCTTGGGCCCACACGTCAGTGACCCAGGGGAGGTCCAACCCTAGTCAACTCAGGTCAAACCCGTCGGCGTTTAGCCGCCGGCGAGGCCAAATGCAATGGTAGGCTGTGGGTTTCGTGCTGCGGCGGTCAAATCGAAGGCCGATGTCATCTATGGGACGATGAGACTCATCCGCGTCGAATGGTGCTAGCGGGAGGAGCTAGGGTGGAGCAAGCTCGCCAGAGTTGAGCTTGTGGCGGTAGCCGGCGTTTGGGTGCGCACGGTGATGTGGTTGCGATGTTCTTCGCGGCGCGTGCTTGGCACCTATGGATTCTACGCGAGGCGGTGAGCGTTTTAGACATGACGGCCGGACCAATAGATGGCCGAGGGCACGTCGGCGGCGAGGCCAGGCGGCGGCGCATGCGTTTGCCGGTGGTGCAGTGGCTACGGTAAGCGAGGGGGAGAACGGGGTGGGGGAAGACGATCAGGGGCTCATGGCGGTTGAAGTAGGCGTCGAAATGGGCTTGGGAGGCACCGGAGGTAGCAAATCGACAGCGACGATCTTTGGTGGCCGACGAGGGGAACGGCGGTGCAGACAGCGTCCAAGGGCTTCCGGCGTCAGGTGGCTCGGTGAGGAGGAAGAGAGGGACGAGGCGGAGCTTCTGGACTGCTCGAGGGGATGAGGGAGAGGCGATGGCCATGGTGGTGCTCATCGACGAGGAACCCGTTCGGGTGAGTGAGAGAGAGAGGTCCAGGGGAGGGGATGAGCATGGGGGAAGAGTGGAAGGGGTTCTAGGGGTTGCGTGGCAACGTCCAGCGCATCCAGAGGGTTGAGGGGGGCAGCCAGGCTGCCTGGAGGTGGTCGGGTGTGTGGCCGGCGCGTGCCCTCTCCTCCTTGCGAGAGGAAGAGGATGACTGGCAGGGGCCAGTCGGCTGGGCCGGCCTGCTGGGCTGCCAGGTAAGTGGCCCACGTAAGCTTTCTCTCTCCTTTTATTTTCTGTTTTCTAATTTTCTTTCTTTGTTTGGATTTGGTAGAAAAAACTAAACCATTTCTAAAATTCCTGGAATAAAGTGTGGGCACTGTTGGAATATTTTCCAACAGCCCTCAACCATTATCAGAATTATTTGGGCAATTAAAATATTTATATCAATTAAATGCCCAAATGAAAATACTTTATGGATTAATTCCAAAAATTCAGAGTGACCTAGAAGAAATGTGCACCATTTTTGGTAGAGGATTTTAGCCAAATCAAACATGATGAACTTTTTTGAAGGGCATTTTGGATTTATTGAAAATAATTTTATTTGAACATAGTTGAATTCATTTGGTGCTAGGGTTTCAACATCTCCAATTCAAATTCTTTTTGAAAATAAACATGATGCATGATGCACTCAAGTGCAACTAATTACAATCAGTATTCTAGGGATGTGACATTTTGTGATGTAGAAATATGTTTTATTTTAAAGTCATGCATGGAGCTCGTCCACCATTTGCACTTTTTGGTCCTGGTACAATGTATTCGTACTACTAACAAATATGCCCGAGCATTCCAACTGAAGAAACAAATCCTTGCACGCCCCTACTGATCCATCTGTGTTACCACTTCTTCTATTGGCCATCATAGTTGATGGTGGTCACTCTGTGTATTTGTAAGGAATATGATCAATCCCAAGGTGATGAGCTTGGTGATCATACTCTAGCACGCCGTTTTGAGCTTGGTCAAATAAAATATACAAGATTACGAACCGTTTCTTTTCCATTTTCGAAATAGGTTGGGGGCATCCAACCATCGTGCTTCTTTTGTTCATAGACTCAAGCATATGGTCAACTGGGGATTAGAGATTAATCGGAAATCGGCCTGTTAATCAATTTTATCGGTCGGCTATTAATCGGCCATTGTTTGCAAATCCCAGGTCCCCAACACTAAAATATGCTATATTCAATACCAAAACAATATTGGACAGAAGTGTTACCTAAATTCCTAATGTCAGGACCCCGATCCTAAGTCACACCGATCTAGCTGTAACGCGTCATATCACTTTGCGGCCTCACGCACGGTAACCCCACGGGTGCCACCTTACCTGGCCCGGGACCGTTTGCGCATTTTCGCACACGTATATGACAGTGTCGCTAGCATCCATATGACAGAGAACCCGGGCCGACATGGCTAGTTATAATCCAAAAGTGGCACTAAATTACAGAGACAGGCATCCATGACCCAGCAACGAACGTGTCGGTCATCAACGTATGAACCCAAGTCGTAGCAAGCTACATGGACTTAAAGGAACAACGCGTGACATTTCCCCTAAGGGACAGACACAGGAACGAAGAAGGACACATGCCGGCCAGCCTACGTGTTCCGAGCAGTAGCAAGCTACCAAGGCTCATTGGAAACACTAGGAGGCATTTCCCTGTAAGATAGGCTACCAAAGGAAAACAACTAGGTGTCGGATCCCACACATACCAAGCATTTCAATCATACACGCAATATGCTCAATATGTGCAAATACAACATTGCATCACAACAGAACTCTATGACTCAAAGTACTTTATTTAAAAGGCTCCAAGAGCCATACATAACATAGTCATACAGGTAGGGGTCACATGACCCAACACTCAAGTCATACAGTCATACAAGCACAAGAGGAAGCTACATGTCTGAGTACAGACAACTTAGAAAATAAAACAGGCTTAGTGTAGCCTGGCTATCTACAAGGCCCTTCACAAGCTCCAGATCACCGTCTGGGTGTCAAGCTACTCGTCGACGTCAACGTCTATGTAGAACCCATCAGCAGGGGCAGGGTTCTCCTCTGCAACAGTTATTAAGCAAACATGAGTACAAAGGTACTCAGCAAGTCTTACCACAGAACCTATCATACATGCAACATTATCAAAGGGGGTAGTGGAGTTTATAGCAGAATGCCAGCTTTGACCTTGGCTAACCTATACTACAACTTCCAACAGATTGCAAGATGTTATTACGAACACGAGTCCTCTAGTCACCACATCAATACACTACCGAGGATCCTCTTCCGTCATCCTACGGAAGGGCCATCCACGGCACTCACGCTTATCTTGAGGCTTTTAGTAGTATCCATCAACTTGTCTATGAACTGTAAGAGTAACCAAGTAGTTTGTACCGCGAACAACGGCTATTCGAATAGTTTGATAACCCTGCAGGGGTGTACTTCTTCACACACGCTTCCACCACTTATCGCCGTTTACTCGGCGTGTACTCGGCAACCTTCAAGCGGAAGCCCAGCGGGGGTGTCGGCCACGACCTGACTAACTACACAAGTCTCTCGTCCAGGTTTATCGCCTATTTGGGTTCCATCCGTGGGGAGATCCGGCCGGGGTGTCGCTCACGGCCCCAAACGATGTGTACAGGGTTCCCGAGTCACCAAACGGGCAACCGGTACACCGTGCCACGTACCTGTCGCATCACAACCCACCCCGAGGGTCAGCGTTGTGCACGACCTCCAGTAAGCTATAAACACCAGAAACTAGTTGCAACTCCTGGACAGAGATCAAGGGTAATTAATAAGCCGAGAGGGTCAATTAAGGATCCCAATGCATGGTAGTAGCTGTAACTTGAACCACACATACAGATCTCGGGTCCTATGGACGATTCCAATGAAACAACCCACCATGTACTCCTACATGGCCTTTCATCGATACCTTTACCAAAAGTATTCCACACTTCCTTCTCTTATTGGTAAGATCATTTCACTCTGATCCATCACCCAGATGAACCAGACCAGACACAACTCTAAGCATAGCAGGCAACATAAGCAAATAGCATGGTGGATCACACATCACATGGCTCAATCAACTCCTACACATGCTAGTGGGTTTCAACTATTTACTGTGGCAATGACAGGTCATGCAAGGGAATAGGGTTCAACTACCGCAGCAAGTAGCAGTTCACGCGTTGTTGCCTTAATGCAGTAAAAGAGAGCAGAAGCGAGAAGATTGGGTTTGTATCGGAATGATCAATGATTGCTTGCCTGACAAGGTAGCTATCGGGTACTGCTCTTCAACTGGATACGCAGCAGTATCCTCGGGAGCAGGACCTAACACAGGAAATACCGACGATACAATCATTAACAAACAAATGCAACAGTATGATGCATGTTTATGACATGGCAAGATGCATGTGTGTTGGCTAATGCAACTTAGACCAGAGGGGTTTGAACCTATTTGAATCAAGGATTCAAATTGAAATTCAAACTATTATTTAAATAAGTGCATTATCATGTTTTTGATATAAACAGCAAGTTAACTTGTTCAAACATGCATGAAACCAGTGCCATTAGATAGATTGGATTTTTTTGATCGTTTTTCATATATAAATCTTTTCCATCTGAGCTATGGTTGATTTTATATGATTTTTAGAAGTTTTGGGTATTTTCTGGAATTTCCTGAATTATTATTATATCTAAAAATCCCAGAAAAACCTTTACTGCGTCAGCATGACATCATGCTGACGTCAGCCAGTCAACAGGGCCAGTCCAGGTCAAACCTGACTGGTGGGTCCCCCATGTCAGTGTCTTAGGAGTAAATCCCGGTCATAACCAGGGTTGACTGGGTTTGACTAACAGCGGGGCCCCACTGTCAGTGACTGGGGTGTCTAAACTAATTACTGTTAACTCCTAATCATCGAGCCACGTCAGCCCGCCGGAGTTGGCCGGCGGCGACCATTGCGCACGGCGGTGACTCGTCGGAATCCCTATTCCGGCATCCATTTGCCGCGCGGATGGGCTCGGTGTGCTCCTGGTGATGTGCCGCATCCAGTGGTGCCACTGGTTGGACGAGGGGTCGCCGGAGTCGACGGCGACGAGCTCGTCCGCGGCGGTGCTCGCACGGGGTTGGTCGGGATGGTGTTGTAGTGCACGGGAGGAGGAGCTGAAGCTCGCTCTAGCTTGCTGGTGACCTACTGAAGCTAACGGCGTGCTCGGCCGCGAGGTACGGTGCCTATAGCCACGGCGGGGAGTTGGCCGGCGGCGGTGATCGTCGGTGAGCAAAGGGGGCGGCGGCTACAAGGCCTAAACGAGTCCGTGGAGAGGGGGGTTCGAAGCGTGAGCTCACAGCGGTCGCAGAGGGCGTCGAAGTGAGCTCGGGGACGGTCGGACGACGGCGTACGGGCGGCGGCGATCTCCGGTGCCGGAGGTTGAAGACGACGGCGAGGGGGACGTTGCGGAGCTCCTGGCGTCGTGTGCGTCGGTGGGGAGCTTCGGGGCGACGAGGCGGAGCTAGTGGTGCTTCTGGGAGGCGAGGAGGTGGCGTAGGGCGCGGTTTTAGCGGTCGTCGGCGACGAGCTCGCTCGGGGGAGCTCGGCGGAGGGAAGAGAGGAGGGGAGAGACACGGGAGAGAGGGGGAAACAGTCGGGGTGGCTTCGTGGCGTCGTTCTAGCCCGTCCAGAAGGCCGAGGGGCCAGCCAGGCAGGCAGGAGGTGGCCGGCGCAACGGCGGCGCTCGCCACCGAGCTGCTTCGTGCGCTGGCGCGGCGAAGAAGACGGTGGTGCCCCTGGTGGGCTGGGCCGGCTGGGCCAGCAGGTAAGTGGGCTCAGGTAAGATTCTTCCTATTTTTCTTTTCCTATTTTCTTTCTGTTTTATTTCTTTTGCAACTTTGTTCATTTAATAAAAATGCCTAAACATATTTATAACTCATGACACTTGTCATACCTGCTGTATATAATATGAACAGTAGGAAACATTATAGTTCATGATTATTTGAGCATTTAAAATATTTAAAAGTATTTAAATGCCCAAATTCAATTACCATATGAATTAATCCAAAGCCCTAGATTGTCCTAGAAAATTGTGCACCATTTTTGGCAGAGGTTTAAGACCAGGGCAGAAATGATGAACATTTTGAAGGGCATTTTGGGTACATTGGAAAATATTTTAGCATACCCTAGTTGTTATGGGAGGGGTGTTGGGGTTTCTGTTAATCCCATTTCAAGTTTCTTTGAAAGTAAACATGATGCACACTCTAGTCAGGTCCTAATGCAAGTGTCAGCTAGGGATGTGACAACTCACCCCCACTTAAAAGAATCGCGTCCCGAGATTCGGGTTCCTCCGGAAAGAGGGTGGGGTACTCAAGTCGAAGACGATCCTCCCTTTCCCAAGTGGCTTCACTCTCGGAATGATGTGACCATTGAACCTTGAGAAACTTGATATTGTGGCGTCGAGTGGTGCGCTCAGTTTGATCAAGAATACGAATGGGGTATTCTCGATATGTGAGATTGTCTTGGAGATCAAGCGTTTCGTGGTCCACTCCACGGATAGGATCCGAGAAGCAACGCCTGAGTTGGGAAACGTGGAAAACATCATGAACTCTGGAGAGGTGCGGAGGTAGTTCCAATTGGTAGGCAACTTCTCCTCGTTTGGCAAGAATGCGAAAAGGACCGATGTAACGAGGGGCCAATTTGCCTTTGATACCGAAGCGATGGGTTCCCTTGAGAGGAGTAACCCGAAGGTAAGCCTTATCGCCGACTTCAAAAGTCACAGCCTTATGATGACTATCATATTGGCTCTTTTGGCGAGACTGGGCTGTTTTCAATCTCTCACGAACGATGCGAACTTGTTCCTCTGCTTCCTGAATCATATCCGGGCCAAAGAATTGTCTTTCGCCGGTTTCTGACCAGTTAAGAGGTGTTCGACACCTTCGTCCATATAGAACTTCGAAGGGAGCTTTACCCAGGCTGGCTTGATAACTATTGTTATAAGCGAATTCGGCAAATGGAAGACACTTTTCCCATTCCATACCGAAAGAAATGACAGAGGCTCGAAGCATGTCTTCCAGAATTTGATTGACTCGTTCCACTTGACCACTTGACTGCGGATGGAAGGCGGTACTGAAAGAGAGATGAGTCCCCATAACATTCTGGAAACTTTCCCAAAATCGTGAAGTGAAAAGACTTCCACGGTCTGAGTTAATCTCCAACGGTACACCATGTACTGATACTATTCGAGAGATATATAAGTCTGCTAGCTGGCTAGCGGTAATACTCTCCCGAACAGGCAGGAAGTGAGCTACTTTAGAGAGGCTGTCGATAACGACGAAGATAGCATTATTCCCTTTCCTGGACCTGGGAAACCCGGTAATGAAGTCCATACCGACTTTATCCCATTTCCATTCAGGAATAGCTAGAGGTTGAAGGGTGCCAGCAGGCCGTTGATGCTCTGCTTTAACTCGACGACAAACGTCGCAGTTAGCAATGAACTGAGCGATTTCTCTCTTCATCCTAGTCCACCAGAATCTTTGACGTAGGTCTTGATACATTTTGGTACTACCGGGATGAATCGTGAGAGGAGATTCATGAGCCTCCTTGAGGATCAGTTGTCGTAGTTGTGGTTTCTTGGGCACCACCAAGCAGTTCTCAAAGTACACTACACCTCGATCATCCATAGAGAAGCTTCTAGCAACTCCGCTAGCAATGTTCTCATTGATCCGAGATATGCCTTTATCATACCGCTGGGAAACTATGATTTGATCCAAAAGGGTAGGTTTCGCCACCAAGGTGGAAAGGAATCCTCGAGGAACAATGTGAAGGTTAAGCTTACGGAATTCCTCGTGGAGAAGTGGTTGATTTTGTTGTAACATTAAATTGTTACAATAAGACTTACGACTTAGTGCATCAGCCATGACATTGGCCTTGCCAGGAGTATAGGTGATTCCTAAATCGTAGTCGGTGAGCAACTCAACCCAACGTCTTTGCCTAAGATTCAAATCCGGTTGGGTGAAGATATACTTCAAGCTTTGGTGATCGGTGAAGATTTCACAGCGATTACCAAGAAGGTAATGTCGCCATGTTTTGAGTGCATGGACTACAGCTGCAAGCTCTAAATCATGAGTAGGATAGTTATCCTCATGTGGGCGCAACTGTCGGGATGCATATGCAATCACTTGACGATCTTGCATGAGAATGCAACCCAGTCCTTGTCGCGAGGCGTCGCAATAGATTATAAAGTCCTTGGAAAAATCTGGTGGTACCAGTACAGGTGCAGATGTCAGGCGTCTTTTCAGTTCCTGAAAACTGGACTCGCACTGTGGGGTCCACTCAAACTTTTTATCTTTCTTGAGGAGTTCGGTTAGAGGTTTAGCAACCTTGGAGAAGTTCTCGACGAAACGTCGGCAATAGCTCGCTAAGCCAAGAAAACTCCTAACTTGCTTCACCGATTCAGGGGGAGTCCAATCAAGGACGGCTTGAACTCGCTCGAGATTGACAGCAATACCCTTGCCAGAGATTACATGACCTAGATAGGTTATTTCTGGCAACCAAAATTCACATTTAGAGAATTTGGCATAAAGGCGGTGCTCTCGAAGTTTCGTCAATACCAGCCTTAAATGCTCGGCATGATCTTCCTTGTTCTTGGAGAAAATGAGTATATCATCGAGGTATACCACGACGAATTTATCCAGGTACTCCATGAATATAGAATTCATTAACCGAGAAAAGGTAGCTGGGGCATTGGTTAATCCGAAGGACATGACGGTGTACTCGTATTGGCCATAACGAGTAACGAAAGCCGTTTTAGGAATGTCCCCGTTCTTGATTTTGATTTGATGGTAGCCCAACCTCAAATCCATCTTAGAGAAGACAGAGGATCCAGCGAGCTGATCATACAGGTCGTTGATCCTGGGAAGCGGATACTTATTCTTTATGGTGACCAGATTGACAGGTCGGTAATCTACAACCATCCGCTCCGTTCCATCCTTCTTCTTGACGAAGAGGACGGGGCAAGCCCAAGGGGAAGAACTAGGACGGATGAAACATTTTTGCAAAGACTCATCAAGTTGTTTCTTTAGCTCAGCTAATTCTAGTGGTGCCATCTTATAAGGTCTCCTAGAGATTGGGACAGTTCCAGGAATAAGATCTATCACGAACTCGACATCTCTGTCTGGTGGAACTCCTGGCAGTTCTTCTGGAAAAACATCCGGAAAGTCACGGACTACCGGGATATCTTCGAGTTCTGGTAGAGGGCTGGCATTAAGAGAGTAGAGCTGACGTTCAGCCATTCGAGTCAAGACATTGACTATCTTGCCGGACGGATGTGTAAGTTGAACGGTCCTAGTGAAACAGCCAATTTTGGCGTAATGGGTTGTCATCCAATCCATACCCAAAATGATATTTATGTCCGAGGACTTGAGAGCGATTAAGGATGCAAGGAAAACAAGTCTATCGACAAGGATTTCATTTCCATGGCTTACCCTAGAGGTCTGCCACTTTGAACCAGGAGTTTGAATAACCATGGAAGTAGGCATGTCACAAAAAGTCATGTTGTGCAATCGAGCATAGCTTTCAGATATGAACGAATGGGATGCTCCAGTATCGAAAAGAACAGATGCCGGATGGCAGTTTACGAGAAGCGTACCAAGGACGACGTTAGGATCCTCATAGGCTTCTTCAGCAGAAACATAGTTGACATGACCACGTGCAGTGGGGATTGGCTTAACATAGTTCACCTTGCCGGTTGGCTTACCACGGCCAACGGGTTTTCCTGGCTGGTTCTGGGGACAATCACGCATGTAGTGTCCCGGTTCTCCACACTTGAAACATGTCACAGTGGTGGTGCGTGGAGCAAAGTTGGAGGGTGGACCTCCATAGGTCTTAGCAGGTGCAAACTATTGAGTTGGACGAGGCACCTCATAGGATGGCCTCGGTGTATACTTGGGTGGCAGAGCAGTGTTAGGAACCCATACACGGCGCTTGTGAGAACCAGAGCCGGATGAGGAACCAAGGTCTCGAGTATGTTTGCGGGTGGCCTCGAAGTCGGTCTGGCCTGTCTCAGCACTGATAGCCTTGTTAACCAACTTCTGGAAAGAGGTGCACTCGTGCAGACGTAGATCACGACGAAGTTCAGGGCTGAGTCCCTTGCGGAACCTCGCCTGTTTCTTGGCATTGGTGGATACTTCCTCAGGTGCATAGCGTGCCAGATTACCAAACTCACGACTGTAGCCATCCACAGTCAGACGGCCCTGGGTGAAATTACAGAATTCCTCCCGCTTACGGTCCATGAGACCTTCCGGAATGTGGTGTTCACGGAATGCCTCACTGAACTCAACCCAGGTAGTGACTTGGCCAGCAGGACGCATAGCTTCAAAATTTTCCCACCAAAGACTGGCAGGGCCCTCAAGATGGTAGGCGGCGTAGATAACCTTGTCAGCTTCGGCCACACGGGCAGAGTGTAGCTTGTGGGTGATACTACGTAGCCAGTCATCAGCATCCAGAGGTTCAGTAGAGTGATGGAACTTTGGTGGACACATCTTGATAAAATCATTGATTGACACCACGTCATTCCTCTGACGGAACCCAGTGTTTTGCTCTATGCGTTCCAGCAGACGGTTGGTCTCTCTCTTGTTCTGTTCTGCTTCAAGCATAACTTCCGCCAAGGAGGGTGGCTGGGGCAGATTTCCATCTCTAGCCCCACTAGCCTCACCCTGCTCCTGAGCAGCAGGAGTGTTGCGAGTGTTGACCATCCTAGGAAAAACAAAACAACGGTTTAGACAAGGATGGCAAAATTTGACATAGAAGTGCAGAATGTAATGGATGACACAGAATGCAGAGATGTTCATCCGTACGACATGGTAATATAGGAACTGCTATATATACACCAGTGGTCATACACACCATACAAAGTTTAGTACAAGCCAAGGCTAAAGTACAACTGCGGTGAAAGACGATACATCCCATCAGAGGCATTCCAGGCTCCTATACATTATTTAACTACACCTCCGGAATTCAGTACACACTAGTCATATTCCACAAGACACGCAGGACTGTGGAAATACAACTATTACAATACTACTACTACCACGGACTAGCTCAGACATTCGCGTAGTAATCCTCGTAAAGATTACCACCGTAGCCTGGAAGTGGTACAGACGGATCTTGGAACTCGCGAGTACTCGAAGGTTGTGGACCATAAGGGCATGGGTGTGGTCTCGGTCCCGATGCTGGTGGTAACCGACGCCCACGTGGAGGTGTAATACCCCCAACGTCACGCCAATCCATGCGATCAGGCAGACGAGTCCGCACAGGATACAAATCCCGCATGTCCAGATATCCGGCGTGCACAGCAGGTGCAAGCCGTGTCAAAGAAGTCCAGTGAGCGGCTCGGGTGTTATACAGCTCCATTCGGAGGGCACGGACCTCACGGTCCCTATCCTCCAACATCTGAACAGTAGTCTGAAGCAGTGGCTCTTCATGAGCAGCATCAGTATACAGACCAGTGTAGTAGCCTTCTTCTCCGGGGAGTGAAGCTGGCATGTAACAGAACTCAGTGTTCAGCAACAGGGCATGCCTAGCACGGAGAATGGTCATCATCGAATAAGCGGCATCCTGCACTACCATCTCGATGGTAATCCCGAGTCCATAAGACCAATGGATGGGATCATCTGCTCCGGGATATGAGGGGTATATCCGGACTGTGCATAAATACTGACTTTGATTAAAATCCCGATACTGTTCCTCCACAGTGTATTCAGGATACCAGCGATAACCGGTCTCAGTCATCACACGGACTAGCATGGCCGTGTGACCGGGCACATTAATGCACCGAGTCAAACGAACCACTTGGTGAGGAATGCGGCCAGACATCTGAAACACGAAATAATGCAAAGCATTAGTGTTTCTGGAAGAAATCGGGCAGCATAACAACTGTAAATGCTCAAACAAAGATTTGAGACATCATACAAATGATAGCATAGCCACTCAACAATTCCATATCAAGGTTCCGGTTCAATAATCATCATACTCAAAAGGATAGAAACTGAACTGAGGCTTGAAACCAAAAATCCTAAGAGTCTACGGATTAGTAACACGTGAACCTAGTAAGGATAAGAGGCCTAGTCCTAAATCCCCGTAGAAAGAATAGACAGACTCAGATCAGAAGGGCATAAGGTAAAGGAGTAAAAAGAGCCTTACGTTCCCTTCCACAATCAATTCCCCTACATATAACTAAGAATTTTTCTAGACTCAACATCGACCAGTTTGGCTTGAGAAACCTACAGGCAGTCCAGCTCTGATACCAACGCTGTCAGGACCCCGATCCTAAGTCACACCGATCTAGCTGTAACGCGTCATATCACTTTGCGGCCTCACGCACGGTAACCCCACGGGTGCCACCTTACCTGGCCCGGGACCGTTTGCGCATTTTGGCACACGTATATGACAGTGTCGCTAGCATCCATATGACAGAGAACCCGGGCCGACATGGCTAGTTATAATCCAAAAGTGGCACTAAATTACAGAGACAGGCATCCATGACCCAGCAACGAACGTGTCGGTCATCAACGTATGAACCCAAGTCGTAGCAAGCTACATGGACTTAAAGGAACAACGCGTGACATTTCCCCTAAGGGACAGACACAGGAACGAAGAAGGACACATGCCGGCCAGCCTACGTGTTCCGAGCAGTAGCAAGCTACCAAGGCTCACTGGAAACACTAGGAGGCATTTCCCTGTAAGATAGGCTACCAAAGGAAAACAACTAGGTGTCGGATCCCACACATACCAAGCATTTCAATCATACACGCAATATGCTCAATATGTGCAAATACAACATTGCATCACAACAGAACTCTATGACTCAAAGTACTTTATTTAAAAGGCTCCAAGAGCCATACATAACATAGTCATACAGGTAGGGGTCACATGACCCAACACTCAAGTCATACAGTCATACAAGCACAAGCGGAAGCTACATGTCTGAGTACAGACAACTTAGAAAATAAAACAGGCTTGGTGTAGCCTGGCTATCTACAAGGCCCTTCACAAGCTCCAGATCACCGTCTGGGTGTCAAGCTACTCGTCGACGTCAACGTCTATGTAGAACCCATCAGCAGGGGCAGGGTTCTCCTCTGCAACAGTTATTAAGCAAACATGAATACAAAGGTACTCAGCAAGTCTTACCACAGAACCTATCATACATGCAACATTATCAAAGGGGGTAGTGGAGTTTATAGCAGAATGCCAGCTTTGACCTTGGCTAACCTATACTACAACTTCCAACAGATTGCAAGATGTTATTACGAACACGAGTCCTCTAGTCACCACATCAATACACTACCGAGGATCCTCTTCCGTCATCCTACGGAGGGGCCATCCACGGCACTCACGCTTATCTTGAGGCTTTTAGTAGTATCCATCAACTTGTCTATGAACTGTAAGAGTAACCAAGTAGTTCGTACCGCGAACAACGGCTATTCGAATAGTTTGATAACCCTGCAGGGGTGTACTTCTTCACACACGCTTCCACCACTTATCGCCGTTTACTCGGCGTGTACTCGGCAACCTTCAAGCGGAAGCCCAGCGGGGGTGTCGGCCACGACCTGACTAACTACACAAGTCTCTCGTCCAGGTTTATCGCCTATTTGGGTTCCATCCGTGGGGAGATCCGGCCGGGGTGTCGCTCACGGCCCCAAACGATGTGTACAGGGTTCCCGAGTCACCAAACGGGCAACCGGTACACCGTGCCACGTACCTGTCGCATCACAACCCACCCCGAGGGTCAGCGTTGTGCACGACCTCCAGTAAGCTATAAACACCAGAAACTAGTTGCAACTCCTGGACAGAGATCAAGGGTAATTAATAAGCCGAGAGGGTTAATTAAGGATCCCAATGCATGGTAGTAGCTGTAACTTGAACCACACATACAGATCTCGGGTCCTATGGACGATTCCAATGAAACAACCCACCATGTACTCCTACATGGCCTTTCATCGATACCTTTACCAAAAGTATTCCACACTTCCTTCTCTTATTGGTAAGATCATTTCACTCTGATCCATCACCCAGATGAACCAGACCAGACACAACTCTAAGCATAGCAGGCAACATAAGCAAATAGCATGGTGGATCACACATCACATGGCTCAATCAACTCCTACACATGCTAGTGGGTTTCAACTATTTACTGTGGCAATGACAGGTCATGCAAGGGAATAGGGTTCAACTACCGCAGCAAGTAGCAGTTCACGCGCTGTTGCCTTAATGCAGTAAAAGAGAGCAGAAGCGAGAAGATTGGGTTTGTATCGGAATGATCAATGATTGCTTGCCTGACAAGGTAGCTGTCGGGTACTGCTCTTCAACTGGATACGCAGCAGTATCCTCGGGAGCAGGACCTAACACAAGAAATATCGACGATCCAATCATTAACAAACAAATGCAACAGTATGATGCATGTTTATGACATGGCAAGATGCATGTGTGTTGGCTAATGCAACTAAGACCAGAGGGGTTTGAACCTATTTGAATCAAGGATTCAAATTGAAATTCAAACTATTATTTAAATAAGTGCATTATCATGTTTTTGATATAAACAGCAAGTTAACTTGTTCAAACATGCATGAAACCAGTGCCATTAGATAGATTGGATTTTTCTGATCATTTTTCATATATAAATCTTTTCCATCTGAGCTATGGTTGATTTTATATGATTTTTAGAAGTTTTGGGTATTTTCTGGAATTTCCTGAATTATTATTATATCTAAAAATCCCAGAAAAACCTTTACTGCGTCAGCATGACATCATGCTGACGTCAGCCAGTCAACAGGGCCAGTCCAGGTCAAACCTGACTGGTGGGTCCCCCATGTCAGTGTCTTAGGAGTAAATCCCGGTCATAACCAGGGTTGACTGGGTTTGACTAACAGCGGGGCCCCACTGTCAGTGACTGGGGTGTCTAAACTAATTACTGTTAACTCCTAATCATCGAGCCACATCAGCCCGCCGAAGTTGGCCGGCGGCGACCATTGCGCACGGCGGTGACTCGTCGGAATCCCTATTCCGGCACCCATTTGCCGCACGGATGGGCTCGGTGTGCTCCTGGTGATGTGCCGCATCCAGTGGTGCCACTGGTTGGACGAGGGGTCGCCGGAGTCGACGGCGACGAGCTCGTCCGCGGCGGTGCTCGCACGGGGTTGGTCGGGATGGTGTTGTAGTGCACGGGAGGAGGAGCTGAAGCTCGCTCTAGCTTGCTGGTGACCTACTGAAGCTAACGGCGTGCTCGGCCGCGAGGTACGGTGCCTATAGCCACGGCGGGGAGTTGGCCAGCGGCGGTGATCGTCGGTGAGCAAAGGGGGCGGCGGCTACAAGGCCTAAACGAGTCCGTGGAGAGGGGGTTTCGAAGCGTGAGCTCACAGCGGTCGCAGAGGGCGTCGAAGTGAGCTCGGGGACGGTCGGACGACGGCGTACGGGCGGCGGCGATCTCCGGTGCCGGAGGTTGAAGACGACGGCGAGGGGGACATTGCGGAGCTCCTGGCGTCGTGTGCGTCGGTGGGGAGCTTCGGGGCGACGAGGCGGAGCTAGTGGTGCTTCTGGGAAGCGAGGAGGTGGCGTAGGGCGCGGTTTTAGCGGTCGTCGGCGACGAGCTCGCTCGGGGGAGCTCGGCGGAGGGAAGAGAGGAGGGGAGAGACACGGGAGAGAGGGGGAAACGGTCGGGGTGGCTTCGTGGCGTCGTTCTAGCCCGTCCAGAAGGCCGAGGGGCCAGCCAGGCAGGCAGGAGGTGGCCGGCGCAACGGCGGCGCTCGCCACCGAGCTGCTTCGTGCGCTGGCGCGGCGAAGAAGACGGTGGTGCCCCTGGTGGGCTGGGCCGGCTGGGCTAGCAGGTAAGTGGGCTCAGGTAAGATTCTTCCTATTTTTCTTTTCCTATTTTCTTTCTGTTTTATTTCTTTTGCAACTTTGTTCATTTAATAAAAATGCCTAAACATTTTTATAACTCATGACACTTGTCATACCTGCTGTATATAATATGAATAGTAGGAAACATTATAGTTCATGATTATTTGAGCATTTAAAATATTTAAAAGTATTTAAATGCCCAAATTCAATTACCATATGAATTAATCCAAAGCCCTAGATTGTCCTAGAAAATTGTGCACCATTTTTGGCAGAGGTTTAAGACCAGGGCAGAAATGATGAACATTTTGAAGGGCATTTTGGGTACATTGGAAAATATTTTAGCAAACCCTAGTTGTTATGGGAGGGGTGCTGGGGTTTCTGTTAATCCCATTTCAAGTTTCTTTGAAAGTAAACATGATGCACACTCTAGTCAGGTCCTAATGCAAGTGTCAGCTAGGGATGTGACACCTAACCTTTGAATCCTCGTATAATGATAAACCAAATAGGACAACAGTACATAATACATAACAAGGTCCACAAAACGCAAATAAACATAGTTTTTGCAAACATAGTGTAACGTCCCAAATTTTCCCGACAAGCTGCTCCGACCTGACCCGCGACCCGCCGGTCAACTCGGTAAAACCGCCGTTTTTTCTCGGTTTAGTTCGTTTAAAAAACAAGATCGTTTTTTTTAGAAAACCTAGATCTATTTTTCTAGGTTTAGTTATTTAGTGAACGTTCCCGGTTAGTTTCAGAAAATGAACGTTCATTATTTAGATTTTTCTTTTTCTGTTAGTTTTAGTCAGGGACCTATCCGCGATTATTTATTTCTCAGTTTAGCCCCTAGACTTCAATCTAGCGTTACTTTTTGCTCGTTAGTAGGAATTAGATGAAACCAATGCCAATCTCTTCGTTGCGATCTCATCTATCCAATAATCCAAGTTAAACATAATTTTGAAATATTTAAAAGTTGGTTCAAACCGATTTGAATTTGAATCTTCGTTTGATCGTAATTTGGGTTTCGTAGCTCCGTTTGAGTTGATACTTTTTGCAAATCTAAGCTCTTGACCTAAAATTTAGGATAAGGACAAATTCACTTAATTTTGGTACTGTTAGAAATTAATTTCTCTGGCAAGAGTTATTTGCTTGTTTTCAAAGTTTTCCGAGTTCTTTTCTTTGATTTTGTTGCATGATTGCTTATGTATGCTACTGTTTGCTTGCGATAGAATTTCCGGAGTGTGAAGCTTGCTACTACGAGTCTCTAGGTTTCAACGATCATCAGCAAGGCAAGTTACGCTCTGATCATACTTTTCAATACCCAGTTTTTATTACATTAGTTATACCCTCAAAGATTTGCATGAGTAGGACTTGGTTACATGTGGAATTGCTGAGTAGTTCATGAGGTAGGAACCTATGACTTCATATCAACCCCAGGAATATACGCTTTGTTACTTATTTCTTAGCCATTCTCGTAGACGTGGATTGGTATGTGACATTCATGAAAGTTGTGAGTGTAATAACAACTAAGGGGAATTTTAAGGTGGCAACTTTAATACACATCCGGGTGGAATGGTTGCTGGGCACCTGGAGAATACAGTGTTGTCCTAGGATACCCGGACGAACCGTGTGATCATCCTATGGAATGCCACCTAGGCTCAAAGGGATCATATATCATCCATACCTAGAAACTTCCGTGTGCACCCACAAGCCATTATGGGCTATGGCATAGTTGAGTAAGTTGTGTGAACTCTTTCAGTGGTGGACTAGCAGATGTAGGGTAAAGTAGGTGTACCAGTCTAACCAGGGTAAAGAGGGAATGCTTCTGAAAGGCTATGTCTTGATCTTCCGATCATGCATGCGGTCGAGTCCTATGGGGAAAAGTGTGCAAACCTCTGTAGAGTGTACAATCTATTCATGAGTAGCTATGTCCCTGGTTATGGACGTCCTGAGTATCATGGTATTTGAATGATGGACTGATCTCATCACTCTATTAATTAACTTGTTTGGTTATTAATGACATTTTGGATTTTGGGATTGAGATGGAGGAACCACTCTCAATATTGCTTAATTCAACTGAGTAGTAAACAAAAATTTGTTCCTTTGTTGTAGGGAAAAACTATCTTTATGCAAAAATAAACCTTACAGTCTCCACCAGCCAAATATGCATATAGTTGTAGATACTTGTTCATCATTATTGCTACAGTGTGATCTTGCCAGCATATTCAATGTGCTGGCCTACACGGCTGCAACGTCTCATGTTGCAGAGTTTTTCGACGAAGATTAAGGTGTGATAGGTCGTTGTCATGCACTCAGTGTTTGCCGTGGAGTTGGATGGACTCAACTTATCTTCGATGCTTTCGCAGTTTAATTATTATTAGATGGCCTTCGGCCATATTTTGTAATAAGACTCTTTATGGGGATTCTCGATGTAATAAGTGTGTTATTGAAACTCTGTTATAAATCCTCAAGTACTGTGTGCGTCAGCATACTGATCCAGGGATAACACTTAAGCACGGAGACTCCGGTCCATTGGGATCGTGGTCGCTACAAGATGGTATCAAAGCACACGTTGACTATAGGACGCGACCACTAGGATAAGCCACAGGATGCTCTTCTCTACTCATTTCTAATCCTTCTCTATTTCTATTCTATAGATGTCAGACCACGGGAACAAGTTTACTCACCCTAATGACGACACCCCTTTCGAAAGACACTTGAAGGAAGTCACGAGGTACCTGCAAATTGGAATACCAAGTTTCAACGGAACCTTCACTACAACATTACCAGAAGAGGAGTGCTGGAGGTGAAGGAAATATGCCCTAGAGGCAATAATAAAGATGTTATTTGTATTTCCTTATATCATGATAAATGTCTTTTATTCATGCTAGAATTGTATTAACCGGAAACTTAGTACATGTGTGGATACATAGACAAAACAGTACGTCCCTAGTATGCCTCTACTAGACTAGCTCATTGATCAAAGATGGTTATGTTTCCTAGCCATAGACATGAGTTGTCATTTGATCAACGGGATCACATCATTAGGAGAATGATGTGATGGACAAGACCCATCCGTTAGCATAGCACTATGATCGTTTAGTTTAACTGCTATTGCTTTCTTCATGACTTATACATGTTCCTATGACTATGAGATTATGCAACTCCCGAATACCGTAGGAACACCTTGTGTGCTATCAAACGTCACAACGTAACTGGGTGATAATAAAGATGCTCTACAGGTGTCTCCGAAAGTATTCGTGGTGTTGGCATAGATCAAGATTAGGATTTGTCACTCCGAGTGTCGGAGAGGTATCTCTGGGCCCTCTCGGTAACACACATCACAATAAGCCTTGCAAGCAAAAGACTAATGAGTTAGTCACGAGATGATGTGTTACGGAACGAGTAAAGAGACTTGTCGGTAACGAGATTGAACTAGGTATAGAGATACCGACGATCGAATCTCGGGCAAGTAACATACCGTTTGACAAAAGGAACAACGTATGTAGTTATGCGGTTCTGACCGATAAAAGATCTTCGTAGAATATGTAGGAGCCAATATGAACATCCAGGTTCCGCTATTGGTTATTGACCGGAGATGAGTCTCGGTCATGTCTACATAGTTCTCGAACCCGTAGGGTCCGCACGCTTAACGTTTGATGACGATCGGTATTATGAGTTTATGTGTATTGATGTACCGAAGGTAGTTCGGAGTCCCGGATGAGATCACGGACATGACGAGGAGTCTCGGAATGTCCGAGACATAAAGATTGATATATTGGACGGCTATATTCGGACACCGGAAGTATACCGGAAAAGTTTCGGATTTATCGGGAATGCCGGAGGGGGTTACCGGAACCCCCTACGAGAGGGGATGGTCCATAGTGGGCCTAAAGAGAAAGAGAGAGGCAGCCCATAGGGCTGGCCGGCGCCCCCACCTAGGATTCCTAGTTGGACTAGGATTGGGGGGCGCCACCTCTCCTATTCCTTTCCCCCATCTTCCTTTTGGTGAATCCTACTAGGAATAGGATTGCAATCCTATTCCTAGTAGGACTCCTTCCCTAGCCGCACCAGGAAGGGCCGGCCGGCCTCCCTCCCTTGCTCCTTTATATACGGGTGCAGGGGGGCACCCAAAGACACACAAGTTGAATTGTTTTAGCCGTGTGCGGTGCCCCCCTCCACAGAATCACACCTCGGTCATACCATCGCGGAGCTTAGGCGAAGCCCTGCGCCGGTGAACACATCATATCCGTCACCACGCCGTCGTGCTGACCAAACTCTCTCGTGAAGCTCAACTGGATCAAGAGCTCGTGGGACGTCATGAAGCTGAACGTGTGCTGAACGCGGAGGTGCCGTACGTTCGGTGCTTGATCGGTTGGATCGCGAAGAAGTTCGACAACATCAACCGCGTCACTTGACGCTTCCGTTCCCGGTCTATGATGGTACGTAGACACACTCTTCCCTCTCGTTGCTATGCATCTGGTAGATAGATCTTGCGTGATCGTAGGAAAATATTAAAATACTACGTTCCCCAACAGTGGCATCATGAGCCAGGTCTATGCGTAGATGATATGCACGAGTAGAACACAATGAGATTGTGGACGATACTAGTCATACTGCTTACCAGCATGTCATACTTTGCTTCGGCGGTATTGTGAGATGAAGCGGCCCGGACCGACATTACGCGTACGCTTACGCGAGACTGGTTTCACCGTTACGAGCACTCGTTGCTTAAAGGTGACTGGCGGGTGTCTGTCTCTCTCACTTTAGCTGAATCAAGTGTGGCTACGCCCGGTCCTTGTGAAGGTTAAAACAGCACATACTTGACGAAACATCGTTGTGGTTTTGTATGCGTAGGTAAGAACGGTTCTTGCTAAAGCCCGTATTAGCCACGTAAAACTTGCAACAAACAAAGTAGAGGACGTCTAACTTGTTTTTGCAGGGCATGTTGTGATGTGATATGTTCAAGACATGATGAGTTATACGTTTTTGTATGAGATGATCATGTTTTGTAAAGTTATCGGCAACTGGCAGGAGCCATATGGTTGTCGCTTTATTGTATGAAATGCAATCGCCATGTAATTGCTTTACTTTATCACTAAGCGGTAGCGATAGTTGAGGAAGCAATAGTTGGCGAGACGACAATGTCGGTGTACTAAGGTAGGGGTACCCTAGTACCCCAACTTGTGCACGGGCAGTTGCAGCTTCCCGCGGCAAGGTTTACTGCGTGCTCGCCGGAGACCTTCCTGCCTCCTATTAAACCATTCAAAAACAAAGTATACAAAACAGAAGATCGAGACCCCGGCAAGAGGAGCTTGCCGGGAAGGCCGTACCAGGCTCAAGGCTGTTCCACTAACACAAGACCCTGGCAAGAGGAGCTTGCCAGGAAGATTAGAAGGCGTTGCCTCGGCGCTATGCGCGCCCCGGCAAGGGGCCCGGGGAGCGGCAAGTTCCCGGGCCCGGCAAGATCAAGGCCCCGGCAAGGCGCTTGCCGGGAAGGCCACGCTGTGTGCCCGCGCTCCAGCTCATCGGCCCACGCGTCGCCTTGAGGTCTAACCAGGGACGCGTGGCGGATGGCTGTGCAGCCTGGGGTACACGGTGGCACACCACGGCGATAAATCCGTCGCCGTGGCGGACGGAGACGCTAAGGCGGGAGCTTTTGGGGTCGACGGCGACGGGCATTAAATGCCCTTGTCCCCCACTGTTAAAGTAGGTATAGACCACTGTTCTGTACTGTAGCTCCACTGTTCCCGCACTATTACAACTACCACCTCTTTTACTCTTTTACCCCTTTCTCCTACGTTGACACCTGTCGGTGACCCCTTGCTCTATAAAAGGAGGCCCATGCACAACGTGGAGGGGGTTCGAAACCTAGATTACTCTCACGCACGGTGTAGCTGCTTCTTCGAGCTCCCGAGCGCTCAACTCAATACACAACCAAGCAGGAGTAGGGTTTTACGCATCCGTGCGGCCCGAACCTGGGTAAAACTGCCCGCGCGTCTGCTTCGATCTGCTCTTCGTGCTCCCTCCGCCCTCGTACCGCACAGACAAGGGGCTCCGGTCCCATAGGTGTTCGTGGCGGACAGTTTCCCCCGACATCTTTGGCGCGCCAGGTAGGGGGCGTCGAGGTTGTGCGAACCTGATCCGGCGTTCGCGCGGGCGCATTCTCCATCAGCCTCTCCAAGCTTCATCAACAACTTCACCAGCGACAACTCCATGGCCCCGAAGAAGAAGCCTTCGGAGGTCGGGGGCCCGTCTGCGTCTCATCCGCCGCCACCAGAGCCAACGGTGGGCGGGGGAGACGCCGTCGGAAGGGTGGTTGCCGGCGAGGACACTCACGGTGCCACCAGATCCAAGAACAGGACGGACGACCGGACCTCGGTCTCCGTGGACGCGCCACGTCCATCGCAGCACACAACGACCCCGCAGCGCCATACCACGGGAGGTGGTATCCGCTTGCTGGGACAAGGCCATACTGGAGGTTCGCGGGACGCCCCGGACCCCCGTCCGGGCACAAGCAAAGCGAAGGCGCCGGCGCGGGACCCCGCTCCTTCTAACGTCGTTAGAAGTCCGAGCGTATCCCGCTCCTCGCACCGCTCGCCCGCGTTCCCCACTACTCCGGCAGAAGCGCTCGCAAGGGCGCAGCTGCTCCTCGATTTTCCTCCAGCGGCCGACAAGGCCGAGGAATGGAGGGCCACTATCCGGAGCCTGATAGACTTCGCCAACAACGACTCTCCGCAGCAGCCGTCGGCCTCACGGCCGCGGCAGGCTGAGAAGACGAAGGCTATCGGCGACAAGACTGCCGGGGGCGCGACAAGCGTGCACTCCCCGCCGCAGAAGCAGAAGACGCCGCCCCGCCGGAACAATCCCGACGACGGCTCCACAGCCTCGTCGGACCCGCGGGCCCGTCGGGACCAGCGCCAGGTCCTCGACGACCGGCGAGATGAAGACGCTCGGACCACGATCGAGCGCCGCCGAGAAGCTCGGCGACAATCCGACAAGAGAGCTGGGAACACTGTCGACGCACCCGCGCCCGGTGAACCAGGCGACTTGCCGTACGCGGCAGGCTGCCCTGCGTTCACCCGCGAGCTGCGGCGCGTCCAGTGGCCCAGCATGAAGAACTTTAAGCCCGACGTACCGGAGAAGTACGACGGCAAAACGCACCCCTCGGAGTTTCTCAGCGTCTACACTATAGCAGTGCAAGCTGCCGGGGGGCGCGACGAGAAGATCTTAGCCAACTACTTCCCGCTCGTGCTGAAGCCGAACGTCCGTTCGTGGCTCATGCACTTGCCGGAAGGCTCTATCTCTTCTTGGGCCGACCTCTGCCATCAGTTTGTTGGCGCCTTCACCGGCGGCCACAAACCCCATGGCCAGGAGAGCGATCTCCACATTTTGGCCCAGAAGGAAGGCGAACCCCTGCGCAAGTATATCCAACGTTTCAGCCGGGTACAGCACAACATCCCCGACGTTCACCCTGCTGCGGTTATCAGCGCGTTCCATCAGAACGTGCGAAACCGCCGCATGCGTGAGGAGATGGCGATGACCAAGATCAGGGACGTCAGCGAGCTCTACGCTCTTGCCGACAAGTGCGCCCGTGCAGAAGAGGGGAGGAAACTCCCCGGGGAGGATGCTGGCGCAGGGGGAAGCGACAGCGACGACGCCGCCCCGGCGAAGAAGAGCCGGCGGCGGAACAACAGGAAGAAGGGCAAGAAGGAAGTGCTTGCCGTCGAGAAGTCCGGCAAGGAGGCCCCCGCCAAGCAAGCGCAGGCCGGCGGCTCCGGCAAGGAGCCTGCCCCTGCGGCGGCGGCCGACAAGCCGGGTAGCTCCGACAAGCAATACTGTAAGATTCACCGCACCAAGGGTCACGACCTCTCCAACTGCAAGCGCGTCGAGTACCTCGTCGAGCAGCAAAAGGCTGAGTACGAGAGGCGCGACAAGGAGAAGGCCCAAGGTGGCGGGGAAGAGCCCAGCAAGAAGCGGCCATTCAATGGCCGGGGAGGACGCCGCGGCAAGGCTAAGCAGCGGCAAGGAGATCGACCTCCCCGGGGCCGCGACAACGACGAAGACGACGATGAAGACATGGAGGACGACGAGAACAGCGAGCAGGAGTTCCAGAAGGCCACGGAGGTCCTGTGCGTCGACGGTGGCGCCTCTCTGCACACCTCCCACCGCCAGCTGAAACAGTGGGTGCGTGAGGTGAATGCAGCGGAGCCGCCCGTGGAGTCGCACAGGCTCCTCAAATGGTCCAGCACGCCCATCATTTTTGACCTCGAGGATCACCCTGACCGCACCACGGCAGACGGAGACGCAACGACGGGAGCTTTTGGGGTCGACGGCGACGGGCATTAAATGCCCTTGTCCCCCACTGTTAAAGTAGGTATAGACCACTGTTCTGTACTGTAGCTCCACTGTTCCCGCACTATTACAACTACCACCTCTTTTACATTTTTACCCCTTTCTCCTACGTTGACACCTGTCGGTGACCCCTTGCACTATAAAAGGAGGCCCATGCACAACGTGGAGGGGGTTCGAAACCTAGATTACTCTCACGCACGGTGTAGCTGCTTCTTCAAGCTCCCGAGCGCTCAACTCAATACACAACCAAGCAGGAGTAGGGTTTTACGCATCCGTGCGGCCCGAACCTGGGTAAAACTGCCCGCGCGTCTGCCTCGATCTGCTCTTCGTGCTCCCTCCGCCCTCGTACCGCACAGACAAGGGGCTCCGGTCCCATAGGTGTTCGTGGCGGACAGTTTCCCCCGACATCTTTGGCGCGCCAGGTAGGGGGCGTCGAGGTTGTGCGAACCTGATCCGGCGTTCGCGCGGGCGCATTCTCCATCAACCTCTCCAAGCTTCATCAACAACTTCACCAGCGACAACTCCATGGCCCCGAAGAAGAAGCCTTCGGAGGTCGGGGGCCCGTCTGCGTCTCATCCGCCGCCACCAGAGCCAACGGTGGGCGGGGGAGACGCCGTCGGAAGGGTGGTTGCCGGCGAGGACACTCACGGTGCCACCAGATCCAAGAACAGGACGGACGACCGGACCTCGGTCTCCGTGGACGCGCCACGTCCATCGCAGCACACAACGACCCCGCAGCGCCATACCACGGGAGGTGGTATCCGCTTGCTGGGACAAGGCCATACTGGAGGTTCGCGGGACGCCCCGGACCCCCGTCCGGGCACAAGCAAAGCGAAGGCGCCGGCGCGGGACCCCGCTCCTTCTAACGTCGTTAGAAGTCCGAGCGTATCCCGCTCCTCGCACCGCTCGCCCGCGTTCCCCACTACTCCGGCAGAAGCGCTCGCAAGGGCGCAGCTGCTCCTCGATTTTCCTCCAGCGGCCGACAAGGCCGAGGAATGGAGGGCCACTATCCGGAGCCTGATAGACTTCGCCAACAACGACTCTCCGCAGCAGCCGTCGGCCTCACGGCCGCGGCAGGTTGAGAAGACGAAGGCTATCGGCGACAAGACTGCCGGGGGTGCGACAAGCGTACACTCCCCGCCGCAGAAGCAGAAGACACCGCCCCGCCGGAACAATCCCGACGACGGCTCCACAGCCTCGTCGGACCCGCGGGCCCGTCGGGACCAGCGCCAGGTCCTCGACGACCGGCGAGATGAAGACGCTCGGACCACGATCGAGCGCCGCCGAGAAGCTCGGCGACAATCCGACAAGAGAGCTGGGAATACTGTCGACGCACCCGCGCCCGGTGAACCAGGTGACTTGCCGTACGCGGCAGGCTGCCCTGCGTTCACCCGCGAGCTGCGGCGCGTCCAGTGGCCCAGCATGAAGAACTTTAAGCCCGACGTACCGAAGAAGTACGACGGCAAGACGCACCCCTCGGAGTTTCTCAGCGTCTACACTATCGCAGTGCAAGCTGCCGGGGGGCGCGACGAGAAGATCCTAGCCAACTACTTCCCGCTCGTGCTGAAGCCGAACGTCCGTTCGTGGCTCATGCACTTGCCGGAAGGCTCTATCTCTTCTTGGGCCGACCTCTGCCATCAGTTTGTTGGCGCCTTCACCGGCGGCCACAAACCCCATGGCCAGGAGAGCGATCTCCACATTTTGGCCCAGAAGGAAGGCGAACCCCTGCGCAAGTATATCCAACGCTTCAGCCGGGTACAGCATAACATCCCCGACGTTCACCCTGCTGCGGTTATCAGCGCGTTCCATCAGAACGTGCGTAACCGCCGCATGCGTGAGGAGATGGCGATGACCAAGATCAGGGACGTCAGCGAGCTCTACGCTCTTGCCGACAAGTGCGCCCGTGCAGAAGAGGGGAGGAAACTCCCCGGGGAGGATGCTGGCGCAGGGGGAAGCGACAGCGACGACGCCGCCCCGGCAAAGAAGAGCCGGCGGCGGAACAACAGGAAGAAGGGCAAGAAGGAAGTGCTTGCCGTCGAGAAGTCCGGCAAGGAGGCCCCCGCCAAGCAAGCGCAGGCCGGCGGCTCCGGAAAGGAGCCTGCCCCTGCGGCGGCGGCCGACAAGCTGGGTAGCTCCGACAAGCAATACTGTAAGATTCACCGCACCAAGGGTCACGACCTCTCCAACTGCAAGCGCGTCGAGTACCTCGTCGAGCAGCAAAAAGCTGAGTACGAGAGGCGCGACAAGGAGAAGGCCCAAGGTGGCGGGGAAGAGCCCAGCAAGAAGCGGCCATTCAATGGCCGGGGAGGACGCCGCGGCAAGGCCAAACAGCGGCAAGGAGATCGACCTCCCCGGGGCCGCGACAACGACGAAGACGACGATGAAGACATGGAGGACGACGAGAACAGCGAGCAGGAGTTCCAGAAAGCCACGGAGGTCCTGTGCGTCGACGGTGGCGCCTCCCTGCACACCTCCCACCGCCAGCTGAAACAGTGGGTGCGTGAGGTGAATGCAGCGGAGCCGCCCGTGGAGTCGCGCAGGCTCCTCAAATGGTCCAGCACGCCCATCATTTTTGACCTTGAGGATCACCCTGACCGCACCACGGCGGTCGGGTGCTTGCCGATGCTGGTTTCCCCCACCATCCGCAACCTCAAGGTCACCAAAATGTTGGTTGACGGCGGGGCCGGGCTGAACTTGATCTCCTCTGCTGTGATCAAGAAACTCCAGATTCAGGACGGCGAGCTCGAAGAGACCGGTTCATTCCAAGGAATCAACCCGGGAAGGAGCAAGCCCAAGGGAAAGATTACTCTGCCGGTGACCTTTGGCGGGGAGCTCAACTTCAGGACTGAGCGCATCACTTTTGACGTTGCCGATATTCCATTGCCCTACAATGGAATACTCGGCCGTCCCGCCCTCGCCAAGTTCATGGCAGCTTCCCACTATGCCTACAACGTGCTGAAGATGCCGGGGCCGATAAGCGTCATCACTGTCCACAGCGACAAGAAAGATGCGCTTATTTGCGCCGACAAGATTTACCGGGATGCGGCAGCTGCGGCCGAGAAGGATACTCTTGCCGCTGAAGCTCCCGGGGGGAAGAAGACGAAGACCAAGTCCGGCAAATGCTCTGGGACCCGCTCCGGCGACCGCACCTCTTCGGAGTGCTGCGCTGCCGTCGAGGACGTTCCATCGAGCTCCACCGGCAAGAGCAAGAAAGGGATGGCTGCTCCACCGACAACCAAGAAAGTGTCCGCAAAGGAGGATGGCACTGGTGGTACCTTCACCATCAGTGCCACCCTTGACAGCAAATAGGAAAGCGCGCTCGTCGCCTTCCTGCGGGCGAATGTCGATGTGTTTGCTTGGCAACCATCTGACATCCCCGGTGTTCCCAGGAAGGTGATTGAGCACAAGCTTGCTGTCTGCCCTCATGCGCGGCCCATCAAGCATAAAGTGAGGAAGCAAGCCGTGGAGCGCCAAGAGTTCATCAATGAGGAGATCAAGAAACTAGAGGCAGCAGGCCTAGTTAGAGGTGTGATCCATCCGACGTGGTTGGCAAACCCAGTCGTCGTGCGCAAAGCCAACGGGAAGTGGAGACTGTGTATAGACTTCACTGATGTCAATAAAGCATGTCCCAAGGATCCCTTCCCTTTGCCGCGCATTGACCAGATCGTTGACTCCACTGCCGGATGTGAGCTACTCTGTTTTCTTGATGCATACTCAGGCTATCACCAGATTTTCATGGCTAAGGAAGATGAAGAGAAGACTGCATTTATCACTCCATGTGGCACCTATTGCTTTATCCGCATGCCATTTGGACTGAAGAATGCAGGCTCAACTTTTGCGAGGGTAGTGTACACTGCTTTTGAGCCACAGATCCACAGGAATGTAGAAGCCTACATGGATGACATCGTGGTGAAGAGCAAGAGCAAAGAAACACTGATTCAAGACTTGGAAGAAACGTTTCAGAACCTGCGCAGGATACAACTCAAGTTGAACCCCGAGAAGTGCGTCTTTGGAGTTCCCTCCGGCAAGCTTCTCGGGTTCTTTGTATCACAGAGGGGGATTGAAGCCAACCCCGACAAGATCAAAGCCATCGAGCAGATAGAAGCTCCAAAGCGCGTCAAAGATGTCAGAAGGCTTGCAGGTTGCGTTGCTGCCCTCAGTAGGTTCATTTCAAAATCCGCAGAACGCGCCCTACCTTTCTTCAAAATCTTGAAGAAGGCAGGTCCCATGAAGTGGACTCCGGAAGCGGAGGCGGCGTTGCAGGATTTGAAACGGTACCTGTCCTCCACTCCTACACTTGTCGCACCTAAACCACAGGAAAAGTTGTTGCTATACTTAGCGGCAACCAACCAGGTGGTTAGTGCTGCGTTGGTGGCGGAGAGGGAGTCCGACGAGGAGCCAGCGTCACCGGCAAGCGAATCTAGCGACAAGCAGGGGGCTGTCCCGACAAGCTCTGGCCCCGACAAGGAAGACTCTGCGCAGGAACAAGGAGAGGTGCGGAAGAAGATGGTGCAGCGCCCAGTGTATTTTGTAAGTTCCCTTCTCCAGGGAGCTAGATCAAGGTACTCTGGTGTGCAAAAATTGCTTTTCGGCCTCCTCATGGCCTCGAGAAAGCTGCGCCACTACTTCCAAGCCCATGAGATAACGGTGGTCACTCGCTTTCCGTTGAAGAGGATATTGCACAATCCAGAGGCAACAGGCAGGATCGTCGAGTGGGCACTGGAACTGTCAAGCTTCGGACTCAAGTTTGAAAGTACTTCAACCATACAGAGCCGAGCTTTGGCAGAATTCATTGCTGAGTGGACCCCAACACCAGAAGAAGAAGTTCAAGAAACGAGCGTACCCGTGCAAGAAGCGACAAGTGAATGGGTAATGTATTTTGACGGTGCCTTCTCGCTGCAAGGCGCCGGTGCCGGCGTGGTACTCATCGCGCCCACCGGAGAGCACCTCAAATATGTTATCCAGATGCACTTTCCCAGGGAGCAAGCGACAAATAACACTGCAGAATATGAAGGCTTGCTTGCCGGCCTCAGGATTGCGGCCGAACTTGGGATCACGAAGCTGATTGTACGGGGAGATTCTCAGTTGGTGGTCCGACAAGTTAACAAGAGCTACCAGAGTCCTTTGATGGAAGCATATGTCGATGAAGTGAGGAAGCTTGAAGAGCACTTTGAAGGTCTGCAGATGGAGCACGTCCCAAGAGCTCAAAATGAGATTGCAGACGGCCTGTCAAAGTGCGCCGCGATGAAGTTACCTGTGGAACCAGGGACCTTTTTGCTCAAGCTGACTCAGCCATCAGTTACACCATCAATTGGGCAGTCCAAGAAGAGAAAGTTGGTCTCCGGCGACTACTTGCCGGCGGATCTTCCTGAACCCGCCGCCAAAGTTCCCAAGATCAACGATAACGCTGAGGAACAGTTTGCTCCTGCGAGCCCTCGGGCTTGTGCAGTTGAAGCAAGTGTTCCCGACAAGCCTCGCCCCGGCGAGCTTGCCGGGGGACCGACAGCTCCGACAGGACCAGAGGTCTTTGCCGTAGAAGCTGAGGTTCCCGCAGCAGCCCTCGAGCCTTTAGTCCTTGCCGTCGAGCCCCGAGCTCCGGCATGGGCACAACAGATCGTCCGTTTTCTACAAACTGGAGAACTTCCCGACGACCCTCAAGAGATAGAGAAGATAACCAGGCAGTCAAGTATGTATCAGTTTGTGGATAACGAGCTGTACAGAAGAAGACTCAATGGTGTCAGGTTGAAGTGCATCTCCAGGGAAGATGGACAGAAGCTGTTGGCAGAAATACACGGAGGCATATGCGGCCACCACATTGGCGCAAGGGCACTTGCCGGGAAAGCTTTCCGGCAAGGGTTCTTTTGGCAAGAAGCCCTCCAAGATGCAACTGCACTAGTAACCAAGTGTGAAGCGTGCCAGTTCCATGCAAAGCAAGTTCATCAGCCAGCTCAAGCTCTCCAAACAATCCCTTTGTCCTGGCCCTTCTCGGTCTGGGGGCTCGATATCCTCGGCCCTTTCCCTCGCGCTGTCGGGGGCTTTGAGTACTTGTACGTTGCAATCGACAAGTTCACAAAGTGGCCAGAAGTGGAGCCAGTGAGAAAGGTGACAGCACAGTCAGCAGTCAGGTTCTTCAGGTCGATTGTTTGCCGTTTCGGGATCCCTAACAGGATCATCACCGACAACGGTACGCAATTCACTAGTCGCACCTTCATGCAGTACGTCCAAGACCTTGGCACCAAGGTCTGTTTCGCTTCTGTTGCTCACCCGAGGAGCAACGGCCAAGCGGAGAGGGCAAATGCTGAAGTGCTGCGCGTACTCAAGACAAGGACCTTTGACAGGCTGCGCAAGTGCGGAAAGAATTGGATAGAGGAGCTCCCGGCGGCTCTTTGGTCAATCAGAACGACACCAAATCGAGCCACCGGACAGACACCTTTTGCTCTAGTCTATGGAGCAGAAGCAGTTCTCCCCACGGAACTCGTATACGGATCTCCTCGAGTGCTCGCTTATGATGAGCTCGAGCAAGAGCAACTGCGGCAAGACGACGCATTGCTCCTTGAGGAGGAACGTCTCCAGGCTGCTGTACGAGCTGCTCGATACCAGCAAGCTTTGCGCCGCTACCATAGCCGCAAAGTCAAGGCCAGGAGTCTCGAGGAAGGCGACCTTGTTCTTCGGCGTGTTCAGTCCGCCAAGAATTCCAACAAGTTGACGCCGAAGTGGGAAGGCCCTTATCGGGTGAGACAAGTTACGAGGCCCGGCGCTGTCCGCCTCGAGACCGAAGAAGGCTTACCGGTGAGCAACTCCTGGAACATAGAGCATCTTCGCAAGTTTCACCCCTAAGGCGCGGTTGCCGTGATCCGCTCCGGCAACCACCTTTTGTACAAGCCTTGCCGCTGTTGCATGTAACCCTTTGTACAAAGCCGGGCGCAGACCCCGTGCATCAGTAAAGATTGCGTGTTTTCGCATCGATTGCCTTTCGCATGCTTCTCTTTGCTATTTGCATGTTTTATTTGGCATTTGATGCAACACTTAGACATTCGGTAAGCACTATTACGCCCAAAGGCAATATGCATGTTTCCCTCTCCTTTTCCTTTTTCTCTTAAGCAGAAGGAACGTTCCTCGCGCACAAGTTTGCCGGGGGGGAAGGAGATGGAGGAGGAACTAAGTGCCGTTCAAGTAAGAAGAACCAGGAACTAAGTGCCGTTCAAGTAAGAAGAGCCTTACCGGAAAGCAAACAACATGAGCAAGCAGCATATGAAAGATAAGTTGTTAGAATTTGACCAGTTCAAATTTTTTAAATTTTGGTTGTCTTCCTTGAACGATCACACTTTGTATGGAAAACCTGTGCGCGGAGGAACCTACCCGTAGCTTGCCGCACCCTTATCTTGTTTTCGAGTCCACTCAACGATTTAAGTGAGCTGCGACAAGTGTCGCGCCCTTGCCTCGTTTCCGAGTACACTCAGCAAGCTAAGTGCGTTGCGACCTGCTGCGGCAAGGTTGCTTGCCGGCGAGGACCTTGGCCAGCAGGCTGCTCAGAGTCCAGCACTCAGCGCTCGCGGCAAGGGCCCCTTTCCGGCAAGCTCCCCGGGAGCGTAGGGTGAAAAACATACAAAGTCAAAGATTGGAACAAGGAAGATAACATTGCACTGATTGATTGAAATAAAGCAAATATCTTACAAGGATAACTTGTCGCAATGGACTAATGAGTTCGTAACATAATATGCAGCAAAAAAAAAAGAGATAAAGATAAATGGGGCCCTAGTCTACGCGGTCGCCTTCCTTCCTGCCAAGCCTTGCCACCTTGGCGATGATGTGGCCGACCTGCTCCTTCAGGGCCTCTGTGTCTGCATCTGCTGGCAGGGTGCGAAGAACGTTTGTGAGATTAATCCCCGGGTTGCGGTACACGATCTTCGTCAAGACCCGCTCCAGAGTTCCCGCGCAGAGACGGCGCGACTCCTCGGCCAGCTGCGCGGGGATGCGGTTCCGGAGACCTGCGAGAGCTGGAGCGACGCCTCTGAAGAAGAGGCTGAGCTTGGCGCTGTGCGGGAGATCTGGATCCGGCGAGTAGATAAGATGTTCGACCTTCAAAGCGAGCAACTCCTGGTCAATGTTGGACGCAGAAGAAACCAGCTCTTCGGTCCACACCTCGATAGTCTGCCGGAAGAGCTCGGAGGCCTTGTTGACGCTCTCCATCAAGGTTCGCTCCTTGCGGAGCTCGTCCTTCAGCTTGGTCTCCTGGGCCCGGGCAGCATCAAGCGATTCCTTCAGGGTGGTGACCTTCAGCTCCAAGTCTTCAATGGAATCCTTGGCGGCCTTCAGCTCGCCACCCCTCTTGGATAAACTCACCTGGAGCTCTGAGTTGGTGTGAGCATCCTTCTCGCGCTCCTGGATGAGCGCGGCAACCTTCTCGGCGCTCACCTTCATCGCCTTCTCCAGTTGTTCAACCTTGGCGGCGAGCTCTTTCTTGGCGTCCTCCGCGGCAGCCGCGGCGGCCTTCGCCTCCTTCAGCTCCCCGCCAAGGGCAGCCTCGCGAGCGGCAAGGTCTTCTTCATGAGAATCCAGATCCACCTTCCGCTGCGCGAGCTCTCCCTCTCGCCGGGACATCTCCACCCCGGCGAGGCGCTGCTGTTCATCGGCTTCGGCCCTCTCGAGTACCCACTCTTGGTACTCGCCGGCGAGACGCTCTCGCTCCTCCGCCACCTGGCGGAGAGCAGCCTGGTTGGCGGCGCTGAGCTCCGCCGCACGCTTCTCCATCTCCGCCGCGGCCTTGGCGGCAAGAGCCTCCCGGGAAGCGAGCTTTGCTTGCCTGGCCCGATAAAGGGCCAGGAGTTGATGAAGCAACCGCTCCTCCTCGGGCCCCTCACCTCCACCGGGCGCCTGGACTATCTTCAGGCCTGCGGAGGCGAGGACCTCTCCGTCGAACGCCTCGCCCTCCGCAGGAGCCCGCGACGAAGACCCCCACGGCATCTGGATGAAGACGCCATTGGGGGCCTCGAGATAAAACCTTTGCTCCTCGCCGGTGGAGGGACCGGTGGCCGGCGCAGCATCCGATGCTCCCGCCACCTCCGGGTCGGCGGTGCGGCCACCGTCTCCCTCCCCGGCCGCTGCGTCCGCAGCCGGAGCTGTCTCTTGCGCGGCCGGCTCGGCGGCCTCGCCCACCTCCTCGACGACTGGAGCGTCGCCGCCGCCGCCCTGCGCGTCCTCCTCCTCGAGGATAATTACCTCCGTCTCCATAGGCACAGGAGGAGGAAGATCTAGAAAGAAGAAGAAGACAAAGAAATTCAAGACTCAAGCAAATATCCAAAAAAGAGACAAGCCAAGAAGACAAGTTACAAAGGTTACCTTGGCGGGCGTCCTCGGCGGCGGGCTCCCTCGCCGGGGAGCTCGGCCTCGTCGGGGTGGTCGCCCTCGCCGGGGAACTTGGCCTTGGCGGGGTGGCCGCCCTTGCCGGGCTGCCCGTCCTTGGCGGGGTACTCTGCCTTGGCGGAGTACCCGCCCTTGACGGAGCACTCTCCCTTGCCGGAGAGTCCTGCCTTGGCGGGGATGGCGGTGCATGCAGCTCCTCGGCGGTGGTCTCCGGGCGCTCTTCCCGCTGCGGCTCCTCCTCTGCACGAAACAAGACAAGGGATGTCAAAATATGAAGATAAAGTCAAAAGCCTCAGACGTACCCCGACAAGCAAAAAGAAAGAACCCCAGACTTACGCTGGGGGCTGCGCTGCGGGCTGCGCTGGGGGCTGCTCATCGGAGCAGTGCCAGAGTCCGGCAGGCTCGGCTCCGGCGCGCCCTCTGTTGCCGCCGCCGCCGAGTCCTCCGCGACCTCAGCCTCGGGCGCCTTGGCCTTCTTCGCGGCGCGATGGGCCAGGGTCCTGAAACCAGAACAGAAGACAGAGTTAGCATCAACAGGAGCTCAAGACAAAAATTAAGAAGATGAAGAATCTCGGATCCTTACTCCTGGTCCTCCTCGTCGTCCTCGCTCAGGGCGGAGAAGTCGTACTCCACCGTGGGCGCGTCGACGCGAGGAGCGGGAGGCGAAGACTCCCTCGCGCGCTTGGTACTCGCCGGGGCTGGGGGCTGCGAAGACCCAGCCCCTGTGGCTGCCGGCGCCCGGGGGGCGGGCGGAGCCGTTGCTCCGCTCCGAGAAGACCCCTGCCGGCTCGCTGCCGGCCTGCGGGGCGCCTCCGTCGTGGTCCGCGCCCGGCCCGCCTCTGCTGCGGCTGGTGCGCCGGGCGGCCTTGGCGCGGCTTGACTCCCCCGGGGAGCCGCCCGCCGAGGTGGCTGTTGCCGGGGCGCCTGTGCCCTTTCCCCCGTCGCCGCCTTGCGGAGACGCTTTGCCGGGGACTCCTTCGGGCTTGCCGGGGGCGGGGAGCTCTCCGACGAGGAGAGGTCGTCGGCGTACAACTCTGTAGATCCGCCGGAGTCTTCGGCCTCCTCCTCCTCCTCCTCCTCTGCCTCGGCCGGCTCGCTGGGCCCGGCATCCAGCGATGCGGCCCTCTTCCCCTTGGCGCCTCCGCCCCTCGCGGCGCCTCTGCTTCCTCCGGCGGTTCCCTCCCTTGCCGCGGCCTCCGTCGCGATCCCATGGATCCCGGAGTGCCTCAACGAGGGGACCCCGGCGAGCGCGTCGGGTGGGAGGTTCAGCAACCGACGGATCTCCGCCTCTTCCGCCTGGGTGGACGCCTCCTCGGCCTCCGCCTCCTCCGGCGAGAACCCGAAGACTCCTGCCGCCGCGGCTGCGGCGGCCTCCTCAGCCCGAGAAGCTATGTAGGCGATTTCCTGCTCGGTGGTGTCCCGCGTATGCAGCTTGAGGTCCTCCTTGTTGCTCGCCACCTCGACGAGGTTGTCGTAGAAAGTGAGGACGTCGATTGGCTTCGGGGGGATCCACGAGCGGTCCAGGCCATGCGAGTCGCACATCGGCATCATGGCCAGGATTCGGTCCCTCGCGGCGTTGTTGCAGAGCGGCACCACTTCCCGGGGAGTCCGGAACCACTCGGGGTGCGCCGGGTCGTACTTGAAGAGCTCTCGTACCATCCCGCGCAGCTCCAGAGTGGTGAAGTTAAAATTAAGTCCAGGGCGCAGCCGCATGATGTCTGCCGGGCCGCCGTACAACCAGGCCGGCCTCTTCCGGTCCTGGAGGGGGGCGATGCGCCGGCGGAGGAAATCTGCGCCCACCTCGGCAACTGACAACCGGGCCAGCCGAAGACGGAGGATCCGGACGAGGGCGATGTCGAGCTTGGCGTCGTCGGAGTCTAGTTCGCTCCAATCTCTGCCGCGCGCGATAGGCGTTGTGCGCGGCGCAGTGAAGGCTTGCGGCTGGTCCTCTACAATCCAGCACCACTCAGCTCGCCATTCCTCCCACTTGCCGCGGAGCTCCCCCGGCAAGTACGACCCTTTTTTCCCGAGACGGAAGACCCAAGAAATACATCCGGAGAGAGGGGCGTCGGCCTCGGCTCTAGGGGTGAAAAAGTGTCTAAAGAGGGCTACGTTGGGGTGGACTCCTGTGAAGTTTTCGCACATATGTGCGAAAACGGCCATGGTGAGGATGGCGTTGGGGGTGAAATCAAGCAGATGGAAGCCATACGTATTCATGATATCACAGAAGAAGTTCGAAAAAGGAGGGCAGAGGCCACAGTGGAAAAAGGCAGCAAAGAAATAATACCCGCCGGGATAGTTGTCCTTGGCGGCGGCCGGGTATGCTCGGGTGCGGGGATGCGCATCGGTGCGCTTGGACCAGAACAAGTAGTACTTGCTCCAGAGTTCTTGCACGCCGAGCTTCGGCGAGAAGACGACGTTCCGCTTCCGGTAAGCGATGAGCTTGGCTGCTTGCTCGGATTTCTCCTTCTTGGACTTCTCCGCTTTCCCCTTGTCGCTCTTTGGGGCCATGGCGGACGCGGCGGAAGGAAGAGGACGAAGAGCTAGGCGGCGGCGGAGCTGTGGAGGCGGAGCGCAAGAAGGAATCTTTTTGCAGGAAGAAGACGACGTAATGAGAGCACAGGGAGGGGAACCGCGCCCGCTGCCTCTGCTTTTATGGGGGAGTGGGGGGCGTTTTCCCCTTTCCATTAAGAGATCGTGGGCACGTCCCATCCCATGGCGCCGCAATCGACGCGTGCCGTTACCGTGGGGTGCGGCGGATATGGAAGTGGATTCGGCGCGCCGCGGGCCGCGGGAGCCCGTGCACTGTTTTGGGCCTGGCCCAACAGCGCTCGGCACCGTGTGTGGCCCAGGCCCGGGGGCTCCTGTCGGTGTACTAAGGTAGGGGTACCCTAGTACCCCAACTTGTGCACGGGCAGTTGCAGCTTCCCGCGGCAAGGTTTACTGCGTGCTCGCCGGAGACCTTCCTGCCTCCTATTAAACCATTCAAAAACAAAGTATACAAAACAGAAGATCGAGACCCCGGCAAGAGGAGCTTGCCGGGAAGGCCGTACCAGGCTCAAGGCTGTTCCACTAACACAAGACCCTGGCAAGAGGAGCTTGCCAGGAAGATTAGAAGGCGTTGCCTCGGCGCTATGCGCGCCCCGGCAAGGGGCCCGGGGAGCGGCAAGTTCCCGGGCCCGGCAAGATCAAGGCCCCGGCAAGGCGCTTGCCGGGAAGGCCACGCTGTGTGCCCGCGCTCCAGCTCATCGGCCCACGCGTCGCCCTGAGGTCTAACCAGGGACGCGTGGCGGATGGCTGTGCAGCCTGGGGTACACGGTGGCACACCACGGCGATAAATCCGTCGCCGTGGCGGACGGAGACGCTAAGGCGGGAGCTTTTGGGGTCGACGGCGACGGGCATTAAATGCCCTTGTCCCCCACTGTTAAAGTAGGTATAGACCACTGTTCTGTACTGTAGCTCCACTGTTCCCGCACTATTACAACTACCACCTCTTTTACTCTTTTACCCCTTTCTCCTACGTTGACACCTGTCGGTGACCCCTTGCTCTATAAAAGGAGGCCCATGCACAACGTGGAGGGGGTTCGAAACCTAGATTACTCTCACGCACGGTGTAGCTGCTTCTTCGAGCTCCCGAGCGCTCAACTCAATACACAACCAAGCAGGAGTAGGGTTTTACGCATCCGTGCGGCCCGAACCTGGGTAAAACTGCCCGCGCGTCTGCTTCGATCTGCTCTTCGTGCTCCCTCCGCCCTCGTACCGCACAGACAAGGGGCTCCGGTCCCATAGGTGTTCGTGGCGGACAGTTTCCCCCGACAGACAACGATGCTACGATGGAGATCAAGGTGTCGCGTCGGTGATGAAGGTGATCATGACGGTGCTTTGGAGATAGAGGTCAAAAGCACAAGATGATGATGGCCATATCATGTCACATATTTTGATTGCATGTGATGTTTATCTTATTATGCTTCTTATTTTGCTTAGAACGACGGTAGCATTATAAGATGATCCCTTACTAAATTTCAAGGTGTAAGTGTTCTCCCTGAGTATGCACCGTTGCGAAAGTTCGTCGTGCCGAGACACCACGTGATGATCGGGTGTGATAAGCTCTACGTTCAAATACAACGGGTGTAAGCCAGTTTTGCACACGCAGAATACTCGGGTTAAACTTGACGAGCCTAGCATATGCAGATATGGCCTCGGAACACTAGAGATCGAAAGGTCGAGCGTGAATCATATAGTAGATATGATCAACATAAGATGTTCACCATTGAAACTACTCCATCTCACGTGATGATCGGACATGGTTTAGTAGATTTGGATCACGTGATCATTTAGATGACCAGAGGGATGTCTATCTAAGTGGGAGTTCTTAAGTAATATGATTAATTGAACTTTAATTTATCATGAACTTAGTCCTGGTAGTATTAGCATATCTATGTTGTAGATCAATAGCTCGCGTTGTTGCTCCCCGTTTATTTTTCATATGTTCCTAGAGAAAACCAAGTTGAAAGATGTTAGTAGCAATGATGCGGAATTGTTCTGTAACCTGAGGATTATCCTCATTGCTGCACAGAAGAATTATGTCCTTGATGCACCGCTAGGTGACAAACCTATTGCAGGAGCAGATGTAGGCGTTATGAACGTTTTGACAAAAGCTCGATATGATGACTACTTGATAGTTTAAGTGCACCATGCTTTACGGCTTAGAACCGGGACTTCAAAAACGTTTTGAACGCCACGGAGCATATAAGATGTTCCAAGAGTTGAAATTAGTATTTCATACTCATGCCCGTGTCGAGAGGTATAAGACCTCAGACAGTACTTTGCCTACAAGATGGAGGAGAATAGCTCAACCAGTGAGCATGTGCTCAGATTGTCTGGGTACTACAATTACATTAATCAAGTGGGAGTTAATCTTCCAGATAAGATAGTAATTGACAAAATTCTCTAGTCACTATCACCAAGTTAGTAGAACTTCGTGATGAACTATAATATGCAAGGGATGACGAAAGGAATTCCCAGCTCTTCGCGATACTGAAATAGGCGAAGGTAGAAATCATGAAAAAGTATCAAGTGTTGATGGTTAACAAGACCACTTGTTTCAAGTAAAGGGTAAAGGGATAGAAAGGGAACTTCAAAAGGAATGACAAGCAAGCTGTCACACCCGTGAAGAAACCCAAAGCTAAACTCAAGCCTGAAACAAGTGCTTATACTGCAAAGGAAATGGTCACTAGAAGTGGAACTGCCCTAGATACTTGGCGGATAAGAAGGATGGCAAAGTGAACAAAGGTATATTTGATATACAGATTATTGATGTGTATTTTACTAGTGTTCATAGCAACCCCTCGGTATTTGATATTGGTACAGTTGCTAAAGAGTAGTAACTCGAAGTGGGAGTTGCATAATGAACATAAACTAGTTAAAGGATGAAGTGACGATGTGTATTGGAAGCAATTCCAAGATTGATATGATCATCATCGCACACTCCCTATACTTTCGGGATTAGTATTGAACCTAAATAAGTGTTATTTGGTGTTTGTGTTGAGCATGAATATGATTTGATCATGTTTATTCCAATACGGTTATTCATGTAAGCTAGAGAATAATTGTTGTTCTGTTTACATGAATAAAACCTTCTATGGTCATACACCCAATGAAAATAGTTTCTTGGATCTCGATCGTGTGATACACATATTCATAATATTGAAGCCAAAAGATGCAAGGTTAATAATGATAGTGCAACTTATTTGTGGCACTGCCGTTTAGGTCATATTGGTGTAAAACGCATGAAGAAACTCCATAATGATGGACTTTTGGAATCACTTGATTATGAATCACTTGGTGCTTGCGAACCATGCCTCATGGGCAAGATGACTAAAACTCCGTTCTCCGGAACTATGGAGCGAGCAACATATTTGTTGGAAATCATACATACTGATGTATGTGGACCAATGAGTGTTGATGCTCGCGGCGGGTATCGTTATTTTCTGACCTTCACTGATGATTTGAGCAGATATGGGTATATCTACTTAATGAAACACAAGTCTGAAACATTTGAAAAGTTCAAAGAATTTCAGAGTGAAGTGGAGAATCATCGTAACAAGAAAATAAGAGTTTCTACGATATGATCGTAGAGGTAAAATATTTGAGTTAACGAGTTTGGTCTTCATTTGAAACAATGTGGAATAGTTTCACAACTCACGCCACCTGGAACACCACAGCGTAATGGTGTGTCCGAACGTCGTAACCGTACTTTATTGGATATGGTGCGATCTATGATGTCTCTTACCGATTTACCACTATCGTTTTGGGTCATGCATTAGAGACAGCTGCATTCACGTCAAATAGGGCACCATCTAAATCCGTTGATACGACACCTTATGAACTATGGTTTGGCAAGAAACCAAAGTTGTCGTTTCTTAAAGTTTGGGGCTGCGATGCTTATGTGAAAAAACTTCAACCTGATAAGCTCGAACCCAAGTCGGAGAAGTAAATCTTCATAGGATACCCAAAAAGAAACTGTTGGGTACACCTTCTATCACAGATCCGACGGCAAAATATTCGTTGCTAAGAACGGATCCTTTCTAGAAAAAGAGTTTCTCTCGAAAGAAGTGAATGGGAGGAAAGTAGAACTTGATGAGGTAATTGTACCTTCTCCCGGATTGGAAAGTAATGCATCAAAGGAAATTGTTCCAGTGATTCCTACACCAATTAGTGAGGAAGTTAAATGATAATGATCATGAAACTTCGGATCAAGTTTCTGCTGAACGTCGTAGATCAACCAGAGTACGTTCCGCACCAGAGTGGTACGGCAACCCAGTTCTGGAAATCATGTTACTAGACCATGATGAACCTACGAACTATGAGGAAGCGATGATGAGCCCAGATTCCGCAAAATGGCTTGAAGCCATGAAATCTGAGATGGGATCCATGTATGAGAACAAAGTGTGGACTTTGGTTGACTTGCTCGATGATCGGCAAGCCATCGAAAATAAATGGATCTTCAAGAGGAAGACCGACGATGACGGTAATGTTACTGTTTACAAAGCTCGACTTGTTGCGAAAGGTTTTCGACAAGTTCAAGGAGTTGACTACGATGAGACTTTCTCACCTGTAGCGATGCTTAAGTCTGTCCGAATCATGTTAGCAATTGCCGCATTTTATGATTATGAAATCTGGCAAATGGATGTCAAAACTACATTCCTGAATGGATATCTCAAAGAAGAGTTGTATATGATACAACCAGAAGGTTTTGTCGATCCAAAAGGTGCTGACAAATTATGCAAGCTCCAGCGATCCATCTATGGACTGGTGCAAGCATCTCGGAGTTGGAATATACGCTTTGATGAGGTGATCAAAGCATATGGTTTTATACAGACTTTTGGAGAAGCCTGTATTTACAAGAAGTGAGTGGGAGCACTACAACCTTTCTGATAAGTATATGTGAATGACATATTGTCGATCGGAAATGATGTAGAATTTTCTGGAAAGCATAAAGGAGTGTTTGAAAGGAGTTTTTCAAAGAAAGACCTCGGTGAAGCTGCTTACATATTGAGCATCAAGATCTATATAGATAGATCAAGACTCTTGATAAGACTTTCGATGAGTACATACCTTGATAAGATTTTGAAGTAGTTCAAAATGGATCAGTCAAAGAAGAAGTTCTTGCCTGACTTGTAAAGGTGTGAAGTTGAGTAAGACTCAAAGCCAGACCACGGCAGAAAAATATAGAGAGAATGAAAGTCATTCCCTATGCCTCAGCCATAGGTTCTATAAAGTATGCCATGCTGTGTACAAAACACGTTGTGTACCTTGCCAAGAGTTTGACAGGGAAGTACAATAGTGATCCTGGAGTAGATCACTATACAGCGGTCAAAATTATCCTTAGTAATTGGATGACTAAGGAAATGTTTCTCGATTATGGAGGTGATAAAGAGTTCGTCGTAAAGGGTTACGCTGATGCAAACTTTGACACTAAATCCAGATGACTCTAAGTATCAATCTGGATGTGTATTGAAAGTGGGAGCAATTAGCTAGAGTAGCTCTATGCAGAGCATTGTAGACATAGAAATTTGCAAAATACATACGGATCTGAATGTGACAGACCCGTTGACTAAACTTCTCTCACAAGCAAAACATGATCACACCTTATTACTCTTGGGTATTAATCACATAGCGATGTGAACTAGATTATTGACTCTAGTAAACCCTTTGGGTGTTGGTCACATCGTGATGTGAACTATGGGTGTTATTCACATAACGATGTGAACTATCGGTATTAAATCACATGGTGATGTGAGCTAGATTATTGACTCTAGTTCAAGTGGGAGACTGAAGGAAATATGCCCTAGAGGCAATAATAAAGATGTTATTTGTATTTCCTTATATCATGATAAATGTCTTTTATTCATGCTAGAATTGTATTAACCGGAAACTTAGTACATGTGTGGATACATAGACAAAACAGTATGTCCCTAGTATGCCTCTACTAGACTAGCTCATTGATCAAAGATGGTTATGTTTCCTAGCCATAGACATGAGTTGTCATTTGATCAACGGTATCACATCATTAGGAGAATGATGTGATGGACAAGACCCATCCGTTAGCATAGCACTATGATCGTTTAGTTTAACTGCTATTGCTTTCTTCATGACTTATACATGTTCCTATGACTATGAGATTATGCAACTCCCGAATACCGTAGGAACACCTTGTGTGCTATCAAACGTCACAACGTAACTGGGTGATCATAAAGATGCTCTACAGGTGTCTCCGAAAGTATTCGTGGTGTTGGCATAGATCAAGATTAGGATTTGTCACTCCGAGTGTCGGAGAGGTATCTCTGGGCCCTCTCGGTAACACACATCACAATAAGCCTTGCAAGCAAAAGACTAATGAGTTAGTCACGAGATGATGTGTTACGGAACGAGTAAAGAGACTTGCCGGTAACGAGATTGAACTAGGTATAGAGATACCGATGATCGAATCTCGGGCAAGTAACATACCGTTTGACAAAAGGAACAACGTATGTAGTTATGCGGTTCTGACCAATAAAAGATCTTCGTAGAATATGTAGGAGCCAATATGAACATCCAGGTTCCTCTATTGGTTATTGACCGGAGATGAGTCTCGGTCATGTCTACATAGTTCTCGAACCCGTAGGGTCCGCACGCTTAATGTTTGATGACGATCGGTATTATGAGTTTATGTGTATTGATGTACCGAAGGTAGTTCGGAGTCCCGGATGAGATCACGGACATGACGAGGAGTCTCGGAATGTCCGAGACATAAAGATTGATATATTGGACGGCTATATTCGGACACCGGAAGTATACCGGAAAAGTTTCGGATTTATCGGGAATGCCGGAGGGGGTTACCGGAACCCCCTACGAGAGGGGATGGTCCATAGTGGGCCTAAAGGGAAAGAGAGAGGCAGCCCATAGGGCTGGCCGGCGCCCCCACCTAGGGTTCCTAGTTGGACTAGGATTGGGGGGGGGGGCGCCACCTCTCCTATTCCTTTCCCCCTTCTTCCTTTTGGTGAATCCTACTAGGAATAGGATTGCAATCCTATTCCTAGTAGGACTCCTTCCCTAGCCGCACCAGGAAGGGCCGGCCGGCCTCCCTCCCTTGCTCCTTTATATACGGGGGCAGGGGGGCACCCAAAGACACACAAGTTGAATTGTTTTAGCAGTGTGCGGTGCCCCCCTCCACAGAATCACACCTCGGTCATACCGTCGCGGAGCTTAGGCGAAGCCCTGCGCCGGTGAACACATCATATCCATCACCACGCCGTCGTGCTGACGAAACTCTCCCGTGAAGCTCAACTGGATCAAGAGCTCGTGGGACGTCATCAAGCTGAACGTGTGCTGAACGCAGAGGTGCCGTACGTTCGGTGCTTGATCGGTTGGATCGCGAAGAAGTTCGACAACATCAACCGCGTCACTTGACGCTTCCGTTCCCGGTCTACGAGGGTACGTAGACACACTCTTCCCTCTCGTTGCTATGCATCTGGTAGATAGATCTTGCGTGATCGTAGGAAAATTTTAAAATACTACGTTCCCCAACAGGAGGATCAAAGTTAGCGTTCCTGGAAGGACTATTGCACCAGTCACGGAACCTCTTGAGCTTGCCTTTGATGCACCAACTTGAAGCTTAGGAAGGAGTATGGCAGCACACATCACTTTTGGACGCATTTGTGAAATCTACAACAAGGATCTTGAAGACACCATCTAGAAGATTTGTGGATGCCGAGATGAGCAATGGGAGATGATTCGCACCAGGAACGACAAGTCCATAGCAGTATTCATACAAGAGATGGACCAGCACATTCGCCGCTATGAGAATCAAATGTGCACGCTCATGCTGAAGACCAAGATGGCGATGACACGGAACATCGAGCTAGAAGAGGAACTCAAGACAACACACGATGGATATGAAGAGGAAATTGTTGTGCTACTGGAGCAGAATGAAGAGCTGAAGAAGAAGATTGGAGCACCTGTGGTGAAGCCAGAACCAGAGATGGGCATTCATTCAGGAAACTACATTGTGATAGACCACACCGACAGTGATGAAAGTGACTATGAAGACAAAGATGGAGAAGATATTATGGAGTCTTCTTCCGATGGAAGCTATTAGATGACCACCCCGTAATCATTAGTATTCTTCCAAGTAGTTAGAATCGTTCGCGAGCTTTGTATTAGCAGCTTAGGATCTTTTGTGTGACCTTGTTTGAATTGAGTGATATGATATGAATATGTTTGTCTCATGTGCATATGGGTAGTGAAATCCCCCTAGACCTCATTCTATTCTCTTCTCTTATCCCTCTAACCCATTAGATGCCTTCGAGACGTGAGCCCGGATTTCAGTTTGCACCAGAGCTCACCCAGTTGATCCAGCAGCAGAACACTTTGATGCAACTACTTGTTCAGAACCAAGGCAACAACAACAACAACCCACCTCCTCCTCCACCTGACAACCTGACGCATTTCCTAAGGTTGAATCCGCTGGTGACCGGTGTTCTCTATTAGCACCGAGCCGATTGTTGCAGATGAATGGCTCTGCATGGTGGGAAGAGAGCTAGATACTGCAGGATGCAGAGATGCAAAAAGAGTGCGATTGGCCGCACATCAGCTTGAGGGACCAACAGCCGCTTGGTGGGAGAACTACACCGCCACTTACCCCCTCGCTACAGTTACTTGGGATCAGTTTCAGGAAGCCTTCCGCACTGCACATGTTTCAGCTGGAGCGATGAACCTGAAGAAGCGTGAGTTTCGCAACCTACACCAAGGAAACCATACTGTAGGGCAGTACGTGGATGACTTCAGGCAGTTAGCTCGCTATGCCCCGGATGGCGTGGCCACAGATGCCGCGAAGCAGGAGAAGTTTCTTGAGGGACTCAATGATGACTTGAGTGTGCAGATGATAGTAGCAACCTTTAACAACTATCAGGAGTTGGTAGACAGGGCCATCATGATTGAAGGAAAGCAGCAGCAGATTGAGAGCCGCAAGAGGAAGTATGGATCGGGAAAGTATAACTCTGGAGCTCAGCAGAAGCCCCGCTATACCCCATACTCGGCAGGGCATAACCATCCCACCCCTGGAGGATATTATCACAATGAAGGAAATTCACACAACCATAGTGGCCCTAGGAAGGCAATGTGAATGGAGGAAACAACAATCAGAACCATTCCACTCCATCAACACCCGCCAAGAAGGATCTGAGTCACTGATGTCTACTACGCAACCTACTTCTTGTAGACGTTGTTGGGCCTCCAAGTGCAGAGGTTTGTAGGACAGTAGCAAATTTCCCTCAAGTGGATGACCTAAGGTTTATCAATCCGTGGGAGGCATAGGATGAAGATGGTCTCTCTCAAACAACCCTGCAACAAAATAAAAAAGAGTCTCTTGTGTCCCCAACACACCCAATACAATGGTAAATTGTATAGGTGCACTAATTCGGCGAAGAGATGGTGGTACAAGTGCAATATGGATGGTAGATATAGGTTTTTGTAATAAGAAAATATAAAAACAACAATGTAGCAAGTGCTAAACGTGAGCATAAACGGTGTTGCAATGATAGGAAACAAGGCCTAGGGTTCATACTTTCACTAGTGCAAGTTCTCTCAACAAGGATAACATAATTGGATTATATTACTAGCCCTCAACATGCAACAAAGAGTCACTCCAAAGTCACTAATAGCGGAGAACAAACGAAGAGATTATGGTAGGGTACGAAACCACCTCAAAGTTATTCTTTCTGATCGATCTATTCAAGAGTCCGTAGTAACGTTCAATCTATCATAGAGTTCGTACTAGAATAACACCTTAAGACACAAATCAACCAAATCCCTAAAGTCACCTAGATACTCCATTGTCACCTCAAGTATCCGTGGGCATGATTATACGATATGCATCACACAATCTCAAAAACATCTATTCAACCAACACATAGAACTTCAAAGAGTGCCCCAAAGTTTCTACCGGAAAGTCATGACGAAAACGTGTGCCAACCCCTATGCATAGATTCCCAAGGTCATGGAACCCGCAAGTTGATCACCAAAACATACATCAAGTAGATCACATGATATCCCATTGTCACCACAGATAAACACGTGCAAGACATACATCAAGTGTTCTCAAATCCTTAAAGACTCAATCCGATAAGATAACTTCAAAGGGAAAACTCAATCCATTACAAGAGAGTAGAGGGGGAGAATCATTATAAGATCCAACTAGAATAGCAAAGCTCGCGATACATCAAGATCGTGCCATCTCAAGAACACGAGAGAGAGAGATCAAATACATAGCTACTGATACATACCCTCGGCCCCGAGGGTGGACTACCCCCTCCTCGTCATGGACAGCGCCGAGATGATGAAGATAGCCACCGGAGAGGGATTCCCCCTCCAGCAGGGTGCCGGAACAGGGTCTAGATTGGTTTTTGGTGGCACGAGAGGCTTTCGGCGGCGGAACTCCCGATCTAGGTTAATTTCTGGAGGTTTCAGTATATATAGGAGGTGTTGGAGTCGGGGCCAACTAAAGGGGGGCTACGGGCTGTCCACGAGGCAGGGGCGCGCCAAATAGGGGGCGTGCCCCCCACCCTCGTGGGCAGCCCGTGGGTCCTCTCGTCCCCCTCCGGCACTTCATGGGCTTCTTCTGGTCCAAAAACAGCCTCCGTTGATTTTCAGGTCAATTGGGCTCCGTTTGATATTCCTTTTCTGCGAAACCCTAAAACAGGAGAAACACAAAAACTAGCACTGGGCTCTGGGTTAATAGGTTAGTCCCCAAATAATATAAAAGTGTATATAAAAGCCCATAAAACATCCTAGAAGGATAATATAATATTATGGAACAATAAAAAATTATAGATACGTTGGAGAAGTATCAGCATCCCCAAGCTTAATTCCTGCTCGTCCTCGAGTAGGTAAATGATAAAAACGGAACTTTTGATGTGGAATGCTAACCAACATAGATTTCAATGTAATTCTCTTAATTGTGGCATGAATGTTCAGATCTGAAAGATTCAAGACAAAAATATATATTGACATAAGAAATAATAATACTTCAAGCATACTATCAAAGCAATCATGTCTTCTCAAAATACTATGGCTAAAGAAAGTTATCCCTACAAAATCATATAGTTTGGCTATGCTCCCTCATTATCACAAAAAATATTCATATCATGCACAACCCCGGTTTCAGCCAAGCACTTGTTTTCATACTCTATTCTTTCAAACCTTTCAACTTTCATGCAATACATGCGCGTGAGCCATGGACATAGCACTATGGGTGGAATAGAGAGGTCGTTGTGGAGAAGACAAAAAGGAGGGAGATAGTCTCACATCAACTAGGTGTATCAACGGGCTATGGAGATGCCCATCAATAGATATCAATGTGAGTGAGTAGGGATTGCCATGCAACGGATGCACTAGAGCTAAAAATGTATGAAAGCTCAACAAAATAAACTAACTGGGTGTGCATCCAACTTGCTTGCTCATGAAGACCTAGGGCATTTGAGGAAGCCCATCGTTGGAATATACAAGCCAAGTTCTATAATGAAAATTCCCACTAGTATATGAAAGTGACTCAACATGAGACTCTCTATCATGAAGAACATGGTGCTACTTTGAAGCACAAGTGTGGAAAAAGATAGTAGCAATTGTCCCTTTTTCTTTTCTTTTCTTTTTTTGGGCCTTTTTTTTCTTTGGCCTTTCTTTTTTTGGAGGGGCTTTCTTTATTTAGCCTTTCCTCACATGGCACAATGCTCTAATAATGATGATCATCACACTTTCATTGAATTACAACTTGATATTACAACTAGATACTAGAACAAAGTATGACCTATATGAATGCCTCCGGCGGTGTACCGGGATGTGTAATGAATCAAGACTGACATGTATGAAAAAATATGCATGGTGGCCTAGCCACAAATACGATGTCAACTACATGATCATGCATGGCAATATGACAATATGAAGCGTGTCATATGAACGGAACGGTGGAAAGTTGCATGGCAATATATCTCGGAATGGCTATGGAAATGCCATGATAGGTAGGTATGGTGGCTGTTTTGAGGAAGATATATGGTGGCTATTTTTAGGAAGGATATATAGTGGGTGTATGGTACCGTCAAAAGTTGTGCGGTACAAGAGAGGCTAGCAATGGTGGAAGGGTGAGAGTGCGTAATATCCATGGACTCAACATTAGTCAAAAGAACTCGTATAGTTATTGCAAAAATTTATGAGTCATCAAAACAAAGCAATCAACGCATGCTCCTAGGGGGAGGTTGGTAGGAGTTTACCATCACACGCCCCCGACCTCCACACAAAGGATGACACTCTACAAATACATCATGCTCTAACTTCGTCACATAGCGGTTCACCATACGTGCATGCTACGGGAATCACTAACCTTAACACAAGTATTTTTTTCAATTTCATAATAACTCCACTAGCATGACTCTAATATCACTATCCTCATATCTCAAAACAATTATCAAGCATCCAACTTCTCATCATATTAAATGCACTTAGTATGAAAGTTTTTACTACATTGATCTTGGATGCCTGTCATGTGAAGGCTAGTTTTATAGCCAAAGCACATTACCATGATGTTCTAATAGACTCTCAAAAGGACATAAGTGAAGCATGAGAGTTCATCTATTTCTTCAAAATAAAACCACCACCGTGCTCTAAAAGATATAAGTGAAGCACTAGAGCAAATGACAAACTACTCCAAAAGATACAAGTGAAGAACAACGAGTAGTTGTATAATTATGTAACTATGTGAAGACTCTCTAACATTTAAGAATTTCAGATCTTGGGATATTATTCAAATAGAAAGCAAAACAAACTAAAATAGAATGACACTCCAAGCAAAACACATATCATGTGGTGAATAAAAATATAGCTCCGAGTATAGTTACCGATAGATGAAGACGAAAGAGGGGATGCCTTCCCAGGGCATCCCCAAGCTTAGGCTTTTGGTTGTCCTTGAATTTTACCTTGGAGTGCCATGCGCATCCCCAAGCTTAGGATCTTGCCACACTTTGTTCCATAGTCCATCAAAGCAATACTCAAAACTTGAAAACTTCACAACACAAAACTTAAACAAAAATCTCGTGAGCTCCGTTAGTATAAGAAAACAAACCAGTACTCAAAAGTACTGTAATGAATTCATTATTTGTTTATATTGGTGTTAAACCTACTGTATTCCAACTTTTCTATGATTCATACTTCCCAATACTACTCATAGATGCATCGAAATAAGCAAACAACACACGAAAAATAGAATTTGTCAAAAACAAAACAGTCTGTAGTAATCTGTAGTTTTCGCATACTTCTGTAACTCCAAAAAAATTGAAATAAATTGGTAAACGTGAGGACTTTGTCTATTAATCATCTGCAACAAGAATCAACTAAATAGCACACTCCAGTAAAATCTGGTGACCATTCTAGCGAGCGCTAACGATTCTGTTTTTCACAACAAGATCATATAAACATCACACAAGTCTTCCCAAAGGTTCTACTTGGCACAAACACTAATTAAAACACAAAACCACATCTAAACAGAAGCTAGATGCAATATTTATTCCTAAACAGAAGTAAAGCAAAGAAAATAATATTGGGTTGCCTCCCAACAAGCGCTATCGTTTTACGCCCCTAGCTGGGCATAATGATGCTCACATAAAAGATAAGAATTGAAACATAAAGAGAGCATCATGAAGAATATGACTAGCACATTTAAGTCTAACCCACTTCCTATGCATAGGTATTTTGTGAGCAAACAACTTTTGGGAACAATAATCAACTAGCATAGGATGGCAAAACAAGCATAACTTCAAGATTTTCAACACATAGAGAGGAAACTTGATATTATTGCAATTCCTACAAGCATATGTTCCTCTCTCATAATAATTTTCAGTAGCATCATGAATGAATTCAACAACATAACTAACACATAAAGCATTTTTTTCATGATCTACTTGCATAGAAATTTTACTACTATCCACATAAGCCAAATTCTTCTCATTCATAGTAGTGGGAGCAAACTCAACAAAATAACTATCATGTGAGGCATAATCCAATTGAGAACTAAAATCATGATGACAAGTTTCATGGTTATCATTAATCTTTATAGCATACAAGTCATCACAATAATCATCATAGATAGCAACTTTGTTCTCAAAATCAATTGGAACCTCTTCCGAAATAGTGGATTCATCACTAAATAAAGTCATGACCTCTCCAAATCCACTTTCATCGATATAATCATCATAAATAGGAGGCATTCTTTCATCATAATAAATTTGCTCATCAAAACTTGGGGGACTAAAAATATCATCTTCATCAAACATAGCTTCCCCAAGCTTGTGGCTTTGCATACCATTAGCATCATGGATATTCAAAGGATTCACACTAACAACATTGCAATCATGCTCATCATTCACATATTTTATGCCAAGCATTCTATGTAATTCTTCTTCTAGTACTTGAGCACAATTTTCCTTCCCATCATTTTCACGAAAGATATTAAAAAGATGAAGCATATGAGGTAACCTTAATTCCATTTTTTTGTAGTTTTCTTTTATAAACTAAACTAGTGATAAAACAAGAAACTAAAAGATTCGATTGCAAGATCTAAAGATATACCTTCAAGCACTGACCTCCCCGGCAACGGCGCCAGAAAATAGCTTGATGTCTACTACGCAACCTACTTCTTGTAGACGTTGTTGGGCCTCCAAGTGCAGAGGTTTGTAGGACAGTAGCAAATTTCCCTCAAGTGGATGACCTAAGGTTTATCAATCCGTGGGAGGCGTACGATGAATATGGTCTCTCTCAAACAACCCTGCAACCAAATAACAAAGAGTCTCTTGTGTCCCCAACACACCCAATACAATGGTAAATTGTATAGGTGCACTAGTTCGGTGAAGAGATGGTGATACAAGTGCAATATGGATGGTAGATATAGATTTTTGTAATAAGAAAATATAAAAACAGCAAGGTAGCAAGTGGTAAACGTGAGCATAAACGGTGTTGCAATGATAGGAAACAAGGCATAGGGTTCATACTTTCACTAGTGCAAATTCTCTCAACAAGGACAACATAATTGGATCATATTACTAGCCCTCAACATGCAACAAAGAGTCACTCCAAAGTCACTAATAGCGGAGAACAAACGAAGAGATTATGTTAGGGTACGAAACCACCTCAAAGTTATTCTTTCCGATCGATCTATTCAAGAGTCCGTAGTAACGTTCAATCTATCATAGAGTTCGTACTAGAATAACACCTTAAGACACAAATCAACCAAAACCCTAATGTCACCTAGATACTCCATTGTCACCTCAAGTATTCGTGGGCATGATTATACGATATGCATCACACAATCTCAAAAACATCTATTCAACCAACACATAGAACTTCAAAGAGTGCCCCAAAGTTTCTACCGGAAAGTCAAGACGAAAACATGTGCCAACCCCTATGCATAGATTCCCAAGGTCACGGAACCCGCAAGTTGATCACTAAAACATAAATCAAGTAGATCACATAATATCCCATTGTCACCACAGATAAACACGTGCAAGACATACATCAAGTGTTCTCAAATCCTTAAAGACTCAATCCAATAAGATAACTTCAAAGGGAAAACTCAATCCATTACAAGAGAGTAGAGGGGGAGAAGCATTATAAGATCCAACTAGAATAGCAAAGCTCGCGATACATCAAGATCGTGCCATCTCAAGAACACGAGAGAGAGAGAGAGAGAGAGAGAGAGAGATCAAACACATAGCTACTGATACATACCCTCAGCCCCGAGGGTGGACTACTCCCTCCTCGTCATGGACAGCGCCGGGATGATGAAGATAGCCATCGGAGAGGCATTCCCCCTCCGGTAGGGTGCCGGAACAGTGTCTAGATTGGTTTTTGGTGGCACAAGAGGCTTTCGGCGGCGGAACTCCCGATCTAGGTTAATTTCCGGAGGTTTCAGTATATATAGAGGTGTTGGAGTCGGGTCCAAGTAAAGGGGGGCTACGGGCTGTCCACAAGGCAGGGGGGCGCACGCAGTATGGGGGCGCGCCCCCCACCCTTGTGGGCAGCCCGTGAGTCCTCTCGTCCCCCTCCGGCACTTCGTGGGCTTCTTCTGGTCCAAAAACAGCCTCCGTTGATTTTCAGATCAATTGGGCTCCGTTTGATATTCCTTTTCTGCGAAACCCTAAAACAGGAGAAAAACAGAAATCGGCACTGGGCTCTGGGTTAATAGGTTAGTGCCAAAAATAATATAAAAGTGTATATAAAAGCCCATAAAACATCCTAGAAGGATAATATAATAGCATGGAACAATCAAAAATTATAGATACGTTGGAGACGTATCAGCATCCCCAAGCTTAATTCCTGCTCGTCCTCGAGTAGGTAAATGATAAAAACAGAATTTCTTATGTGGAATGCTAACCAACATAAATTTCAATGTAATTCTCTTAATTGTGGCAGGAATGTTCAGATCTGAAAGATTCAAGATGAAAGTCTATATTGACATAAGAAATAATAATACTTCAAGCATACTATCAAAGCAGTCATGTCTTCTCAAAATACTATGGATAAAGAAAGTTATCCCTACAAAATCATATAGGTTGGCTATGCTCCCTCGTTATCACAAAAAATATTCATATCATGCACAACCCCGGTTTCAGCCAAGCACTTGTTTTCATACTCTGTTCTTTCAAACCTTTCAACTTTCACGCAATACATGAGCGTGAGCCATGGACATAGCACTATGGGTGGAATAGAGAGGTCGCTGTGGAGAAGACGAAAAGGAGGGAGATAGTCTCACATGAACTAGGCGTATCAACGGGCTATGGAGATAGTCTCACATCAACTAGGTGTATCAACTAGGCGTGTTGGAGTCAGGGCCAAGTAAAGGGGGGCTACGGGCTGTCCACGAGGCAGGGGGCGCGCCGTGGGTCCTCTCGTCCCCCTCCGACACTTCGTGGGTTTCTTCTGGTCCAAAAACAGCCTCCGTTGATTTTTAGGTCAATTGGGCTCTGTTTGATATTCCTTTTCTGCGAAACCCTAAAACAGGAGAAAAACAGAAACTGGCACTGGGCTCTGGGTTAATAGCTTAGTCCCAAAAATAATATAAAAGGGTATATAAAAGCCCATAAAACATCCTAGAAGGATAATATAATAGCATGGAACAATCAAAAAATATAGATACGTTGGAGACGTATCATTCACATTACTTGTTTCAAGTGCGGGAAGACTGGACATTATGCCGCAGAGTGTCCTGAAGCCAAGAATAGAAATGGCAATGGAAGCTCAGGAAAGAAGCCCAACCCATTCACCAGAGGACAGGTGAATCACATCAATGTAGAGGAGATTGACGAGCAGCCCGACGCAGTGGTTGGTAAGTGTTTGGTTAATGCATTTACCGCCCTTGTTCTTTTTGACACTGGTGCATCTCATTCATACATATCAAGGGGTTTTCTGGAAAAGTATAAATTGCCAACCGTAGCCCTTAAGTAACCTATGTTAGTGAGTTCCCCTGGAGCACAGTACATGGCCAGTCGAGGATGTTATCAATTTCCCTTGACTATTGTGAGACATGTTTTCCCCACCGACGTCATCGTTTTGGAATCCCAGGGTTTGGATGTAATCATAGGTATGGATTGGCTATCCAAGTTTGAGGGAAACATTGATTGTGCCAGTAAATCTATTCTCATCACCACCCCGAAAGGAAAGAGGATCAAGTATGTGTTGAGGCACACACCCCAAAGGACACAAGTGAACGCACTCTCGGGAGTTGTTCCGGAGGAAGTACCAGTTGTGAAGGATTACCCCGATGTATTTACATAGGAGTTACCAGGCATGCCACCGGATCTAGACATCAAGTTCTTGATTGAGTTATTACCAGGCACCGGACCAATATCCAAGAGACCGTACCGGATGCCCGCAAATGATTTGGAAGAGATCAAGAGGCAGATCAAGGAGTTAATGGAGAAAGGTTATATTCGACCAAGTTCTTCACCTTGGGGAGCCCCAGTGCTCTTAGTCGAGAAGAAGGATGGCTCATTAAGGATGGTTGTAGAGTATTGTGCACTGAATGAGGTGACGATAAAGAACAAGTACCTTCTGCCGATGATATGATTTGTTTGACAAGTTGCAAGGAGCCAAAGTTTTCTCTAAGATCGATTTACGATCTGGATACCATCAGTTGAAGATCTGAGAGCAGGACCTACCTAACACAGCTTTTACCACAAGGTACGTGCTTTATGAGTACACGGTTATGTCATTTGGTTTGACTAATGCCCTTGCCTATTTTATGAGTATGATGAACAAGGTGCTCATGGAGTTCTTGGATAAGTTTGTGGTAGTATTCATTGATGACATATTGGTTTACTCCAAGAATGAAGAGGGGCACAAGGAAAATTTGCGTTTAGTTCTCGAGAAGGTCAGCGAACATCAGTTATATTTCAAGTTCAGCAAATGTGAGTTTTGGTTAAAGGAAGTCGGATTCCTCAGACTTGTTATATCAGGAGATGGTATAGTAGTAGACCCCTCCAAAGTAGAGGCCGTCACGGAATGGAAAGGACCCACCTCAGTTGGTGAGATCCGTAGTTCTCTTGGACTTGCAGGATATTATCGAAGGTTCATTCAGAATTTCTCCAAGATTGCGAAGCCCATGACAGAGTTGTTGAAGAAGTAAAGTAAGTACAATTGGACCGAAGAATGTGAGGCCAGTTTTTAGGAGTTGAAGAAATGTTTGGTTACAGCCCCAATGCTGATTCTCCCAAATATTCGCAAGGATTTCAAGTGTATTGTGACGCTTCACGTCAAGGACTTGGAGGCGTTCTCATGCAAGAAGGAAGAGTTGTTTCATATGCCTCACGCCAGCTTGGACCCCATGAGTTGAATTATGCCACGCATGATTTGGAGTTAGCAGCCATAGTGCACACCCTCAAGACCTGGAGGCACTTTCTTATTGGAAACCGTTGTGATGTATACACGGATCATAAGAGTTTGAAGTACATCTTCACGCAGAAGGAGTTAAACCTCAGGCAAAGGATATGGCTGGAGCTCATAAAGGATTATGACATGAGGTTGCATTATCACCCAGGAAAAGCCAATGTCGTGGCAGATGCCGTGAATTGTAAGATTTATGTTAACACTATCATAACCGGAGGTTTACCCCAGCAGTTGGCAGACGACCTCGGAGATTTACAGTTGGAGATAGTCCCTAGAGGCTATGTTGCTACATTGGAAATTGAGTCCACTTTGTTGGGCAAGATTCGAGAAGCCCAGAAGACGGACGAAGGAATTGCAGAAATAAAGGGCGGAATGAGCAAAGGAAAGGCAGAAGGATTTTGTGAGGATGAACACGGAACACTGTGGAAGAGCGTATTTACGTGCCCAATGACCCGGAGATCAGGAAGTTGATTCTTCAGGAGGCCCATGATTCGCCTTACTCGATACACCCAGGCAACACCAAGATGTACTTGGATTTGAAGCAGAATTTCTAGTGGACCGAAATGAAGAAGGACATTGTCGCGTACGTAGTGGTATGTGACGTATGTCAAAGAGTTAAGGCAGAACATCAGAAACAAGCAGAGTTACTACAGCCGTTACCAATACCAGATTGGAAGTGGGATAAGCTTGGAATGGATTTTATCACAGGACTACCCAGGACACGTTCATGGTACAATTATATCTGGGTTATAGTTAGACCTGGCCATGGGAAAACCGGCCCGGACGGCCCGACCCGACCTGGCCCAAAAAAGCCCGACCCGACCATGCCCACGGGCCGGGCTCAGGCCTGATTTTTAGGCCCGATGGCCTAGCCGGGCCGGGCCCGGGCCCACCATACTTGCCATTTAACGAAGAGGCCCGATCCGTGGCCCGAGGCCCGCCGGGCTTTTTGACTGATGGGTCGGGCCCAGGTCTGTTTTTTGGCCCGACGGCTGGGCCGGGCCGGGCTCGAGCCCAGGTTTTTTGCATCGGGCTTTGTTCGGCCCGGCGTGAAGCCCGGCCCGGCCCGACAGTTGACTATGTCTAGTTATAGTTGATCGCTTGACTAAGGTGGCTCACTTTATCCCCATGAAGATCACTTACACGAGTGCTAAGTTGGCCAAGATATACATGACCAGGATCGTATGTCTGCATAGAGTTTCGAGGACCATTGTATCAGATAGAGGAACACAGTTTACCTTGAAGATTTGGAAGCAGTTGCACGAGACTTTGGGTACGAGGCTTGAGTTCAGTACAACCTTTCATCCACAGGCAGATGGACAGACATAGAGAGTCAATCAGATTCTGGAGGACATGTTGAGAGCTTCTGCGCTAGATTATGGATCTAGTTGGGATGATAATTTGACATACGCAGAGTTTTCTTACAACAACAATTATCAGACCAGTCTACAGATGGCCCCTTTCGAGGCTTTGTATGGAAGGAGGTGCCAGACACCATTGATGTGGGATGAAGTCGGAGACCGCAAGTTATTTGGACCCAATTTAATCTGAGATTCAGAGGAGAAGGTCAAGTTAATCCATGACAGACTGAAAATAGCCCTGTCCCGACAAAAGAGTTGTGCAGATACAAAACGCAAGGAAGTAACCTCCGAAGTTGGAGATAGAGCATATCTTGGTGTGTCCCCACTTCGAGGAATTAAATGTTTTGGAGTTAAGGGTAAATTGGAACCATGATTTGTGGGACCGTATAGAGTTTTGGAGCGCAGAGGAGAAGTAGCTTATCAGCTAGAGTTGCCTGAAACTTTGTCCGGAGTTCATGATGTGTTTCACGTTTCTCAGTTGACGAAGTGTCATGCAGAGATGGCCGATATTCCACTGCGGGATACAGTGCCCCTGGAAGTAATTCAGTTAGAGAGTGATGCGACTTATGTGTAGAAGTCGATCAAGATTCTCGAGTTTGCCGACACAGTTACTCAAAGCAAGGTCATCAAGTTTTGCAAGGTTTAGTGGAGTCACTGATAACCCACAAGTGTAGGGTATCAGTTGTACCCTCTTTCGATAAGTAAGAGTGTCGAACCCAACGAGGAGCTAAAGGCAGAACAAATATTCCCTCAAGTTCTATCGACCACCGATACAACTCTACGCACGCTTGACGTTTACTTTACCTAGAACAAGTATGAAACTAGAAGTACTTGGTAGCTTTTGTGGGATAGGTTTGCAAGAATATAAAGAGCACGTAAATAAATCTAGGGGCTATTAAGATAAAGACACAATAAAGTTAATATAGCAAGTGTGTAAAAGTGGTGGTAGGAGTTGCGAAATTGCCCCTAAGCAATTGACTATGTTAGTAGACCGATAGCAAGTTTTATGTGGGAGAGGCCACTCCTAGCATGTCATCCCTTACTTGGAATTCTATGCACTTATGATTGGAACAATTAGCAAGCATCCGCAACTACTAACGTTCATTAAGGTAAAATCCGACCATAGCATTAAGATATATTGGTCCCCCTTCAATCCCGTATGCATCAATTTCTATGCTAGGTTGAAGTTTCTGTCACTCTTGCCCTCCAATACGTAGTCCTATCAACATACAACTAACCCTATGGTGTGATCCACGCGCGCGCTCATATGATGGGCACCAAAGGACAGCAACATAACCACAAGGAATTTAAATTAATCATAGCAATTCACCAACCACCGGTAGAGAAACGATAATCTACTCAGACATCATAGGATGGCAACACATCATTGGATAATAATATGAAGCATAAAGCACCATGTTTAAGTAGAGGGTACAACGGATTGGGAGAGTGGACCGCTGTAGATAGATGGGGGAAGGTGATGGAGATGTTGCTGAAGATGACGGAGGTGTTGGTGTAGATCGCCATCACACGATGATCGCCCTGGTGGTACTCCGGTGCCATCGGAAGCGAGGGGGAGAGAGCCCCCTTCCTTATTCTTCTTCCTTGACCTTCTCCCTAGGTGGGATAAGGGTTTCCCCTCTGGTCCATGGCCTCCATGGTCGTGAAGGGGCGAGAGCCCCTTCGAGATTGGATCTGTCTCTCTGTCTCTCTATGTTTCTGCGTTCCCAGATTCTGGCCCTTCACTGTTTCTTAAATTCCCGGAGATCCGTAACTCCGATTGGACTCATCTTTTGACACGATTTTTATCAGGAAATTAGCTTTCTTGCGGCGAAAGAAGGGCATCAACAGCCTTACGGTGTGGCCTCGAGGGCCCAGGGCGCGCCCCCCACCCTCGAGGCCCACTCGGGCATCGTCTTGTGTGGGTTTCGCTTCCCAAAATTCACATATATTCCAAAACAAATATCGGTCCATTTTTATTCCGTTTAGACTCCGTTTGATATGGATATTCTGTGAAACAAAAAACATGCAACAAACAGGAACTGGCACAGGGCACTGGATCAATATGTTAGTCCCAAAAAATAGTATAAAAAGTTGCCAAAAGTATATGAAAGTTGTAGAATATTGGCATGGAACAATCAAAAATTATAGATACGACGGAGACGTATCAGCATCCCCAGGCTTAATTCCTGCTCGTCCTCGAGTAGGTAAATGATAAAAAAAATAATTTTTGATGTGGAATGCTACTTAGCATAATCTTGATCATGTAATCTAATCATGGCATGAATATTAAGACACGAGTGATTCAAAGCAATAGTCTATCATTTGACATTACGATGATAAGACTTCAAGCATACTAATAAATGAATCATGTCTCTTCAAAATAACATGGCCAAAGAAAGTTATCCCTACAAAATCATATGGTCTGGCTATGCTCCATCTTCACCACACAAAGTATTTAAATCATGCACAACCCCGGTTTTAGCCAAGCAATTGTTTCATACTTTAGTATTCTCAAACCTTTTCAACTTTCACGAAATAGATGAGCGTGAGCCATGGACATAGCACTATGGGTGGAATAGAAGGTGGTGATAGACAAAAGGTGGGAGAAAGTCTCACATCAACTAGGCAAATCAATGGACTATGGAGATGTCCATCAATCGATATCAATGTGAGTGAGTAGGGATTGCCATGTAATGGATGCACTAGAGCTATAAGTGTATGAAAGCTCAAATAAAAACTAATGGGTGTGCATCAACTTGCTTGCTCATGAAGACCTAGGGCATTTGAGGAAGCCCGTCGTTGGAATATACAAGCCAAGTCCTATAATAAAAATTCCCACTAGTATATGGAAGTGACAAAACAAGAGACTCTCTATTATGAAGGTCATGGTGCTACTTTGAAGCACAAGTGTGGAAAAGGATAGTAGCATTATCCCTTCTCTCTTTTCTCTCATTTTTTTGTTTTTTTTTGTTTTTTTTTGGAGGGGCTTTCTCTTTTTTTTAGCCCCTCTCTATATTATTTTAGGCCATCTCCTTTTTTTTATTTGGCCTTTCCTCACATGGGACAATGCTCTAATAATAAAGATCCTCACACTTTTATTTACTTACAACTCAAAGATTACAACTCGAAGCTAGAACAAAATATGACTCGATGTGAATGCCTCCGGCGGTGTACCAGGATGTGCAATGATCTAGCGTAGCAATGACATCAAAAAACGGACAAGCCATGGAAACATCATTCTAGCTATCTTACGATCATGCAAGGCAATATGACAATGATGGTGCGTGTCATAATAAACGGAATGGTGGAGTTACATGGCAATATATCTCGGAAAGGCTATGGAAATGTCGTAATAGGTAGGTATGGTGGCTATTTTGAGGAAGGTATATGGTGGATGTATGGTACCTGCGAAAGTTGCGCGGTACAAGAGAGGTTAGTAATGGTGGAAGGGTGAGAGTGCGTATAATCCATGGACTCAACATTAGTCATAAAGAACTCACATACATATTGGAAAAATTTATTAGCCATCGAAACCAAGTACTACACGCATGCTCCTATGGGTGGAGGTTGGTAGGAGTTAACCATCGCACGCCCCCGACCTCCACACAAAGGATGACACTCAATAAATAAATCATGCTCCAACTTCGTCACATAACGGTTCACCATACGTGCATGCTACGAGAATCACAAACCTCAACACAAGTATTTCTACAATCCACAACTATCCACTAGCATGACTCTAATGTCACCATCTTTATATCGCAAAACTATTGCAAGGAATCAAACATATCATATTCAGCGATCTACAAGTTTATGTAGGATTTTATAACCATGTGAATGACCAATTCCTGTCAACTCTCTAAATAGATATAAGTGAAGCAAGAGAGTTTTAATTATTTCTACAAAAGTTATGCCCACGCTCTAACAATTATAAGTGAAGCAAAAGAGCATTCTACAAATGGCGATTTTCTATGTAAAGAGAAACAGGCAATCCAAACTTCAAATGATATAAGTGAAGCACATGAAGCATTCTATAAAGCCATACTCATAAGATATAAGTGAAGTGCAAAGAGCATTCTATAAATCAACCAAGGACTATCTCATACCAGCATGGTGCCTAAAAGAAAAGGTGAAAACTAAATGCAAAAAAACGCTTCAAGATCTGCACATATCACATGAATGAAACGAATCCGAAAACATACCGATACTTGTTGAAGAAAGAGGGGATGCCTTCCGGGGCATCCCCAAGCTTAGACGCTTGAGTCTCCTTGAATATTTACTTGGGGTGCCTTGGGCATCCCCAAGCTTACGCTCTTGCCTCTCCTGCTTCTCCTCACATCGAGACCTCCTCGATCTTCGAACACTTCATCCACACAAAACTTCAACAGAAAACTCGGTAAGATCCGTTAGTATAATAAAGCAAATCACTACTCTAAGTACTCTTGCAAACCAATTAATATTTTGTTTTTGCATTGTAGCTACTGTAATATAACTTTTCCATGGCTTAATCCACTGATAGAAATTGATAGTTTCATCAAAACAAGCAAACTATGCATCAAAAACAGAATCTGTCTAAAACAGAACAGTCTGTAATAATCTGAACATTCACCATACTTCTGATACTTGAAAAATTCTGCCCAAATTAGGAAAAATCAACAATTTGCATAGAAAGGCAGTGCAAAAAGTTTCAGGACCATTTGACGTTCCAGCAAAAAATGTAAAACCGCGCACTACAGCCAAAGTTTCTGTCCTGCACCACACAAACCAACAAGCATTGTAAACATCCTAAAGGCAAACCTTGGCACATTATTTTCATAATACAATGGAATTGTACAAGGGGATAATTATTTTTGATGAAAAATTTCTGTAATTCAAGATTTGCAATGTTTCCATGGGCATGAACAAAGTTTAAGGAGCTCCCCCATTTCAACGGTGCTCGTCCTTCTTACTTTCACTTTTCTTTTTGAAAAAGTTTTAGGTTTCCCTCTTTATTTTTTTTTGTTTTTAAACTTTATAAAAGCACACAACAGAAATAAATGACTCTCTAAAACTTCCAGGTTGTCTCCCTGGCAGCGCTTTCTTTAAAGCCATTAAGCTAGGTATATAGTGCTCAAGTAATGGATCCACCCAGATCCCAAGGTATATCAAAGTCAATTTTAATTAGCAATGATTTGGTATTTAGTAGTGAGCACAAAGTGATATGTGTCATGCAAAAACGAAGTCTAGCTCTCTTCCTATGCATAGGCATGTCACACAAGAACAATTCATGCACATCAATTAAAGGCCAATGCATAGTATAAGCAGTTTCTTGCAATTTTATCATGTTGGACACATAGAGAGGCGGAGATGTAGTTCCTCTCTCATAATAATTGCAAGTAGGAGCAGAAAGCACATGCATATTATATTCATCAAAATCATCATGTGTAGCGGAAAAAGGCAACCCATCAATATAATCCTTAATAAGTGCAAACTTCCGATATAGTGTAGTTTGGAGAATTCAAAAAGATAATAGGACTATCATGTGTGGGTGCAATAGCAACTATCTCATGTTTAACATAAGGAACTATAGCAAGTTCATCTCCATAAGCATAATTCATATTGGCATCTTGGCCACAAGCATAGCAAGCATCATCAAAAAGGATATTTCAAAAGAATCAACGAGATCGTAGAAATCATCATAGCATTCATCCTTCGGTAAGCATGAAGGGAAATTAAACAATGTATGAGATAAAGAGTTACTCTCATTATAAGGTGGGCACAGGTGATCAATCCGCTCTTCCTCCTTTTGTTCTTTGCTCTCCTCCTCATCTTTTTCATCCAATGAGCTCACAATATCATTAATTTTTCTTCCATAGACTCCTGCAAAATATTGGTCTCTTCTTGGACAACGGAGGAGTCCTCAATATAAGGTTTAACATAGGCATTAGAAGCATAATTATCATAACAATATTTAAATATGGAAAAAATTCAGACTTGTAAAGAGTAGCATCATACTTTTCAATCAAAGAAGCAATTTCATAAGCAGCCTTAAAAGCAACAAATTCTTCAATTTGTTGAACATCATAGTAACTATAAACACCCTTAGCATATGAAGATACAATTCCATTATCGCTAAACTCACATTGGTAGGGAAGGTGTTTCTTAGGGTCTTCAGAACAACAAGTAAAATCATATATTTCACATAAATTCCAAGCATAGCATTGCAAACGATGAATTTGATCCAGTAAAAGTTTCCCATTTTTAGATATGCGGTGTCGCACATAACAAGCATGCTCATCTAAAGATTTGCCCTGAACTAAGCTAGTTGGGGTTTTAGCCCAAGCACATAGGGATCATAGATGATCCAAGTAATAAGCTTCAGGAGTGTGATAGATTTTGAGTGGTTCTTCAACCATTGTTTCAGAAGGTACCACTAATTTTTTTTGGTATTTTGTGTTTCCTACCCATAACTAAAGATAGAAAACAACTTAGAACAGCAAATAAAATCTACTTAGTGATAAAGCAAACAAGCACACACAAGAATATTCACCCCACGCTATTGCTCCCCGGCAACGGCGCCAGAAAAAGGTCTTGATAACCCACAAGTGTAGGGGATCAGTTGTAGCCTCTTTCGATAAGTAAGAGTGTCGAACCCAACGAGGAGCTAAAGGCAGAACAAATATTCCCTCAAGTTCTATCGACCACCGATACAACTCTACGCACGCTTGACGTTTACATTACCTAGAACAAGTATGAAACTAGAAGTACTTTGTAGCTATTGTGGGATAGGTTTGCAAGAATATAAAGAGCACGTAAATAAAACTAGGGGCTGTTAAGATAAAGACACAATAAAGTTAATATAGAGAGTGTGGAAAAGTGGTGGTAGGAGTTGCGAAATTGCCCCTAAGCAATTGACTATGTTACTAGACCGGTAGCAAGTTTTATGTGGGAGAGGCCACTTCTAGCATGCCATCCCTTACTTGGAATTCTATGCACTTATGATTGGAACTATTAGCAAGCATCCGCAACTACTAACGTTCATTAAGGTAAAACCCAACCATAGCATTAAGATATATTGGCCCCCCTTCAATCCCGTATGCATCAATTTCTACGCTAGGTTGAAGTTTCTGTCACTCTTGCCCTCCAATACGGAGTCCTATCAACATACAATTAACCCTATGGTGTGATCCACGCGCGCGCTCATATGATGGGCACCAAAGGACAGCAACATAACCACAAGCAATTTAAATCAATCATAGCAATTCACCAATCACCGATAGGACAATGATAATCTACTCAGACATAATAGGATGGCAACACATCATTGGATAATAATATGAAGCACAAAGCACCATGTTTAAGTAGAGGGTACAGCGGGTTGCGGGTGAGTGGAACATTGTAGATAGATGGGGGAAGGTGATGGAGATGTTGGTGAAGATGACGGAGGTGTTGGTGTAGATCGCCGTCACACGATGATGGCCCCGGCGGTACTCCGGTGCCACCGGAAGCGAGGAGGAGAGAGCCCCCCTCCTTCTTCTTCTTCCTTGACCTTCTCCCTAGGTGGGAGAAGGGTTTCCCCTCTGGTCCATGGCTTCCATGGCGGCGGAGGGGCGAGAGCCCCTCCGAGATTGGATCTGTCTCTCTGTCTCTCTCTATTTCTGCGTTCCCAGATTCTGGCCCTTCACCGTTTCTTAAATTCCCGGAGATCCGTAACTCCGATTGGGCTCATCTTTTGACATGATTTTTATCCAGAAATTAGCTTTCTTGCGGGGAAAGAAGGGCATCAACCGCCTTACGGTGTGGCCTCGAGGGCCCATGCGCGCTGTGGGCAGGGGGCGCGCCCCCACCCTCGAGGCCCACTCGGGCATCGTCTCGTGTGGGTTTCGCTTCCCAAAATTCACATATATTCCAAAAAAATCTCCGTCCGTTTTTATTCCGTTGGACCCCGTTTGATATGGATATTCAGCGAAACAAAAAACATGCAACAAACAGGAACTGGCACTGGGCACTGGATCAATATGTTAATCCCAAAAAATAGTATAAAAACTTGCCAAAAGTATATGAAAGTTGTAGAATATTGGCATGGAACTATAAAAAATTATAGATACGACGGAGACGTATCAGTCACCATACAATGGACGAAGCCACCTGGGAACGAGAGGAAGAGCTTCGACAGGACCACCCACACCTTTTTGCTAGCCAACCCAAATCTCGAGGGCGAGATTCATCTTAAGGGAGGTAGGTTTGTAACATCTCAAATTTTCAATTTGGATGTTATTAATTAGACCATTCATATGCATTCATAATCTGGTGTTGTTCTGATTTTTTTATTCGGTTGTGGATCCAAGAAAACCTTAAGCAACTCAAGAACCAATAGAGAGAGTTGTGGGTTTTCGCGTAAAATTCATTTTTTGAATTTATTCAAATTTGAAAAGGGGATCAAATTTGATTTCAACAAATTCTTTCCTGTTGTTTCAATAAAAAGAAATATTGGGAAAAGAAATTTGGAAGTCAAATTATTTTATTTACATTTTATCTGCTTGCATTTTAATTAGGGAAAAATTGCATTTTAGACAAATTGCATTCAGCCCAAAAAATGTTCACGTGGTCCCAAATATTAGGAGGGGGTGGTGAAAATTATTTATGGAATTTTTAGGCTTTTATTTGATTTTATTTAGAAAAAATTCCTCGCGGCGCTATTTAAAAAAATTTAGGTTCGGACCGACTAGGCCGAAGCCCAGCCGGCCCAGCACGTGCCACCACCTCCCGCCGCGTGCCCGGCTCGGACTCCCGCCGGAGTCTGGCGGCCGCACGCCTCCAGCCGCCCCCTCGGCCAAGAAAGGGTCGGCCCGGCCTCGTTTATAAGCCGCCCGACTGCCCTCTCCTCGGCCTGATCAACCCCGTCGCCTCGCCGCCGCCGCTGCTGCCGCCCCGCCGGCGCACCGCCTCCCCATGCCGCCAAGCCGCCCGCCGCAGCTCCGCCGCCCTAGACCCGACCCGCCGCTCCGACCCAACCCGCGACCCGCCGGTCAACTTGGTAAAACAGCCGTTTTTTCTCGGTTTAGTTCATTTAAAAAAACCTAGATCTGTTTTTTATGCTTAGTTATTTAGTGAACGTTCACCGGTTAGTTTCATAAAACGAACGTTCATTATTTATATTTTTCTTTTTCTGCTAGTTTTAGTCAGGGACCTATCCGCAATTATTTATTTCTTAGTTTAGCCCCTAGACTTCAATCTAGCGTTACTTTTTGCTCATTAGTCGGAATTAGATGAAACCAACGCAAATCTCTTCGATGCGATCTCATCTATCCGGTAATCCAACTTAAACATAATTTTTAAATATTTAAAATTTGGTTCAAACCGATTTGAATTTGAATCTTCATTTTATCGTAACTTGAGTTTGGTAGCTCCGTTTGAGTTGATTCTTTTTGCAAATCAAACTCTTGACCTATTATTTCTGATAAGACGAAATTCACTTAATTTTGGTACTGTTAGAAATTGATTTCTATGGAAAGAGTTATTTGCTTGTTTTCGAAGTTTTCCGAGTTCTTTTCTTCGATTTTGTTGCATGATTGCTGATGTATGCTATTGTTTGCTTGCGATAGAACTTACAAAGTGCGAAGCTTGCTACTACGAGTCTCTAGGTTTCAAAGATCATCAGCAAGGAAAGTTACACTTTGATCATACTTTTCAATACCTAGTTTTTATTGCATTAGTTATACCCTCAAAGATTTTCATGAGTAGGACTTGGTTACATGTGGAACTGCTGACTAGTTCATGAGGTAGGAACCTATGACTTGAGATCAACCCCGGGAATATACGCTTTGTTACTTATTTCTTAGCCATTCTCGTAGACGTGGATCGGTATGTGAGATTCATGAAAGTTGTGAGTGTAATAACAACTAAGGGAAAGTTTAAGGTGGCAACTTTAATACACATCTGGGTGGAATGGTTGCAGGGCACCTCGAGAATCTAGTGTTGTCCTAGGATACCCGGAGGAAGCGTGTGATCATCCTATGGAATGCCACCTAGGTTCAAAGGGATCATATATCATTCATGCCTAGAAACTTCCATGTGCGGCCATAAGCCATTATGGGCTATGGCATAGTTGAGTATGTTGTGTGTACTCTTTCAGTGGTGGACTAGCAGATGTAGGGTAAAGTAGGTGTACCGGTCTACCCAGGGTAAAGAGGGCATGCTTCTAAAAGGCTATGTCTTGATCTTTTGATCATGGATGCGGTGGAGTCATGTGGGGAAAAGTGCGCAAACCTCTGCAGAGTGTACAATCTATTCATGAGTAGCCGTGTCCCCGGTTATGGATGTCTTGAGTATCCTGGTATTTGAATTATGGACTGGTCTCATCACTCTATTAATTAACTTGTTGGGTTATTAATGACATTGTGGATTTTGGGATTGAGATGGAGGAACCACTCTCAACAATGCTTAATTTAAGTGAGCAGTAAACAAAAATTTATCTCTTTGTTGTAGGAAAAAACTAGCTTTATGCAAAAATAAACATTACAGCCTCCACCAGCCAAATATGCATATAGTTGTAGATACTTGTTCATCATTATTGCTACAGTGTGATCGTGCCAGCATATTCAGTGTGCTGACCTACACGGCTGCAACGTCTAATGTTGCAGAGTTTTCCGATGAAGATTAAGGTGCGATAGGTCGTTGTATGCACTCAGTGTTTGCCGTGGAGTTGGATGGACTGAACTTATCTTCGATGCTTCCGCAGTTTAATTATTATTAGATGGCCTTCAGCCATATTTTTGTAATAAGAATCTTTATGAGGATTCTCGATGTAATAAGTGTGCAATTGAAACTCTATTATAAATCCTCATGTATTGTGTGTGTCAGCATATCGATCCAGGGATGACACTTAAGCACAGAGACTCCGATCCATTGGGATAGTGGTCGCTACAGTGTGATCGTGCTATGAATAAGCCCGATTCATCGGTAGATTCCCGATAAATCGCTCGTCATAGTGATAAATCGGCCCAAATGATAAACGGTGAAGATAAGGCATAATATTATCGGTCACCCCAAGAATAGCGATAAATCGGACGATAAATCGCTGAATTGAAAGATTTCTTGAATAGTGGTTAAAACAATTGAATTATTTTTTACCAAAAAAGGCTTTCACCCCGCTTTATATATAAAGCACAAATCAATCACAACTCAGATACAAACGCACGCCGGCACCACACACGCACACACCCAAGGCTGGATACAAAGGCACTGGGTGCAGCAACACTACCCCTAGTACTACAAGAGCAACCGGAGTCCTCGACCGTGAGCATGCCCCCGTGAAGAGATGAAGCAGCACACGACGCATCGTGTGGTTGAAGACGGTGCCTTCAGGAAGGATACAACACCAGAGCGCCGTCACCACCCGACCCGAGGGTTAGAGATTCCCCTAGAGCAACACGATGGGCAAAGAGAGCCGCAACGACGCCTTCAAGAAGGGAACGAGCTTCGCCGCCGCTAGTCCGTCCGAAGATAGATCAGGTTTTCACCCCGGCCAACACTCCTCACCACCGCATGCCACACCCCAGCGACCTCACCGCCCACACAACCATGGCCACTGGGCAGCACCTAACCACGGGCTCTGCCCATGAGCACCACGGCACAACCACCAGGGCCTCCGCCCCGACATCCAAGACCTTGACCCGCCTCACTCGAGACCCACCTCTATCCCAAGCAAAGATATGGGCAGAAAAGGATCCGCCTTTTGCACCCTTGAGCCGCTCCCAATGCCAAAACCCAATAGGCCGGCCAAAGCTGGACACCATCGGCCCATCCAGGACATGAAGGAAATATGCCCTAGAGGCAATAATAAAGTTGTTATTTATATTTCCTTATATCATGATAAATGTTTATTATTCATGTTAGAATTGTATTAACCGGAAACTTAGTACATGTGTGAATACATAGACAAAACAGAGTGTCCCTAGTATGCCTCTACTAGACTAGCTCATTGATCAAAGATGGTTATGTTTCCTAACCATAGACATGAGTTGTCATTTGATCAACGGGGTCACATCATTAGGAGAATGATGTGATGGACCAGACCCATCCATTAGCTTAGCACTATGATCGTTTCGTTTTACTGCTATTGCTTTCTTCATGACTTATACATGTTCCTATGACTATGAGATTATGCAACTCCCGAATACCGTAGGAACACCTTGTGTGCTATCAAACGTCACAACGTAACTGGGTGATCATAAAGATGCTCTACAGGTGTCTCCGAAAGTATTCGTGGTGTTGGCATAGATCAAGACTAGGATTTGTCACTCCGAGTGTCGGAGAGGTATCTCTGGGCCCTCTCGGTAATGCACATCATAATAAGCCTTGCAAGCAAAAGACTAATGAGTTAGTCACGAGATGATGTATTACGGAACGAGTAAAGAGACTTGCCGGTAATGAGATTGAACTAGGTATAGAGATACCGACGATCGAATCTCGGGCAAGTAACATACCAATGACAAAAGGAACAACGTATGTTGTTATGCGGTTTGACCGATAAAGATCTTCGTAGAATATGTAGGAGCCAATATGAGCATCCAGGTTCCGCTATTGGTTATTGACCGGAGATGAGTCTCGGTCATGTCTACATAGTTCTCGAACCCGTAGGGTCTGCACGCTTAACGTTGGATGACGATCGGTATTATGAGTTTATGAGTTTTGATGTACCGAAGGAGTTCGGAGTTCCGGATGAGACCGGGGACATGACGAGGAGCCTCGAAATGGTCGAGACGTAAAGATCGATATATTGGACGACTATATTCGAACATCGGAAAGGTTCCGAGTGATTCGGGTATTTTTCGGAGTATATGGGCCTTATTGGGCCATACGGGAATAGAGGAGAAAGGCCAAAAGAAAGGAGGCGCACGCCCCCCCCCCCTCTGGTCCGAATTGGACAAGGGGTGCAGCCCCCTTTTCCTTCTCCCTCTCCACCTCTTTCCTTCTCTCCTACTCCGAAAAGGAAAGGGGAATCCTACTAGGACTTGGGAGTCCTAGTAGGACTCCCCACACTTGGCGCGCCCCCTCTAGGGCCGGCCTCTCCCTTGCTCCTTTATATATGGGGGCAGGGGGGGTACCCTAGGACACACAAGTTGAATTGTTTTAGCCGTGTGCGGTGCCCCTCTCCACAAAACACACCTCGGTCATACCGTTGCAGTGCTTAGGCGAAGCCCTGCGCCGGTAGATACATCATATCTGTCACCACGCCGTCGTGCTGACGAAACTCTCCCGTGAAGCTCAACTGGATCAAGAGCTCGTGGGACGTCATCAAGCTGAACGTGTGCTGAACGCGGAGGTGCCGTACGTTCGGTGCTTGATCGGTTGGATCGTGAAGAAGTTCGACTACATCAACCGCGTCACTTGACGCTTCCGCTCCCGGTCTACGAGGGTACGTAGACACACTCTCCCCCTCGTTGCTATGCATCTAGTAGATAGATCTTGCGTGATCGTATGAAAATTTTGAAAATACTATGTTCCCCATCAGTGGCATCATGAGCCAGGTCTATGCGTAGATGATATGCACGAGTAGAACACAATGAGTTGTGGGCGATACTAGTCATACTGCTTACCAGCATGTCATACTTTGCTTCAGCAGTATTGTGAGATGAAGCGGCCCGGACCGACATTACGCGTATGCTTACGCGAGACTGGTTTCACCATTATGAGCACTCATTGCTTAAAGGTGACTGGCGGGTGTCTGTCTCTCTCACTTTAGCTGAATCAAGTGTGCCTACGCCCGGTCCTTGTGAAGGTTAAAACATCACATACTTGACGAAACATCGTTGTGGTTTTGTATGCGTAGGTAAGAACGGTTCTTGCTAAAGCCCGTAGCAGCCACTAAAACTTGCAACAACAAAGTAGAGGACGTCTAACTTGTTTTTGCAGGGCATGTTGTGATGTGATATGGTCAAGACATGATGAGTTATACGGTTTTGTATGAGATGATCATGTTTTTTAAAGTTATTGGCAACTGGCAGGAGCCATATGATTGTCGCTTTATTGTATGAAATGCAATCGCCATGTAATTGCTTTACTTTATCACTAAGCAGTAGACATAGTCGTAGAAGCGATAGTTGGCGAGACGACAACGATGCTACGATGGAGATCAAGGTGTCGCGCCGGTGACAAAGGTGATCATGACGGTGCTTTGGAGATGGAGATCAAAAGCACAAGATGATGATGGCCATATCATGTCACATATTTTGATTTGCATGTGATGTTTATCTTATTATGCTTCTTATTTTGCTTAGAACAACGGTAGCATTATAAGATGATCCCTTACAAAATTTCAAGGTACAAGTGTTCTCCCTGAGTATGCACCGTTGCGAAAGTTCTTCATGCCGAGACACCACGTGATGATCGGGTGTGATAAGCTCTACGTTCAAATACAACGGGTGTAAGACAGTTTTGCACACGTAGAATACTCGGGTTAAACTTGACGAGCCTAGCATATGCAGATATGGCCTCGGAACACTGGCGACCGAAAGGTCGAGCGTGAATCATATAGTAGATATGATCAACATAAGATGTTCACCATTGAAACTACTCCATCTCACGTGATGATCGGACATGGTTTAGTTGATTTGGATCAAGTGATCATTTAGATGACTAGAGGGATGTCTATCTAAGTGGGAGATCTTAAGTAATATGATTAAATTGAACTTTAATTTATCATGAACTTAGTCCTCGTAGTATTAGCATATCTATGTTGTAGATCAATAGCTCACGATGTTGCTCCCCGTTTATTTTTTATATGTTCCTAGAGAAAACTAAGTTGAAAGATGTTAGTAGCAATGATGCGGAATTGTTCCGTGATCTGAGGATTATCCTCATTGCTGCACAGAAAATTATGTCCTTAATGCACCACTAGGTGACAGACCTATTGCAGGAGCAGATATAGACGTTATGAATGTTTTGACAAAAGCTCGGTATGATGACTACTTGATAGTTTAAGTGCACCATGCTTTACGGCTTAGAACCGGGACTTCAAAAAAATTTTGAACGCCATGGAGCATATAAGATGTTCCAAGAGTTGAAATTAGTATTTTATACTCATGCCCGTGTCGAGAGGTATAAGACTTCTGACAGTACTTTGCCTACAAGATGGAGGAGAATAGCTCAACCAGTGAGCATGTGCTCAGATTGTCTGGGTACTACAATTACTTGAATCAAGTGGGATTTAATCTTCCAGATAAGATAGTAATTGACAAAGTTCTCTAGTCACTATCACCAAGTTAGTAGAATTTCGTGATGAACTATAATATGCAAGGGATGACGAAAGGAATTCCCGAGCTCTTCGCGATGCTGAAGTCGACGAAGGTAGAAATCATGAAAAAGCATCAAGTGTTGATGGTTAATAAGACCACTTGTTTCAAGTAAAGGGCAAAGGGATAGAAGGGGAACTTCAAGAAGAATGACAAGCAAGTTGTCACTCCCGTGAAGAAACCCAAAGCTAAAACTCAAGCCTGAAACTAAGTGCTTCTACTGCAAAGGAAATGGTCACTGGAAGTGGAACTGCCCTAGATACTTCGCGGATAAGAAGGATGGCAAAGTGAACAAAGGTATATTTTGATATACAGATTATTGATGTGTACTTTACTAGTGTTCATAGCAACCCCTGGGTATTTGATACCGGTTCAGTTGCTAAAATTAGTAACTCGAAACGACAATTGCAGAATGAATAGAGACTAGTTAAAGGTGAAGTGACGATGTGTGTTGGAAGTGGTTCCAAGATTGATATGATCATCATCACACACTCCCTATACTTTGGGGATTAGTGTAAAACCTAAATAAATGTTATTTGGCATTTGCGTTGAGCATGAATATGATTTGATCATATTTGTTGCAATACGGTTATTCATTTAAAGTAATAGAATAATTGTTATTCTGTTTACATGAATAAAACCTTCGATGGTCATACACCCAATGAAAATAGTTTGTTGGATCTCGATCGTGGTGATACACATATTCATAATATTGAAGCCAAAAGATGCAAGGTTAATAATGATAGTGCAACTTATTTGTGGCACTGCCGTTTAGGTCATAATGGTGTAAAGCGCATGAAGAAACTCCATAGTGATGGACTTTTGGAATAACTTGATTATGAATCACTTGGTGCTTGTGAACCATGCCTCATGGGCAAGATGACAAAAACTCCGTTCTCCGGAACAATGGAGCGAGCAACAGATTTGTTGGAGATCATACATACAGATGTATGTGGACCAATGAGTGTTGAAGCTCGCGGCGGGTATCGTTATTTTCTGACCTTCACTGATGATTTGAGCAGATATGGGTATATCTACTTAATGAAGCACAAGTCTGAAACATTTGAAAAGTTCAAAGAATTTCAGAGTGAAGTAGAGAATCATCGTAACAAGAAAATAAGAGTTTCTACGATATGATCGTAGAGGTAAAATATTTGAGTTAGCGAGTTTGGCCTTCAGTAAAAACAATGTGGAATAGTTTCACTACTCACGCCACCTGGAACACCACAGTGTAATGGTGTGTCCGAACGTCATAACCGTACTTTATTAGATATGGTGCGATCGATGATGTCTCTTACCGATCTACCACTATCGCTTTTGGGGTTATGCATTAGAGACGGCTAAATTCACGTTAAATAGGGCACCATCTAAATCCGTGGAGATGACACCGTATGAACTGTGGTTTGACGAGAAACCTAAGATGTCATTTCTTTAAGTTTGGGACTGCGATGCTTATGTGAAAAAGTTTCAACATGATAAGCTCGAACCCAAATCGGAGAAGTAAATCTTCATAGGATACCCAAAAGAAACTATTGGGTACACCTTCTATCACAGATCCGAAGGCAAGGTCTTTGTTGCTAAGAGTGGATCCTTTCTAGAGAAGGAGTTTCTCTCGAAAGAAGTGAGTGGGAGGAAAGTAGAACTTGATGAGGTAATTGTACCTTCTCCCGAATTGGAAAGTGGAACATCACAGAAACTAGTTCCAGTGATTCCTACACCAATTAGTGAGGAAGCTAATGATGATGATCATGAAACTTCAGATCAAGTTTCTGTTGAACTTCGTAGATCAACCAGAGTTCGTTCCGCATCAGAGTGGTACGGCAACCCGGTTCTGGAAGTCATGTTACTGGACCATGATGAACCTACGAACTATGAGGAAGCGATGATGAGCCCAGATTCCGCAAAATGGCTTGAGGCCATGAAATCTGAGATGGTATCCATGTATGAGAACAAAGTGTGGACTTTGGTTGACTTGCCCGATGATCGGCAAGCCATCGAAAATAAATGGATCTTCAAGAGGAAGACTGACGCTGACGGTAATGTTACTGTTTACAAAGCTCGACTTGTTGCGAACGTTTTTCAACAAGTTCAAGGAGTTGACTACGATGAGACTTTCTCACCCGTAGCGATGCTTAAGTCTGTCCGAATCATGTTAGCAATTGTCGCATTTTATGAAATCTGGCAAATGGATAAAAAAACGCATTCTTTAATGGATTTATTAAAGAAGACTTGTATATGATGCAACCAGAATGTTTTGTCAATCCTAAAGGTGCTAACAAAATGTGCAAGCTCCGGCGATCCATCTATGGACTGGTGCAAGCATCTCGGAGTTGGAATATACGCTTTGATAAGTTGATCAAAGCATATAGATTTATACAGACTTGCGGTGAAGCCTGTATTTACAAGAAATGAGTGGGAGCACTACAACCTTTCTAATAAGTATATGTGAATGACATATTGTCAATCGGAAATGATGTAGAATTTTCTGGAAAGCATAAAGGAGTGTTTGAAAGGAGATTTTCAAAGAAAGACCTTGGTGAAGCTGCTTACATATTGGGCATCAAGATCTATAGAGATAGATCAAGACGCTTGATAAGACTTTCGATGAGTACATACCTTGATAAGATTTTGAAGTAGTTCAAAATGGATCAGTCAAAGAAGGAGTTTTTTCCTGACTTGTAAGGTGTGGAGTTGAGTAAGACTCAAAGCCAGACCACGGCAGAAAAATATAGAGAGAATGAAAGTCATTCCCTATGCCTCAGCCATACGTTCTATAAAGTATGCCATGCTGTGTACCAAACATGTTGTGTACCTTGCCATGAGTTTGTCAAGGGGGTACAATAGTGATCCAGGAGTAGATCACTGTACAATGGTCAAAATTATCCTTAGTAACTGGATGACTAAGGAAATGTTTCTCGATTATGGAGGTGATAAAGAGTTCGTCGTAAAGGGTTACACCGATGCAAGCTTTGACACTAAATCCAGATGACTCTAAGTATCAATCTGGATGCGTATTGAAAGTGGGAGCAATTAGCTAGAGTAGCTCCATGCAGAGCATTGTAGACATAGAAATTTGCGAAATACATACGGATCTGAATGTGACAGAACCATCGACTAAACTTCTCTCACAAGCAAAACATGATCACACCTTATTACTCTTGGGTAATAATCACATGGCGATGTGAACTAGATTATTGACTCTAGTAAACCCTTTGGGTGTTGGTCACATGGCGATGTGAACTATGGTTGTTATTCACATAACGATGTGAACTATCGGTATTAAATCACATGTCGATGTGAGCTAGATTATTGACTCTAGTGCAAGTGGGAGACTGAAGGAAATATGCCCTAGAGGCAATAATAAAGTTGTTATTTATATTTCCTTATATCATGATAAATGTTTATTATTCATGCTAGAATTGTATTAACCGGAAACTTAGTACATGTGTGAATACATAGACAAAACAGAGTGTCCCTAGTATGCCTCTACTAGACTAGCTCATTGATCAAAGATGGTTATGTTTCCTAACCATAGACATGAGTTGTCATTTGATCAACGGGATCACATCATTAGGAGAATGATGTGATGGATAAGACCCATCCGTTAGCTTAGCACTATGATCGTTTCGTTTTACTGCTATTGCTTTCTTCATGACTTATCCATGTTCCTATGACTATGAGATTATGCAACTCCCGAATACCGTAGGAACACCTTGTGTGCTATCAAACGTCACAACGTAACTGGGTGATCATAAAGATGCTCTACAGGTGTCTCCGAAAGTATTCGTGGTGTTGGCATAGATCAAGACTAGGATTTGTCACTCCGAGTGTCGGAGAGGTATCTCTGGGCCCTCTCGGTAATGCACATCATAATAAGCCTTGCAAGCAAAAGACTAGTGAGTTAGTCATGAGATGATGTATTACGGAACGAGTAAAGAGACTTGCCGGTAACAAGATTGAACTAGGTATAGAGATACCGACGATCGAATCTCGGGCAAGTAACATACCAATGACAAAAGGAACAACGTATGTTGTTATGCGGTTTGACCGATAAAGATCTTCGTAGAATATGTAGGAGCCAATATGAGCATCCAGGTTCCGCTATTGGTTATTGACCAGAGATGAGTCTCGGTCATGTCTACATAGTTCTCGAACCCGTAGGGTCCGCACGCTTAACGTTTGATGACGATCGGTATTATGAGTTTATGAGTTTTGATGTACCGAAGGAGTTGGGAGTCCCGGATGAGACCGGGGACATGACGAGGAGTCTCGAAATGGTCGAGACGTAAAGATCGATATATTGGACGACTATATTCGGACATCGGAAAGGTTCTGAGTGATTCGGGTATTTTTCGGAGTATATGGGCCTTATTGGGCCATACGGGAATAGAGGAGAAAGGCCAAAAGGAAGGAGGCTCACGCCCCCCCTCTGGTCCGAATTGGACAAGGGGTGCAACCCCCTTTTCCTTCTCCCTCTCCACCTCTTTCATTCTCTCCTACTCCGGAAAGGGAAGGGGAATCCTACTAGGACTTGGGAGTCCTAGTAGGACTCCCACACTTGGCGCGCCCCCTCTAGGGCCGGCCTCTCCCTTGCTCCTTTATATACGGGGGCAGTGGGGCACCCTAGGACACACAAGTTGAATTGTTTTAGCCGTGTGCGGTGCCCCTCTCCACAGAAACACACCTCGGTCATACCGTTGCAGTGCTTAGGCGAAGCCCTGCGCCGGTAGATACATCATATCTATCACCACGCCGTCGTGCTGACGAAACTCTCCCGTGAAGCTCAACTGGATTAAGAGCTCGTGGGACGTCATCAAGCTGAACGTGTTCTGAACGCGGAGGTGCCGTACGTTCGGTGCTTGATCGGTTGGATCGCGAAGAAGTTCGACTACATCAACCGCGTCACTTGACGCTTCCGCTCTCGGTCTACGAGGGTACGTAGACACACTCTCCGCCTCGTTGCTATGCATCTAGTAGATAGATCTTGCGTGATCGTAGGAAAATTTTGAAAATACTACGTGCCCCATCAGGACACTGGCGTGAGACGAGCACTGTCCTTCTGCCGGGCGCGAGACGAGCATGGTCCTGCTGCCGGGCACGAGACGAGGCCGGTCATGCTGTCGGGCGCTAGACGATCTTGGTTCTGCTGTCGGGCGTGAGACAAGCACGGTCCTGCTGCCGAGCGTGAAACGACCGATGGCCCATAGTCGGGGAAGGACCGAACCTTCGACGAAAGGTAGCACCCGGACGACGAGGAGAGGGGTCGAAGGCCGACACACGTCACCTACGGGCCAGCCGACGCCGGAAGATGCCCATCGCTACCGCGGCCGACCTGCCAAGCTACCGTGGAGCCACCCACGGACAGAGCCGCAACTACACCGGGTCGCGGCCCAACCCGCGCCGCCCGACGAGCTCCAAGCGTTGGAGCCGCCGGGCACACACCTGTGCGACCAGCCGCTGTTGCAGGCCGCCACGAGCCACCACCACGCCGTGCCTGCACCAGATCTGCGGCACAGGCCAGCCACCATCCACCAACGGACCGACGCCGGGAGGGAGTAGCGCCAGATCCATCATCGACAGCGCCACCTACACCACGCAGAGGCCACTGGCCTGGGGAGACTAGCAGCCCCAGCCAGCACCACGCTAGCCAGGGCACACCACTGCACCTCGCCAAACACCAGCTCGGCCGAGAGGGCCGTCTCCGGCAAAGCAGGATGGGATCAGCAACTCCACCACCGCCAACCAGAGCCGCCGGGGCCTCCACCACGTGCAGCCGCCCTGCCCCCCACACGGCCCAGGACGGCCAGCACTGCCGCATCCCGCCGACGGCGCGCACCCACCAGATCCGAGCAAAAAGCCCCGACCCGCCGCCAAAATGGCCAGCCGCCGCTCCTCCACCGCGAGGAAGACAGAGAGGAGGGGGCCGCCACCCCAGCATCCAGCGCCGCCGTGCCGCAAAAGAGGTCGGAGGGCCAGATTCGCGCCGACGCGCAGCTCCGCGACGCACGGCTCGCCATCCAGGGCTGGCCTCCGCGCGTGACCAGAGAGAAAAGGCCCGCCGCCGTCGGCAGCCGCACGGGCTTTGCCCGATGGGGATGCCCGACGGTGTTGAGGGGGGAGGGAGCAGGTGTGGGTGGCGGCGGCGGGGGGGTTACGTCACCCAAGCCGCCCCCCTGGAGAGCGACGCGGGTGGAGGAATTCTGTGTACTTTTGAATTATGTTTTCAATAACATCAGCAACATTAAGAGCATAAATCAAGGCAACTTCAATCTACGATGGGGAGGCCGGGGCAACGTCAGGAGCTCAACCCACCATCGAGTATGGTTGACATTGTGTTGGGGCCTTGGGGGAGGTTGCTCTAAGTCACCGAGGGGTCACGCCCCACGTGAGCGATGGTGCCTCTCTGGCGTCAAGGTGGACACCATCAATGGCGAAGGTGGTGAATGTGTTGTTCCGGGCGGCGTGTAGTTAGGGATCAAAGATGGGCGTGGACACAGATTGAGCTACAGGGGCGCCAGGGTGGTTGGAGTGAAGGCGGGAGTAGGTCAGAATAGAAAAGGAGGGAGGTGGGGTGGGGGAGGGCATGTACGACCGAAGACAGCCGAACAAAGTCGAGGATATGCAACCTAGGGCATGTACAATGATTGATAAGATAGTCTTATTTTAAGTCTTACATGTAATTTAGAGATGACAAAAAATATGTCTACAATAGGTCATCTCTTAACCTGATTTCTCTCTTATGATTTCTCTCTCCTCCATCTCATCATTTATCCTACGTGGCTTGCTAAGATAGAACCATCTACAGAAAGAGATAAAAATCCAAAATAACACAAGTAATAAAAAAAATTGGTTGAAGGAAAAAAGTACTCAAGCTGATAACGGTCAAGCCGGAAGGTTCTCTTCTCTCTTCCTCGTGATTATCAAAAACAAAAGATGGAAAAACACAAGAAAAAACATCAAGGCCTCATGCGGTGCAAAGTGTTTTCTTTTGCATGGTAATATATGTCTCATTCATATCATAAAGACTAAAGTACAAGTCACGTAAGGACCGACATGACAAAACTGAAAAGATCTGAACATCTCTGAGTTTGACTCCAACGCCCATCACCTGCCTCCGGCACCACGACAGCAGCCACCGAAGAAAAGAATGATGGATCACCTCCTCACTCGAGCTCGACGCGGCTCCATCGTTGATATGCAGCTTTGCGGACCTCCAGAGCGGCTCACCAAAAGTGAAGCCCTTACCGTTGAACGAATCAGACCGGGGCAACACCCCGGGCACGCCATCGAACTCCAGATATGGCACCCCACTGCGACTAAGACGCCGCAGAAGAAAACCATATCTGCGATCCACGAACCACGAACCCAGCACATGTTCCGTCTTCCAGATGTCATCGATGCAGACCACTCTGCATCCGCTCCTGGACTACCTCCCAAGCTCCACGCCGACGCTGGAGCAAACGCCGTCGCAACGGCGGAGCCCGAGGACACAGGTCCACCACGAGAATGCCCCGCCGCCACGCCATCCTTGCTTGAACAGTCTGGTTTCCAAAACCTTCCCCAACCATAGAACCGATGGCCTTGTCATCGTCGCCGCCGAAGCAAAGACAATGAACGGCCTAAAAACCTAGACTACGAAAAAGTAAAAACGATCCACACGTGTGAATTCGGCGACCCTCCTCATCACCGACGACCGAGGACGGCGATGGAAGATTGGGTTCTTCTGGCGGCGGTTAGAGTTCCAGCCGCTAGGGACAGGATGGAAAAGGATTGAGCGTATCGATTGATCTCCTGGCGGTGCAAAGTGTTTTGTGAACCTGCTTTTGAACCGGGTTTTTCTTCAGCACACCCATGCTTGTACAATAAAGACGTTTACATAGGGACCTCTGGACTAAACTAAACTTACTTATACCATGTCTCTGCTCGTCGCAAAAATGGTCTAAGGGCATGTACAATGGTTGATAAGGTAGTCTTATTTTAAATCTTGCATGTAATTTAGAGATGACAAAAAAATATGTCTACAATGGATCATCTCTTAACCTTATCTTCAATAACTAGTTATTCCTAAAAACATGGTGAGACATATTGTGCTAAGAGATTATCTCTTGTCTTCTCTTAATTAAAAGAAGACAAACCTTCTCTTATGATTTCTCTCTCCTCCACCTCATTATTTATCCTACGTGGCATTGCTAAGCTAGAACCATTGTACATGCCCTAAAAAATTTTCATTTGAGGTCTACAGGGGCGAGAGATTTTCAATTGAGGTCTACAGGGGCGGCAGAGTAGTTGGAGTGTTTATAGAATTGAGGTCAGAGAAATTTTCCACAAAAAGGGAATAATGTAAGCTGCGGTGACTGCAACTTATGTTGAAAATAGAAATCTGTTTGAGTGTAATCACCTCGCGTGGTGGTGGACAAAATCAGGGTTTTAATTATTAATTTTTTTCGAAATTATCTCAAACTTCTAAACATGAACACCAAGATGCTGAATCACTTCAAATAGCAAAACACATAAACTTTCCATTCATACCCTTGCATAAAGCCATAAACCAATCATTCTCAGGAAATATTAAAGACTAGAGATAGTCCCATGTTCATCAAACCAACAAAAACAAAATAAAATCTTCAGGTTGCCATGTATACTTGAAATAAAATCTTTAGAGTTCTCCAGGCTTCAGGCTTCGTTCATGTGTGTGTGGACTAGCAGTAGAACATGCGGCTTTTGAGCTCATCTTTTATCTCAGGAAGCGTCAATGTAGTAGGAGCTGCACTGCCGGCGCTTATCTCCGACGCCATGTCTGGGACTTGGCCTAGGTAGAATCGTGCACGAAACGCAAGCTTATGAGCGTAGTACGCAGGAGGAGCTGCCAAAATACAAGCGAAACATGGTAAGTCAAATTGAGCATAAGATAATAGTAATAACCACACAGCCAGTAATGTAACCCATATCTCAGACAGTAGAACTCTAATTTCCCATTCGATCGTAGACCAAACTCATGTACGTTTTGTCGTTTCGTTTTAAATTCACAGTTTATCTGTGTCTAAAGATATATGTAATCAATGTTCTCTGCACAAGACACCATGGAATTATGTCTAAAATGCCTCTACAGGATGGGATTTAAAACACAGAGCTGAGAGGGAAGAGTGCCATACCAGTAGACACCGAGCGAGTGCAGCTTGCATACCTGAGAAGAGCAAGACATCACATTATTGAATAGAAAAAACATGCAAAACAAACAATATCACGGGTAAGAGCACCCTTACGTGTAGCACAGGTTGTTTGTAAGATACTGCAGGTCATCAGCACTGAAGTTGTTGTCATCTCGCAGCACGTGGTAATGCGCAGGACGGCTTGTTCCCTTCGCTCACAAGTTCACAATTCGTTAAGATGATACAAATACCATCAAGAAGAAACTACTACATGTGATGAATGCTGCGTTAACATTACCTTGATCCCAGCATGGCTACAGAGGAAGAAATCAAACTCTGTTGGGTGGCAGATCTGCCTATCAACAACCGTTCCTGCAATTTTACAGGAACATGTGAGGAAAACAATATCGTACAAATCAGACAGTTTGCTGATGGGATTCATGAAATAACCTGGCATAACATTTCCACTGGTGTCCTGATATTTGCCATCACTTGGGAACAGTCTTGTATGGTGCCTCTTCTGCACCACTATGAAGGTAATTGGCGGCTTCTCATTGTATAAAGCCTTCCATGCCTGAAACAAGGAGTTATGTTAATGAATTATATGTTACTAATAGGCCAATGACACCAAGCATTGCTGTTCATCAAACGGTAGTAACACCTTTTCTATCAACGGGATCTCATCCTCCAGAACCTTTCTGAACTGACCCTCACTTACGCCATCCCTAGCAATGAAATGGAACCAGTGTAAGGGTTTTGGAATGATGATCAAAAGAACACCAATCAAAACAAGCGGGAATTATGAACCTATAGAATATCAGCTGCTCCGGCCTCTGGTTGGAATGCTTTTGAAACGAAAGTATGAGCTTCCTGAAAGAAAAGAAAAGAAGAGTAACCAACTGCCTTGTGGTATGCATATTTTAAATTTAGGTGCACCTCATGAAAAAACTTACTTCACAATGCCCTCAAGGCCTTCAATGAGCTCTACGCGGTGACCTTGTGCATGAACATCACCATGATACTTGGTCACCTCAGGCCAGTCTTGGGAGGCAACAACCTAAATGGAAACCCCATCACAAATTGCAAAAATGTGAAGAAAATAAACTAGAGTATGTTGTCCATTGACTGGAGAAAATAAATCTTACAGAAGCAATGGATGGGGCAGTATCATCTAGAGCACTAGGATGAGTAACATCTGCACCGAAGATAATCGTCGGCTTTCTCGAAACAATTGGTAAGCTTCCTCGTATATCAGCAAATACCGAGTTCCTCCCCCCACACTGTGAAGATGGCACATGAGTAGAATTATTAGCTTTGTTATATAAATTTTTGACAGTAAATAGAAGTTTTACATTTGAAATTGAGTTTACCTTGGCATTGATCTTAAGAGCAACATTCGCAAGAAACTGAGGACTTGATTTAGTGACATTTTTATGTAGACAACACTGCGACATCAGACCAATGTCTGTTTCACAGATCCTTTTAATATCACCTGTGGAACAAATGACATCAGGCATGGGATATGTCATGATGACATCTGCAAAGGAATCAAATCTGCGACAAGACACATTACCATACAGGCTGCCATTTTTATCTGGCAATATAGCAAGTAAGAGGTCAATCTTCATATTCCCCGCTTGCTGACGTACTTCACGGAGTTTGGCTTCAACTTGATCTGAACGAGCATGGAATATCTTAAGTTTTGCATCGGTGAAGTTCTGCAAATCAAATGGAAAAAGACTTATCACTGGAAGAAAATTTGGGCCACAACACAATTAGAAGGGATAGTAAGGAAAATTTACCACTCCAGTTGTGGAGGACATTCCACTTAGTTTGTTGCAGAAGATACGAACTTCATCCTCAGGCAACTCATTGCAAAAGTTTACACATGCCCAAATACCAACCTTGGCACCATTTACGACTTTCTGCACGTCAAAGTAAATTTCTTACACGATGTAGACTAATCAAAACAAACATATACAATTACCAACCATGCTTTCAGCACTTTCCACAGAGAGAACCAGGATAAACAGAGAGAACCAGCATTTTTAGGAGAATAATACAACTAAAAAACAAACAGCTATCATTATTTTTATTACTCGATAGCGGTTTGATTTAGTTGTATTATTCTAGTGTGTAACTTAAAAACTAGCGCCACTGGAAAATTGAATTAAAAAAAGGTGTCCTAAAGTACCTGACCAATATAAGGGGTTCACCTCATTACACATTCAAACATGCAAACAATTATCAGTTGTGCACATGCACCACTGTTTTGGTTACTGAGGGGGGCTGGTAAACATGGTTACCACGGTTACCACAAAATTTCAAGCAAATTTCAAATGCAATTTAAAATTCAAATTTCTATTCAATTTTTTTTCAAAATAGATATAGATTGCACTCGAACTTATATTAGTTCATAAAAGCGCAAGAAGGAGTACTTGAACCAGCTACCCTTTGAAAATGGAAATAGGTTGTTACCACCACGCCAAAACTAACTACGTTGAAATATTTGAGATGCTGCCATACTTTTCTGTACATTGAGCGTTTAAATTCAAAATATTCAAAATATTCGAATTTTTATTGCTTGAAATGCCCATTTACCGAGGGGCATGTAAACACGCGGTAACCGTGGTAAATCTCAAAATTTGGAATGGTAACCAAATCCCGGACTTGTACTTTGGAAAAATGCTCTGTCACTAGTGTATAAAGAATGTTCAAGTTACTCATAGCTAGTGTACCTTGCCTTTCATGTTCCACGACCCATTTTCTGGGTTGCAAAACGCAGTACCATGGTACCTCAGCTACAACAAGAAAAAATCAAACACGAGCTGATCAGAGAAGTAGTAGCCAAGATGACAAAGAAGAGCACTGCAAATATTGGAAGTGGGGTTGGTTACCTTTGGAGCAGGTAGAACTCTAGCCTGAACAGAAGTTGGGTTGCTGTCAACTTCTATACCAAACTCATTTGCACGTTTGGCACTGTTATATTTGTTCTCCAGAACAGACTAAGAGTAAAAGGAAAGACAGGATCAGTGAAAGGTTCAAAACGAACTTTGCTAGACTCTTTCATCTGACAAAAACGTTACATGCAGAAAAGACAGCAGAAGAAATCACCATGCGAATGGAGGTCTCACGCCCAGCTGGACCCTGGCAGGCTATCGCCATCATTTTAGAAACCTGGCTGTCATCCAGCTTCTTTTGGTACCGCTGTCCTGGAACTATATTGCAAACCTGAAGAGCAATCGCAAGTGTATTTATCAGAACATGTGATACGTACAATGCAAAAAGAAAGTTAATCAGAAGTTCAGAACATATGAAAGTTGCTTGGTGTAGAACATATGTTAGTATGTTGAGAAGACGAAGTCCATTTCTGCACAAACCTCTATTGGAAGATAGTTGGGTTTCTGCTCTGTACCAACTTGCAGGCATCGGAGAAAATCGTAACGCAGCTGCAGTTTGTAGGTTTCTCGAAAGTAGTCCCTCACAGTCTTGGTTTCACCGGTCGATAATTGGAACCTCAATTCTCTGGCAGAATCCTTTGTCAAGCCAGCGATGCGGTATTTCCTGCGCATCTGTCCACGGTGGGTGACCTCAACCCTCAGACCCCTGAGGGCCTTCTTAATCTGCAGTTGAACGCAAAACCATGACCAGCCATACCACAACAGCAGCAACTTGGGGGCGTTATATTTGATACAGAAAATATGCATACCTTCACATAATCAAGGTCATTTTGAATACCGCGAGAGAGATCTTTCCTGTTAAGAATCTCCTTGATGAAATCAATCAGCGGCCCACCTCCAACGAAAGCAGTGGAAGACATGTCTGCAATCAAAAATCCACAGTACATTTATTGGCATGTATGCATATTTTCCCAACATTCATGCATCCTCGCACAACATATTGCAGGTAAGTAGAAACAGAATGCAAGGAATACATGTCACTGACCAATGTTGAGGGACAATCCACTCTGGGTAGGTCTGATGCTCTGGTAGAACCCATTCCATCCTTCGATGCCCTGGCCTAACTTGATGGGATCCTTGATGGTCCGCGAGAAGAAAGACCGGCCTACCGGGACGAACCTAAGGCAAACAGTGACAACAAATCCCAGTCCCAAATCAGAAGATCATGCAAAATGACCGATGACGACTAACGAGGGAAAGGGCAGAGATCAGTTGTTACCCCATGTCATCCCGTTCGTTGAGCACGATGTCGCGCAACACAATGTCGAGCACCTGCAGGGCCTGCGCCGGTATGTCCGTGGGGATCCCGGACATGAGCCTCTGCAGCTGCTGCAGGCTGACCAGGGTGGCGTGCTTGATGGTCACCTTGAACTTCCTCTCCCTCCTGCATACATACAACATGTCATAGGGAACCTGATCTGCTCATCTTGTCATGTCCTGTGGCACACTGACTGACTGTCTGATTGAGTTTACCTTTGCCCAGGTGGACCTGGATTTTTGTCGGGTAAGGTGACCTCAAACTCCTTGGTTTTAAACGGCAGCTCGCCGGCGGTGTACAGGCTCTTGCGGCCGTCGTAAGCTGGGAGGCGGCCGCCGAGAGTGGTGTTCTGGTGCTCCTTCACAAGATTGGACATGACAGCTCGGAAAACGCCAGTCATGGTCGGCTCCGGCAACATGGCCACCTGAAATCAAGAAATAAGCGCACAAAATATGGCCACGTCAGTGAGCACTGAGCAGTGCAAACCTGAGAAGAAAGTCGTGGTGAACTGGTGATCGAGGGGAACGTACGTCGTACTGGTGCAGGCCCTTGTCCACCAGGCCGACGAAGAAGTGGTTGGCCCTCACCAGGCACGCCTCCCCAGTGAAGCCGAACCCGGGGCGCCCCGGGAACATCGGCTCGGCACGGCTGATGGCCATCGCCTGGAACTTCTCCCGGAGCTGGGCCGCCTCTGCGTGGTAGCGCTCGGAGAGGGGAGGCCCCGCGACTTGGAGACTGAGGGGGTCGGGCTGGTTCTGGCCACCTCCTCTGCCGCCGTAGTTGTTGCCACCACGGCCACCGCCGTAGTTGTTTCCGCCCTGCTGATAGCCACGGCCTCGGCCGCGTCCGCCATCGCCCGGCCCATAGTAGCCACGGCCTCGGCCGCGTCCGCCATCGCCAGGCCCTTCGTAGCCCCGTCCTCGGCCACGGCCACCGCCGTCACCGCCCCCTTGGTACCCACGCCCTCTTCCGCCGCCGCCGCCATCACCCCCTCCTTGGTAGTACCCACGGTCATCGCCCTCTCCCTGGTAGTACCCACGCCCTCTCCCGCCGCCATCACCGCCACCCTGGTAGTACCCACGACCCCCGCCACCATCTCCTTGGTAGTAACCACGGCCTCGGCCACCACCATCACCGCCTCCCTGCCCTTGGTAGTACCCGCGCCCACGGCCAGCGCCCCCATCAGGATTGCCGCCGCCACCACCGCCACCGCGGCCCCCGTGGTACTGCCCGCCGCCGCGGCCCGCCTGAACAGCGCCGGGATTCGCCCGGCCGCCGCCGCGGCCCCCTCGGCTCGCCATCTCCCCCTCACCAAGCGCAAGCGCACGAACTGGAAGCGAAGCGGAGCGGAGCGACCCACAGGCGTGCGCCAACCGCCTCTCTCGCTCTCTCTCCCCGCCTCGTGGATTGGTGAGGAAGAAAGAAACGGAACGAATCTTTATGTAGATTTTCGGGAGAAAATCGAATCGGCGGTTAATGATGGCACGTAATCTGGCGCAGTAATGGCCGGGGAGGGGATAAGACACCAGAAATTCGCTTCGAATTCTGAAGCGATTAATTTTCCATAAATGACGGAAATCGTATCTGGGTGTAAATGGAAGGTTTTAATTGTAAATCTACGTAAATGGAAGGTTTTAACTGGTAGGGAAGCAAATCTTTAGGTAGATTTTCACTAGATATCGCTGTATATTGTACTACACGCTTGATCATGATTTAAGCTGGTGCACTTATGGGTTATGGCCAGGAAGGAGATTTTGTGGTTCGCAACGAGCATTTTTGATCGATTTCCAGCTGAGAAACCGAAATTTAAACATTGGGCTAAAAGAAACTAGGAAACAACTGCCATCTCAGGCTAAACATGAAACTTGTTAAAGCAACATGATCAAGCAATGCTATGGATGGACACACTCGCCTACACCAGGTCCAAATTTTCAACATTCCACATTATCTACAACTTCTAGAAAATCTATCATTACTACTTTCCTATGAAAGCACCGAGGGCGGAGATCCGAGCCATCTGCACCGTCCATGAAGCCTAACCAACAGCCGGTGTTCCTCCTATGTTTAGCACTAATCATGTTTTAATAATATTATTATTTTGCGAGTAATGTTTTAATATTATACTTAATATCAAAACGCATTTAACATTATACCAAATATGAACGTGTAATTAATATCCTACCTAATATATCATTCGCAAAAAGAAAATCCTACCCTAGTATCGACATACATTGCACATACACGATTTCTTACAACAAAACATCACAACCCAAGGGAAAATGATTGCAATCGGGTGACCGATCGCAGCTTCCGCCGGTCGTTGGTGCATCGTTCGATTCAAAATTCCTTCCCTTTTTTCCTTTGACTGTTCAGTTTCTCGATATTCTCCATTTTTCCAAACCTTGTGTGATGTGATATGATCTTGATTCATTTGTGGGGGTGATTTAAATCTGGTGGTCCCTAACATCACTATGTCATAATTCGGAATGACAATAGTGCCTTGGTCAAACAAAATCACAATAGGGAAATCGAAAATCTTCCATCAATCCCTTCATCTTTATTTTCTTTGGTTTTTTTTTTTTTGCTTCTTTCACACTCTCTCACTACCTTCACCTTTTATCCATCTCAGTCTGTTTTGGTCCTCTCTTCCCCGTCATAATCTCTTCTTCAAGTAAAGTCCCTTGACCCACCACTTTTTTCATAGTATAATGCATATCATACATGTGTGATTTTGCATATTATTCCAAAGTGATCTCACATCACTAGCACTACTAGAAAACGTTTTACCACAGGCCCCTCATTACTGACCGACATGAAACAACACGTCGGTGATGAGGTGTAATATCCCAATTTTCTAAATTAAGGGGTGTTAATTATTTAAATATAAGCAATTAAAAAATTGCGTTGCTTGAGTTTAGATAAATTTGACTATCCAATAGAATCAGTATTTTTCAACTTTCAAACTTTTCAAATTGGAGCCATTAAAATTTGTAATCCAAATCTTCATTTGATCATTGCTTGTAAGGGTTTTTATCAGTTATGTCACCGGTTGTGTCCCACTACTCAGTTTTGCCACTAGGAATTTCAACCGCTCAAAAATGCCATCGCCTTGTTGACACATGCTCAAAAATGCCACTGGGCACCATTATTGTGATCTCAAATCTCTTTTGCCATGTTATAATGACATAAATACCTATGTACCAACATGCCATCTCTCCCTCTATCTCATTACAATAAAGTGTGAGGCCTACTTGATCCCAACAACGTTCTTATTTTCTCGTAAAATTATTGCTTGGTTACTCCTGACAAATGGGGCCACACTTATCATTGTGAGATAGAGAGAACTGACATGTGGGTCTAGACTTATTTTTGTCATATGACATGGTCAACGGATTTGACGTGAAAATAACAATGTCTAATGGCATTTTTGAGCAAACATCTAATGGAACGATGACATTTTTTAGATATCTAATGGCAGTTTTGAGCAATCATCTCATAGATCGATGGCATTTTTGAGTAGTTGTAAGTTCTAATGGCAAAACTGAGTAGTGAGACACAACTAGTGTCATAAATGATAAAAACCCTACTTGTCAACGATGACACTGTATCAACTGATTCCTTTTGCACATGAACACTTGTGTTCTATATATACTTGTTGTTCATATCATGTAACACCCTGGTTTTTGCCCCTAGTTTTTCTTTTTTTTGCTTCAGTTGGTTTGGTTGTTTCCTTGCTATCGTTCTTCTCTCACAACTCATTTGGACTTAACAAACCTAAACCAACTAAAAACCTCTCTTGCTAGCTCTCCCTCTCTCTAGGACAGCCTCACATTGGCTCATTACCCAAACCGTAGAATATATTCTTTTTCACGAAAAGATATGTGTGCCCTAGAGCAATTAGGTTATGAAGCAACTACCGTACTTAGGAAAATTCCTAGATAATTATCATAATTTCTTTGGGTCAAATATACTTCAAAAAAGCCCCTAGCCCCACCAAGAACTGTTGCATTTGAGCCCCGCATCCACTTTTACATTTTGATCCGTTCTTTCACTTTGTAAGGCAAGTGCTAGCTAGAAGGACCCATTTGCTCTGCAAATTTGCGCACACACTCACCCCAGTGACCAAAGCAACCACACCAAAAGCTTACAACCCAACTCTGAATTATTTGCATTATGCAAATAACAAACATCTAATGTCTAGGACCTTCTAGAAGACCATGTACTCAAAACACATCACTTAGGTCCCAACTGCAGTCACACACACACCTAACACAACCCCTCAGGTTATTGAGCATAGCCGGGTACGACCATCACAAGGTGGTGACCTCGAGGCTGGCATGCACAGAGCGCATGCTGTGCGCAGAGCACGTGCCTTGGCCGTGAGGCCGCAGCCCAAACACGTGTCCCCAGCTCCGCTGCTAAGCGCAACCACCTCCTCGCACCCCGAGCCTCTCCACGCACGCGGCCCAGCCTCGCCGTGGCCAGGCCCCCTTCGTCGAGCGTTGTCAGGCTCCGGCCACTACGCCCGTGACTTAGAGCATGATTAATAATACAGCCAACGGTCGGCTATAAGAAGTTGCCATGTCTTATACAACCAACCTGTTAGCCGACATGTACAGTAATAAGGTTTAAATATGTACTAGTTTATCAATAGTTGGCCCACCTTACATCCTCGCAAAGTGTCTTGAGTCTCGTGTTGCAGCTGGCTACTAACCAAGAGCCCGCTTCTCTTCTCTCTCCTATTCTCTTTCCTCCAACTAAGCACATATATATTATTATATTCCTTATAGCCTGCTTATGTCACTCTATTGTTCTTGCTCTTAGCAGCGTCGCGACGCGCTAGGCCGGTGCATGTGCTTTGGTCGCTTTCTCTAAACCCCTCTGAGCTCCAGTCAAGCTACGACGTAGGTCGGTGGAGGACATTTGTCCGTCACCGCCAAGCACGCCGACGCCATGCCCCCTACTCCCCTCCAACCTATAAAAAGAGCCCCACGACATCCATTTCTCCTCGCACATCCTCTTCCACCCCCAATCCTTTACTGGTCAACACCCTCGCTTCTTCTCCACAGTGGAGTTCTGCCGCCAGCAAGCCGAGCTCGATTAGCTCCACTCACTGATCCCTGAGCCCATCCACCACTACCATTCGGCTCCCCTTGCTCCACTGACCACGCCCACCCCTAGAGATAGCTCGGTTAGGACCTCCTTGCCGGAGTTCGAGCTCACCAGAAGGCCACCTCCGTCCGCGAAGAAGGGAACGACGTCGTTTGACCATCTCTGAAGCAGCGGGTATAGGAAGGATCACATGAGAGCCCTCATTCCAGTGAGCCCACTCACTCGATCCGTCGGGCTCTATCCACATTGGTGAGCCCTCGCTGGAGCACCACCGCACCTCAGCGGGGGTTTTAAAAGAAAAACCCGACAGGGTAGCCCCATCCATCAGTGACCCCAGGCGCCGCCAAAACGATATGCAAGTGGATGCATATTTTTAAAATAAGCCTTCGACGTGGCCACCCGGTGGATTTTCTAAATTCAATTATTTTCTATTTTTCATTCTGTTGACTAAACTTTGATCAAGAATAACTCCTAAACCATAAGTCCAAATGAGTTAATTCCTTTTGCATCACTTTTCTTATATTATTCTCCTTTAGTGGGAATAATTTAAGATTTATTTGAGTTGTCTAAATGCTGCTGGACAAAATTTGACGTATTTGCTTTTGAAATCATTTCTAGAAGGAAATTATCAAGGAGGTGAAGACCAGGAGAACTTTGATACTCCACTTGAGCAAGGCAAGCCACCACCTCCATTTGCTTGGTGGTATTGCAAGGCCATGGGTTCAACTTGCACTTTTCTCGCATTTCTTTCAGTGTTGTTTTGATGTACTTTGCGATGGAAATATGCCCTAGAGGCAATAATAAAGTTGTTATCATTTTATATTTCCTTATTCATGATAAATGTTTATTATTCATGCTATAATTGTATTGACTCGGAACTTCAATACATGTGTGAATACATAAACACATATCGTGTCCCTAGTGAGCCTCTACTAGACTAGCTCGTTGACCAAAGATGGTTTAGGTTTCCTAACCATAGACATGAGTTGTCATTTGAGAGCGGGATCGCAACATTAGGAGAATAATGTGATTGACAAGACCCAACCATTAGCATATCATATGATCGTTCAGTTTGCTGCTACTGCTTTCTTAATGTCATATACATGTTTCTTCGACCATGAGATCATGCGACTCCCAGATACCAGAGGACTACCTTGTGTGCTATCAAACGTCACAACGTAACTGGGTGATCATAAATATGCACTATAGGTATCTTCGAAGGTGTCTGTTGGATTGGCATGGATCGAGATTGGGATTTGTCACTTCATGTGATAGAGAGGTATCTCTGGGCCCTCTCAGTAATACAACATCACAAAAAGCTTGCAAGTAAAGTGACTAAGGAGTTAGTTACAAGATCATGTATTAAGGAACGAGTAAATAGGCTTGCCGGTAATGACATTGAACTAGGTATGGAGATACCGACAATCAAATCTTGGGCAAGTAACATACCGACAGACAAAGGGAACTATGTATGTTGACATAAAGGTTCAACCAATAAAGATCTTCATAGAATATGTACGAATCAATATGGTTATTGATCGGAGAGTCGTCTCGGTCATATCTACATCATTCTCGAACCCGTAGGGTCCGCACGCTTAACGTTCGTTGACGATATAGTGTTATATGAGTTATGTGAGTAGGTGACCGAATGTTGTTCGTAGTCCTGGATGAGATCACAGACATGACGAGGAGCTCCGGAATGGTCCAGAGGTAACGATTGATATATAGGACGATACTATTTGGTCACCAAAAAGGTTTCGGATTGCACCAGTATTTATAGGATCACCAGAAGGGGATCCTAATACGTCTCCAACGTATCTATAATTTTTGATTGTTCCATGCTATTATATTATTTATTTTGGATGTTTAATGGGCTTTATTATACACTTTCATATTATTTTTGGGACTAACCTATTAACCCAAGGCCCAGTGCAAATTGATGTTTTTGCCTATTTCAGTGTTTCGCGGGAAAGGAATATCAAACGGAGTCCAAACGGAATGAAACCTTCGGGAGAGTCGTTGTTGGAACAAATGCAACACAGAAGACTTGGAGTACACGTCAGGGAAGAAACGAGGCGTCCACGAGGGCGGGGGGCGCGCCCCCCACCCTCGTGGGCCACCTGTTGCTCCACCGACGTCCCTTTTCCTCCTATATATACCCATGTACCTTGAAAACATCTGAGAGCACCACGAAACCCTAATTCCACCGCCGCAACCTTCTGTACCCGTGAGATCCCATCTTGGGGCCTGTTCTGGAGCTCCACCGAAGGGGGAATCGATCACGGAGGGCTTCTACATCAATACCATAGCCTCTCCGATGAGTTGTGAGTAGTTTACCACAGACCTTCGGGTCCATAGTTATTAGCTAGATGGCTTCTTCTCTCTCTTTGGATCTCAATACAAAGTTCTCCTCGATCTTCTTGGAGATCTATTCGATGTAATTCATTTTGCGGTGTGTTTGTCGAGATCCGATGAATTGTGGGTTTATGATCAAGATTATCTATGAACAATATTTGATTCTTTTCTGAAATCTTTTATGCATTCTTTAAATATCTTTGCAAGTCTCTTCGAATTATTAATTTGGTTTGGCCTACTAGATTGATCTTTCTTGCAATGGGAGAAGTGCTTAGCTTTGTGTTCAATCTTGTGGTGTCCTTTCCTAGTGACAGCAGGGGCAGCAAGGCACGTATTGTATTATTGCCATCGAGGATAAAAAGATGGGGTTTATATCATATTGCATGAGTTTATCCCTCTACATCATGTCATCTTGCTTAAAGCGTTACTCTGTTCCTATGAACTTAATACTCTAGATGCATGCTGGATAGCGGTCGATGTGTGGAGTAATAGTAGTAGATGGAGAATCGTTTCGGTCCACTTGTCACGGACGTGATGCCTATATACAATGATCATGCCTAGATATTCTCATAACTATGCGCTTTCTATCAATTGCTCGACAGTAATTTGTTCACCCACCATAGAAATCTGCTATCATGAGAGAAGCCACTAGTGAAACCTATGCCCCCCGGGTCTATCTTCCATCATATTAGTTTCCGTCAACTTGCCAATTTCTGTCGACATTGTTTTATTTTGCAATCTTTACTTTCAATCTATAACAAAAATACCAAAAATATTATCTTACTATCTCTATCATATCTCACTTCTGCAAGTGGCCGAGAAGGGATTGACAACCCCTTTATCGCGTTGGTTGCAAGGTTCTTATTTGTTTGTGTAGGTACGAGGTACTCGCGCGTGGTATCCTACTGGATTGATACCTTGGTTCTCAAAAACTGAGGGAAATACTTACGCTACTGTGCTGCATCACCCTTTCCTCTTCGAGGGAAAACAATGCAAGCTCAAGAGGTAGCAAGAAGAATTTCTGGCGCCGTTGCCGGGGAGATCTACACAAAAGTCATATACCAAGTACCCATCACAAACTCTTATCCCTCGCATTACATTATTTGCCATTTGCCTCTCATTTTCCTCTCCCCCACTTCACCTTTGCTGTTTTATTCGCTCTTTTTTCGTTCGCCTCTTTTCGCTTGCCTCTTGTGTGTTCGTCCTTAGTGCGGTTTGTTGCTATCATGTCTGAGATGGGGGAGGATGTCATTGAAAAGGGTAGTAACGCTGAGGGAAACTTTGATGCTTTTGATTATCCGCATGATGAAACTACCACTATACATACTAAGAAGTTCTGGATTGGTAGTGGTAATATTATTGGAAAAGGAGTTCTTCAATACTTCTTTACTTGTGCCGATGCTTTGCCCACTGTGGGTGGATCTATTCTTCATAGAACCAGTAGTCTTGTGGATGCCATATCTATGCTTGTAGTTGAACTTGAAAGGCAATTTATCCATATGCATCCTTGCATTCAGAGAATTTTTCTAGAATTTTCCAATATTGAGTATTCTTCTGTTAAACGAGCAGCTACTATCTTTTTGGCTCATGAGTTCAAATTTATAATGAAAGAGACTAAAGAAATTTTTACGCATTATAGGGTAGACGCTGGTCTTCCTCCCATAGAAGCTATTATATTTAATCAAGAGAACATAATGCGTTTGCAATCACTAGATCATGTTGCTTATAATGAAAACCTTAGAAAAAGGGTTCCTACTGATGTTCCAGTTGATAGAATCTCTGAACTGAATGATGATTTTTCTATTCAAAACAATGGGTTAGGCTTTACTCTTGAGCAAAGGCTCATGACCTTCTGTCAAAAGAATACTTACAATGATGAATTGATTGTGCAATACAAGGGGCTAAGGGAGGAACCCATACCTCCCGAGCTTGATCTTGGGGACATTTGTCCTATTAAATTTAGCCATTTTGATTACTTATGCTTTCCACAAAGAAAACTTGCTGCTAAACGTAGGGGATATGAGATGAGCTTTCGCGATTTACCTTAGCATTATGGCAATACCTAGATCTATTCTTGTTTTATGCCTAGCTAGGGGCGTTAAACGATAGCGTTTGTTGGGATGATTTTTCGTGTGTTGTTTGCTTATTTTGATGAATCTATGAGTAGTATCGGGGGGTATGAATCATAGAGAAGTTGGAATACCATGGGTTTAACACCAATATAAATAAATAATGAGTTCATTATAGTACCTTAAAGTGGTGGTTTGTTTTCTTATACTAACGGAGCTCATGAGATTTTTTGTTAAGTTTTGTGTTGTGAAGTTTTCAAGTTTTTGGGTAAGGATTTGATGGACTATGGAACAACGATTGGAAAGAGCCTAAGCTTGGGGATGCCCAAGGCACTCCAAGGTATAATTCAAGGACAACCAAAAGCCTAAGCATGGGGATGCCCCGGGAAGGCATCCCCTCTTTCATCTTCGTCTATCGGTAACTTTACTTGAGACTATATTTTTGTTCACCACATAATATGTGTTTTGCTTGGGGCGTCATGTATAATTTGAGTCTTTGCTTTTTAGTTTACCACAATCATCCTTGCTGGACACACCTTTTGAGAGAGATACACATGAATCGGAATTTATTAGAATACTCTATGTGCTTCACTTATATCTTTTGAGCTAGATAGTTTTGCTCTAGTGCCTCACTTATATCTTTTTAGAGCACAGTGGTGGTTTTTATTTTATAGAAATTATTGATCTCTCATGCTTCACTTATATTATTTTGAGAGTCTTTTAGAACAACATGGTAATTTGCTTTGGTTATAAAATTAGTCCTAATATGATAGGCATCCAAGATGAGTATAATAAAAACTTTCATATAAAGTGCATTGAATATTATGAGAAGTTTGATACTTGATGATTGTTTTGAGATATGAACATGGTGATATTAGAGTCATGCTAGTAGAGTAGTTGTGAATTTGAGAAATACCTGTGTTGAGGTTTGCAAGTCCCGTAGCATGCATGTATGGTAACCGTTGTGTGACAAATTTGAAGCATGAGGTATTTCATTGATTATCATCCTTTGTGTGGAGGTCGGGATCGCGCGATGGTTAACTCCTACCAACCCTTCCCCTAGGAGCATGCGTGTAGTACTTTGTTTTGATGACTTGTAGATTTTTGCAATAAGTATGTGAGTTCTTTATGACTAATGTTGAGTCCATGGATTATATGCACTCTCACCCTTCCACCATTGCTAGCCTCTCTTGTACCGCGCAACTTTCGCCGGTACCATACACCCACCATATACCTTCCTCAAAACAGCCACCATACCTACCTATCATGGCATTTCCATAGCCATTCCGAGATATATTGCCATGCAACTTTCCACCTTTTCGTTCATATGACACGCTTCATCATGTCATATTGCCATGCATGATCATGTAGTTGATATCATATTTCTGGCTAGGCCACCATGCATAATTTTTCATACATGTCAATCTTGATTCATTGCACATCCGGGTACACCACCGGAGGCATTCATATAGAGACATACTTTGTTCTAGTATCGAGTTGTAAGTAAATAAAAGTATGATGATCATCATTATTAGAGCATTGTCCCAAAGAAAAAAAAGAGAAGAAAGGCCAAAGAAAAAATAAAGGCCCAAAAAAGGAGAAAAAAAAGAAAAAAAAGGGACAATGCTACTATCTTTTCCACACTTGTGCTTCAAAGTAGCACCATGATCTTCATGATAGAGAGTCTCTTGTTTTGTCACTTTCATATACTAGTGGGAATTTTCATTATAGAACTTGGCTTGTATATTCCAACGATGGGCTTCCTCAAATGCCCTAGGTCTTCGTGAGCAAGCAAGTTGAATTCACACCCACTTAGTTTCTTTTGTTGAGCTTTCATACATTTATAGCTCTAGTGCATCAGTTGCATTGCAAGCCCTACTCAGTCACATTGATATCTATTAATGGGCATCTCCATAGCTCATTGATACGCCTAGTTGATGTGAGACCATCTTCCTCTTTTGTCTTCTCCACAACCACCACTCTATTCCACCTATAGTGCTATATCCATGGCTCACGCTCATGTATTGCGTAAAATTTGAAAAAGTTTGAAAAAAGATAAAGTATGAAACAATTGCTTGGCTGAAACCGATGTTGTGCATGATTTGAGTATTTTTTATGATGAAGATGGAGCATAGCCAAACTATATGACTTTGTAGGGATGAACTTTCTTTGGCCATGTTATTTTGAGAAGACATAATTGCTTTGTTAGTATGCTTGAAGTATTATTATTCTTATGTCAATATATACTTTTTTTTGAATCTTTCGGATCTGAACATTCATGCCACAATAAAGAAAATTACATTGAGAATTATGTTGGGTAGCATTCCACATAAAAAATTCTATTTTTATCATTTACCTACTCGAGGACGAGCAGGAATTAAGCTTGGGGATGCTTGATACGTCTCCAACGTATCTATATTATTATTGTTCCATGTTATTATATTATTTGTTTTGGATGTTTAATGGGCTTTATTATACACTTTTATATTATTTTTGGGACTAACATATTAACCCAAGGCCCAGTGCAAATTGCAGTTATTTTGCCTATTTTAGTGTTTTGCAGGAAAGGAATATCAAACGGAGTCCAAACAGAATGAAACCTTCAGGAGAGTCATTTTTGGAACAAATGCAACACAGAAGACTTGGAGTACATGTGAGGGAAGAAATGAGGCGGCCACGAGGGAAAGGGGCGCGCCCAGGGAGGGTAGGCGCGCCCCCACCCTCGTGGGCCACATGTTGCTCCACCGACGTCCCTCTTCCTCCTATATATACCCATGTACCCTGAAAACATCCGAGAGCACCACAAAACCCTAATTCCACCACCGCAACCTTTTGTACCCGTGAGATCCCATCTTGGAACCTGTTTCGGAGCTCCACCTGAGGGGGAATCGATCACAGAGGACTTCTACATCAACAACGTAGCCTCTCCGATGAGTTGTGAGTAGTTTACCACAGACCTTCGGGTCCATAGTTATTATCTAGATGGCTTCTTCCCTCTCTTTGGATCTCAATACAAAGTTCTCCTCGATCTTCTTGAAGATCTATTCAATGTAATTCATTTTGCGGTGTTGATACGTCCAAAACGCATCTATAATTTCTGCTTGCTCCATGCCTCTTTTGTGTGATATTGCTATGATATTTATGCACTTCCATACACTTTTGATCATATTTGGACTAACCTAATAACTCAGTGCACCACAGTGCCAGTTCCTGTTTTCTGCTGTTTTTCTATTTCAGGTTTCCCCCATATTAAAAGTGCCCAAAAAATTCCGGAAAAAATACAGGAAAAATTAGCGTACAGGAAGCTTCGAGAAAAACCAAAGCAGGGCCAGAGGGGAGCCAGGGGTGGCCCAGGCGGCCACCCGGCGCGGCCCCACCCCTGGCCGCGCCTGGGGGGCGCCTGGGGCCTCCTCTCCGCCTCTGGTGACCCCCCTTCGCATATATATTCCTCATGTTCCGAAACCCTCGAGGACGGAACCCTTTTTCGCGATCTCGCCTCTTTTCCACCGCCGTCGCGCTTCCAAGATCGGGAGCATCAGGAGAACTCTTCTCGGCACCCTGCCGGAGGGGAGAACCACCACCGGGAGCTTCTCCACCACCATGGATGCTTCCCGGATGAGTCGTGAGTAGTCCACCTTGGACCATGGGTCCATGACCAGTAGCTATGTGATGTTCTCCTCCCCTCTTTGTTCTTCATGGTTTAGACCTCGTGAGCTGCCCTACATGATCGAGGCACATATGTAATCTTTATGCTGTTGCTCTACTGAGTTTGCTGGGATCCGATGGATTATGAGAAGATATTTAGACTGTGTGTGAGTAATATATTTGATTCACCTCTTTTATATTTATGTTCTTGAGTAATTCTTGCATGTTCTCCGTTGCTGTTTATTGCTTTGGCCGAGTAGTAGGTAGTAACTCCAAGAGGGAGCGTTATGCTTGATTGTGGGTTCATGCCCCTTGATGACTAGTTTGAGTGACAGAAACATGAGTCTAGGGGATGTGCTGTTGCCACAAGGGGGAAAACAACGGTGCTTGTACTTGCGAGTGCAAGGATTGTTTACTTTACGCAAAGTTCTTTTAATGCAGTTGTCTGTTGCTTTGAGTTTACACTTTGGGTGGGATTCGCAACTTAATACCAGCGAGATGTTCTGGATAGATATCTCAAGGTGGATGATTAGTAGTAGATGCAGATGGATTTCGGTCTACTTGCCTTGGCATACCGCCCATGCTTTTGAGCCTCTACCTTTCCTTGCAGCATAGTTAGCATTGGTTTGCGCACATAATCCTGTCAATTGCCTAGCTGTAATTTGTTTACCTCGCTTTGCTGTTTTATCTTCTTTTGGGAGAGAGACATCACTAGTGAACATCATGGGACCCCGGTCCATATTACCACCATTGATCACACCCGCTATTTACTTCTTGTTCTTATTTCCTAGTTGTAGTCATACCTATCATTATTATCTCTTGTGTTTGATCCTTTGTAAACGACAAGGCCGGAGGGATTGACAACCTCTCTGTACTCGTTAGGAGCAAAGTTATTTGTATCTGTGTGCAGGTCCTGTCAACCGCTAATTTTCTGGCGCCGTTGACACCTTCTTGTCGACCCTCGGAGTCTCACGGGATTCGATCCTTGGTACCTTTGCCAAGGGAAACTTGCTGCTACGCTACATCTCAAACCTTCCACTTGGGGTAGCCAATGAGGGGCGAGAAGCCATCAAGCAAAGTTTCTGGCGCCGTTGCCGGGGACTCCACTCTTCAAGATAGGGGAGTTGCACGCTATCTTTTATCTTTGCTTTTTAGTCTTGTTAGTTTACCTTTCAGTTTTTGCTTTAGTGTCCCTTACCAAAAATCACAAAAAAATTATTTGCTTTTCTGTTAGTAGTCCTTTCTGTTTAGTCAAGCATGTTAGGATTTGGTGCTTTGAGGGAATCAGAAGTTCTAGATTTCCATCAAAAGGATGGAGAAAATATGAAGAAGGCATGGGACAGAATTTCTAACGCACATAGGAGAATTATGCCTTGGATACCTATAAAAATTGTGCTTAGAAATTTTTACCATGGTCTTTTTAAATGGTGTAAACACTCTCTTGATATTATAGCTGAAGGAGATTTCCTAGAGTGTGATGAAGCTAGAGCCCTTGAAATTATACATGGTCTATCTAGTTACTTTGTTTATGATCATAGTTTTGATACTGTCATAGATAGACTTGCTACTATTGAGAAGAGAATGGATGCTCTAGACTTGATGAAGGTAGAGAAACCCAAACCCAATAAGAGAGATATTTTGGAAATAGACAATGATTGGGAGCCTTTTGTTAGGATTATCATCTCTAATCAAGACTTCCTTGCTTATTGTGATATTGGATCTATGGTTTCTACTATGCCAAAAATTGTTCATGATTCTTTAAAATTTAACATGGACAGATTATCATCCTATCATGAACATGCTAATGGAGATATTTCTGAGATCCAAGGAAGAATAAAAGACGTGCCAGTTACATTCCTTAAAGGGATTGCAATGGTTGATTTCTTCATCATGAAGCCAAACCAAGGAAATATAGTGCTTGGAAGGGACTTCCTCCGAGCCGTAAAAGGCTTCATCGATATAGGTAAGGGTCAAATCCACCTACGCGGGAAGGCAAAAGGTACGTACCCCTTTCCTAGAAGGAACAAGAGTGAACTTGTTGAGGAACCATTTGAAGCAATTTATAACTCCGATTATTATGATGACTTTTGATTCCTCCTTTTTGCATCATGCCTAGCTTAAAGGCATAAAAGAAAGCGCTTTTGGGAGGCAGCCCACAACGAATTAGGTTTTATTTTTTCTTTTGTTGTGTCTTGATGTTTGTTACTACAGTAGCATCATCATTGTATCTTTTCTTTTCAGCTTTGTGCCAAGTTTAGCCTCCGATTGCAAGAAAGTTCAAAAGTTGTGACGTGCTGTCCATAAAACTGATTCTGTCCTTGGACAGAAAAAATCGTATAAAATCACCAGATCATCTTTTTGATCTGAATTTTTTTGACAGCGTGATCTCTACAATTGGCTTTCGGTCGTCTGTTCTGAGTTTTTTGATTTGAGTTGCAGAAGTGCCCCGAAAAAATTATTTACTACCTGCTGGTCTGTTTTTCACAGATTCTGTCCTGTTTTGTCTTTTCTTCGCTTTGCAAACCTTGAGCTTGCTTTTTCTTTGCAAAAACCTTTTGGCAATCTTGAGAAACAGTAGCTCTTCAAGATTATCCTTATTTCCAGTAGGGAAAAGTTATTTTATTGAGGGTACTAACCTCGCTAATCAGATTATGATGAGTTATGTATGAAGGGAGTTTTCAAGTGTGCGAGGGAAGATGATAAAAGAAGATTCAGGAGGGTCAAACGCTCAAGCTTGGGGATGCCCCCATGCATCCCCTTCTCCATCAATAATTATCAGTTCGTCTTTCGTTCCACTATAATTATCACTTCATGTGTTATGTGCTATGCTTGGAGCGTCTCGCTCTTAGTTTCCTTTTTAGTTTTCTTTAGCTTTGCTTGCTGTTCATAACTTCTTTGTGTGGGAGAGAAACACGCTCCACTTCAACCTAGAACACAACATAGGATTTTCATGCTTATCTTTGTTGTGTGTGTCCTTTGTCTTTCCATAACTGCTGTCATGTTTAGCTCTTAGTTTTCATGCTTTTCATTTTTAAAGAGCTTTTGTTTAGTTGGTTGTTGAACTCTCTTGAGTTTTCATGTTTATCTTGTTAAGAGAGTTTGCCTGTTGCACTGAGTTGTGTGTCTTAACTTAAAGTAGGTAATTGAGGTTGCTATTTAATTTTAGTAGTAACTTGCAATAGTTTTGAGGTATTGCCATGAGTAATGTCTAAACTTTTGGTGTCAAGAGCTTTAGCCTATTAGTGATAGATGTCGTATTTTGGGCAATCCGTGTTTATTTTCAAAAACCTACAAATAGTTGAGAACTTTAGCTACTAAATGGATCACTAATCTTTGGAGGGATCGAATATTAGACTACACTCACGTACCATGAGTCGAGGATGCGCAAGGATAACCAAACCCCCATACACTCCTCCTCGGGGTACTTGTCTCTTTGTGAACCTCCTAATTAGATTGAGAGTTACCGATAATAAGTGCATGAGTTCTTCGGACTAATGTGAGTATTGGAAAGTTGACACTTCCACCTAGCCATATTTTTCTAGCCTCTTCGGTACCGTGCATTGCCCTTTCTCACCTCGAGAGTTGGCGCATACTTCGCCGGTGCATCCAAATCCTTGGCACGATATGCTCTGTCATCATAAGCCTCATTATATCCTTCCTCAAAACAGCCACCATACCTACCTATCAAGGCATTTCCATAGCCTTTCCGAGATACATTGCCATGCAACATCCATCTTCTCATGACTTGATCTTCATGTCATACATGCTTTTGCTTGATCGATGAGCCGCATGCTAGTTGGGCCTTGCCCTAATCATTTCTACATGACGCGCTAGTATCATTGCATATCCTGCTACACTGGCAGAGGCATACATTTGCATACATCATGATAGTTTCATTTTCTTTATGTTGAGTACTTCTGTAAAGTGTGAAAGATCTTCTATACTTCTTGTAATAAATAGAGTGTTGCCCCTAAAGTGAGGAAAAGATCCCAAAGAGGACAAAATCAAAAGATCCCAAAGAGGACAAATGAGAGTTCAATAGAAAGAGCCATTGAGGCCACAAAAAAAATAAAAAAATAGAAATAAAAAGAGAGAAGGGGGCACACTACTATTCCTTTTGAGAGATCCACACTCGTACTCCATCTTATACCTTGTACTCCATAGAGATTTTCATTCATGCATATAGCTATGTGGGGACCTTCACACTATAGAACTTGGATTGTGTATTCCAATGATGAGCCTCCTCAAAAGAGCTCTAGGTCTTCTTGAGCAAGCAAGTTGGATGCACCCCCACTAGTTCCATTGGAGAGCTTACCTTAGCTCATATGTGCATCCATTGCATGGCAATCCCTACTCCTCACATCATATCTATCATTTGGCTTTCTCTCGCCTATGATTGTCCTCATTGATGTGAGCCTTTCACACCTTTTTTGTCTCCCCCCTTCATCATTTTTCTCTCTTTGCCATCCTAAGTGTTAACTTTCTTGCTTACGCTCATCCATTGCATGAGTGCTCAAAATATCGAAAGGGAGTGGATCATTTTGACTTGTACCTGGCTGACGGTCTGGGGATGAGTCAAGATAAGATTCCAAAGAAGACCAAGTGTGAAACTTTAGTAGATTAAGTTCTCAACAATACAAAAACTATGTTTTACTCTCTCGTATATCCATATCCCCTTTCTTGCACGCAAACACCATTTGGAGACATTCGAGTCACGGACAGCGAGAGCTCTTGCACCTTTATGTTCTTATGTTGCTTGTTACAATGCTAATATAGACTCTTGCTTGTTATGACCTGAATTGAAATACATGCCTTGATTGCTTTACTTAAAAAGTTCTTATATGGTTGATAGCATGTCACCACAGAAATTATGCTTGTTATCATTTACCAACTCGAGGACGAGCAGGAATTAAGCTTGGGGATGTTGATACGTCCAAAACGTATCTATAATTTCTGCTTGCTCCATGCCTCTTTTGTGTGATATTGCTATGATATTTATGCACTTTCATACACTTTTGATCATATTTGGACTAACCTATTAACTCAGTGCACCACAGTGCCTGTTCCTGTTTTCTGCTGTTTTTCTATTTCAGGTTTCCCCCATATTAAAAGTGCCCAAAAAATTCCGGGAAAAATCAGCGTACAGGAAGCTTCGAGAAAAAACAAAGCAGGGCCAGAGGGGAGCCAGGGGTGGCCCAGGCGGCCACCCGGCGCGGCCCCACCCCTGGCCGCGCCTGGGGGGCGCCTGGGGCCTCCTCTCCGCCTCTGGTGACCCCCCTTCGCATATATATTCCTCATGTTCCGAAACCCTCGAGGACGGAACCCTTTTTCGCGATCTCGCCTCTTTTCCACCGCCGTCGCGCTTCCAAGATCGGGAGCATCAGGAGAACTCTTCTCGGCACCCTGCCGGAGGGGAGAACCACCACCGGGAGCTTCTCCACCACCATGGATGCTTCCCGGATGAGTCGTGAGTAGTCCACCTTGGACCATGGGTCCATGACCAGTAGCTATGTGATGTTCTCCTCCCCTCTTTGTTCTTCATGGTTTAGACCTCGTGAGCTGCCCTACATGATCGAGGCACATATGTAATCTTTATGCTGTTGCTCTACTGAGTTTGCTGGGATCCGATGGATTATGAGAAGATATTTAGACTGTGTGTGAGTAATATATTTGATTCACCTCTTTTATATTTATGTTCTTGAGTAATTCTTGCATGTTCTCCGTTGCTGTTTATTGCTTTGGCCGAGTAGTAGGTAGTAACTCCAAGAGGGAACGTTATGCTTGATTGTGGGTTCATGCCCCTTGATGACTAGTTTGAGTGACAGAAACATGAGTCTAGGGGATGTGCTGTTGCCACAAGGGGGAAAACAACGGTGCTTGTACTTGCGAGTGCAAGGATTGTTTACTTTACGCAAAGTTCTTTTAATGCAGTTGTCTGTTGCTTTGAGTTTACACTTTGGGTGGGATTCGCAACTTAATACTAGCGAGATGTTCTGGATAGATATCTCAAGGTGGATGATTAGTAGTAGATGCAGATGGATTTCGGTCTACTTGCCTTGGCGTACCGCCCATGCTTTTGAGCCTCTACCTTTCCTTGCAGCATAGTTAGCATTGGTTTGCGCACATAATCCTGTCAATTGCCTAGCTGTAATTTGTTTACCTCGCTTTGCTGTTTTATCTTCTTTTGGGAGAGAGACATCACTAGTGAACATCATGGGACCCCGGTCCATATTACCACCATTGATCACACCCGCTATTTACTTCTTGTTCTTATTTCCTAGTTGTAGTCATACCTATCATTATTATCTCTTGTGTTTGATCCTTTGTAAACGACAAGGCCGGAGGGATTGACAACCTCTCTGTACTCGTTAGGAGCAAAGTTATTTGTATCTGTGTGCAGGTCCTGTCAACCGCTAATTTTCTGGCGCCGTTGACACCTTCTTGTCGACCCTCGGAGTCTCACGGGATTCGATCCTTGGTACCTTTGCCAAGGGAAACTTGCTGCTACGCTACATCTCAAACCTTCCACTTGGGGTAACCAACGAGGGGCGAGAAGCCATCAGGTGTGTTTGTCGAGATCATGAATTGTTGGTTTATGATCGAGATTATATATGAACAATATTTGATTTTTTTCTGAAATCTTTTATGCATGATTTAAATATCTTTGCAAGTCTCTTCAAATTATTAGTTTGGTTTGGCCTACTAGATTGATCTTTCTTGCAATGGGAGAAGTGCTTAGATTTGGGGTTCAATCTTGCGGTGTCCTTTCCCAGTGACAGCAGGGGCAGCAAGGCATGTATTGTATTGTTGCCATCAAGGATAAAAAGATGGGGTTTATATCATATAGCATGAGTTTATCCCTCTACATCATGTCATCTTGCTTAAAGCGTTACTCTGTTCTTACTTAATACTCGAGATGCATGATGGATAGCGGTCGATGTGTGGAGTAATAGTAGTAGATGCAGAATCATTTTGGTCTACTTATCACAGACGTGATTCCTATATACAATGATCATGCCTAAATCTTCTTATAACTATGCACTTTTCTATCAATTGCTCGACAGTAATTTGTTCATCCACCGTAGAAATCTGCTATCATGAGAGAAGCCACTAGTGAAAAATATGGCCCCTGGGTCTATCTTCCATCATATTAGTTTCTGTCAACTTGCCAAGTTCTGTCGCCGTTGTTTTATTTTGCAATATTTACTTTCAATCTATAAGAAAAATACCAAAAATATTATCTTATTATCTTTATCAGATCTCACTTTTGCAAGTGCCCGAGAAGGGATTGACAACCCCTTTATCGCATTGGTTGCAAGGTTCTTATTTGTTTGTGTAGGTATGAGGGACTCGCGCGTGGTCTCCTACTGGATTGATACCTTGGTTCTCAAAAACTGAGGGAAATACTTACACTATTGTGCTGCATCACCCTTTCCTCTTCGAGGGAAAACAACGCAAGCTCAAGAGGCAGCATATCCGGAAGAAATACTAGGAGTTATTGGTCTAACAGGCCAAGGGAGGGAGCACACCAACCCACGAGGGGCTGGCGTGCCCCAACCTGGCCGCCAGCCCTATCGGGAAGGAAAGAGGGGGCGGCTAAGGCAAGGGATCCTACGGCCCCCTCCTGCCATCTCCTCCACCCCTAGGAAGGAAAGGGGGGGGGAGTGATACGTCTCCAATGTATATATAATTTTTTATTCTTCCATGCTATTATATTATCTGTTTTGGATGTTTTATATGCATTAATATGTTATTTTATATTATTTTTGGGACTAACTTATTAACCTAGAGCCCAATGTCAGTTTATGTTTTTTCCTTGTTTTTGAGTTTTGCAGAAAAGGAATATCAAACGGAGTCCAAACGAGCTGGAAATTTACGGTGATTTTTTATGGACCAGAAGAAGCCCACGGAGCATCGGAGATGGACCAGAAGCGGCAAGGGTGGAGGGTGCCCCTGTCTTGCCACTGCTTCGTGGACCCCCCCTGACTTGTTTTCGTCGCCAAAAAATCTTATAAATAGGGAAAACCCCGAAAAGAAACCTAGATCGAGAGTTCCGCCATCGCAAGCCTCTGTAGCCATGAAAAGCCAATCGGGAGCCCATTCCGGCACCCTGCTAGAGGGGAAAACCATCATCGGTGGCCATCATCATTATCCCGGCGGTCTCCATGATGAGGAGGGAGTAGTTCACCCTCGGGGCTGAGGGTTTGTACGAGTAGCTATGTGTTTTTATCTCTCTCACACATGTTCTTGATTTGGGAAGATCTTGATGTACCGCGAGCTTTGTTACTATAGTTGAATCATATGGTGTTTCTCTCCCTCTCTACCTTGTGATGAATTGAGTCTTTTCTAGTGAGGTTTTGTTATGTCGGATTGAATCTTTGGATATGAGAGCACTTCATGTATGTCTTGTGATAGGATATCCGTGGTGACAATGGGATGTTCTATTGATCCACTTGATGTATGTCTTGGTTATCAACTTGCGAATTCCCATGGTGACATTGGGGTAATCTATGCATAGGGGTTGGTACGTGTTTTCGTATTCTTTTCTCCGATAGAAATCTCGGGATGCTCTTGAAGTTCTTTGTGTTGGATTGAATATTATGAATCTGAAATTGTGTGATGCACATCGTATAATTAGCCCACGGATACTTGTGGTGACATTGGAGTTTCCAAGTGACATTAGGGTTGATTGATGTGTGTCACGTGGTTTTAATTTAGTACGAACTCTTGGATTGTTTGTGGCACTTATAGGAATAGCCCAAAAGATCGATCAGAAATAATAACTTTGAGGTGGTTTCGTACCCTACAAGCAATTTCATCTTATGTTCTCCGCGATAGGAACTTTTGGAGTGATTCTTGTTTGCATGTTGAGGGATTATTATATGATCCAATTATGTTATCATTGTTGAGAGAACTTGCACTAGTGAAAGTATGAACCCTAGGCCTTGTTTCCACACATTGCAATACCGTTTTACTCACGTTTCCTACTTGCTACCTTACTGTTTTTATATTTTCATATTACAAAAACATATATCTACCATCCATATTACACTTGTATCACCACTTCTTCGCCGAACTGGTGCACATATACAATTTACCATTGTATTGGATGTTTTGGGGACACAAGAGACTTTTTATTATTTGGTTGCAAGGGTTGTTTGGGAGAGACCATCTTCATCCTACGCCTCCCACGGATTGATAAACATTAGGTCATCCACTTGAGTGAAATTTGCTACTGTCCTACAAAACTCTATGCTTGGAGGCCCAACACGAGTCTACAAGAAGAAGGTTGCATAGTAGACATCAAGCTCTTTTCTGGCGCTGTTGCTGGGGACTTGAGTGCTTGAAGGTATATCTTTAGATCTTGCAATTGCATATTTTAGTTTTGTGTTTTATCGCTAGTTTGGTTTTTAAAAGAAAGCTACGAAAAATGGAATTGAGGTTGCCTCATATTATTCATCTCTTTAATATCCTTCGTGAAAATGATGGAAAGGAAAATTGTGCTCAATTGATAGAAGAAGTCAATAAAATGTTTGGTACTAAATTTTTGAATGATGAGCATGATTGCAATGTTGTTAGTATGAATTCATTGAATATCCATGATGCTAATGGTATGCAAAACCACAAGCTTGGGGATGCTATGTTTGATGAAGATGATATTTTTAGTCCCCCAAGTTTTGATGAGCAAATTTATTATGATGAAAGCATGCCTCCTATTTATGATGATTATTGTGATGACATGTATGCTATAAAGAAAATGATAACCATGAAACTTGTCATCATGATTTTAATGCTCAAATAGATTATGCCAATCAAGTGTCACATGATAGTTATTTTGTCGAGTTTACTCCCACAACTATTCATGAGAATAAATTTGCTGATGTGGAGAGTAATACAATTTCTATGCTTATGGATCATGAAAATAATGCTTTATGTGATGGTTATATTGTTGGACTAGATGATACCCCGCATATTGTTACGGGAATTGTAGCAAGGATAATGGGATATGTTAGACAAATTAAATATAAATAATTTGGATATACTTGTTAGCCATACCATTTCTTGGCTAAAATAAAACCATTTCATGAGATTAAAAAATGTACAACTGGCTAGAAAAATACATAACATTTCCTTTAAAAAAATTAACATTGGTGATTTCAGTTCCACTAACAAATTATCATGGCCCCGCCAACCATTTATGCATGGAAAACATCTTGCCCGCAATGTTTATCCACTGGAATTTTGGCAACTTTCAAACAATATGTATCTTGTTTCATTGTAATATTTTTAGGTTCATGCAAGACTAATGCGAATTGGATGGAAAAATAGGCTGACCTTCCTTCAACTATTTTTGTATCATCTTCCATCAACTATTCAGACCTATACTCGTCAACACTCTTCGGTGCGCATATATGTGGAAGTAACTCACAACATTAAAACATGAGAAGGATTGGAAGAGAACTAATCCATACAAAAGCTTTTTTACACCGTAATCTAGACAAAAGTAACCTGCAACATCAATATATTTTGATTATTCTGGAATATGTTCAGAACACATCAGTAATTTAAAATAGAAGATAACACCACCTGAACTATCAAATGCTTAATACAGAAATGGCAAATTGTGGGGCTGGTTTTGATCCAGGGCTTCAAAGTTTGTTTTGATTTGAAGCCATTCAGTAAGCATGATCGGTACTAAAGGTTTAGAGATGCCAAATTAATTAGTTGAAAAGAAAGGTTTCTACTCTAGAAACATTAACAAAAACTTTATTTGCATAATTAAAAACAGCTCTAGAAACTACAAATGTTCTGGGAATAGAGGCTAATAATGGCCTTGGAAAGCATGGAACAAATAAAACTACAAATGGATGAATGTACGAAAATCAGTTTAGTATGCAAGGACAAAATAATGGTACGGGGTACTTAATCTTGGTAGGGTGAGATGATTTATCGTATGGGCCATCGAGATGGATCCCAAATAAACCGTTTCTTACTTGTAAAAATGTGGGCAGGAAATCGGGTATATAATTTTACACATTTTTAACAGAATAACCCCATCTTAGTTCTGGGACTGCTCCCTCACCGTGGGGAGCAGTGAGACCAGCCGTGAATCATTCAAGCAAATTTATACCTACAATATATATGCAAGGTCAAGTTACCTATGTGGTGACACTAATTTAAGTACTTTATGAGGCAAGCAAAGCCTGAGATTAAAGAACGCCTATTCTTACTCTGTCACTGCAAGAGCCGACACGCTGGATGGCTCATCGGGCTCCACGCTGTAGCAAAGGAAGGACGGGCTGGACGACACATAGTAACAAGATCCATGGAGGAGATGTGACAGGCGCGCGATGGGTGTGGAGGGCATCATCGGCTGCCGGCCGAAGCCGATTATGGCCGTCGGGAAGTAGATGGCCCGGAGAAACCGATGTGCAGCACCGAGAAGTGCTGCTCGTGCCGTCGACACGCTGCAGGTTTTTCGGTGGCGCTGTCCTGACACTGCTCCGTGGCCGGGCGAAGCCGATGCCGGGGACGCGTAGTAGGCGTGGACCGGCACCATCCATGAGTGGTGCGCAACATCAAACTCTATCTTTGCTGATGTGGTTGTGCACAAAATAGCTCGAAGGAAACTGCAGAGTAAAACAACCGTGTTAGATGCCGACTAAAATAGGAGGATCCTATAAAAATATGGTGGAGAGGTGATGGTAATATGAATCGGTACAATGCGTCTATGCTTCTCGACTGCTCGTCTGAATAGTCAACGACTCGTCGCTTCAGTTACCAAGGCATATAGCCACGTATAAAAGAAAAGAACCGGCGAAAAAAATTCACCACCCAATGTGGAATCATCTACAGTCTATAGGGAAAACATGCAATGGCTAAAAGGATAAAAAAATTGATGATGTGGCTGATTAGCTGAGGTGCATGGCTGCATGTTGGAATCATCTACAGTCTATAGGGAAAACATGCAATGTCTGAAAGGATAAAAAATTGATGATGTGGCTGATTAGATGAGGTGGATGGCTGCATGTTGGAATCATCTACAGTCTATAGGGAAAACATGCAATGGCTGAAAGGATAATTTTTTTGATGATTGATACGTCTCCAACGTATCTATAATTTTTTATTGTTCCATGCTATTATTATCTGTTTTGGATGTTTAATGGGCTTTATTATACGCTTTTATATTATTTTTGGGACTAACCTACTAACCCAAGGCCCAGCGCAAATTGTTGTTTTTTTGCCTATTTCAGTGTTCCGCACAAAAGGAATATAAAACAGAGTCCAAATGGAATGAAACCTTCGGGAGGATCGTTTTTGGAACAAATACAACACAGAAGACTTGGAGTACACGCCAGGGAAACCACGGGGTGGCGACGAGGCAGGGGGCACGCCCCCCACCGTCGTGGCCCCCCTGTGAATCCACTGACGTGCCTCTTCCTCCTATATATACCCATATACCCTGAAAACATCCGAGAGCACCACGAAACCCTAATTCCACCGGCACAACCTTCTGTACCCGTGAGATCCCATCTTGGGGCCTGTTCCGGAGCTCCACCGGAGGGGGAATCAATCACGGAGGGCTTTTACATCAACACCATAGCCGCTCTGATGAGTTGTGAGTAGTTTAACACAGACCTTCGGGTTCATAGTTATTAGCTAGATGGATTCTTCTCTCTCTTTGGATCTCAATACAAAGTTCTCATCGATATTCTTGGAGATCTATTCGATGTAATTCTTTTTGCGATGTGTTTGTCGAGATTCGATGAATTGTGGGTTTATGATCAAGATTATCTATGAACAATATTTGATACTTCTCTGAAATCTTTTATGCATGATTTAAATATCTTTGCAAGTCTCTTCAAATTATCAGTCTGGTTTGGCCTACTAGATTGATCTTTCTTGCAATGGGAGAAGTGCTTAGCTTTGGGTTCAATCTTGCGGTGTCCTTTCAAAGTGACAGCAGGGGCAGCAAGGCACATATTGTATTGTTGCCATTGAGGATAAAAAGATGGGGTTTATATCCTATTGCATGAGTTTATCCCTCTACATCATGTCATCTTGCTTAAAGCGTTACTCTGTTATTATGAACTTAATACTCTAGATGCATGCTGGATAGCGGTCGATGTGTGGAGTAATAGTAGTAGATGCAGAATCGTTTCGGTCTACTTGTCACGGACGTGATGCCTATATACAATGATCATGCATAGATATTCTCATAATTATGCGCTTTTCTATCAATTGCTCGACAGTAATTTGTTCACCCACCATAGAAATCTCATATCTTGAGAGAAGTCACTAGCGAACCTATGGCCCCTGGGTCTATCTTCTATCATATTAATCTTCCATCAACTATTTATCTTTAATTTACTTTTACTTTGCAATCTTTACTTTCAATCAATAATACAAAATACCAAAAAAATATATCTTATTATCTCTTCCAGATCTCACTTTTGCAAGTGGCCGAGAAGGGATTGACAACCCCTTTATCGTGTTGGTTGCAAGGTTCTTATTTGTTTGTGTAGGTACGAGGGACTCGCGTGTAGTCTCCTACTGGATTGATACATTGGTTCTCAAAAACTGAGGGAAATACTTACGCTACTATGCTGCATCACCCTTTCCTCTTCAAGGGAAAAACAACGCAAGCTCAAGAGGTAGCAAGAAGAATTTTTGGCGCTGTTGCCGGGGAGATCTACGCAAAATTCATATACTAAGTACCCATCACAAACTCTTATCTCTCGCATTACATTATTTGCCATTTGCCTCTCGTTTTCTTCTCCCCCACTTCACCTTTGCCGTTTTATTCGCCCTTTTTCCATTCGCCTTTTTGTTTGCTTGTGTTGACACGTGCCTTCTTATAGCTTGCATCTCTGCTTGCTAAATTATGGATCCTCATCCACTTGCTAATCTTTTTAAGAGATCCAATTATGATGAACCAATTACTAGTGAGCTGCATGCACTAGATTAGCTTTATGAGGTTTTGCTTGAAATTCGTGAATCTAAAAATTGTGATGAAGTGTTGAAAGAAGAAAATTATGAAGTGATTCACGATAGCTCTTTTAATGAAAAACATGATTGCAATGATACTATTGTAAATTCCATTAATGTCAATTGTGCTAATGATAGGCAACCCTAAGCTAGGTGATGCTTATTTTGCTATGCCCACTACTTGTTGCAATGGCCATGATTGGGGTGATGCTTCTTACGATCTTGAAAACATTTTTAAGCCCCATTATATATATGAGATTGATAATAATGTTTGCAATAATATTGAAAGTGGGTTTGGAAGAGTGTCAACTTTAGATCCCACATATTTGGAGAATTTTCAATCTTATGATTTTTTTGATAAAAGTGGGTTTGGTGAGGTCATGACTTTAGTTAATGTTAATCCCACTATTTTGGAAGAGTGTCAACTTCGCATGCATGTGTATCGTGTTGAGAATATGTTATGTGATAGCTATACTGTTAGATTTTCTTATGATCCTACATGCAATTATTATGAGAGAGGAAAATATGGTTGTAGAAATTTTCATGTTACTAAATTACCTCTTGATATGTTGAGATTGCTATTGTTTCTTTCTTCTTCCTTGCATATGCTAGATCTTGCTTGTCTTGCTAATTTGTTTTCCTGTAAAATGCCTATGCATAGGAAGTATGTTAGACTTAGATGTGATTTTCACATGCTATATGATGCTCTCTTTGTGCTTCAATTCTTATCTTTCATGGTAATCCATAAAATCCAATCTGACCTTAAGCCTCTAATCCAACAGTGATGTGGTGGTGGAGCAGAGTCGAGATGATGTGATCCAACCGTCCAAGGGGGGTTCGAGGCGGACTGCCCAACTTGTGTGTGGCGGCACAAGGAATCGGGGCCACACAAGGGAGGTAAAACGTGGATCTCTCCAGCCTAAGAGCCACGACAGTGGCGGCGCACCACATGTTCATCGGTCAGTAGAGATAAGGAGAGACAGGGGAGGAGGTCTCATCAAGGAGGAGAGCGCCCAGAGCGACATGACAACCAGATGCGCCGCCAAATTGCATACTCTCCTTCTCCCTTCCCGCAACTGGAATTTCAGCGGAGCACGACGGGACAAACTGGGAGAGAGACGCGAGGTGGGGGAGGGGAGGGGCGGTTTCCCTTGCTTGCTGTGTTTTTCTCGAGGGGCCCTCGTCTCTTCTCTTCCAGCCCACGAAGGCCTACGTGCGGGTGATGGCCCAATCAACCATGCGGCCCCAATTTTGCCACGGGAGCAGCTGCCCACCAGTTCAGTCGCGTGAAGTGTCGCATGTGATTTTACGACCGAAAAATCTAGAAGGGAAGATCTAATGGTTGTGAGTGCTAATGGCCTGAGAGAGCTCCTATGGTGCACAGTTATAATGTCTTTAAATGTGAGCATCATTGAATTCTCAAGCCTATCTTAATGGCTATAAAAAAGAGCATGTTGGGAGGCAACCCAATTTTAGTTTATTTGCTTTTAATTCTGTTTAGTAATAAATAAATCATATAGCTTCTGGTTACAGGTGGTTTTGTGATTTAATTAGTATTTGTGCCATGTAGAACCTTTGGGAAGACTTGGGTGAAGTCTTTGCGATCTTGCTGTAAAAAACAAAAACTTTTGCACTCACGAGATTTGCTGCCATTTTTTTACTGGAGAGTGCTTTTAAGTTGATTATTTTTGCAGATGATTAATAGACAAATTCCTCACGTCCACCAATTTATTTCAGAAAATTTAGAGTTACAGAAGTATTCAAAAGTTACAGATTGCTACAGACTGTTCTGTTTTTGGTAGATTATGTTTTTCATGTGTTGTTTACTTATTTTGATGAATCTATGAGTAGCATCGGGGGGTATGAACCATAGAGTAGTTGGAATATAGTAGGTTTAACACCAATATAAATAAAGAATGAGTTCATAACAATACCTTAAAGTGGTGGTTTGTTTTCTTATACTAACGGAGCTCACGAGATTTTTGCTAAGTTTTGTGTTGTGAAGTTTTCAAGTTTTTGGGTAAGGATTTGATGGAATATAGAACAAGGAGTGGCAAGAGCCTAAGCTTGGGGATGCCCAAGGCGCCCCAAGGTAAAATTCAAGGACAACCAAAAGCCTAAGCTTGGGGATGCCCCGGGAAGGCATCCCCTCTTTCGTCTTCGTCTATCGGTAACTTTACTTGAGACTATATTTTTATTCACCACATGATATGTGTTTTGCTTGGAGCATCATGTATGATTTGAGTCTTTGCTTTTTAGTTTACCACAATCATCCTTGCTGTAGACACCTTTTGAGAGAGATACACATGAATCGGAATTTATTAGAATACTCTATGTGCCTCACTTATATCTTTTGAGCTAGATAGTTTTGCTATAGTGCTTCACTTATATCTTTTTAGAGCACGGTGGTGGTTTCATTTTATAGAAATTATTGATCTCTCATGCTTCACTTATATTATTTTGAGAGTCTTTTAGAACAGCATGGTAATTTGCTTTGGTTATAAAATTAGTCCTAATATGACTGGCATCCAAGATGGGTATAATAAAAACTTTCATATCAAGTGCATTGAATATTATGAGAAGTTTGATACTTGATGATTGTTTTGAGATATGAGGATGGTGATATTAGATTCATGCTAGTGGAGTATTTGTGAATTCAAGAAACACTTGTGTTAAAGTTTATGATTCCCGTAGCATGCACGTATGTTGAACCGTTATGTGATGAAGTTGGAGCATGATTTATTTATTGATTGTCATCCTTTGTGTGGAGGTCGGGATCGCGCAATGGTTAACTCCTACCACCCCCCTAGGAGCATGCGTTGAATACTTTTTTTGATGACTTGTAGATTTTTGCAATAAGTATATGAGTTCTTTATGACTAATGTTGAGTTCATGGATTATACGCACTCTCACCCTTCCACCATTGCTAGCCTCTCTAGTACCGCGCAACTTTCGCTGGTAGCATACACCCACCATATACCTTCCTCAAAACAGCCACCATACCTTCCTATTATGGCATTTCCATAGCCATACCGAGATATATTGCCATGCAACTTTCCACTGTTCAGTTTATTATGACATGCTTCATCATTGTCATATTGCCATGCATGATCATGTAGTTGACATCGTATTTGTGGCAAGGCCACCGTGCATAATTTTTCATAAATGTCACTCTTGATTCATTGCACATCCCGGTACACCACCGGAGGCATTCATATAGAGTCATATTTTGTTCTAGCTTCGACCTGTAATCTTTGAGCTGTAAGTAAATAAAAGTGTGATGATCTTCATTACTAGAGCATTGTCCCAGTGAGGAAAGCATGATGGAGACTATGATTCCCCCGCAAGTCGGGATGAGACTCCGGACGAAAGAAAAAGAAAAGGGAAAAGAAAAAAAAGGCCATAAAAAGGGGAGAAAAGGCCCAAATAGAGAAAGAGAAAGAAAAAAAGAGAAGAAAAATGAGAGATTAATAGAGAAGGGACAATGCTACTATCCTTTTTCCACACTTGTGCTTCAAAGTAGCACCATGATCTTCATGATAGAGAGTCTCTTGTTTTGTCACTTTCATATACTAGTGGGAATTTTCATTATAGAACTTGGCTTGTATATTCCAATGATGGACTTCCTCAAAATGCCCTAGGTCTTCGTGAGCAACCAAGTTGGATCCACACCCAGTTAGTTTCTTTTGTTGAGCTTTCATACACTTATAGCTCTAGTGCATCCGTTGCATGGCAATCCCTACTCACTCACATTAATATCTATTGATGGTCATCTCCATAGCCCATTGATACGCCTAGTTGATGTGGGACTATCTTCCTTTTTGTCTTCTCCACAACCACCACTATATTCCACCTATAGTGCTATATCCATGGCTCACGCTCATGTATTGCGTGAAAGTTGAAAAATTTGAAAAATTGAAGTGTGAAACAATTGCTTGGCTGAAACCGGGGTTGTGCATGATTTAAATATTTTGTGTGATGAAGATAGAGCATAGCCAGACTATATGATTTTGTAGGGATAACTTTCTTTGGCCATGTTATTTTGAGAAGACATAATTGCTTTGTTAGTATGCTTGAAGTATTAATATTCTTATGACATTATTAAACTTTTGTCTTGAATCTTTCGGATCTGAACATTCATGCCACAATAAAGAAAATTACATTAGGAATTATGTTGGGTAGCATTCCACATCAAAAATTCCGTTTTTATCATTTACCTACTCGAGGACGAGCAGGAATTAAGCTTGGGGATGCTTGATACGTCTCCAACGTATCTATAACTTTTGATTGTTCCATGCTATTATATTATATGTTTTGGATGTTTAATGGGCTTTATTATGCACTTTTATATTATTTTTAGGACTAACCTACTAACCCAAGGCCAGTGCAAATTGCTGTTTTTTTTGCCTATTTCAGTGTTTCGCAGAAAAGGAATATCAAACAGAGTCCAAATGGAATGAAACCTTCGGGAGGATCATTTTTAGAACAAATACAACACAGAAGACTTGGAGTACACGCCAAGGAAGCCACAAGGCAGGGGGCGCACCCCCACCCACGTGGGCCCCCATGACTCCACCGACATGCCTCTTCCTCCTATATATACCCATATACCCTGAAAACATCTAAGAGCACCACGAAACCTCAATTCCACCACCGCAACCTTCTGTACCAGTGAGATCCCATCTTGGGGCCTGTTCTGGAGCTCCACCGGAGGGGGAATCGATCATGGAGGGCTTCTACATCAACACCATAGCCTCTCCGATGAGTTGTGAGTAGTTTACCACAGACCTTCGGGTCCATAGTTATTAGCTAGATGACTTCTTCTCTCTCTTTGGATCTCAATACAAAGTTCTCCTTGATCTTCTTGGAGATCTATTCGATGTAATTCTTTTTGCGGTGTGCTTGTCGAGATCCGATGAATTGTGGGTTTATGATCAAGATTATCTATGAACAATATTTGATTCTTCTCTGAAATCTTTTATGCATGATTTAAATATCTTTGCAAGTCTCTCCGAATTATCAGTTTGGTTCTGCCTACTAGATTGATCTTTCTTGCAATGGGAGAAGTGCTTAGCTTTGGGTTCAATCTTGCGGTGTCCTTTCCCAGTGACAGCAGGGGTAGCAATGCACATATTGTATTGTTGCCATTGATGTCTACTACGCAACCTTCTTCTTGTAGTCGTTATTGGGCCTCCAAGTGCAGAGGTTTGTAGGACAGTAGCAAATTTCCCTCAAGTGGATGACCTAAGGTTTATCAATCCATGGGAGGCGTAGGATGAAGATGGTCTCTCTCAAACAACCGTGCAACCAAATAACAAAGAGTCTCTTCTGTCCCCAACACACCCAATACAATGGTAAATTGTATAGGTGCACTAGTTCGACGGAGAGATGGTGATACAAGTGCAATATGGATGGTAGATATAGGTTTTTGTAATAAGAAAATATAAAAACAAGAAGGTAGCAAGTGGTGAAAGTGAACATAAACGGTAGTGCAATGCTAGGAAACAAGGCCTAGGGTTCATACTTTCACTAGTGCAAGTTCTCTCAACAATAATAACATAATTAGATCATATAACAATCCCTCAACATGCAACAAAGAGTCACTCCAAAGTCACTAATAGCGGAGAACAAATGAAGAGATTATGGTAGGGTACGAAACCACCTCAAAGTTATTATTTCCGATCGATCTATTCAAGAGTCTGTAGTAAAATAACACGAAGCTATTTTTTCCGTTCAATCTATCCTAGAGTTCGTACCAGAATAACACCTTAAGACACAAATCAACCAAAACCCTAATGTCACCTAGATACTCCATTGTCACCTCAAGTATCCGTGGGTATGATTATACGATATGCATCACACAATCTCAGATTCATCTATTCAACCAACACAAAGAACTTCAAAGAGTGCCCCAAAGTTTCTACCGGAAAGTCAAGACGAAAACGTGTGCCAACCCCTATGTATAGATTCCCAAGGTCACGGAACCCGCAAGTTGATCACCAAAACATACATCAAGTAGATCACGTGATATCCCATTGTCACCACAGATAAGCACATGCAAGACATACGTCAAGTGTTCTCAAATCCTTAAAGACTCAATCCGATAAGATAACTTCAAAGGGAAAACTCAATCCATTACAAGAAGGTAGAGGGGGAGAAACATCATAAGATCCAACTATAATATCAAAGCTCGCGATACATCAAGATCGTGCCATCTCAAGAACATGAGAGAGAGAGAGAGAGAGATCAAACACATAGCTACTAGTACATACCCTCAGCCCCGAGGGTGGACTACTCCCTGCTCGTCATGGAGAGCGCCGAGATGATGAAGATGGCCACCGGAGAGGGATTGCCCCCTCCGACAGGGTGCCAGAATGGGTCGAGATTGGTTTTTGGTGGCAACAAAGGCTTTCGGCGGCAGAACTCCCGATCTAGATTTTTTTACGGAGGTTTCTACATTTATAGGATTTTTTGGCGTAGAGCACAAATCAGGGGGGGTCTCCGGGCTGTCCACGAGATAGGGGGCATGCCCAGGGGGTGGGTGATACGTCCAAAACGTATCTATAATTTCTGCTTGCTCCATACCTCTTTTGGGTGATATTGCTATGATATTGATACACTTCCATACACTTTTGATCATATTTGGACTAACCTATTAACTCAATGCACCCTAGTGCCAGTTTCTGTTTTCGGCTGTTTTTGTATTTCAGGTTTTCACATTACGAGAACTGCCAGGAAAAATCCAGAAAAATTATATAAAAAATCAGCGTTCCAGAAACTACCGTGCGCCCGAAAGACAGCCGGGGGGGGGGGGGCACCAGGGCTCTAGGCGCCCTGGCGGCGCGCCCCCCCTGTGCCGCGCCGGGGGTGCGCCTGGGCCCCCCGAGGCTCCTCCGATGCCCCCCTTTGGCATATATTTAAAGCGTCTCCCGAAACCCTTGAGGGAGGAACTCTTTTCGCGATCCCATCTCTGTTCCGCCGCCGCCGCCGCTTCCAAGATCGGGAGCACCAGGAGAACTCTTCCCGACACCCTGCCGAAGGGGAGGATCACCACCGGGAGCCTCTCCACCACCATGGACGCCTCCCAGATGAGTTGTGAGTAGTCTCCCTTGGACCATGAGTCCATGACCAGTAGCTATGTGATGTTCTCCTCCCGTTCTTGTGCTTCACTAATTAGTCCTCCTGAGCTGCCCTACATGATCGAGGCACATATGTAATCCTTATGCTGTTGCTATGATGAGTTTGCTGGGATCCGATGGATTATGAGATTATGTTCAGATTGTGCTTGATTAATATATTTGATCTACCTCTTTTATATTTATGTTCGTAAGTAATTCTTGCATGTTCTCCGTTGTTATTTATTGCTTTGGCCAAGTAATAGGTAGTGACTCCAAGAGGGAACGTTATGCTTGATTGTGGGTTCATGCCCCTCGATGACTAGTTTGAGTGACATAAACATGAGTCTAGGGGATGTGCTGTTGCCACAAGGGGGAAAACAACGGTGCTTGTGCGCGCGGGTGCAAGGATTGTTTACTTTACGCAAAGTTATTTTAATGCAATTGTCTGTTGCATTGAGTTTACACTATGGGTGGGACTCGCAACTTAATACCAGTGAGATGTTCTGGATAGATATCTCAAGGTGGATGATTAGTAGTAGATATTCATGGATTTCGGTCTACTTACTTTGGCGTACCGCCCATGCTTTGAACCTCAACCTTTCTTGCAATGTAGTCAGCATTGGTTTGCGCACATGGTCCTGTCAATTGCCCAGCTGTAATTCGTTTACCTCACATAGCTGTTTTATCGTCTTTTGGGAGAGAGACATCACTAGTGAACATCATGAGACTCCGGTCCATATTACCATCATTGATCACATCCGCTATTTACTTTTCGCTTTTATTTACTATTGCAATTATATCTATCACTACTATCACTTGCGTTTAATCCTTTGTGAACTACAAGGCCAGAGGGATTGACAACCTCTCTGTACTCGTTGGGAGCAAATTTATTTGTATCTGTGTGCAGGTCCACGTTGATTGCTAATATCTGGCGCCGTAGCAGTTGACACCTTCTTGTTGAACCTAGGAGTCTCTGGGGATTCGATCCTTGGTATCTTTGCCAAGGGAAAAACTTCCGCAACACTACATCTCACACCTTCCACTTGGGGTAACCAACGAGGGGCGAGAAGCCTAGCAAGTGTTTTTCTGGCGCCGTTGCCGGGGACTCCACTCTTCAAGATAGGGGAGTTGCACGCTATCTTTTACCTTTGCTTTTAGTCTTGTTAGTTTACCTTTCAGTTTTTGCTTTAGTATCTTTTATCGAAAATCACAAAAATAGTTATCTTGCTTGCTTGCTACTATGGGTTCCACCGAGAACACCAAGTTGTGTGACTTCACTAGTCACAACAACGATGACTTTATCAGCACACCTATCACTACACCTGCCACTTCAGCACCTTCATATGAAATTAAACCTACTTTACTGAATCTAGTTATGAAAGATCAATTCTCCGGTGCTGGAGATGATGCTGCTTTACACTTGAACAACTTTGTTGAACTTTGCGATATGCAAAAGTACCGAGAAGTAGACGGTGACATTGTTAAGCTTAAGCTTTTTCCTTTCTCCTTGAGAGGAGGAGCTAAAATTTGGTTTCAGTCTTTGCCTAGAAATAGCATAGATTCATGGGACAAGTGCAAAGATGCTTTTATTGGAAAATACTATCCACCTGCTAAAATTATCCAACTGAGAAGTTACATAATGAATTTTAAACAATTGGATAATGAACACGTTGCCCAAGCTTGGGAACGTATGAAATCTCTTATCAAGAACTGCCCTACTCATGGTTTGACTACTTGGATGGTTATCCAAACTTTTTATGCAAGCTTGAACTTTACCTCACGGAACTTGTTAGATTCGGCCACGTGAGGAACCTTTATGTCAACTACAATTGGTGCTGCCACGAAGCTTCTCGATGAGATGATGACCAACTATTCCAAATGGCACACCGAACGCGCTCCAACAGGTAGGAAGGTAAACTTTGTCGAGGAAATTTCCTCCCTTAATGAAAAAGTTGACTTGATCATGTCTCTATGTCGGTGTACTAAGATAGGGGTACCTTAGTACCCCAACTTGTGCACGGGCGGTAGCAGCTCCGCGTGGCAGGGCTTACCACGTGCTTGCCGGAAACCTTTCTGGTCCCTATGAAGCCATTCAAGAACAAAGTATACAAGTCAGAAGATCAAGGCCCCGGCAAGAGGAGCTTGCCGGGAAGGCCGCACCAGGCTCAAGGTTATCATTTTAGCACAAGACCCTGGCAAGAGGAGCTTGCCAGGAAGGCCAAGGAATACATACCTCAAGAGATGCCTCGGTGCGTCATGCGCCCCGGCAGGACCCGGAGAGCGACAAGCTTCCGAGCCCGGCAAGATCACTACCCCGGCAAGGTGCTTGCCGGGGAGACCTACACTGTGTGCCCGCGCTCCAGCTCATCGGCCCACGCGTCGCCCTGGGGCCCTTCCAGGGGCACGTGGCAGATGGATGTGCAGCCCGGGGCACACGGTGGCAAGCCACGGTGACGAGGCTACCGCCGTGGCGAACGGAGAAGCATGGACGGACGCTTTTGGGGTCGACGGCGACGGGCATTTAATGCCCTTGTCCCCCATTGTCAAAGTTAGGTGAAGATCACTATTCATGCACTGTTCACGCACTGTTACAACTACCACCAAAATTACACTTTTACCCTCCTCTACGTTGACACCTGTCGGCGACCCCTTGAGCTATAAAAGGAGGCCCATGCACAACGTAGGGGGGGTTCGAAACCTAGACAACTCTCACGCTCGGTGTAGCTAGCACTGTAGATCTTCAAGCTCCCGAGCTCAATACAACCTAAGCAGGAGTAGGGTTTTACGCGTCTGCGCGGCCCGAACCTGGGTAAACTGCCCGCGTGCGTTCCTCGATCTGCTCTCCGTGCTCCCTCCGCTCCTTTACCGTAACGTAGAAGGGACTCCGGTCCCATAGGTGCTCGTGGGAGGACAGTTTCCCCCGACATCTTTGGCGCGCCAGGTAGGGGGCGTCGAGGTTGTGCGAACCTGATCCGGCGCTCACGCGGGCGCATTCTTCATCAACCTCTCCAGCTTCATCAACTTCATCAGCGACATCGACATGCCTCCGAAGAAGAAGGCTTCAGAGGTCGGAGGCCCGTCTGCGTCGATTCCACCGCCACCAAAACCAACGGTTGGTGGAGGAGACGCCGGCGGAAGGGTGGTCGCCGGCGAGGAAACTCACGGCGCCACCAAGTCCAAGGACAAGATGGACGACCGGGCGAATTCCAAGGCCTCGGTGTCCGTGGACGCGCCACGTCTCTCTCAAGAAGTACAAGGCCAGCAGCGCCGTGGTACAGGAGGTACCATACGCTTGCTGGGACAAGGACAAACCGGAGGATCGCGGGACGCTCAAGGCCACCGTCCTGGTACGAGCAAGGCGCGATCGCCGGGGCGAGAAACTGCTCCTTCTAACCCTGTTAGAAGTCCGAGCATATCTCGCTCCTCGCACCGCTCGCCGCCGCTCCCCTCCTCTCCAGCAGAAGCTCTAGCAAGAGCACAACTGCTCCTCGACTTCCCTCCAGCGGCAGATAAGGCCGAAGACTGGAGGGCGACGATCCAGAGCCTCATCGCCTTCGCCAACAACGACACGCCGCAGCAGCCGGCAACGTCGCGGCCACGGCAAGTCGACCAGGCGAAGGCCGATGGCGACAAGACCGCCGGGGGTGCAACTACCATGCACTCCCCGCCGCGGAAGCAGAAGACGCCACCCCGCCGGATCAACGTCGACGACGACTCCACGGCGTCATCGGATCCGCGGGCTCGTCGTGACCAGCGCCAGGTCCTCGACGACAGGCGGCAAGAAGACGCTCGGACGCGCATCGAGCGCCGACGAGAAGCCCGACGACAATCAGATCAGCGCGCTGGGACCGCTGTCGACACGCACGCGCCCGGTGAACCAGGCGACTTGCCGTACGCGGCAGGTTGTCCTGCGTTCATCCGTGAGCTGCGGCGAGTCCAGTGGCCCAGCATGAAGAATTTCAAGCCCGACGTACCCGAGAAGTACGACGGCAAGACGCACCCCTCGGAGTTCCTCAGCATCTACACCATCGCGGTGCAGGCTGCCGGGGGATGCGACGAGAAGATACTAGCCAACTACTTCCCGCTAGTGCTTAAGCCTAACGTCCGTTCTTGGCTTATGCACTTGCCGGAGAGCTCCATTTCTTCGTGGGCGGATCTGTGCCACCAGTTTGTTGGCGCCTTCACGGGCAGCCACAAACCCCGCGGCCAAGAGAGCGATCTCCACATCCTAGCCCAGAAGGAGGGAGAATCCCTGCGCAAGTACATCCAGAGGTTCAGCCGCGTGCAGCACAACATTCCCGACGTCCACCCTGCCGCGGTTATCAGCGCGTTCCACCAGAACGTGCATAACCGCCGCATGAGGGAAGAGATGGCCATGACCAAGATCCGGGATGTCAGCGAGCTCTACGCTCTAGCTGACAAGTGCGCGCGCGCCGAAGAGGGGAGGAGACTCCCCAGAGAGGATGCTGGCGCAGGAGGAAGCGACAGCGAGGATGCCGCCCCGGTAAAGAAGAGCCGGCGGTGGAATAACAGAAAGAAGAAGAGCAAGGAGGTGTTGGTTGTCGAGCAGTCCGGCAAGGAGGCTCCCGCCAAGAAGACACAGACTGGCGGTTCCGGCAAGGAACCCGCCCCTGTAGCGGCAGCCGACAAGCAGGACGGCTCCGACAAGCAGTACTGTAAGATCCACCGCACCAAGGGCCACGATCTTCAGAACTGCAAACGAGTCGAGTACCTCGTAGAACAGCAGAAGGCTGAATACGAGCGTCGCGACAAGGAGAAGGCCCAAGGTGGCGGAGGAGAGCCCAGCAAGAAGCGGCCATTCAATGGCCGGGGAGGACGCCGCGGCAAAGCCAAGCAGCGGCAAGGTGACAGACCTCCCCGGGGCCGCGACAAGGATGAGGAAGAAGACGACGACGACGACATGGAAGAAGGAGATAACAGCGAGCAGGAGTTCCAGAAGGCCACAGAAGTTCTGTGTGTCGACGGAGGCGCCTCTTTGCACACTTCCCACCGCCAACTCAAGCAGTGGGTGCGGGAAGTGAATGCAGCTGAGCCGCCCGTCGAGTCACGCAGGCTGCTGAAATGGTCCAGCACGCCCATCATCTTTGACCTTGAGGACCACCCTGACCGCACAACTGCGGTCGGGTGCTTGCCGATGTTGGTCTCACCAACTATCCGCAACCTCAAGGTCACCAAGATGTTGGTTGACGGCGGGGCCGGCCTGAACTTGATCTCCTCAGCTGTGATCAAGAAGCTACAGATCCCCGACAGCGAGCTCAAAGAAACCGGGTCGTTCCAAGGAATCAACCCGGGAAGGAGCAAGCCGAAGGGGAAGATTACGCTGCCTGTGACCTTTGGCGGGGAGCTCAACTTCAGGACGGAGAGGATAACCTTCGACGTTGCCGATATCCCATTGCCATACAATGGGATACTTGGCCGTCCTGCCCTCGCCAAGTTCATGGCAGCTTCCCACCATGCCTACAACGTACTCAAGATGCCGGGGCCGATAAGCGTCATCTCTGTCCCTGTTGACAAGAAGGACGCGCTTATCTGCGCCGACAAGATTTACCGGGATGCAGCAGCCGCAGCAGAAAGCAACACACTTGCCGCTGAAGCTCCAGGGGGGAAGACCAAGACCAAGTCCGACAAGAGCTCTGGGGCCCACTCCGGCAAACGCACCTCTTCGGAGTGCTGCGCTGCCGTCGAGGACGCACCATCGAGCTCCACCGGCAAGTGCAAGAAAGGGATGGCGGCTCCACCAGCAACCAAGAAGGTGTCCGCCAAGGAGGACGGCACTGGTGGTACCTTCATCATCAGTGCTACGCTCGACAACAAATAGGAAAGCGCGCTCGTTGCCTTCCTGCGGGCGAATGTCGATGTGTTTGCATGGCAACCATCTGACATCCCCGGCGTTCCCAGGAAGGTAATTGAGCACAAGCTTGCTGTTTGTCCTCATGCGCGGCCCGTCAAGCAGAAGGTCAGGAAGCAAGCCGTGGAGCGCCAAGAATTCATCGCCGAAGAGATAAAGAAGTTGGAAGCAGCAGGCCTGGTTAGAGGCGTGATCCATCCTACGTGGTTAGCAAATCCAGTTGTCGTGCGCAAGGCTAACGGGAAGTGGAGACTTTGTATAGACTTCACTGATGTGAATAAAGCATGTCCCAAGGATCCATTTCCCTTGCCGCGTATTGACCAGATTGTTGACTCCACTGCCGGATGCGAGCTGCTTTCCTTCCTTGATGCATACTCAGGTTACCACCAGATTTTTATGGCCAAGGAAGATGAAGAGAAGACTGCATTTATTACTCCATGCGGCACATATTGCTTCATACGCATGCCCTTTGGATTGAAGAATGCAGGCTCGACATTTGCAAGGGTGGTGCACACTGCTTTTGAGCCACAGATACACAGGAATGTGGAAGCATACATGGATGATATAGTGGTTAAGAGCAAGAGCAAAGATACACTGATCCAAGATTTAGAGGAAACATTTAAAAATCTGCGCAAGATACAGCTCAAGTTGAACCCCGAGAAGTGCGTCTTCGGAGTCCCCTCCGGCAAGCTTCTCGGGTTCTTTGTGTCCCAGAGGGGGATTGAAGCCAATCCCGACAAGATAAAAGCCATCGAGCAGATTGAAGCCCCGAAGCGCGTCAAGGACGTAAGAAGACTTGCTGGTTGTGTGCCTGCCCTCAGCAGGTTCATTTCGAAGTCTGCAGAGCGCGCCCTGCCTTTCTTCAAAATCTTGAAAAAGGCAGGTCCTATGAAATGGACTCCGGAAGCGGAGGCAGCGCTGCAGGACTTGAAAGGATACCTGTCCTCTACTCCAATACTTGTCGCACCTAGGCCACAAGAGAAGTTGCTGCTGTACCTAGCGGCAACCAATCAAGTGGTTAGTGCTGCGTTAATAGCGGAGAGGGAGGCGGATGAGGAATCCACATCCCCGACAAGCGAACCCAGCGACAAGCAGGGGGCTTCCCCGACAAGCTCTGGCCCCGACAAGGACAAGTCTGCGCAGGAACAAGATGAAGTGCGAAAGAAGATGGTGCAGCGCCCAATGTATTTTGTAAGTTCCCTTTTGCAGGGAGCTAGATCAAGATACTCTGGAGTGCAGAAGTTACTTTTTGGCCTCCTCATGGCCTCAAGAAAGCTGCGCCATTACTTCCAAGCACACGAAATAACAGTGGTCACTCGCTTTCCGTTGAAGAGGATATTGCAGAATCCCGAAGCAACAGGCAGGATCGTAGAGTGGGCATTGGAGCTGTCAAGTTTTGGTCTCAAGTTTGAGAGTACTTCAACCATACAGAGCAGAGCTTTGGCAGAATTCATAGCAGAATGGACCCCAACGCCCGATGAGGAAGTTCCAGAGACAAGCGTCCCCGTGCAAGGAACGAGCAGCGAATGGATGATGTACTTTGACGGTGCTTTCTCGCTGCAAGGCGCCGGTGCCGGCGTGGTACTCATAGCACCCACCGGAGAACACCTCAAGTATGTTGTCTAGATGCACTTTCCCAAGGAACAAGCGACGAACAATACTGCTGAGTATGAAGGTTTGCTTGCCGGCCTCAGAATAGCGGCCGAGCTTGGGATCAAGAAGTTGATTGTGCGGGGAGATTCTCAGTTGGTGGTCCGGCAAGTGAATAAGAGTTATCAGAGCCCCTTGATGGAAGCTTATGTTGATGAAGTGAGGAAGCTTGAAGAACACTTTGAAGGTCTACAAATGGAGCACGTCCCAAGAGCTCAGAATGAAATTGCAGATGGCCTCTCAAAGTGTGCTGCAATGAAGTCACCTGTGGAACCAGGGACCTTCCTGCTCAAGCTAACTCAGCCATCCGTTACACCATCAGTTGGGCAAAGTAAGAAGAGAAAGTTGGTCTCCGGCGACTACTTGCCGGCGGATCTTCCAGAAGCCGCCGCCAAGGTCCCCAAGATCGACGACCAAAATGCTGTGGAACAGTTTGCTCCTGCAGATCCAAGGGTCTGTACAGTTGAAGCAAGCGTTCCCGACAAGCCCTGCCCCGGCAGGCTTGCCGGGGGACCATCAGCTCCGGCAGAGCCGCAGGTTCTTGCCGTAGAAGCTGGGGTTCCCGCAGCAGCCCTCATGCCTTTAGTCCTTGCTGTTGAGCCTCAGGCTCCAGCATGGGCACAGCAGATCGTCCATTTTTTACAAACTGGAGAACTTCCCGACGAGCCAGAAGAAATAGAAAAAATAACCAGTCAGTCAAGTATGTACCAGTTCGTTGACAATGAACTGTACAGAAGAAGACTCAATGGTGTCAGGTTGAAGTGCATTTCCAGAGAAGATGGACAGAAGCTGTTGGCAGAGATACATGGAGGCATATGTGGCCACCACATTGGCGCAAGGGAACTTGCCGGGAAGGCGTTCCGGCAAGGGTTCTTCTGGCCAGAAGCCCTCCAAGATGCGACTGCACAAGTAACCAAGTGTGAAGCGTGCCAGTTCCATGCCAAGCAAATTCACCAGCCAGCTCAAGCTCTCCAGACGATCCCTTTGTCCTGGCCCTTCTCGGTCTGGGGGCTCGATATCCTCGGCCCCTTTCCCCGCGCAGTCGGGGGCTTTGAGTACTTGTACGTTGCAATCGACAAGTTCACAAAGTGGCCAGAAGTGGAACCAGTGAGAAAGGTGACAGCACAGTCAGCAGTCAGGTTCTTCAGAGCGATTGTTTGCTGTTTCGGAATCCCTAATAGGATTATCACCGACAACGGCACACAATTTACAAGTCGCACCTTCATGCAGTACGTCCAAGACCTTGGCGCCAAGGTGTGCTTCGCTTCTGTTGCTCACCCGAGGAGCAATGGTCAAGCGGAGAGGGCCAATGCTGAAGTGCTGCGCGGACTCAAGACAAGAACCTTCGACAGGCTGCGCAGGCGCGGAAGAAACTGGATAGAGGAGTTGCCGGCGGCTCTTTGGTCAATCAGGACGACACCAAATCGAGCCACCGGGCAGACACCCTTTGCTCTTGTCTATGGAGCAGAAGCAGTTCTCCCCACGGAACTCGTATACGGATCTCCTCGAGTGCTCGCTTATGATGAGCTCGAGCAAGAGCAACTGCGACAAGATGACGCATTGCTCCTCGAGGAGGAACGTCTCCAGGCTGCTGTACGAGCTGCTCGATACCAGCAAGCCCTGCGTCGCTACCATAGCCGCAGGGTCAAGGCCAGGAGTCTCAAGGAAGGCGACCTTGTTCTTCGGCGTGTTTAGTTCGCCAAGAATTCCAACAAGTTGACGCCGAAGTGGGAAGGCCCTTATCGGGTGAGACGAGTCACAAGGCCCGGCGCTGTCCGCCTTGAGACCGAAGAAGGCTTACCGGCGAGCAACTCCTGGAACATAGAGCATCTTCGCAAGTTTCACCCATAAGGCGCGGTTGCCGTGATCCGCTCCGGCAACCACGTTTTGTACAAGTCTTGCCGCTGTTGCATGTAAACCTTTGTACAAAGCCGGGCGCAGATCCCGTGCATCAGTAAAGTTTTTGTGCTTCGCACTATTTGCCATTTCCATGCTTTTCTTTGTTATTTGCATGCAATGTTTCGCACCTTGTGCAACGCACATCCCCGGTAAGCATTAGCGAGCCATGAGGCCATATACTTGTTTTCCCTCCTCTTTTTCTTTCCCTCTTAAGCAGAAGGAATATTCCTCGCGCACAAGTTTGCCGGGGGGGGGG
>LR738711.1:137402782-137435722 GCA_902687465.1 Secale cereale | reverse complement strand
GTGGGGGGGAAGGAGGTGGAGGATGAACCGAGTGCTGTTCAAGAAAGAGAAGCCTTGTCGGGGGACAAGCAATTTATGAAATCTAAGTTACCAAAGTTTGAGTAATTCAAAATTTTCAATTTTAGTTATCTTCCTTGAACAACCACACTTTGTATGGAAAACCTGTGCGCGGAGGAACCTACCCGTGGCTAGCCGCGCCCTTACTCTGTTTCGAGCACGCTCAACGGCTTAAGTGAGCTGCGACAAGTGTCGCGCCCTTACTTCGTTTTCGAGTTCGCTCAGTAGTTTAAGTGTGCTGCGACTAGCTGCGGCAAGGTTACTTGCCGACAAGGTCTTTTGCCAGCAGGCTGCTAAGAGTCCAGCACTCAGCGTTCGCGGCAAGGGCCCTTTGCCGGCAAGTCCCCTGAAAGCGTAGGGTAGAAAGCATACAAGGTGGAGGACCAAAAGCAAGGGAGATAACACTGCGTTGACTGATCAAAATAAGATTGTATATTACAAAGATAACTTGCCGTAATACTAATAGATTCTTGTCCATAACATGCCTTGCAGCGGTAAGGGAAACGGAAAGAAAGAAATTGTAACACCCCAAAATTTTAACCACATTTTCATTAAATAAAATTTGGCTAGAAATAAAATTTTGAATTATGATAGGCCCTTTTATAATTTTCAGAGCCTTTTCTATTCCTGCCTTAGAAAATCTTCTCTTCTTATAATAAATCTTTTTGGAAATATTTTGTGGGCTCTGGTTGTATCTTGGGTCATTTCATTATTTGTTTGATAACATTAGAAATTATTTTTCATAATAAAATTTTTCCTTAGAATATTCTTTTAATAGCTTTTACAGTGTTTTAAATGCTTCTGTTGCACTACAACCATTTCAAATAATCCTCTAAAAATTCCACCATAATTCTGAGAGGTCATGTGATGCCTATATGTCACTTTGGTGCAAAAACCCAACTTGGTGTTTTGCAAAATTTGAGTGAACCATCCTCTTTTCATTTCTGTCCATCTCCTAGGTTTCTACTACAACCCTATTATTTCTTGCTCCAAAAAATTCTAAGCCTTGGCCATCTTCTTGTTCTTCCATCCAAAACCTTAAGTCCAGAAGATCAGCTCCATTAGCATATTTTAGACCCACCAAATACCCCTCTGAATATTCAGTCCAGAACTGAATTTCAGTAAAACTTGCACTAACCAGTTTTTCCTTTTCCCAAAATAACTTCACCATCGTCCCTACCATCTAAAGAGACCTCATCCTGCCAAGTCTCACATCCAGAAAGATCACCTAGGTCCCCCTAACATTCTGTCGAGCACCTTGAGCTCATGACAGAAGTTGGGCATCTTTTTGGATTGCACTAGATACTAGCCCCTCTCCCCAAAACACCATGTCCATCACTTCTACCTTGTTTAGAGGCACCATACTGTTATTTGTCAACCTGTTTGGGTCCCTGTAGATGCCATTGGCATTTCGTCGAACACCTCAGAGGCATGTCCGGAGCACGAGCAGAGCGCAGTTATTGCAGCCGCTGGCATCGAGCTCCTGTCGCCACTCTACTGCCTCCCCTGCTCGCCCGAGTCTTCCTCTGGATCAACTCGACCTCCTTTTACTTCCCCGACATCCTCCCTTGGCCGCTTGCGCCGGCCACCACCGTCCACGCCGACCGGAGCCGCCGCCCGACGAGTCCCGCGTCGCCACGTCGCACCAACGTCAACGCCCTGGACGCGTGGCTCGCCCCCGAGCCAAACCGGACGCCCCGCCATCACTGCAAGCAGCCACGTCCTCACCAACCCCCGCCGCCCTCAACAACCTCGCCACCGGCCTCGGAGCACCATCAATGGCCGTCGCCACTGTATGCCGTGGACGGCGCCGTCCAAAACTACCTGGCACCTCCCCGAGCCGCCAGCACATTCCCATAGTAACTTCGGCCTGCCACCGTCCTCAACGAACCTCACCGGCCACCCAACGACCTCGCCGGCGCAGTAATGGCGCTGCCACCGCGTCCGCTCTCTGGAAGTCGCGGCACCGCGTCGCCCCGCCTATTTAAGGCCCCCTCGAGCTCACCGCAGCACACCACACATCGTCCCTTTCTTTCAATGATCTTCCCCGAGCAGTAGAACGACCGGAAGAGGTCGTCTTCCCCGTCTCCGGCATACTCTGCCGCCGCCCTTTCCATGAAGATCCCCACCATTCCAGTACCTTCCCCCTCTCCACTCTTCCACCACTGGACTCCTGGAGCATCCACGAACCCGTCCCCAACTTCACCTCCACGGGAGTCGCACCCTAGCCGGAGTTCCCCTCTCGTCCGACGCCGCCGTCCGCCGGGAGCAACCTCACCGGCGACACCGTCCATCTGTCCGACCATGGCGGGTACCGGAAGGACCGCCGTGACTCCCTGGTCACACCGGTGGACTCAGATCGCCGAACGGTGCCGCCATTCGCCGGCAATCATCGCCGGAGCACCGCCCCTGTTCTGCCACGAGAAGACGCGCGCGTGGACCTGGTCGAACCTGACCAGTGGGCCAGGCGGGCCCACTGTCAGTGACCACAGGCCGCGCCAGCTCGGCGTAAGTGGAGGCGTACTCCGCTAGTACGCCTTCGACGTCGACGCATCCCTCACTGCCGAAGCAGCTGGGCTCGGCCCAGTGGCGCGCTCGGCTAAGTCGCGCTCAGGGCGCCATTCTATCCTTTTTTTTATCATTACAACAGCTTTCAAATAAATTCCACAGGACCCATTTCAAATCCAAATCCATATATTCAAAATTCTGCAGGCTCCTAAAATCATTACTTATTTGTCTAAATTAAGTGAACATTTTTCTGTGCATAGTTTGTGTTTAATGAATTCAATAGTGCTTTTAATCATATTTCCCATCTTAGTAATTCCATAACTAATTCATATGAACTCTAAATAAATTTATTCTGTTTCTGATATTCCTTAAATATCATCTAGTTTATTTTAGTAAATTTTTTTTAAAAAAATATTTGAAATACTTTTAAATGCTGTTTTTGGATTATGTGGTGATTTAGATATTTTTGAAAATAGGAAATGAAGGGGGGGATGAATATTTCAAACTTTTGGAGTGCACCCAATATTTCTGCATGCTCAAGGCAAGCATTTTGAACACTTGATATGGCGTATGTTTTCAGGCTATAATATTTTAGGGCATGTTTGATACTTTGATAGGCTTGGCATATGAGTAGAAATATTGCATGCATGCATGGTCATAATTATACTTTCTCTTGCATGCATCCCCTTCAAATTTGCAACATGCATAAATTATGAAAATCCAGGAATGTGCTCCTGTTTTGAACGTGCCGGTGGGCACGGGCCATACTTGACACGGTGGTGTCATGAGATATAAGTGGAAGCAGGCAAGGGTTGTGGCCCTGTCCTGATGATATGGTTGAAAGAATGTTTTGTTGTGCTAATCACTGAAGGAAACATAAGCTTCCTGAGTCGACCGTAGATCGAGTCTTGTTCCAGTAACCCCCATACTTGAATCGTGCTGCCACTTGTCTCTACCACGGGTAGGGTATGGTTTAGTAAGTTGTTAACCCCTTTCCGTGCACACACCGTACAGAGAGGCCATGGTGGAAGATACCGGGTGCATCCGGTAGGCATGCCACATGGTCTGGGGGCATGGGTGTTTCCGGTTGTAGCCGAGAGGGAGTGTACCCTTGTAATCCGCGCGTTTGAATAGTGATCCCATGCTATTGGAGGTTGTAGCCTTCCCACTTAGAGTTTTACTTAACTGTTGTTTTGGGTGATCCCTGGCAGCAGAAAAGTTAAGCTGGTGTGTGCTGGTTAGGTGTGTTTTCAACCCAAAGACCGTAATAGGAATTAGTCAGTGTCCCGATGCTGATTAAAGAAATCCTATACTTGCGGGTAAAGAGTACACCCTCTGCAGAGTTGAAACCTATTCGAATGGCCGTGTCCGCGGTTAAGGACTACAGTCTGGGTTGGTCAAGTGTCGGTCTTAGAGTCGGTCTCCGGAGGAAATATTTAAAAGTTGAGCATGGCTATTTTGCAGGATAATTATCGTTGCTACTGGTGTTACCATTAGTATATTTGATGATATGATTATATTTGTGAACTAACCCCCTGCTCTTATTTTTACTTTCCAGAGTGTCTCAGGGGCTGGCTAGACTACCCCGGACACTCGCCTTTATTTCCAAGTCCTTTCTGTGGCGTCCCTCGAGTGTCAGGCGGTTTATCACGCCACTACTCTTGTGGACACCCGACTGGCATTCCTTTTCAAGTCCTTTCGTGGCGTCGCCTGAGTTCTCGGATGGTATCGTCCGATTTCTCTCTTAGACACCCGACTGGCATTTCTTCTCAAGACCGACCGTGGTGTCACTTGACACCCGATCGGCATTTCTTTTATATTTTATTGATGCTAATGTTTATTTTCTGCACTAAATATTATTCACCATGCCATGTTTAATTCCTGTCAGCATGCATTTAATATAAGTATATCATGAGCATGTGCATATAGTTTAATTCCCCATGACCATATAATTGTTTTGCTGCATTTTGTTATATCTTTTGTCCATGATGTTTGCGAGTACATTCAAACGTACTCACAGGCTTGTCCCTGGCTATTTACTTGGCCAGGTTAAGAATTCTGCGGGAAGACTCCAGCAACGTCCGTGTGAAGCCTAGAGTGCAGCCACGCAGGATAGGAGTTATCCGGGTCAGCTGTTCCTGTTGGAATGGAGCCCCATCGATGGGGAGATCCACAAGCCAATTTCTTCATCCACCACCGGAGTCATTATTATATCAATAGACCTTATGGCTTTGTATCAAATTCTTGTAAATGCTTGGTATTCTGTAACGAGGATGTGTCCCCCAGCAACAGTAATCCTGGGCTGGTGGTGACACTAGGGGTAAATTTCTGGAATATTATGTTCCCGAAATCCGGCCCCGACAACCTTGGTATCAGAGCCAGGCTGACCATTGGCTAAACCTATCCTAGCCTGGTCACCATCCCTAGGTTTCCACACCATCCACATCCTTTCCTGTCCACGGTCAAGTCTATCCCACCCACAGTGGCAACCGACATCTTTCAATAGCCGGTGCCCAACCTATCAGTCTATCCATTGGCCGTGTGCCTGTGCCAACAACTGAGCTTTCCCATCCACAAGCGTGTGATGGAAGACTCGGCTGACCTATAAAGGAAGCCTTACCCCAAACTCAACACATCACAGCCCCATTCCCAGTTCGATATCAAACCACCAAGATGACAGGCCCCCTCGTGCACAACGAGACCACCGCAGTCGAGCTTGAAGGCTTCGTAACCATCCTCGCCAATCTCACCCGTCGTGCTTTTAGCATCGACGAGCCACCGGAATATGTCGTGTACCAAGAGCACACGAGTAATTCCATCCATCACTTCTGGGCCACGGTGCACATCTACGGGAGGGGCACCACATCGGAGCGTCCCTACCGATTCACCGGGAGGACGACCTCCGACGAGCCCCAATCCATCCAACTTGCAGCCCGAGAGGCTATAGTTCAACTCCGGCACCTGTCACCGAGGGTTAACTGCCGCTCCTTCTACTACTACCCTAGCCGTGAAGGCTATGGTAGCCCGACCCAGGTCGCCACCGGAGACCATGAGTCGGATCCTGCCCTGGTGCATCTGGTGCGCTACCTGAAAGCGCAAGAGGCACTATTTGATCAGGTCACTCTTGATCTGATTGAGACCCGCAGGACGCTCGCTCTCCTGACCCCAGCAAGGAGTGAAGCTGCACCCTCCACCGACGCCCCGATAATGCTGCTTGGAAGGCCGGTTGAGCCCCCAAGCTCTGACCATGTCACCTACCCGGGCAATGCCTTTGCCTCACCCGGAAATCTCCGTCGTCTCTTGGAGGCCTACTCAAATGGGACGGTGACCTCGACACCCCGCGAAGGTCACCACCGCTACTCCAGCCCTGTAGCTCCCCATCCTACTCCGGCCAGCTCCGACGCGGAAGCGCACGGAGACGACTCGACATCCGCAAGACGCGCCAAGATAGATATCAACCAGGTGGAATGAGTCCACCAGAAATTGTTATCAACCCCTAGTGGCTCGGTTTTTCCTTTAATTCCGCAGTAGCTGGTGTGTGGCGTAGTGAGTTTGTAGACCCCCTGTGTGTCACCATCTAATGGTATGTGTGATCTGACATGAATTGCTTGATGAGTGGTTGCAGAGTAAATTCTGGACGTGACCCTTAACCACACGCACAGTAACATGTCACTTTTCTTGTGGGGATTGAGGCCTGAGGCATTGACTCAGACAGCCCCGCGCCGGAGTCGGTGTCTCTGTCGTACCGGCACCATTTCATGTTTCATGACCCAGGCTCTCTATAAGAGGCCACACTCATTTTTCCACACCAGCAAACATCAGCATCAAGCACTACCTTTTTCCATTCATCCACCCATGTCTCACCCCGGAGCTTATCTGAGAACCCCCGATGCAAGACCTGGTAGTTTTGTTATGTTATTGTGGGATTTTACCCGCAATACTCTTGGCTCCACCCATCCACCCCTGTATGAGCTGTTCAAATCGAGAATCACTCCTGATTTCTCGAAATACTGGGCAGCTGTACATATTCCACCAGCAGATTTAAACCAAGGCCCTCCCTATGTGATTTTCATCGGGAGATCCATGCCAACGCCAGGCATGGCCATTGAGTCTGCTGCGTATGAAGCAGTCACCCGTCTTCGATTTGCGGTGCCCTGTGCCAACGCAAGGGAATACTGCTATTTTCCAAGTCGCGCTGCTTTTGGAGCAGAAGCTACGTTCCGCTGTGGACGTGCGGAGAGCGATCCAGCCCTGGTCTATCTCATTCAATATGTGATGGCCCAGGAGCGTTTCACCCAGCAAATACTGGAGTATCTCCACTACCTTGCTGTTCTGAATCCCCGGATCGCCATTGGCGGACCCCCTCTGCCAACTCAGGAGGGACACGTTCTTCGTTTGCTCCCTCAACTGCCTCCCCTCCCTCCGGAAGATGAAGGATGTGTTCCAACACCGGGAAGCCTTCCGCTTGACCCCGTAGATCCCGCTTTCGGACCATAGACGGCCGTGAGTGCGTTTGTGTAGCATGTAGTGTTTGTTTGCATGATGTGCTTTGTTTGTTTTGACTATATGTCATGAATGTATTGCCCTGTCTGCATTTTTGCATATGAGTGCCTTGTTTGGGTGGTATGCTTTTTGATTCTACCGCCTTAACAAATCTCGAGGACGAGATTTTCTTAAGGGGGTTAGAATTTGTAACACCCCAAAATTTTAACCACATTTTCATTAAATAAAATTTGGCTAGAAATAAAATTTTGAATTATGATAGGCCCTTTTATAATTTTCAGAGCGTTTTCTATTCCTGCCTTAGAAAATCTTCTCTTCTTATAATAAATCTTTTTGGAAATATTTTGTGGGCTCTGGTTGTATCTTGGGTCATTTCATTATTTGTTTGATAACATTAGAAATTATTTTTCATAATAAAATTTTTCCTTAGAATATTCTTTTAATAGCTTTTGCAGTGTTTTAAATGCTTCTGTTGCACTACAACCATTTCAAATAATCCTCTAAAAATTCCACCATAATTCTGAGAGGTCATGTGATGCCTATATGTCACTTTGGTGCAAAAACCCAACTTGGTGTTTTGCAAAATTTGAGTGAACCATCCTCTTTTCATTTCTGTCCATCTCCTAGGTTTCTACTACAACCCTATTATTTCTTGCTCCAAAAAATTCTAAGCCTTGGCCATCTTCTTGTTCTTCCATCCAAAACCTTAAGTCCAGAAGATCAGCTCCATTAGCATATTTTAGACCCACCAAATACCCCTCTGAATATTCAGTCCAGAACTGAATTTCAGTAAAACTTGCACTAACCAGTTTTTCCTTTTCCCAAAATAACTTCACCATCGTCCCTACCATCTAAAGAGACCTCATCCTGCCAAGTCTCACATCCAGAAAGATCACCTAGGTCCCCCTAACATTCTGTCGAGCACCTTGAGCTCATGACAGAAGTTGGGCATCTTTTTGGATTGCACTAGATACTAGCCCCTCTCCCCAAAACACCATGTCCATCACTTCTACCTTGTTTAGAGGCACCATACTGTTATTTGTCAACCTGTTTGGGTCCCTGTAGATGCCATTGGCATTTCGTCGAACACCTCAGAGGCATGTCCGGAGCACGAGCAGAGCGCAGTTATTGCAGCCGCTGGCATCGAGCTCCTGTCGCCACTCTACTGCCTCCCCTGCTCGCCCGAGTCTTCCTCTGGATCAACTCGACCTCCTTTTACTTCCCCGACATCCTCCCTTGGCCGCTTGCGCCGGCCACCACCGTCCACGCCGACCGGAGCCGCCGCCCGACGAGTCCCGCGTCGCCACGTCGCACCAACGTCAACGCCCTGGACGCGTGGCTCGCCCCCGAGCCAAACCGGACGCCCGGCCATCACTGCAAGCAGCCACGTCCTCACCAACCCCCGCCGCCCTCACCAACCTCGCCACCGGCCTCGGAGCACCATCAATGGCCGTCGCCACTGTATGCCGTGGACGGCGCCGTCCAAAACTACCTGGCACCTCCCCGAGCCGCCAGCACATTCCCATAGTAACTTCGGCCTGCCACCGTCCTCAACGAACCTCACCGGCCACCCAACGACCTCGCCGGCGCAGTAATGGCGTTGCCACCGCGTCCGCTCTCTGGAAGTCGCGGCACCGCGTCGCCCCGCCTATTTAAGGCCCCCTCGAGCTCACCGCAGCACACCACACATCGTCCCTTTCTTTCAATGATCTTCCCCGAGCAGTAGAACGACCGGAAGAGGTCGTCTTCCCCGTCTCCGGCATACTCTGCCGCCGCCCTTTCCATGAAGATCCCCACCATTCCAGTACCTTCCCCCTCTCCACTCTTCCACCACTGGACTCCTGGAGCATCCACGAACCCGTCCCCAACTTCACCTCCACTGGAGTCGCACCCTAGCCGGAGTTCCCCTCTCGTCCGACGCCGCCGTCCGCCGGGAGCAACCTCACCGGCGACACCGTCCATCTGTCCGACCATGGCGGGTACCGGAAGGACCGCCGTGACTCCCTGGTCACACCGGTGGACTCAGATCGCCGAACGGTGCCGCCGTTCGCCGGCAATCATCGCCGGAGCACCGCCCCTGTTCTGCCACGAGAAGACGCGCGCGTGGACCTGGTCGAACCTGACCAGTGGGCCAGGCGGGCCCACTGTCAGTGACCACAGGCCGCGCCAGCTCGGCGTAAGTGGAGGCGTACTCCGCTAGTACGCCTTCGACGTCGACGCATCCCTCACTGCCGAAGCAGCTGGGCTCGGCCCATTGGCGCGCTCGGCTAAGTCGCGCTCAGGGCGCCATTCTATCCTTTTTTTTATCATTACAGCAGCTTTCAAATAAATTCCACAGGACCCATTTCAAATCCAAATCCATATATTCAAAATTCTGCAGGCTCCTAAAATCATTACTTATTTGTCTAAATTAAGTGAACATTTTTCTGTGCATAGTTTGTGTTTAATGAATTCAATAGTGCTTTTAATCATATTTCCCATCTTAGTAATTCCAGAACTAATTCATATGAATTCTAAATAAATTTATTCTGTTTCTGATATTCCTTAAATATCATCTAGTTTATTTTAGTAAATTTTTTTAAAAAAATATTTGAAATACTTTTAAATGCTGTTTTTGGATTATGTGGTGATTTAGATATTTTTGAAAATAGGAAATGAAGGGGGGGATGAATATTTCAAACTTTTGGAGTGCACCCAATATTTCTGCATGCTCAAGGCAAGCATTTTGAACACTTGATATGGCGTATGTTTTCAGGCTATAATATTTTAGGGCATGTTTGATACTTTGATAGGCTTGGCATATGAGTAGAAATATTGCATGCATGCATGGTCATAATTATACTTTCTCTTGCATGCATCCCCTTCAAATTTGCAACATGCATAAATTATGAAAATCCAGGAATGTGCTCCTGTTTTGAACGTGCCGGTGGGCACGGGCCATACTTGACACGGTGGTGTCATGAGATATAAGTGGAAGCAGGCAAGGGTTGTGGCCCTGTCCTGATGATATGGTTGAAAGAATGTTTTGTTGTGCTAATCACTGCAGGAAACATAAGCCTCCTGAGTCGACCGTAGATCGAGTCTTGTTCCAGTAACCCCCATACTTGAATCGTGCTGCCACTTGTCTCTACCACGGGTAGGGTATGGTTTAGTAAGTTGTTAACCCCTTTCCGTGCACACACCGTACAGAGAGGCCATGGTGGAAGATACCGGGTGCATCCGGTAGGCATGCCACATGGTCTGGGGGCATGGGTGTTTCCGGTTGTAGCCGAGAGGGAGTGTACCCTTGTAATCCGCGCGTTTGAATAGTGATCCCATGCTATTGGAGGTTGTAGCCTTCCCACTTAGAGTTTTACTTAACTGTTGTTTTGGGTGATCCCTGGCAGCAGAAAAGTTAAGCTGGTGTGTGCTGGTTAGGTGTGTTTTCAACCCAAAGACCGTAATAGGAATTAGTCAGTGTCCCGATGCTGATTAAAGAAATCCTATACTTGCGGGTAAAGAGTACACCCTCTGCAGAGTTGAAACCTATTCGAATGGCCGTGTCCGCGGTTAAGGACTACAGTCTGGGTTGGTCAAGTGTCGGTCTTAGAGTCGGTCTCCGGAGGAAATATTTAAAAGTTGAGCATGGCTATTTTGCAGGATAATTATCGTTGCTACTGGTGTTACCATTAGTATATTTGATGATATGATTATATTTGTGAACTAACCCCCTGCTCTTATTTTTACTTTCCAGAGTGTCTCAGGGGCTGGCTAGACTACCCCGGACACTCGCCTTTATTTCCAAGTCCTTTCTGTGGCGTCCCTCGAGTGTCAGGCGGTTTATCACGCCACTACTCTTGTGGACACCCGACTGGCATTCCTTTTCAAGTCCTTTCGTGGCGTCGCCTGAGTTCTCGGATGGTATCGTCCGATTTCTCTCTTAGACACCCGACTGGCATTTCTTCTCAAGACCGACCGTGGTGTCACTTGACACCCGATCGGCATTTCTTTTATATTTTATTGATGCTAATGTTTATTTTCTGCACTAAATATTATTCACCATGCCATGTTTAATTCCTGTCAGCATGCATTTAATATAAGTATATCATGAGCATGTGCATATAGTTTAATTCCCCATGACCATATAATTGTTTTGCTGCATTTTGTTATATCTTTTGTCCATGATGTTTGCGAGTACATTCAAACGTACTCACAGGCTTGTCCCTGGCTATTTACTTGGCCAGGTTAAGAATTCTGCGGGAAGACTCCAGCAACGTCCGTGTGAAGCCTAGAGTGCAGCCACGCAGGATAGGAGTTATCCGGGTCAGCTGTTCCTGTTGGAATGGAGCCCCATCGATGGGGAGATCCACAAGCCAATTTCTTCATCCACCACCGGAGTCATTATTATATCAATAGACCTTATGGCTTTGTATCAAATTCTTGTAAATGCTTGGTATTCTGTAACGAGGATGTGTCCCCCAGCAACAGTAATCCTGGGCTGGTGGTGACACTAGGGGTAAATTTCTGGAATATTATGTTCCCGAAATCCGGCCCCGACAGCCTGCATTTCTGGGAAATAAATCACAGAATAGCCTTAAGTCACACTAGCTCCCAAGCACAGCCAGTGGACAACCTTGATATAGATAACCAGTACAAAATATTACACAGGGTTGAGTCAGGGTGACTCAATAATTTATTACAACAACTTAGCGTACTAGGATGGCGGGATATGACAGTGGGTAGTGGAACTCAACACTGATATACTAGCATAGAGTCAAGCGTCGGTGTGAGGCTTGACTGATTTATTGGTGTGGCGGAAGCTTGACGGATGGTACAAGTGATAGACTCCAAGACACAGGTGTGCTGACTGGAAACCTTCTAAGCGTCGGCCTCGCTAGCGCAATTCTCCTCCAAAAGCTCGTCCTCCTCCAAGTCTGGCCATGTAAATAGCCAGGGACAAGCCAGTGAGTACTTTGAATGTACTCGCAAACATTATGAACATAAGGTATACTGAAGCGAAAGCCATGATAAAATACTATACGCATGCAACGAATATCAAAACTTGGCATGATGAAACATGGTTAGTTCAAAAATAAATATTGGTCACTATAATATAAAAAGATAAAAGGAATGCCAGTCGGATATCAAGCGACATCACGGTAGGACTTGAAAAGAAATGCCAGTTGGGTATCCACAAGAGTAGTGGCGTGATAAACCGCCTGACACTCGAGGGACGCCTCAAAAGGACTTTAAGAGAAATGCCAGTTGGGTGTCCACAAGAGTAGTGGCGTGATAAACCGCCTGACACTCGAGGGACGCCTCAAAAGGACTTTAAGAGAAATGCCAGTTGGGTGTCCACAAGAGTAGTGGCGTGATAAACCGCCTGACACTCGAGGGACGCCTCAAAAGGACTTTAAAAGAAAAGCGAGTGTCCGGGGTAGTCTAGCCAGCCCCTGAGACACTCTCGAAGGTAACAATAAAATCACAAGGTTAGTCCATAAGCATAATATTCACCATAAATAAATTCATGATAATATACTGACTGTGACAAAAATGTCCTGCAGACATAACATGCTCAAGTATTCTATTTTCCTCCAGAGACTGACACCGGGACCGAATACTTGACCCCACCCAACTAAGTCCTTGACCGTGGACGCGGCTATTCGAATAGATATAACTCTGCAGAGGGTGTACTCTTTACCCACGCGTATGGGCTTTCCTTAGACAGTACCGTGCACTGACTAATACCAAATACGGACTTTGGGTTGAAAACACGCCTGACGCATACGCACCGACCGGATGCCAGGACTCACCCAGAGCATCGCTCCAGAAACCTTAAGTCAGGGAGGCTACAACCTCCGAAAAGCATGGGATCACTATTAAACGCGCGGATTACAAGGGGTGCCCCCCTCTCGGCTACAACCGGAAACACCCATGCCCCTGACCCGATGACAGGCTACAACCTTCATCGTAGTATCTGTGTGGCGTGCACCCGTACAGGGGTTATCAACTTACTAGGCCGTACCCTCCTTTCGGAAGGACCCGTGGCAGCACGGTGTACAGCTAGGTGTATAAAGCAAGACTCGATCTAGGCAGACTCAGGAGGTATTGTCAAAATAACACCAGTGCTCTTTATCAGTACCACACGACACCACTGTGTCAACAAACAACCATGCCTACTAGCATGTCCCAACCAGCAGCAGCATCTCTGCCCTCACGTAACCACTTGTATGCCAGACAAGCTAGTGTGACATGCAAGCTAAGGTGAAACAAACATGACATGACCATGCATGCACATGTGATATACCATGCAACGTATGTGATGCACTACCATACTATGTAACCATGCAAGGAAACAACATCATATCTCAAGTTCAATAATGCTTGCCTTGTCCAAAGTAATCAGGAGAAAACCCTTCAGAAATCCCAGCAAAAGTTCCTTCTTCTTTTTCTGAAAAATTCAAATTTGAATTCGAATAAGAAAATCAACACAGAACGGAAAAAGTTCTCAAAACATTTTTAAATAAATCTTAAAATAAACTCTAGTCTACGCGGTCGCCTTCACGCCTTGTGATCTCGTTCACCTTGGCGACGATGTGGGCAACCTGCGCCTTCAACGCCTCCTGATCAGCTTCGGCTGGCAAGGTGCGGAGGACGTTGACGAGGTTGATGCCGGGGTTGCGGTAGACGATCTTCGTCAAGACCCGCTCCAAGGTGCCCATGCAGAGCCGACGCGCCTCGTCGGCCAGCTGCTCGGGGATCTTCTCCTGCAGCCGTGCGTGCGCCGGCGCGATTCCTCTGAAGAACAGACTCAACTTGGCGCTGTGGGGGAGATTCTCATCCGGGGAGTACCCGAGATGCTCCGCCCTCAGCGCCACCATCTCCTTATCAATATTGGCAGCAGAGGTGAGCAGCTCGTCGGTCCACTGCTCCACTGCCCGGTTGAAGTTGTTCGCCGAGACGGCAGCGCTCTCCACCAAGTTCCTTTCCTTGCGGAGTTCGTCCTTCAGTTTCGTCTCGTGATCCCGGACGGAAACAGAGAGAGAGAGAGCTGACGGGTGGGGGCCACCCGTCAGGTTTAAAATTTGAACGCGCTCGCGTGCGAGTACAGAGAAGCGGCGGCGATCGCCGGCGACGATCGCCGGGGTCTCAGGGCCCGGCGCTGGTCGCAACATGACCAGCGTGGCCTTCCGCATCCAGGGGTGGTGGAGGTGGCCACCGGCGGTCACCTGAACGGCGGTGAGCTCGTCGCCGGCGGACGGTGATTCGGGTGAAGTGGTGGCTCGTCGGAGAGGGCTCGGGAAGGGAAATTGACCTAGGGAGTCGGCATGGTGGTGGAAAAGTGGAGGATCGACGGAGTTTGGGCTGCTCTGGTGGTGTAGGTGCTCGGTTCGGTTCGAGGACAGAGGCGGCGGAGCGGTGGCCGGAGAGGGAGAAGATGACCCCCTCGGGGCCTGGTGGGTGGTCAGGAGGGAGTGTGAGTGGTGGTGAAGGCGAGTGCTGGCGCTAGAGGGGCTCGGGGACCCTTTTTATAGGCGGTTCGAAGATAGCCGAAGCGGGTGAAGATCGCCGGAGTTAATATGGCCGCCGGGGTTGGTTCTGGCCGGTGGTCTGGGCGATGGGGCATTCAAGAGGCCCGTGGTGTTCGTCCGAAGCTTCCGCGTGGACGAGTTCGTGCCTGCTTGACACGTTTGCGATGTGCTGTCCGCACGGGCGCGGCGAAGCGGTCGGCTCCGGCGACTGTCAAACGGGCCCCGTGCGGCGTGGCCGGTGTGTCCTTTGCGCGGAGGTGTGAGGGAGAGTGACGCGTGGGCGGAGAGGTAGGTAGGGGCGCTGCTGGGCAGTGAATGGCGGCGTATGGCCGTGGCGTTCCGCTCGGCCCGGCCGTGGACGAGCTCGGGGAGGCTGCACCGGCCCGGTGCCATCTCACCGGCGTGGAGTGGCTGGGCGCTGGGCCAGGGGGAGCTACGACATTGAACACAGGCGACATCGCCGTGCGGGGGAGGAAGATGATGGATGCACGGCATCGCTGTCCCTGTCGGCCGAAGAAATTCAGTTAACTGAATTTAAATTCAGTTATGCACAGTGCATGCCAACTGTTTGATGAATTGCTTTGTGGTTTTAAGCAACTTGTTTGATCATGGGGTTTTGTGTGGTGGTGTGTAGTTACTCAAAAATGAGTTTGCCAGGAGGCCAAGAATTTTGGTGAAGTTTGGAAATGGTTTGGGTCAGAAATATGATTTCTGGACCAAATTTGAATTGAATTTGGTTTGAAATTTTTGAACTGTGGGACCAAAGATTTTTGAAGAAATGGGTTAAGGGTACCATCTATATGTAGGGATAATTTTGGTAGAGGCAGAAGAGTCATAGAAAATATAGTTCCTTTGTAAATGTCAAGAAACTATGATTAATTCAAATTCCACTTTTGGAATTCAAAATAAATAGAAAGAATATTTTTGTGGAGTGGGGAGGAGTTGAATAATACCACAGAAGGTGTGCATGACTTGAGAGGTAATTTTTGGAGTGACAGAAAATATTTGGAGAAGTTTTATGGTGTTAGAAGAGGTGGAAAGGACTTTTGCCCTTGAAAATAAATAACCAAAAACCAAAAATTCTTTAGAAAGAAATAGTTTTGAAAACTTCCAAAATAATTAAATCAAAAGAGTCCACCCTTCAAACAGAACCCTCCAAGAAAATTTTTAAACCCTAGCTAAAAGTTTGAAAAGTTTTCACAACTCCAAATAAATATTTTTGGGGTGTGACAGCACCTACCCCCTTAAGAAAAATCTCGTCCCCGAGATTTCAGCTGTCTCTCAAACAGGTACGGATACTCAGTCCTTAAATGATCCTCTCTTTCCCAGGTTGCCTCTTCCTCGGTGTGATTGCTCCATTGGACTTTGCAAAATTTTATTATGTTCTGTCGGGTTCTCCGTTCAGACTCCTCCAAAATCTTTATGGGACGTTCCCGATAGGTAAGATCTGGTTGAAGATCCAACTCTTGGTGCTGGATCTGCTTCTCCGGGTTGCTAACACATTTCCTCAGCTGAGATACATGGAACACATCGTGGACATCTGATAATTCTGCCGGTAATTCTAGTTGATAGGCAACCTTGCCCCTTCTTGCGGTTACTTTAAACGGTCCAATAAATCTTGGTGGTAATTTCCCCTTAACCTTAAATCTCTGTAGCCCCCTTGTCGGGGATACTCTAAGGTATACGTAGTCATTGGGCTCAAAGTGGACCTGGCGGTGTTTTTGATCATAATAACTCTTCTGTCGGCTTTGAGCTGCCCTTAGTCGGTCCTGAATAAGCTTTACTTTGGTTTCTGCCTCTACTAGTATTTCTGGTCCAAAAATTCGGCTGTCTCCGGTTTCAGACCAATTTAATGGGGTCCGGCATCGTCGTCCGTATAATGCTTCGAACGGTGCCATTTTCAGGCTAGCTTGATAACTGTTGTTGTAGGAGAATTCTGCATAAGGCAAACTATCCTCCCAACTGACTCCGTAGGTAAGCACACAAGCTCTCAACATGTCTTCTAATATTTGATTTACCCGCTCTGTCTGTCCTCCGGTCTGCGGGTGGTATGCAGTGCTGAAAGCCAGTTGCGTGCCTAAGGCTTGCTGTAGATGTTCCCAAAATCTAGAGACAAATTGGGTGCCTCTGTCAGAGACAATTATTTTGGGTACCCCGTGTAAACAAACAATCCTGGATAGGTACAGCCTGGCTAGCCTCTGTGTTGAGTAGGTGGTTTTTACCGGAATGAAATGTGCTACCTTGGTTAGCGAATCTGTTATTACCCAGATAGCATCATTCCCATGTCGTGACCTTGGCAAGCCGACAACAAAATCCATTCCAATTCTATCCCATTTCCATTCAGGCACCTTAATTGGTTGCAATAACCCTGCTGGTCTCTGGTGTTCCGCTTTCACACGTTGGCATGTATCACAACATGCCACATATATGGCTATATCCCTTTTCATCCCGTGCCACCAGAATCTCTCCTGTAGATCCTTGTACATTTTGGTCCCTCCGGGGTGAATGGAATATGGAGTGGTATGCGCCTCTGCCATTATTTGTTGTTTTAGATCTTCATTGTTTGGTACGCACAGTCTCTGTCCAAACCAAATAACACCTTGGCTGTCTTCCATAAATTCGGGCGCCCTGCCCAGTTTCATCTTTTTCCTAATCCCTTCAATACTTGGGTGCCCCTTCTGGGCTTCTTTGATCTGGTCCTCTATTGTTGGTTTTAATTCCAACTGGGAAATGGTCCCTTCCGTGACTAGGGCCATGTTGAGCTTGGCAAACTCCTGGCTGAGCACATGTTGCGAAAGTTGTACACTGCCATTTCCGGCGTATGGATTCCTGCTGAGGGCATCTGCCACAACATTGGCTTTACCTGGGTGATAGTGAATTCCTACGTCATAATCCTTAATTAGCTCAAGCCAACGCCGTTGTCTCAAATTTAATTCTGGCTGCGTGAAAATATATTTAAGACTTTTATGATCCGTGTATATTTCACATCGGTTCCCCAGAAGATAGTGTCGCCACTCTTTGAGTGCGTGTACTACTGCAGCGAGTTCCAGATCATGAACGGGGTAATTTTCTTCATGTCGCCGTAGCTGTCTTGAGGTGTAAGCCACTACTTTTCCTTCCTGCATTAACACACATCCAAGGCCTTTCCCGGATGCGTCACAATATATATCGAAATTTTTGTGCACATCGGGCACGACCAGAACTGGTGATGTTGTTAACCTCTTTTTCAACTCCTGAAAACTCTTATCACAGGCTTCTGTCCATTCAAACTTCTTGTCTTTCTTGAGTAACTGGGTCATGGGTCTGGCTATAGTGGAGAATCCTTCAATAAACCTTCGATAATAGCCTGCTAGGCCAAGAAAACTTCTGACTTCCGTTACGTCCTTTACTTTTCCCGGGTCTACAGCGATTCCGTCTTGGGTCAATACGTGCCCAAGGAAACCAACTTCTCTCAACCAAAATTCACATTTACTGAATTTGGCGTAAAGCTGATGTTTTCTTAACTCTTCCAGTACTATCCGAAGATGCTGCTCATGTTCTTCAGGTGTCTTAGAGTAAATAAGTATGTCATCGATAAATACCACCACAAATTTATCCAAATATTTCATAAAAACCTTGTTCATGAGATGCACAAAATATGCCGGGGCATTGGTTAAACCAAACGGCATTACTGTGAATTCATATAATCCGTATCTGGTCGTAAACGCCGTCTTAGGTATGTCCGTCGTCCGAATCTTTAACTGATGATAACCTGATCTCAGGTCTATCTTCGAGAAGACTTTAGCTTCTGCTAGCTGTTCAAATAAATCGTTGATTCTGGGCGGTGGATATTTATTCTTGATAGTGACCATATTAAGTGCCCTGTAATCAATGCACAGCCGTAGGGTACCATCCCTCTTTTTGGTGAATAAAACTGGCGAACCCCATGGTGATGAGCTGGGTCGTACGTAACCTTTCTCCATCAACTCCTTAATTTGCTTCTTTAATTCTGCCAATTCCTTTGGAGCCATACGGTACGGCTTCTTGTATATGGGTGTCGTTCCGGGTGCGAGTTCAATAACAAACTCAATTTCGCGGTCCGGAGGCATTCCTGGTAACTCTTCAGGAAATACGTCAGGATACTCACAGACTACAGGAACCTTACTTAATTCCACCGTATCCACTTGATTTAATTTCCCTTGGGATGTGGCAATCTTCCTTGTACCCACTTTTATTGTCTTTCCTTGGCAATTGGTAAGGGTTACCGTACGGTTATAGCAGTCTATGAAACCTTTGTTTGTGGTTAACCAATCCATTCCCAGAATAATGTCCAAATCAACTGCGTCCAGTACGATGAGATTGGCTAGGAATCCCATTCCTTCAATTTCGATGTTTACATCCTTGCAGTACCATTGAGTATTTTGCTTTGATCCCGGGGACTGAATAACCATGGAATTTTGTAACGGCAAAAAGGGAAACTGTTTCTTCGAGGCAAATCTTTTAGAAATGCAAGAATGGGAAGCTCCGGAATCAAATAAAATGGTAGCATCTACTGAGTTGGCGGGGAACGTACCAAACACGATATCCGGTGCATTCTGAGCTTCCTCAAAAGTCACGTGGTTGATATGTCCTTGCTTGTGGTTGTTATTGGGGTTGAAGTTATTGCGTCGTGGAGCGTTGGTCGCACCACGGCCATTGTTGTTGTTGTTGGCTTTGGGAGGGTTGTTTCCTTGTTTTGGGCACTGTTTAGCATAATGCCCCGCTTCTCCACAGGAGTAACAGGTGAGTCCAGGATAAAAGTTTGTATCCTTGGTCCTATTGTGGAATGCACTGCAGTTCTGTAGTGGAGCTGTATTTGTTGGTCGGGTTACTACTGGCTTTTGAACATCATTCCTGGGCCTGTTGTTGCGAACCTGTACTGACTGGTTCATGCGGCGCTTGCGGGCCTCATCCATATTGCGGTGTTCATTTTCCAGGATAATAGCCTTATCCACAAGTGTCTTAAAGTCTGGAAAGGTATGCACCATCAGCTGGCACTTTAGTGATGAAATAAGTCCGTCGAGAAATTTCTCCATCTTTTTGTTCTCTGTCATATACTCGTCGTTGGCGTACCGGGCCAACTGAGTAAACTGATCCAGATATTGGGATACTGTGGAGCCTCGCTGTTTGAGATCCTCAAATTCCCTCTTCTTCAATTTCATAATGCTATTTGGGATATGCGCTCCTCGGAAATTCTCCTTGAATTGTTCCCACGTCATATTTGCTCCATCAGGGTGGGTGTGACATAAGTTTTCCCACCACGAAGCAGCTGTTCCAGAAAAATAGTGTGGTGTGTACAACACCTTTTCCTGGTCAGTACACTGGGCAATGACTAATTTTCTTTCCATGTCTCGAAGCCAGTCGTCTGCCTCTAGTGGCTTGTCAGTGTGCGTAAAGACCGTTGGGCGGGTCTTTTGTAATTCCGACAGCTTGGACCTGGGTTGTGGTTGTCCTTGTTGATTTCCCATGTTCATCAAATGCTGCATCATCTCCTGATGCTGTTGCTGACTCTGCTCATATAGGCGGCACACTTGCGAGAAGGCTGATTCGCTGCTTTGCTGACTTGTCTGCCCTTGAGTAAAATTGTTTCCCATGTGTCCAGAGTTGTTTTCAGGTTGCGTTGGCATAGAACGGGTCCAGGGACGATGCATTTTCTTTCTGGGGTATTTGCATAACACCAAGGAAAATAATCAAATGGCAGAAAATAAATTTCCAAATAAATTTTTCCCCCAAGACAAGGTAAGACAAGGCAGCCAAATATATTACACAAGTGATTTAATTATACAAGCAGGATTTAATTATACAGGATACATGCGGAAACTGTATCATACAAGGTCATTTATTCCCACTAGCGCACTCTCCGCGCTCTCATCGACCTGTGGTCCTAACACCGCTATCTTACAAAGGATAGATAGAACAGGAAATAAATATATTACATCCATGTTCTCAAGCAGTCATCTGGCGAAGAAAACTGCGTTCGTCCCCATGGCTCATCCTAGGTCCTGCTGAGAGTGAGACTCAGGCAAGGCACCCAGGATGTGATATCGCCCTCGTCTTCCTCCTCCTCGAGGATCGCCTCTAGCCGGGTGGTCGTTGTTGCCGTGCCTGCTGGAGGTGGCACCGTGTTCGTCAGTGGTGAAGCTCTGGTAGGAATGGGTGCAGCCGGACGGCTAGCATCGCCCGTCGCGGTGGAGCGCTGAGCCGCGGGACTAGCCAGAGAAGTATTTGGTGGAGTGAAAGTGCGTGGAGCACGAGGCGAAGGAGAGCGGTACTCGCTCCTGCGAATAATTCTCGCACGAGACAAGTCCATCCGCGCAGTGAGGTAGTCATCCACCAGGGAGGTGAAAGCTGACTCCAAGGCCATGATATACTGGACAAGTGGCTCAATAGCCATATCCTTTTCCCCTATGGTGCAGGAAAAAGCATAGTGGCTAGTATATGGAACGTGGCAAGGCAGATAGTAGTAGGGACGGTCCTGCATAACTTTCAGGATGTCCCGGAGACGTGCGATAGCCTCACGTGCGGCCATCTGGATAGCATGCCTCTCAGTGGGCATGGCTCTCCCCATGAAGCGATAGTTGCGGAAAGACACAGACGCACCACCCCGAATATATACCGAAGCCTGGTACATAGTCAGGGTCTCTGAGATTTTGTCCGGGTAAATGACGTACTCCGGTCGCCCGAGGGACCCCATCGCGTCCCTCGCGATGCTCGCGAGAAGGCGGGAAAATCCCGCAGGCTCGTTGGCGAAAACCTGAGATGGGCAGCTGCCACCAGCCATCTACAACAGTAGACAAAAATCCAAGTAGCCATGTCATAAGTATATGATGACTAAGGAAAATTTGCTACGATGCATGAGATGCATGCTGGAACAAATGTTAGCACTGACTCGGTGACTAGCGATCGTGCCTAGGGCTCCTACAGTCAGCCTGGCTCTGATACCAAGGTCTGTCAGGCCCATTTCTGGGAAATAAATCACAGAATAGCCTTAAGTCACACTAGCTCCCAAGCACAGCCAGTGGACAACCTTGATATAGATAACCAATACAAAATATTACACAGGGTTGAGTCAGGGTGACTCAATAATTTATTACAACAACTTAGCGTACTAGGATGGCGGGATATGACAGTGGGTAGTGGAACTCAACACTGATATACTAGCATAGAGTCAAGCGTCGGTGTGAGGCTTGACTGATTTATTGGTGTGGCGGAAGCTTGACGGATGGTACAAGTGATAGACTCCAAGACACAGGTGTGCTGACTGGAAACCTTCTAAGCGTCGGCCTCGCTAGCGCAATTCTCCTCCAAAAGCTCGTCCTCCTCCAAGTCTGGCCAAGTAAATAGCCAGGGACAAGCCAGTGAGTACTTTGAATGTACTCGCAAACATTATGAACATAAGGTATACTGAAGCGAAAGCCATGATAAAATACTATACGCATGCAACGAATATCAAAACTTGGCATGATGAAACATGGTTAGTTCAAAAATAAATATTGGTCACTATAATATAAAAAGATAAAAGGAATGCCAGTCGGATATCAAGCGACATCACGGTAGGACTTGAAAAGAAATGCCAGTTGGGTATCCACAAGAGTAGTGGCGTGATAAACCGCCTGACACTCGAGGGACGCCTCAAAAGGACTTTAAGAGAAATGCCAGTTGGGTGTCCACAAGAGTAGTGGCGTGATAAACCGCCTGACACTCGAGGGACGCCTCAAAAGGACTTTAAGAGAAATGCCAGTTGGGTGTCCACAAGAGTAGTGGCGTGATAAACCGCCTGACACTCGAGGGACGCCTCAAAAGGACTTTAAAAGAAAAGTGAGTGTCCGGGGTAGTCTAGCCAGCCCCTGAGACACTCTCGAAGGTAACAATAAAATCACAAGGTTAGTCCATAAGCATAATATTCACCATAAATAAATTCATGATAATATACTGACTGTGACAAAAATGTCCTGCAGACATAACATGCTCAAGTATTCTATTTTCCTCCAGAGACTGACACCGGGACCGAATACTTGACCCCACCCAACTAAGTCCTTGACCGTGGACGCGGCTATTCGAATAGATATAACTCTGCAGAGGGTGTACTCTTTACCCACGCGTATGGGCTTTCCTTAGACAGTACCGTGCACTGACTAATACCAAATACGGACTTTGGGTTGAAAACACGCCTGACGCATACGCACCGACCGGATGCCAGGACTCACCCAGAGCATCGCTCCAGAAACCTTAAGTCAGGGAGGCTACAACCTCCGAAAAGCATGGGATCACTATTAAACGCGCGGATTACAAGGGGTGCCCCCCTCTCGGCTACAACCGGAAACACCCATGCCCCTGACCCGATGACAGGCTACAACCTTCATCGTAGTATCTGTGTGGCGTGCACCCGTACAGGGGTTATCAACTTACTAGGCCGTACCCTCCTTTCGGAAGGACCCGTGGCAGCACGGTGTACAGCTAGGTGTATAAAGCAAGACTCGATCTAGGCAGACTCAGGAGGTATTGTCAAAATAACACCAGTGCTCTTTATCAGTACCACACGACACCACTGTGTCAACAAAGAACCATGCCTACTAGCATGTCCCAACCAGCAGCAGCATCTCTGCCCTCACGTAACCACTTGTATGCCAGACAAGCTAGTGTGACATGCAAGCTAAGGTGAAACAAACATGACATGACCATGCATGCACATGTGATATACCATGCAACGTATGTGATGCACTACCATACTATGTAACCATGCAAGGAAACAACATCATATCTCAAGTTCAATAATGCTTGCCTTGTCCAAAGTAATCAGGAGAAAACCCTTCAGAAATCCCAGCAAAAGTTCCTTCTTCTTTTTCTGAAAAATTCAAATTTGAATTCGAATAAGAAAATCAACACAGAACGGAAAAAGTTCTCAAAACATTTTTAAATAAATCTTAAAATAAACTCTAGTCTACGCGGTCGCCTTCACGCCTTGTGATCTCGTTCACCTTGGCGACGATGTGGGCAACCTGCGCCTTCAACGCCTCCTGATCAGCTTCGGCTGGCAAGGTGCGGAGGACGTTGACGAGGTTGATGCCGGGGTTGCGGTAGACGATCTTCGTCAAGACCCGCTCCAAGGTGCCCATGCAGAGCCGACGCGCCTCGTCGGCCAGCTGCTCGGGGATCTTCTCCTGCAGCCGCGCGTGCGCCGGCGCGATTCCTCTGAAGAACAGACTCAACTTGGCGCTGTGGGGGAGATTCTCATCCGGGGAGTACCCGAGATGCTCCGCCCTCAGCGCCACCATCTCCTTATCAATATTGGCAGCAGAGGTGACCAGCTCGTCGGTCCACTGCTCCACTGCCCGGTTGAAGTTGTTCGCCGAGACGGCAGCGCTCTCCACCAAGTTCCTTTCCTTGCGGAGTTCGTCCTTCAGTTTCGTCTCGTGATCCCGGGCGGCGTCAAGCCAACCAGTCAGGGTGGAGACCTTCAGCTCTAAGTCAGCAATGGAATCCTTGGCGACAGCAAGCTCGGTGCCCTTCTCGGAGAGACGTACCTGCAGCTCAGAGTTGGTGTGGGCATCTTTCTCCCGCTCCACATTGAGCGCAGTGACTCTGTCCTCGCTTGCCTTTAGGAACAACTCCAGCTGCTTCACTCTGGCCTCCAGCTCCTTCTTGGCGGTCTCCGCGGCGGCTGCGGCAGCCTTCGCCTCCTTCAGGGCCCCGCCAATGGCCTGCTCCCGGGCGGTGAGGTCGTCCTCGTGGGCGTCGAGGTTGACCTTCCGCTGGTTGAGCACTCCTTCTCGCCGGGACAGCTCCTCGGCGGCCAACCGCTGCTGCTCGTCCACCTCGGCCTTCTCCAGGAGGAAGGCTTGCTGCGCCCCGGCAAGCTCTTCACGCTCCTCCGCCAAGTTGCGGAGGGCCGCCTGGTTGGCGGCACGGTGCTCCGCGGCGCGCTTCTCCAAGTCTGCTCCGGCCTGGGCGGCGAGAGCCTCCCTAGACTCCAGTTTCGCCTGCCTAGCCCGGTACAGGGCCAGGAGCCGGCGAAGGAGTCCCTCCTCTTCGGGCTCATCGCTGTCGCCGGGCGCTTCAACGATCTTCAAGCCGGCGGAGGCGAGGACCTCTCCATGAAAGGTCTCTCCCTCCGCGGGTGCTCGAGACGAGGACGCCCACGGGACTTGTATGAAGACCCCGTTGGCGGCCTTCAAGTAGACGCCCGACCGCTCCGCGGAGGCTGAAGGGTGGGCGGCCGGTGCAGCGGCCGGCGCTCCTGCGGCCTCCGGGCCCGCAGTTTGGTCGCCGGTCCCTTCCCCAGCCGCGGCGTCCGCGGTCGGGGCGGTCTCCTCAGCAGCGGCCTCGTCGGCTCCAGCCATTCCCTCCGTGGCAGTGGCGTTGCCGCCGTCGCCGCGCACCTCCTCCTCGGCGGTGGTCTCCATTTCCATCCGCTCTGGGGCGGGAGGATCTAGTAGAAGAAAAAGAAAAGAAAGAGTCAAGCAAATATCCAAAAAGAAGAATCCAAGAAGAAGAAGTTGCAAGGCTTACCTTCACGGATCTCTTCAATGACAGGGTCCCTCGCCGGGGAGTTCTCCCTTGGCGGCGGAGCAGTGGCCCCTGCTGGCGGAGGGCCGCCCGCGCCCTCCCTTGGCGGGGTGCTCACCCTTGTCGGGCTGCTCACCCTTGGCGGGGTACTCGCCCTTGGCGGAGTACCGGTCCTTGGCGGAGCGTTCTCCCTCGCCGGGGAGCTCACCCTTGGCGGGGAGGGTGGAGCAAGTAGCTCGTCAGGGGCGACCTCCTGGCGCTCCTGCGGCTGCGGCTCCACTTCTGCACAAGACAAACAAGATATCAGATGAAGATGATCACCTCAAGCGCGCCCGCCAAGCATAAACATAAAAACCAGACTTACGCTGGGGGCTGCGCTGGGGGCTGCTCCTCGGAGCAGCAGGTTGATCCGGCAAGTTTGCCACCGGCACGTCTCCGGTCGCCGCGGCGGGCGAGTCGTCTTCAACCTCGACCACAGGGATCTTGGCCCTCTTCGCCATCCGCTGGGTCAGGGTCCTGGAAGCAAAACAAAAACAAGATCAGAATCGACAAGGAAAATCAAGACAGAATCGAAGAAACTAAAGAATTGCAAGTACTTACTCCTCTTCCTCCTCGTCGGAGCTGAGGGCGGAGAAGTCAAAATCCGCCTGGGGTGCTCCTGCATGAGGAGCTGGAGGAGAAGGCTACCTCGGGCGCTTGGCAGTCTCCGGGGCTGTGGGCTGCGAAGACCCAGCCCTCGTCGTCGCCGAGGGCCGAGGAGCAGAAGGGGCGGCCGTTCCGCTTTGGGAGGATCCCCCTCCGCTTGGCGCTGGTGCACGGGGCGCCTCCTTGACGACTTTGCTCGTCCTGGTGACGCGCGTTGCACGGCGCGCTGGCTGCTGTCGAGGCGCCTGCGGCCTCGCCGTCTCAGCTGCCTTGCGGGGGCGCTTCTTCGGTTGCTGCGTGGGACTTGCCGGAGGCGGGGAGTTCTCTGAGGACGAGGAGGCGTCGTCATCGAGATTCAGAGATCCACCGGAGTCTTCATCAGCCTCGGCGTCCTCCTCCTCCTCGATAGGCCCGCTGGACTCAACGCCATGTCCGGCGACCTCGCTCCCTCTGGCGACCTCGCTCCCTCCGGCGACCTCGCTCCCTCCGGCGACCTCGCTCCCTCCGGCGACCTCGCTCGTCCCGGCAAACTTCAGGGAAGGCACCCCGGCAAACTCCTCGGGCGGAAGCTTGAGCAGCTTGAGGATTTCCGCCTCCTCTGCTTGACTCACCGCGTCCGCGGCCTGTGCCTCGTCCACAGTGTATCCAAACTCGCCCGCCGCTGCGGCTGCAGCGGCCTCCTCCATCCTGGAGGCGATGTAAGCTATATCCCGTGCCGTAGTGGCCCGGGTGAGGCCCTTGTTCTCCTCGGCGTTGCGAGGCGTCTCGACCAAGTTGTCGAAGAAGGACAACACGGTATCCGGGGGAGGCTCTATCCAAGTGGGGACGACGCCGTGGGAGTCGCATGTAGGCATCATCGCGCGCAAGGAATCGCGGGCAGTGCTGTTGCACAGCGACACCACTCCTCGGGAAGGTCTGAACCACTCCGGGTGGGCTGGGTCATGCTTAAAGAGTTCCCGGACCATCCCCTTCAACTCGAAGGCAGTAAAGTTATAGTTCAATCCAGGGCGCAGCCTCATGATATCCGCCGCATTGCCGAATTCCCAGGCGGACCTTTTCCTTTCTTGCAAAGGGGCGATGCGGCGGCGGAGGAAATCTGCTCCAACCTCTCCGATAGTCAGATTGGCGACCCGGAGACGAATGATCCTAATGAGGGCGATGCTGAGCTTGTTGTCCTCCGGGGCCAATTCGCTCCAATCCCTGCCGCGCACTATGGCAGTTGTGCGCGGTGCGGTGAAGGGCTCCGGCTTATCCTCCACCACCCAACACCAATCGGCTCTCCATTCCTCCCACTTGCCGCGGAGTTATCCCTTCAGGTACGAATCCTTCTTGTTCAGCCTGAAGATCCAGGAGATGCCGCCGGAAAGGGGAGCGCCTGACTCTACTCTGGGCATGAAGAAGTGGCGGAAAAGAGCTACATTGGGATGAACCCCAACATAGTTTTCGCACAGATGTGCGAAAACGGCCATTGTAAGGATGGCGTTGGGGGTGAAATCTAGGTAGTGGAGGCCATATGTGTTCATGATATCACAAAAGAACTCCGAGAACGGAGGGCACAGACCACAGTGGAAAAATGCAGCGAAGAAGAAGTACCCGCCGGGGAACATGTCTTTGGCCATGGCGGGGAAGACGTGAGAGCGGGGATGAGCTTTGGTCTCCCTCGCCCAGAACAAATAATATTTGTCCCGCAGCTCCCTCGGACCAAGCCTTGGCGCGAAGACCACGCACCTCTTCCGCAGGGCGGCCAGCTTCGCCGCCTGCTCGGACTTCTCCTTCTTGGCCTTGTCGTTCTTGGCCTTGTCGCTCTTGGCCTTGTCGCTCTTCGGAGCCATGGCGGGGGCGGTGAGGAAAGAGGCGAGGAGCTCGACGGCGTCGCAAATGCGGAAGACGGCGGAGGAGGGGCGGGGGCAAGAAGTAGCGGAGGTTTCTGGAGAATCAAGGAGCAATGAAGACGATGGAGGGAACTGCCCCTGCTTCCTCTGCTTTTAAGGGGGGGGGGTGGGGGACGTTCCGCATTTCCCATTAAAGAAACAGGCCACGATCTCTCCCACGACGCCGCAATCGACGCGTGCCGTTAGGGAGGGATGCGGCGGATACGGAAGGAGATACGGCTTGCCGTGGGCCGCGAGTGCCCGTGCACTGTTTTGGGCCTGGCCCAACAGCGCTCGGCACCGTGTGTGGCCCAGGCCCGGGGGCTCCTGTCGGTGTACTAAGATAGGGGTACCTTAGTACCCCAACTTGTGCACGGGCGGTAGCAGCTCCCCGTGGCAGGGCTTACCACGTGCTTGCCGGAAACCTTTCTGGTCCCTATGAAGCCATTCAAGAACAAAGTATACAAGTCAGAAGATCAAGGCCCCGGCAAGAGGAGCTTGCCGGGAAGGCCGCACCAGGCTCAAGGTTATCATTTTAGCACAAGACCCTGGCAAGACGAGCTTGCCAGGAAGGCCAAGGAATACATACCTCAAGAGATGCCTCGGTGCGTCATGCGCCCCGGCAGGACCCGGAGAGCGACAAGCTTCCGGGCCCGGCAAGATCACTACCCCGGCAAGGTGCTTGCCGGGGAGACCTACACTGTGTGCCCGCGCTCCAGCTCATCGGCCCACGCATCGCCCTGGGGCCCTTCCAGGGGCACGTGGCAGATGGCTGTGCAGCCCGGGGCACACGGTGGCAAGCCACGGTGACGAGGCTACCGCTGTGGCGAACGGAGAAGAATGGACGGACGCTTTTGGGGTCGACGGCGATGGGCATTTAATGCCCTTGTCCCCCACTGTCAAAGTTAGGTGAAGATCACTATTCATGCACTGTTCACGCACTGTTACAACTACCACCAAAATTACACTTTTACCCTCCTCTACGTTGACACCGGTCGGCGACCCCTTGAGCTATAAAAGGAGGCCCATGCACAACGTAGGGGGGGTTCGAAACCTAGACAACTCTCACGCTCGGTGTAGCTAGCACCGTAGATCTTCAAGCTCCCGAGCTCAATACAACCTAAGCACGAGTAGGGTTTTACGCGTCCGCGCGGCCCGAACCTGGGTAAACTGCCCGCGTGCGTTCCTCGAGCTGCTCTCCGTGCTCCCTCCGCTCCTTTACCGTAACGTAGAAGGGACTTCGGTCCCATAGGTGCTCGTGGGAGGACAGTTTCCCCCGACACTCTACTTTCGAAGCAATCCTCTGTTGATCCTCGTGATGTTCCTTTAAATTCTTTGATTGCTCAAGAACAAGTAGATGTGAACTTTATCTCTAGAAACAATTTTAACAACAATGCTTATAGGAGTAATTTTGGTAGCAATCCTAGACCGTTCCCCTCTAATTCTTATGGGAACAATAATGCTTATCCTAGCACCAAGAACTCCAATACTGAACTAGAGATTATGCTTAAAGATTTCATCACTACCCAAAAAGCCTTTAATAAGAGTGTAGAAGAAAAACTACATAAACTAGATGATCTCTCTTTGAAGGTAGACCATTTAGCCAATGAGATAGAATTGCTTAAAATTAAAACTTCTCCTCTTGAGGAGAGGAAGGTCACTCCTATTAATGCTACTCAAGTGCAAATTAATGAAAATATTAGGATGATGGCTAAACTTAAAGAAAGATGGGCTAGAGAAAGGGAGGAAGAGGATAGAATTAAGAGCCTTCCTACCCACCACACTGTTGCTACTATCCAAGTTGTTGAGGATATCCAAACTCTTAGCACCCAATGTACTCCTAGTCCCATTGGACCTATTAATGGTGATGCTATGACTATAGAAACTACCAAACATGTGAACCTAAAGGACACCACTACCACTTTACTTGATGCTAGTGACCTTGATTTTGATAATTGCACTCTTACCGAAGTTATTGATTTCCTTCACAAGATGTCTAGAGATCCCCGCACTAGCACGCTTAACCTTGCCTTCACAGAGCATATCACTAATGCTCTCATCAAAGCTAGGGAGGAGAAACTTAGAGTAGAAGCCTCCATACCTAGAAAGCTAGAAGATGGTTGGGATCCTATGATAAAAATTAAATTGAATGACTTCTCTTGCTATGCATTATGTGATGTTGGAGCTAGTACCTCTGTTATGCCCAAAAGAATATATGATATGCTTAAATTGAAACCTTATGATTCTTGTTCTTTTGGTGTTCGTCTCGTTGATTCTTCCATTAAGAAACCTTTGGGGAGGATCGACGATGTCCTTATCGTTGTCAATGATAATTATGTTCCCGTTGATTTTACTATTATGGATATTGAATGTGATCCTTCTTGTTCAATTATTTTGGGACGTCCCTTTTTATGCACCGTTGGTGCTATCATTGACAAGAAAGAGGGGAATATAAAATTTCAGTTTCCTCTCAAGAAAGGGATGGAGCACTTCCCTCGAAAGAAGATCAAGTTACCTTTTGAGTCCGTTGTACGGGCTAGCTATTCTTTCACTCTTGTTAAAACTTGATCTATATGCATTATGCCTAGCTTAAAGGCATAAAAGAAAGCGCTTTTGGGAGGCAGCCGACATGAATAAATTTATTTTGCTTTTGTTGTGTCTTGATGTTGTTACTACTGTGGCATCATCATTGTATCTTTGCTTTTCAATTTTGTGCCAAGTGTAGCCTCTGATTGCTAGAAAGTTCAAAAGTTGTGAGGTGCTGTCCAGGAAACAGATTCTGTCCTTGGATAGAAAAATTCGTATAAAATCACCAGATCATCTTTTTGGTCTGAATTTTTTTTACAGCGTGCTCTATATAATTATCTTTCGTGCGTCAGTTCTGAGTTTTTTTAATAGAGTTGCAAAAGTGCCCCGAACAAATCAATTACTACCTGTTGTTCTGTTTTTCACAGATTCTGTCCTGTTTTGCCTTTCCTTCATTTTGCAAACCAAGAGCTTGCTTTTTCTTTGCAAAAACCTTTTGGCAATCTTGAGAAACAGTAGACCTTCAAGAATATCTTTATTTCCAGCAAGGTATAATTATTTTATTATGGGTACTAACCTCGCTAATCAGATTATGATGACTTATGTATGAAGGGAGTTTTCAAGTGTGCGAGGGAAGATGATAAAAAGATTCAGGAGTGTCAAGCGCTCAAGCTTGGGGATGCCCCCATGCACCCCCAAGAAATATTCAAGGAGACTCAAGCGTCTAAGCTTGGGGATGCCCCCGTGCATCCCCTTCTCCAACAACATTATCAGTTCGTCTTTCATTCCACTATATTTTAATCACTTCATGTGTTATGTGCTATGCTTGGAGCGTCTTGCTTTTAGTTTTCTTTAGTTTTTCATAACGAGTCGGAACTCAGCTTTCTTCATGTGGGAGAGAAACACGCTCCACTTCTACCTAGAACATAACATAGAATTTTCATGTCTATCCTTGCTGTGTGTGTTCTTTGTCTTTTAATAGTTACTATCATGTTCAGCTCTTAGCTTTCATGCTTATCTTTTCAAAGAGCTTTTGTTTAGTTGGTTGCTTGAACTCTCTTTAATTACCATGCTCACCTTATTAAGAGAGTTTGCTTCCGTTGCATTGGTTGATATGTCTATGATAAAGATGCTACGTGCATGATGGCGCTTAGTAGTTCATGTTTTCTTATGGTTAGTCTCAAATAACTGGGGGGTTCCCAATGTGTTATTGGAGTACCAACATGATTTGTTTGCCTATGATGTGGTATGGTTTAGTAATATCTTCCTTCGAGAATTTATTTTGATTGACTTGGCGTATGCTCACGCATATTTAAGACTGTAAAGAAAGTCTGTCAAGCCTTGATGATCTTTTGTTTCTGAGTAGCGATATAACTACCATGCCTGATTCAATGTTGCTTTGTCGCTCTGCATGATTATGACCGTCATTGCTCTCTTAGTTGGTCGCTCCGAGTCTTTTGCTAAACCTTCACCTGTACTAAGCGGACTGACTGCTTGTGCATCCACATCCTTTAATCCAGTTATGCCATATGAGTCCACCATACCTTCCTACATGGTATTTACCTGCCATTCCTAACGGAGACTTGCATGTGCCATCTCGAAATTATTCAAAGAAAAAGCATTCTTATTTTTGCCTCTGTTGTAAGTTCATGAGGAAGTAGTGGTTAATTCATGACTTTTTTAAGTTGGACAAGCTTCACCCCGGGATTGCATGTATAATGTGCAAACCCATAATAGGAGAAGGAACTGGCATTGAGTGCGCCCGGCTCAAAAAGATAATATAACAAACAAACCCTCCTTCACGCTTTGTTCATGAGAAATCAGAAAACTTTGGCAGTGATAAACAAAGGAGATTAAGAGGATGTGATCGTCCTCATTCGGGAGCCGTTCCTCGAAACTTGTCCATCTCGAAAAGTGATTGAGTTGTCTGCTAGCATTCGTTGACGAAACATGCATGATCTAAAATAAATTATTACCTCTGTTTTAAAGCCAAGAGCTCTGGTACTTGTTTTGTCTTTGTTTCCGACTACGGGTTTTCAACCTTGCCAACAAAAGCCACGGTTCGAGAGTCTCCACCTTCTTTTAAAAGCACCAACTACTGAGAGCATGATTGTCATTCTGAGTGTAATGTGCATTGTCCCAAAGTAGCATTGTCTTTTGCATGATTGTGATATCGTTTATTCTGAAATCATTGTATCTAGTCATCACTTAAACCTTGGAGGTGCCCCTGCATTTATGTTTTGCTTCACTAAAGGGGGCAAGCTAGATATCACTTTATCATATTTGCACATCATGTTCATTGCAAATCTATTTGATGTTTCAGTATCATATTGTAAAACTTTCAGTCCTTTGTGATTTTCTCATGAGGCAACTTAATTACTATAGATTCATTGTCTCAGTAAGCTTTTTTCATATGACTATGAAAAAGTCCTATATGGTTAATAGCATGTCACCACAGAAATTATTCTTGTTATCATTTACCTACTCGAGGACGATCAGGAATTAAGCTTGGGGATGTTGATACGTTCAAAACGTATCTATAATTTCTGCTTGCTCCATGCCTCTTTTGGGTGATATCGCTATGATATTTATACACTTCCATACACTTTTGATCATATTTGGACTAACCTATTAACTCAGTGCACCCCAGTGCCAGTTTCTGTTTTCGGCTGTTTTTGTATTTCAGGTTTTCACATTACGAGAACTGCCAGGAAAAATCCAGAAAAATTATATAAAAAATCAGCGTTCCAGAAACTACCGTGCGCCGAAGGACAGCCGGGGGGGGGGGGGGCACC
>LR738711.1:137311412-137402753 GCA_902687465.1 Secale cereale | reverse complement strand
CCTGGGCCGCGCCGGGGGGGGGGGCCTGGGCCCCTCGAGGCTCCTCCGATGCCCTCCTTTGGCATATATTTAAAGCGTCTCCCGAAACCCTTGAGGGAGGAACTCTTTTCGCGATCCCATCTCTGTTCCGCCGCCGCCGCCGCTTCCAAGATCGGGAGCACCAGGAGAACTCTTCCCGGCACCCTGCCGGAGGGGAGGATCACCACCGGGAGCCTCTCCACCACCATGGACGCCTCCCGGATGAGTTGTGAGTAGTCTCCCTTGGACCATGAGTCCATGACCAATAGCTATGTGATGTTCTCCTCCCGTTCTTGTGCTTCACTAATTAGTCCTCGTGAGCTGCCCTACATGATCGAGGCACATATGTAATCCTTATGCTGTTGCTATGATGAGTTTGCTGGGATCCGATGGATTATGAGATTATGTTCAGATTGTGCTTGAGTAATATATTTGATCTACCTCTTTTATATTTATGTTCGTAAGTAATTCTTGCATGTTCTCCGTTGTTATTTATTGCTTTGGCCAAGTAATAGGTAGTGACTCCAAGAGGGAACACTATGCTTGATTGTGGGTTCATGCCCCTCGATGACTAGTTTGAGTGACAGAAACATGAGTCTAGGGGATGTGCTGTTGCCACAAGGGGGAAAACAACGGTGCTTGTGCCCGCGGGTGCAAGGATTGTTTACTTTACGCAAAGTTCTTTTAATGCATTTGTCTGTTGCATTGAGTTTACACTATGGGTGGGACTCGCAACTTAATACCAGCGAGATGTTCTGGATAGATATCTCAAGGTGGATGATTAGTAGTAGATATTGATGGATTTCGGTCTACTTACTTTGGCGTACCGCCCATGCTTTGATCCTCAACCTTTCTTGCAATGTAGTCAGCATTGGTTTGCGCACATGGTCCTGTCAATTGCCCAGATGTAATTCGTTTACCTCACATAGCTGTTTTATCGTCTTTTGGGAGAGAGACATCACTAGTGAACATCATGAGACTCCGGTCCATATTACCATCATTGATCACATCCGCTATTAACTTTTCGCTTTTATTTACTATTGCAATTATATCTATCACTACTATCACTTGCGTTTAATCCTTTATGAACTACAAGGCCGGAGGGATTGACAACCTCTCTGTACTCGTTGGGAGCAAAGTTATTTGTATCTGTGTGCAGGTCCATGTTGATTGCTAATATCTGGCGCCGTAGCAGTTGACACCTTCTTGTTAAACCTAGGAGTCTCTGGGGATTCGATCCTTGGTATCTTTGCCAAGGGAAAAACTTCCGCAACACTACATCTCACACCTTCCACTTGGGGTAACCAACGAGTGGCGAGAAGCCTAGCAGTGGGCACACCCCCACCCTCGTGGGCAGCCCGAGACTCTTCTGGCCCAACTCTTTTACTCCAGGGGCTTCTTTTGGTCCATAAAAAATCATCAAAAATTGGCACGTCAATTGGACTCCGTTTGGTATTCCTTTTCTGTAAAACTCAAAAACAAGGGAAAAACAGAAACTGGCACTGGGCTCTAGGTTAATAGGTTAGTCCAAAAAATCATATAAAATAACATATAAATGCATATAAAACATCCAAGATGGATAATATAATAGCATGGAACAATAAAAAATTATAGATATGCTGCTTATGTATCAAGCATCCCCAAGATTAATTCCTGCTCGTCCTCGAGTAGGTAAATGATAAAAACAGAATTTTTGTTGTGGAATGCTAACCAACATAATTCTCAATGTAATTCTCTTTATTGTGGCATGAATGTTCAAATCTGAAAGATTCAACACAAAAGTCTATATTGACATAAGAATAATAATACTTCAAGCATACTAACAAAGCAATCATGTCTTCTCAAAATAACATGGCCAAAGAAAGTTATCCCTACAAAATCATATAGTCTGGCTATGCTCCCTCTTCATCACACAAAATATTTAAATCATGCAGAACCCCAGTTTTAGCCAAGCAATTGTTTCATACTCAATTTTTTTCAAACCTTTCAACTTTCACGCAATACATGAGCGTGAGCCCTGGATATAGCACTATAGGTGGAATAGAATGGTGGTTGTGGAGAAAAAAAAGAGGAAGATAGTCTCACATCAACTAGGCATATTAATGGGCTATGGAGATACCAATCAATAGATATCAATGTGAGTGAGTAGGGATTGCCATGCAATGGATGTACTAGAGCTAGAAGTGTATGAAAGCTCAGCAAAAGAAACTAAGTGGGTGTGCATCCAACTTGCTTGCTCATGAAGACCTAGGGCATTTGAGGAAGCCCATCGTTGGAATATACAAGCCAAGTTCAATAATGAAAATTCCAACTAGTATATGAAAGTGACAAAACAAGAGACTCTCTATCATGAAGATCATGGTGCAACTTTGAAGCACAAGTGTGGAAAAGTATAGTATCATTGTCCCTTCTCTCTTTTCTCTCATTTATTTTGGAGGGGCTTTCTCTTTTTTTTATTAGCCCCTCTCTATTTTTTGGGCCATCTTTTTTTTATTTGTCCTTTCCTCACACGGGACAATGCTCTAATAATGAAGATCATCACACTTTTATTGACTTACAACTCAAAGATTACAACTCGAATCTAAAACAAAATATGAATCTAAGTGAATGCCTCCGACGGTGTACCGGGATGTGCAATGAATCATGAGTGACATGTATGAATGAATTGTGAATGGTGGCTTTGCCACAAATATGATGTCAACTACATGATCATGCATGTCAATATGACAATATGAAGCGTGTCATAATAACGGAACGGTGGGAAGTTGCATGGCAATATATCTCGGAATGGCTATGGAAATGCCATGATAGGTAGGTATGGTGGCTATTTTGAGGAATGTATATGGTGGGTGTATGGTACCGGTGAAAGTTGCGCCGTACAAGAGAGGCTAGCAATGGTGGAAGGGTGAGAGTGCGTATAATCCATGGACTCAACATTAGTCATAAAGAACTCATATACTTATTGCAAAACTCTACGAGTTATCAAAACAAAGTATTCAATGCATGCTCCTAGGGGAAGGATTGGTAGGAGTTAACCATCGCGCGATCCCGACCTCCACACAAAGAATGACACTCAATAAATAAATCATGCTCTAACTTCATCACATAGCGGTTCACCATACGTGCATGCTACGGAAATCACAAACTTTAACACAAGCATTTCTTGAATTAATAATTACTTCACTAGCATGACTCTAATATCACCATCCTCATATCTCAAAACAATCATCAAGTATCAAACTCCTCCTATCATTCAATGCGCTTTATGTGAAAGTTTTTACTATACCCATCTTGGATGCCTATCATATTAGGACTAATTTTATAACCAAAGCACATTACCATGCTGTTCTAAAAGACTCTCAAAATAGTATAAGTGAAGCATGAGAGTTCATCTATTTCTTCAAAATAAAACCACCGCTGTGCTCTAAAAAGATATAAGTGAAGCACTAGAGCAAATGACAAACTACTCCAAAAGATATAAGTGAAGATCAATGAGTAGTTGAATAATTATGTAACGATGTGAAGACTCTCTAACATTTAATAATTTAAGATCTTGAGATATTATTCAAACATCAAACAAAACAAAATAAAACAAAATGATGCTCCAAGAAAAACACATATCATGTGGTGAATAAAAATATAGCATCGAGTAAAGTTACCGATAGACGAAGACGAAAGAGGCGATGCCTTCCCCGGGCATCCCCAAGCTTAGTCTTTTGGTTTCCTTGAATTTTACCTTGGGGTGCCTTGGGCATCCCCAAGCTTAGGCTCTTCCCACTCCTTAGTCCATAGTCCATCGAATCTTTACCCAAAACATGAAAACTTCACAACACAAAACTCAACAGAAAACTCGTAAGCTTCGTTAGTATAAGAAAATAAAACCACCAGTTAGGTACTGTTATGAACTCATTCTAAATTCATATTGGTGTAATATCTACTGCATTCCAACTTCTCTATGGTTCATACCCTCCGATACTACTCATAGATTCATCAAAACAAGCAAACAACACCTAGAAAACAGAATCTGTCAAAAACAGAACAGTCTGTAGCAATCTATAACTTTCGAATACATATGTAACTGTAAAAATTCCGAAATAAATTGGTAGACCTGAGGAATTTTTCTATTAATCATCTGCAAAAATAGTCAAGTAAAAATCACTCTCTAGTAAAAAATGGTAGCTAATCTCGTGAGCGCTAAAGTTTCTGTTTTTTACAGCATGATCGCATAAACTTCACACATGTCTTCCCAAAGGTTCTACTTGGCACAAACACTAATTAAAACACAAAACCCCATCTAAACAACAGCTAGATGCAATATTTATTCCTAAACAAAAGAAAAAGAAAAGAAAAGAAAATAAAGTTGGGTTGCCTCCCAACAAGCGCTATCATTTAACGCCCCTAGCTAGGCATGATGATTTCAATGATGCTCGCATAAAAGATAAGAATTGAAATATAAAGAGAGCATCATTAAGAATATGACTAGCACATTTAAGCCTAACCCACTTCCTATGCATAGGGGTTATGTGAGAAAACAACTTATGGGAATGATAATCAACTAGCATAGGAAGGGAAAACAAGCATAACTTCAAGACTTTAAGCACATAGAGAGGAAACTTGATATTATTGCAATATGTAGAAGCATATGATCCTCTATCATAATAATTTTCAGTAGCATCATGAATGAATTCAACCAGATAACCAGCACATAAAGCATTCTTTTCATGATCTAGTTGCATATAAATTTTACTACTCTCCACATAAGCAAATTTATTCTCATCAATAGTAGTGGGAGCAAACTCAACAAAATAACTATCATGTGAAGCATAATCCAATTGAAAACTAAAATCATGATGACAAGTTTCATGGTTATCTTTATTCTTTATAGCATACATGTCATCACAATAATCATCATAAATAGGAGGCATGCTTTCATCATAATAAATTTGCTCATCAAAAATTGGGGGTCTAAACATATCATCTTCATCAAACATAGCATCCCCAAGCTTGTGGCTTTGCATATCATTAGCATCATGGGTATTCAAAGAATTCATACTAACAACATTGCAATCATGCTCATCATGCACATATTTTATGCCAAGCATTCTATGTAATTCTTCTTCTAGTACTTGAGCACAATTTCCCTTCCCATCATTTTCACGAAAGATATTAAAAATATGAAGCATGTGAGGCAACCTTAATTCCATTTTTTGGAGTTTTCTTTTATAAGCTAAACTAGTGATAAAACAAGAAACTAAAAGATTCAATTGCAAGATCTAAAGATATACCTTCAAGCACGCACCTCCCCGGCAACGGCGCTAGAAAAGAGCTTGATGTCTACTACGCAACCTTCTTCTTGTAGACGTTGTTGGGCCTCCAAGTGCAGAGGTTTGTAGGATAGTAGAAAATTTCCCTCAAGTGGATGACCTAAGGTTTATCAATCCATGGGAGGTGTAGGATGAAGATGGTCTCTCTCAAACAACCCTGCAACCAAATAACAAAGAGTCTCTTGTGTCCGCAACACACCCAATACAATGGTAAATTGTATAGGTGCACTAGTTCGGCGAAGAGATGGTGATACAACTGCAATATGGATGGTAGATATAGGTTTTTGTAATAAGAAAATATAAAAACAGGAAGGTAGCAAGTGGTAAAAGTGAGCATAACGGGAGTGCATTGCTAGGAAACAAGGCCTAGGGTTCATACTTTCACTAGTGCAAGTTCTCTCAACAATAATAACGTAATTAGATCATATAACAATCCCTCAATATGCAACAAAGAGTCACTCCGAAGTCACTAATAGCGGGGAACAAACGAATAGATTATGGTAGGGTACGAAACCACCTAAAGTTATTATTTCTGATCGATCTATTCAAGAGTCCGTATTAAAATAACACGAAGCTATTCTTTTCGTTCAATCTATCCTAGAGTTCGTACCCGAATAACACCTTAAGACACAAATCAACCAAAACCCTAATGTCACCTAGATACTCCATTGTCATCTCAAGTATCCGTGGGTATGATTATATGATATGCATCACACAATCTCAGATTCATCTATTCAACCAACACAAAGAACTTCAAAGAGTGCCCCAAAGTTTCTACCGGAGAGTCAAGACGAAAACCTATGCCCACCCCTATGCATAGATTCCCAATGTCATGGAACCCGCAAGTTGATCACCAAAACATACATCAAGTAGATCACATGATATCCCATTGTCACCACAAATAAGCACATGCAAGACATACGTCAAGTGTTCTCAAATCCTTAAAGACTCAATCCGATAAGATAACTTCAAAGGGAAAACTCAATCCATTACAAGAAGGTAGAGGGGGAGAAACATCATAAGATCCAACTATAATCGCAAAGCTCGCGATACATCAAGATCGTGCCATCTCAAGAACATGGGAGAGAGAGAGAGATCAAACACATAGCTACTGGTACATACCCTCAGCCCCGAGGGTGGACTACTCCCTCCTCGTCATGGTGAGCGCCGGGATGATGAAGATGGCCACCAGAGAGGGATTCCCCCATCCAGCAGGGTGCTGGAATGAGTCTAGATTGGTTTTCGGTGGCAACAGAGGCTTTCGGCGACGGAACTCCCGATCTAGGTTATTTTTCGGAGGTTTCTGTATTTATAGGATTTCTTGGCGTATGGCACAAGTCAGGGGGGTCTCCGGGCTGTCGACGAGATAGGGGGGCGCGCCCCCACCCTCGTGGGAAGCCCGAGACTCTTCTGGCCCAACTCTTTTACTCCACCGACTTCTTTTGGTCCACAAAAAATCATCAAAAATTGGCCCGTCAATTGGACTCCGTTTGGTATTCCTTTTCTGTAAAACTCAAAAACAAGAAAAAACAGAAACTGGCACTAGGCTCTACGTTAATAGGTTAGTCCCAAAAATCATATAAAATAGCATATAAATGCATATAAAACATCCCAGAGGGATAATATAATAGCATGGAACAATAAAAAATTATAGATACATTGGAGACGTATCAGCCATCGAGGATAAGAAGATGGGGTTTATATCATATTGCATGAGTTTATCCCTCTACATCATGTCATCTTGTTTAAAGTGTTACTCTGTTCTTATGAACTTAATACTCTAGATGCATGCTGGATAGCGGTCGATGTGTGGAGTAATATTAGTAGATGCAGAATCATGTCGGTCTACTTGTCACGGACGTGATGCCTATATACAATGATCATGCCTAGATATTTTCATAACTGACGCTTTTCTATCAATTGCTCGACAGTAATTTGTTCACCCACCATAGAAATATGCTATCTTGAGAGAAGCCACTAGTGAAACCTATGGTCCCCGGGTCTATCTTCTATCATTTTAATCTTCCATCAACTATTTATCTTTACTTTACTTTTAGTTTGCAATCTTTACTTTCAATCTATAAAACAAAATACCAAAAATATTTATCTTATTATCTCTATCAGATCTCACTTTTGCAAGTGGCCGAGAAGGGATTGACAACCCCTTATCGTGTTGGTTGCAAGGATCTTATTTGTTTGTGTAGGTACGAGGGAATCGCATGTAGTCTCCTACTGGATTGATACCTTGGTTCTAAAAAACTGAGGGAAATACTTATGCTACTGTGCTGCATCACCCTTTCCTCTTCAAGGGAAAAACAACGCAAGCTCAAGAGGTAACAATGATGTGTCTAATTAGCTGAGGTGGATGGCTGCATGTTGATTGTTGATGTGGATAGCTTGCATGTCAAGAGAAATAGGTTAGTGGGGATGAACTATTTAGGTATTATAGATTCATTCTTGATGTTACTGAAAATTATTATGAGAGAGGAACATATGCTTCTACCTATTGCAATAATATCACGTTTCTTCTCTATGTGTTGAAAGTTTTGAAGCTATGCTTGTTTTGCCTTCCTATGCTAGTTGATTCTTGCTCCCATAAATTGTTTGCTCACAAAATACCTATGAATATGAAGTGGGTTAGACTTAAATGTGATTCACGATGCTCCCTTTTATATTTCAATTCCTATCTTTACGTGAGCATCATTGAAATCTTCATGCCTAAAAAGGTGTTAAAGAAAAGCGCTTGTTGGGAGACAACCCAATTTTTATACCTACTGTTTTTGTGAGTTCATATGATTAAGCTACTGTATTAATCATGTTTTATAGACTTTATTTCATTAAAGTGCCAAGTAAAGCATTTGGGATAGTGTGGATGATAGTTGACTTAATTCTATGGAAAAACAGAAACTTGTGCATCCAGTGCTGCATTTTTTGTGCTTCACTGGAACGTGGTAAAATACTGATTTTTTTACAGATCATCAATATACAAATTGCCTGCGTGGTCCTAATTTTTTAGAATTTTGATAGGTGCACAACGTGGATCAAAATTCAGATCTTTATAGACAGTTATATTTTTAACAGATTCTGTTTATAATGCATAGTTTGCTTGTTTTAGTGTTTTCGTAGCTTATATTAAAGTGATATAAATTGTGGAAATGATAAGGTACAATAGGCATTGTATGATAATAATTATGAATCCTGTCTTTGAAAGGACCCAAATGAATGATTTGCTTTATTATACTAATGCATCTCATGAAGTTTTGTTAAATTTTGTGTGATTGAAGTTTTCAAGTTTTGGGTGAGACATCGATATGAAGAGAATAAGGAGTTCAATACCCTAATTTTTGGGATGAACAAGGCACCCCAAGGTAATATTCAAAGAAGATCCAGTCAACTAAGCTTGGGGATGCCCCAGATGGCATCTCCTCTTTCGTCTTCGACATTATCGGTAACCTCACTTGGAGTTATATTTTTATTCGTCACATGATGTGAGTTTTTCTTGGAGCGTCATTTTATTTTGTTTTTCCCTATGTTATTTAGAATAGTGTTTTGCATATTTTATTTCAATAAAATGGACAAGTATAGCCTTTACCATGCTTATCTTGCAAGTATATATGTTTCTGTTTGAAAACAGAAAGTTTTCTATCATTGTCTGAATTCTTATGGATTGTCAGAATGTGATAAAATCATAAATGTTTTACACAATGAGCATGAATAAGTTCTCTGTGACGTGGTAATTTTTATGAATTTTTAGAGCTAGGGAAGTAGGAGCACAATTTCACTCTTTACAAATTGTCCTGTTTAGATAGATGTTGTTATGTTTGCATATGTTTGCTTGTTTAATGATTCTATTTGACGATAGGAGTATTAAATATGCAGAGACATTTAGTATGAAATGTTAAATTATAATTTTAGTGATTTTCTATAGTACGCAATGACGAGGTTTTGAGTTGATTTATACTAACTTATCTCAAGAGTTCTTGTTGACTTTTGTGTAGATGAAGTTTTTGAGATTTAGGGAAACCGCGAAATGAGAGGAATTAAGGAGACACAAAAGTTAAACCTTGGGGATGCCCAAGTGTCGGGGGAAACTGTCCTCCCACGAGCACCTATGGGACCGGAGCCCCTTCTACGTTGCGCTAAGGGAGCGGAGGGAGCACAGAGAGCAGATCGAGGGGCACACGCGGGCAGTTTACCCAGGTTCGGGCCGCGATGACGCGTAAAACCCTACTCCTGCCTTGGTTGTATTTAGTTTTCGGAGCTTGAAGATCTACAGTACCAGCTACACCGAGCGTGGAGTGAGCAAGTTTCTGGAGTCGAACCCCCTCTACGTTGTGCATGGGCCTCCTTTTATAGCTCAAGGGGTCACCGACAAGTGCCAACGTAGAGGAGGGTAAAAGTGTAAATTTGGTGGTAGTTGTTGTTGGGGAACGCGACAGAAAATAAAAATTTCGGTAGCGAGCACGCCCAGGACCAGCTATGGAGACTGCATACAAGGTTTGATCTGATCCGTACCGACTCGAAGCGCAGCGGAAGAAGTGTCGGTGGAGATCGTTGGTGCAGATCCCCGCAGCTAGGATTTAAATAACCTCCCAACCGCGAGGATGTACTCCCTCGTCGGACAGCCCTTCGGGAGGCGGTCGGACAGTCCCCCGGACGATGTCGCGGACAGCCCTCCGGGAGGACCCTCGAAACTCGAACGAAGACTCGGACAGCCCTCCGGGAGGACCCTCAAAACTCGAACGAAGACTCGGACAGCCCTTCGGGCAGAAGATCGAAACTACGACCTCTCTACGGGGTTGCACACATACGGTGTCAACTATCCGGCAGGGCTTCGCCGTCCAGAACTAGTTCCTGCCGGAAACTAGACAGCCTTTCGGCTCTACGAAACTATTTCGTGGGAGGGAGAGAGAATGCCAGATCATGCATGGCTTGTGAAATGAGAGCAAGGATGAAGAGATGGCAGCCCCCATCTCCCCTATTTATAGGAAAACCAAGGGGTAGGGCTCATCCACAATTTACCAAAAAACCCATGCATTAGGTCACACCACATGGGCATAAGGGTAAAATGGGATGCCATGTGGAGCTCCAAGGAGCTCCACCCTCCTTGGCCGGCCACCCCTAGGGGGCCCCCCCATGAGGGGCCCTCATGGCCCCCCAAGCCCTTCTAGAAGCCTTTAGCAAAAGCCCTAAAAGGTGGCTTTCCAACAAATATCCAAAAAGCACTTTCACTATTCACGACGACATTTTTCGGCGTCTGTTCGAACTGAAAAAAAATCATGTGGGCTTAGAACATTTCCAGTACCCACCATAATTATTTTCAACGCGTTCTGGAACAATTCCAGTTTAGTGATTTTCATCTGCGAAAAGCATCTGAAGCGGTTCCGGCAGCTCCAGAACATTTCCGGTTATTTTCCCTGAAAATTCCAGAAAGTTTCCAGAACGTTTCTGGCACCCTCCAAGAATTATCAGGCACTTGCCGAAACCATTTTGACTTAATGGTATCCCTTGTAATAACTTTTTAGTTTCACCGGAACCCATCCGGTGACCTCTCTCGTCAGAACTTTTCTGACGATTCCGAAAAACCTTTTTCGAAAACTTTCTCTCAGACTCCTTGTCTAGTATTCAGCAGATAGATGACCCTTAAGCGTGTGACCCTATAGGTTCGGTGAAGTATAGACATGACCCGGAACCCCTTCCGATCAATGATCAACATCGGAGCCGTGGACACCCATATTGACCCCTATACCCACACGAATGAATATTCGAGTGAACCTCCAGTTGCCGTGAGCTATTCCTGTTGCTTCGCGATATATCACAAACACCTGAGGTGAGATTTATTGCATCCCCGTGGGCCAACATATTGTCCACTATGCAAGTTACCTCGTTACCGGTTTTGTTCTCTTTTCTCGTTTTCGTGTTCCGGTATCCCAGTGATCAAATCACAAGGTGTCTGCGCAGACGATGATGGATACCGTTACACCGAGAGGGCCCGAGTATATCTCTCCATCGTCGGAGGAGCAAATCCCAATCTTGAGCTATCTCGTTACTTGCCATACTTTTCCGTGAACCCGCAAGCCGCCGTAATAGCCACCCAGTTACGGATGACGTTTAACAAACCCCAAAGTTCACGAAGCAAGTACGAAGGAACTCGATACTCTCATGGTCTAAGGAATTATGCAAACATTAACTATCTCTGTGTTATAAACCATAAACTTGTGACGAACGAATCTCATAGCATAACATCAATTTGGGTCGATTCAACACAAGTGTTCTACTAACATCGTGCCCTCAAAATTGCTGGCATAGACATGCCCATGATCAGGAAAACATAATCATCATGCAATACTTGAGCTAGTCTTAGAAGCATGACTAGGAATACATTTCATCGTTTATTATCCCACACGTGCACATGGGTTTTCCTCAGAGCCTTTATGGATATACGGGCTCAGGAACCACAGCAGTTATAGCATGGAACATAAACTTTCATTACAAACCAGGAGATACAAAATAACTGTTGTTACTGCCTCTAGGGCATATCTCCTACAGTTGTAACAGTGCATGAACAGTGTATGAACAGTGGTCTTCACCTAACTTTGACAGTGGGGGACAAGGGCATTAAATGCTCGTCGCCGTCGCCCCCAAAAGCGTCCGTCCATGCTTCTCCGTTCGCCACGGCGGTAGCCTCGTCACCGTGGCTTGCCACCGTGTGCCCCAGGCTGCACAGCCGTCTGCCACGTGCCCCTGGAAGGGCCCCAGGGCGACGCGTGGGCAGATGAGCTGGAGCGCGGGCACACGGCGTAGGTTTCCCCGGCAAGCACCTTGCCGGGGTCGTGATCTTGCCGGGCCCGGAAGCTTGTCGCTATCCGGGTCCTGCCGGGGCGCATGATGCGCTGAGACATCTCTTGAGGTATGTGTTCCTTGGCCTTCCTGGCAAGCTCCTCTTGCCAGGGTCTTGTGCTAAAGTGATAACCTTGAGCCTGGTGCGGCCTTCCCGGCAAGCTCCTCTTGCCGGGGCCTTGATCTTCTGACTTGTATACTTTGTTCTTGAATGGCTTCATAGGGACCAGAACGGTTCTTGGCGAGCACGTGGTAAGCCCTGCCACGGGAAGCTGCTACTGCCCGTGCACAAGTTGGGGTACTAAGGTACCCCTATCTTAGTACACCGACAGGAGCCCCCGGGCCTGGGCCACACACGGTGCCGAGCGCTGTTGGGCCAGGCCCAAGACAGTGCACGGGCACACGCGGCCCATGGCAAGCCGTATCCCCTTCCGTATCCGCCGCATCCCTCCCTAACGGCACGCGTCGATTGCGGTGTCGCGGGAGAGATCGTGGCCTGTTCTTTAATGGGAAATGCGGAACGTCCCCCACTTCCCCCTTAAAAGCAGAGGAAGTAGGGGCAGTTCCCTCCATCGTTTTCATTGCGCCTTGATTCTCCAGAAACCCCCGTCGCCCTCTGCCTCCCAAAGGTCGACAGAGAGCCCAGCCCCTCCCTTCCTCCGCCATCTCCCGCATCCGCGGCACCGTCGACCTCCTCGCCTCTTTCCTCGCCGCCCCCGCCATGGCTCCAAAGAGCGACAAGGCGAAGAGTGACAAGGCCAAGAAGGAGAAGTCCGAGCAGGCGGCGAAGCTGGCAGCCCTTCGGAGGAAGTGCGTGGTCTTCACGCCGAGGCTTGGCGCGAGGGAGCTGCGGGACAAATACTATTTGTTCTGGGCGAGGGAGACCAAAGCTCATCCCCGCATCAGAGTCCTCCCCGCCGTCGCCGTCGACATGTTCCCCGGCGGGTACTTTTACTTTGCCGCATTCTTCCACTGTGGTTTGTGCCCTCCGTAGTCAGAGTTCTTCTATGATGTAATGAATACGTATGGCCTCCACCTCCTAGATTTCACCCCCAACGCCATCCTTACGATGGCGGTTTTCGCACATCTGTGTGAAAACTATGTTGGGGTCCACCCAAATGTAGCTCTTTTCCGCCATTTCTTCATGCCTAGAGTAGAGTCTGGATCTCCCCTCTCCGGCGGCATCTCCTGGATCTTCAGGCTTGGGAAGAAAGAGGCGTATTTGAAGGGAGAGCTCCGCGGCAAGTGGGAGGAGTGGAGAGCCGAGTGGTGTTGGGTGCTGGAAGACAAGCTTGAGCCTTTTACCTCGCCGCGCAAGACTGCCATAGTGCGCGGCAAGGATTGGAGCGAATTGGCCCCGGAGGACAGCAAGCTTCAGATCGCCCTCATTATGATCCTTCGCCTTCGGGCCGCCAATCTGACAGTTGGAGAAGTTGGAGCAGATTTCCTCCGCCGCCGCATCGCCCCTCTACAAGAAAGGAAGAGGCCCGCCTGGGAATTCGGCAATGCGGCAGATTGCATGAGGCTGCGCCCTGGATTGAAATACAATTTCACCGTCTTGGAGTTGAAGGGGATGGTCCGGGAGCTCTTCAAGCATGACCCCACCCATCCGGAGTGGTTCAAACCTTCCCGGGGAGTGGTGCCGCTGTGCAACAGCACTGCCCGCGATTCCATACGCGCGATGATGCCCGAGTGCGACTCCCATGGCGTCGTCCCCACTTGGCTGGAGCCTCCAGCGGAGACCGTGCAGACCTTCTTCGACAACTTGGTCGAGAAGCCCGGCAACGCCGAGGAGAAGAAGGGCCTCACCCGGGATACTACTGACCGGGATGTAGCCTACATTGCCTCCAGGATGGAGGAGGCCGCCGCAGCTGTGGCTGCGGGCGAATTTGGATACACTGTGGACGAGGCAGAGGCCGCGGACGCAGTGAGTCAAGCAGAGGAGGCGGAAATCCTCAAGCTGCTAAAGATTGCGCCCGAGGAGTTTGCCGGGGAGCCTTCCGTGAAGCTTGCCGGGACGAGCGAGGTTGCCGGGGGGAGCAAGGCCGCCGGGCAGGGTACCGAGTCCAGTGGGCCTGCCGAGGGGGAGGAGGATGTCGAGTCTGGAGATTCCGATGAAGACTCTGGTGGTTCTCTGAATCTTGACGACGATGCCTCCTCATCATCGGAGAACTCTCCGCCTCCGCCAAGCCCTCTGCATTAACAGAAGAAGCGCCTCCGCAAGGCCGCTGAGACGGCGAGGCCACATGCGCCTCGACAGCAGCCAAAGCGCCGTGCGACGCGCGCCACCAAGACGAGCGAATTCGTCAAGGAGGCGCCCCGTGCTCGAGCGCCAAGCGGAGGGGGATCTTCCAGGAGCGGAACGGGTGCTCCTTCTGCCCCTCGGTCCTCGGCGACGACGGGGGCCGGGTCTTCACAGCCCACAGCCCCGGAGCCCGCCAAGCGCCCGAGGGAGTCTTCTCCTCCAGCTCCTCGCGCGGGAGCACACCAGGCGGAGTTTGACTTCTCCACCCTCAGCTCCGACGAAGAGGAAGAGGAGTAAGTACTTGCAATGCTTTTAGTTTCTTTGATTTTGTCTTTATTTTCCTTGCTTGGTTCTGATCTTAATCTTGTTTTGGCTTCCAGGACCTTGACCCAGCTGATGGCAAAGAGGGCCAAGGTCCCTGTGGTCAATATCGAGGACGACGAGCCCGTCGCGGCGACAAGCGACGCGCCGGCGACGAGCTTGCCGGATCAGCCTGCTGCTCCGAGGAGCAGCCCCCAGCGCAGCCCCCAGCGTAAGTCTGGTATTTATCTTTCTGCTTGACGGGTGCGCTTGAAGTTATCATCTTGGTTCATGTCTTGTTGTCTTGTGCAGAAGTGGAGCCGCAGCCGTAGGAGCACCAGGAGGTCGCCCCCGACGAGCCACTTGCTCCACCCTCCCCGCCAAGGATGAACTCCCCGGCAAGGGAGAACGCTCCGTCAAGGACGGACACTCCGCCAAGGGCGAGTACCCCGCCAAGGGTGAGCAGCCCGACAAGGGTGAGTACCCCGCCAAGGGAGGGCGCAGGCGGCCCTCCGCCAGCAGGGGCCACTACTCCGCCGCCAAGGGAGAATTCCCCGGCGAGGGACCCCGTCGTCGACGAAGTCCGCGAAGGTAACCCTTGTGACTTCTTCTTCTCGAATTCGTCTTTTTTGGATATTTGCTTGACGATCTTTCTTTTCTTTTTCTTCCGCTTGATCTTCCCGCCCCCGCTAGATCTTGTCGGGGGAAACTGTCCTCCCACGAGCACCTATGGGACCGGAGCCCCTTCTACGTTGCGGTAAGGGAGCGGAGGGAGCACAGAGAGTAGATCGAGGGGCACACGCGGGCAGTTTACCCAGGTTCGGGCCGCGATGACGCGTAAAACCCTACTCCTGCCTTGGTTGTATTTAGTTTTCGGAGCCCGGGAGCTTGAAGATCTACAGTACCAGCTACACCGAGTGTGGAGTGAGCAAGTTTCTGGAGTCGAACCCCCTCTACGTTGTGCATGGGCCTCCTTTTATAGCTCAAGGGGTCACCGACAAGTGCCAACGTAGAGGAGGGTAAAAGTGTAAATTTGGTGGTAGTTGTAACAGTGCATGAATAGTGTATGAACAGTGGTCTTCACCTAACTTTGACAGTGGGGGACAAGGGCATTAAATGCCCGTCGCCGTCGCCCCCAAAAGCGTCCGTCCATGCTTCTCCGTTCGCCACGGCGGTAGCCTCGTCACCGTGGCTTGCCACCATGTGCCCCAGGCTGCACATCCGTCTGCCACGTGCCCCTGGAAGGGCCCCAGGGCGACGCGTGGGCAGATGAGCTGGAGCGCGGGCACACGGCGTAGGTTTCCCAGGCAAGCACCTTGCCTGGGTCGTGATCTTGCCGGGCCCGGAAGCTTGTCGCTATCCGGGTCCTACCGGGGCGCATGATGCGCTGAGACATCTCTTGAGGTATGTGTTCCTTGGCCTTCCTGGCAAGCTCCTCTTGCCAGGGTCTTGTGCTAAAGTGATAACCTTGAGCCTGGTGCGGCCTTCCCGGCAAGCTCCTCTTGCCGGGTCCTTGATCTTCTGACTTGTATACTTTGTTCTTGAATGGCTTCATAGGGACCAGAACGGTTCTTGGCGAGCACGTGGTAAGCCCTGCCACGGGAAGCTGCTACTGCCCGTGCACAAGTTGGGGTACTAAGGTATCCCTATCTTAGTACACCGACACCAAGGCATCCCTACTTAATATTTCAAGAAGTCTCAAGCATCTAAGCTTAGAGATGCCACGGTTGGCATCCCACCTTTTTTCTTCAACAATTATCGGTTAATATTGGTTGAGCCTAAGTGTTTGCTTCATCACATGATATGTGCTATCCTTGCAATGTCATTTTTTTGCTTGTTGTTTGAATAAAGTACTTAAGATCCGAAACTCTTAAATGAGAGAGGGACATCTCATACCTAGTTAATTATTTGACTACCCTCATTGATCTTCACTTATATCTTTTTGGAGTAGTTTGTTAGTTGCTCTAGTGCATCACTTATATCTTTTTAGAGCACGACGATGGTTTTATTATATAGAAATTGATGAACTCTCATGCTTCACTTATATTATTTTGAGAGTCTCTAAACATTATGGTAATTTGCTTGGGTTATGAATTTAGTCCTAATATGATGGGCATCCAAAGAGGGTATAATAAAAACTTTCATATAGAGCATTTAATCTATGATAAGTTTGATTCCTTATGATTGTTTTGAGATATAAAGATGGTGATATTAGAGTCATGTTAGTGAGTAATTGTGGATTGGTAGAAATACTTGTGTTAAAGTTTGTGATTCTCGTAGCATGCACGCATGGTGAACCGTTATGTGACGAAGTTGGAGCATGATTTATTTATTTATTGTCATCCTTTGTGTGGAGGTCGGGATCGTGCGATGGTTAACTTCTACCAACCCTTCCCCTAGGTGCATGCATGTAGTACTTTGTGTCGGGGATGACACCTATGGGATCACTAGAATGCCTTTTACGGTTGACGGGCGCGGGGTTGTGCAAAGAGCGGGTCTATGATTCAGCACATGGATCATTTACCCAGGTTCGGGAAGCGAAGATGAGTAATACCCTAGTACTCCTTTGATGTGTATTTGAGTGTTCTTGAGCTCTTGAACTAGCTACGTGTTGGGGAACGTAGCATAATTCAAAAAATTTCTACGCTTTCACCAAGATCCAACTATGGAGACATCTAGCAACGAGCAAGTGAGAGTGCATCTACATACCGTTATGGAGATTGCGAGCGGAAGATTTCGAAGAAACGTGGATGAAGTAGTCGTACTCTTCGCGTTCTTCGTCACCGATGATCTAGCGCCGAACGTACGGCACCTCCGCGTTCAACACACATCCGGTGCAGCAACGTCACCTCCTTCTTGATCCATCAAGGGGGGAGGAGAAGTCGTCAGAGATCCGGCAGGACAACGACGTGATGACGGATGCAGTGGAGATCGCAGCAGGGCTTCGCCGGGCGCCCTGCGTTGGAGTATGGAGGTGTGACGGGAGGGGGAGAGGCGCCAGGGAAAGGGTGCGGCTGCCCTCACCCTCCCCACATATATATATATATAGGGGGCCAGGGGGTGCGCCAGGGCCCCTGCAGATCCAATCTGCAGGGGGGACGGCGGCCAGGGGGGAGTCCTTGCCCCCCAAGGCTAGTGGGGCGCCCCCTCCCCCTAGGGTTTCAACCCTAGGCGCATGGGGAGGTGGCCCCCTAGTGGTGCGCCACCCCATTAGGGCTGGACACTTCCCCTTGCGGCCTAGGGGCCCCACCAGGATGGGTGGCCCCACCCGGTGGACCCCCGGGGCCCCTCCGGTGGTCCCGGGACGCTCCCGGTGACCCCCGGAGATCACCCGATGGCCGAAACTGGACTTCCTTATATCAATCTTTACCTCCGGACCATTCCGGAACTCCTCGTGACGTCCGGGATCTCATCCGGGACTCCGAACAACTTTCGGGTTTCCACGTGCATTTATCTCTACGACCCTAGCGTTACCGAACCTTAAGTGTGTAGACCCTACGGGTTCGGGAGAAACGTAGACATGACCGAGACGACTCTCCGGTCAATAACCAACAGCGGGATTTGGATACCCATGTTGGTTCCCACGTGTTCCTCGATGATCTTCATCGGATGAACCACTGTGTCAAGGATTCACTCAATCCCGTACGTTACTCCCTTTGTCCATCGGTACGTTACTTGCCCGAGATTCGATCGTCGGTATTCCCGATACCTTGTTCAATCTCGTCATGGCAAGTCTCTTTACTCGATCCGTAATCCATCATCTCGTGACTAACTACTTAGTCACATTGAGCTCATTATGATGATGTCTTACCGAGTGGGCCTAGAGGTACCTCTCCGTCATATGGAGTGACAACATCCCAGTCTCGGTTCGTACCAACTCAACAGACACTTTAGGAGATACCCGATGCGTTCCTTTATAGCCACCCATTTACGTTGTGACGTTTGGCACACCCAAAGTATTCCTACGGCATCCGGGAGTTGTACAACCTCATGGTCTAAGGAATAAATACTTGACACTGAAAAGCTTATGCATTACGAACTATACGATCTCGTGTTATGCTCAAGTTTGGGTCTTGTCCATCACATCATTTACCTAATGATGTGATCCCGTTATCACCGACATCCCATGTCCATGGTCAGGAAACCGTGACCATCTGTTGATCAATGAGCTGGTAACTAGAGGCCTACCAGGGACTTATTGTGGTCTATGTATTCACACATGTATCGCTGTTTCCGTACAATACAATTCAAGCATGAATAACAGACAATTATCATGAACAAGGAGATATAATAATAATGCTTTTATTATTGCCTCTAGGGCATATCTCCAACAGTCTCCCACTTGCACTAGAGTCAATAATCTAGTTACATTGTGATGAATCAAACACCCATAGATTTCTGGTGTTGATCATGTTTTGCTCGTGAAAGAGGTTTAGTCAACGGGTCTGCTACATTCAGATCCGTATGCACTTTACAAATATCTATGTCTCCATCCTGAACATAATTCCGGATGGAGTTGAAACGGCGCTTGATGTGCTTGGTCTTCTTGTGAAACCTGGGCTCCTTGGTAATAGCAATAGCACCAGTGTTGTCATAGAAGAGAGTCATCGGGCTTGACGCGCTTGGAATGACTCCTAGGTCGGTGATGAACTCCTTCATCCAGACTCCTTCCTGCGCTGCTTCAGAAGCAGCTATGTACTCCGCTTCACATGTAGACGCTGCCACCACGCTCTGTTTGCAACTGCACCAGCTGACTGCCCCTCCGTTCAAAATGTACACGTATCCGGTTTGAGACTTAGAGTCATCCAGATCTGTGTCGTAGCTAGCATCGACGTAACCCTTTACGACGAGCTCTTCGTCACCTCCATAAACGAGAAACATATCCTTAGTCCTTTTCAGGTACTTCAGGATGTTCTTGACCGCTGTCCAGTGTTCCGTACCGGGATCACTTTGGTACCTCCCTACCAAACTTATGGCAAGGTTCACATCAGGTCTGGTACACAGCATGGCATACATGATAGAACCTATGGCTGAGGCATAGGGAATGACACTCATCTTTTCTCTATATTCTGCCGTGGTCGGCGACTGAGCCTTGCTCAATCTCATACCTTGCAAAACAGGCAAGAATCCTTTCTTTGACTGATCCATATTGAACTTCTTCAACATTTTGTCAAGGTATGTACTTTGTGAAAGACCAATGAGGCGTCTCGATCCATCTCTATAGATTTTGATGCCTAATATGTAAGCAGCTTCTCCAAGGTCCTTCATTGAAAAACTTTTATTCAAGTAGGCCTTTACATTTTCCAAGAATTCTATATCATTTCCCATCAGCAATATGTCATCCACATATAATATGAGAAATGCCACAGAGCTCCCACTCACTTTCTTGTAAATACAGGCTTCTCCATAAGTCTGTATAAATCCAAACGCTTTGATCACCTCATCAAAGCGAATATTCCAACTCCGAGATGCTTGCACCAGCCCGTAAATCGAGCGCTGGAGCTTGCATACCTTGTCAGCGTTCTCTGGATCGACAAAACCTTCCGGTTGCATCATATACAACTCTTCCTTGAGGAAGCCGTTAAGGAATGCTGTTTTGACGTCCATTTGCCATATCTCATAATCATAGAATGCGGCAATAGCTAACATGATTCTGACTGACTTCAGCATCGCTACGGGAGAGAAAGTCTCGTCGTAGTCAATCCCTTGAACTTGTCGATAACCCTTAGCGACAAGCCGAGCCTTATAGATGGTCACATTACCATCCGCGTCTGTCTTCTTCTTAAATATCCATTTGTTTTCTATGGCGTGCCTATCATCAGGCAAGTCCACCAAAGTCCATACTTTGTTTTCATACATGGATTCTATCTCGGATTTCATGGCTCCAAACCATTTATTGGAATCCGGGCCAGTCATCGCTTCTTCATAGTTCGAAGGTTCACCGTTGTCTAACAACATGATTTCCAGTACAGGGTTGCCGTACCACTCTGGTGCGGAACGTACCCTTGTGGACCTTCGAAGTTCAGTAGTAACTTGATCTGTTTCTTCATGATCATTATCATCAACTTCCTCCCTTGTCGGTGCTGGCACCTCAAGAAAAGTTTCCTGCGCTGCGCTACTTTCCGGTCCAGGAGGGGTGACTATCACCTCATCAAGTTCTACTTTCCTCCCACTCACTTCTTTCGAGAGAAACTCTTTCTCCAGAAAGCATCCATTCTTGGCAACAAAGACTTTGCCTTCGGATCTGTGGTAGAAGGTGTACCCAATTGATTCCTTTGGGTATCCTATGAAGACGCATGTTTCCGATTTGGGTTCGAGCTTTTCAGGTTGAAGTTTCTTGACATAAGCATCGCAACCCCAAACTTTTAGAAACGACAGCTTCGGTTTCTTTCCAAACCAAAGTTCATACGGAGTCGTCTCAACGGATTTCGACGGAGCCCTATTTAAAGTGAATGCGGCAGTCTCTAAAGCATAACCCCAAAAAGATAGCGGTAAATCGGTGAGGGACATCATAGATCGCACCATGTCCAACAGAGTACGATTTCGACGTTCGGACACACCGTTACGTTGAGGTGTTCCGGACGGTGTCAATTGTGAAACAATTCCACATTTCCTAAGGTGTGTGCCAAATTCATGACTTAAATATTCACCCCCACGATCTGATCGTAAGAACTTTATTTTTCTGTCACGTTGATTCTCAACCTCATTCTGAAATTCCTTGAACTTTTCAAAGGTCTTAGACTTGTGTTTCATCAAATAGATATACCCGTATCTACTCAAGTCATCTGTGAGGGTGAAACATAACGATAGCCTCCGCGAGCCTCAACACTCATTGGACCGCACACATCGGTATGTATGATTTCCAACAAGTTGGTTGCTCGCTCCATTGTTCCGGAGAACGGAGTCTTGGTCATCTTGCCCAAGAGGCATGGTTCGCACGTGTCAAATGATTCATAATCAAGAGACTCTAGAAGTCCATCTGAATGGATCTTCTTCATACGTTTGACACCAATATGACCAAGGCGGCAATGCCACAAGTATGTGGGACTATCATTATCAACCTTACATCTTTTGGCATCTACACTATGAATATGTGTATCATCACGTTTGAGATTCATCAAAAATAAACCATTGAACAGCGGGGCATGACCATAAAACATATCTCTCAAATAAATAGAACAACCATTATTCTCCGATTTGAAAGAGTAGCCATCTCGCATAAGACGAGATCCAGATACAATGTTCATGCTCAAAGCTGGTACTAAATAACAATTATTAAGGTTTAAAACTAATCCCGAGGGTAGATGTAGAGGTAGCGTGCCGACGGCGATCACATCGACCTTGGAACCATTCCCGACGCGCATCGTCACCTCATCCTTCGCCAGTCTCCGTTTATTCCGCAGGTCCTGTTTTGAGTTACAAATATGAGCAACTGCACCGGTATCGAATACCCAGGAGCTACTACGAGTGCTGGTAAGGTACACATCAATAACATGTATATCATATATACCTTTGACGTTGCCGGCCTTCTTGTCTGCTAAGTATTTGGGGCAGTTCCGCTTCCAGTGACCCGTTCCCTTGCAATAAAAGCACTCTGTCTCACGCTTGGGTCCATACTTTGGCTTCTTCCCGGCAACAGGCTTGCCAGGCGCGGCAACTCCCTTGCCGTCCTTCTTGAAGTTCTTCTTACCCTTGCCTTTCTTGAACTTAGTGGTTTTATTGACCATCAACACTTGATGTTCTTTCTTGATGTCCACCTCCGCTGATTTCAGCATCGAATACACCTCGGGAATGGACTTCTCCATCCCCTGCATATTGAAGTTCAACACGAAGCTCTTGAAGCTTGGTGGGAGCGATTGGAGGATTCTGTCAATGACCGCTTCATCTGGGAGATTCATTCCCAGCTGAGACAAGCGGTTGTGCAATCCTGAAATCTTGAGGATGTGCTCACTGACAGAACTGTTCTCCTCCATCTTACAGCTGTAGAATGCGTCGGAGACATCATATCTCTCGACTCGGGCATGAGCTTGGAAAACCATTTTCAGCTCTTCGAACATCTCATATGCTCCGTGGTGCTCAAAACGCTTTTGGAGCCCCGATTCTAAACTGTAAAGCATGCCGCACTGAACCAGGGAGTAATCATCACTACGCGACTGCCAGACGTTCAAAACGTCTTGGGCCGCATCGGGAGCAGGTGCATCACCTAGCGGTGCTTCTAGGACATATGATCTCTTGTCAGCTATGAGGATAATCCTCAGGTTACGGACCCAATCCGTATAGTTGCTACCATCGTCTTTCAGCTTGGTTTTCTCTAGGAACGCGTTGAAGTTGAGGGAAACCTGAGCGTGGGCCATTTGATCTACAAGAGATATTGTAAAGTATTTAGACTAAGTTCATGATAATTAAGTTCATCTTAATCAAATTTTAATGAACTCCCACTCAGAATGACATCTCTCTAGTCATCTAAGTGATACACGATCCGGATCGACTAGCCCGTGTCCGATCATCACGTGATACGGACTAGTCATCAACGGTGAACATCTTCATGTTGATCGTATCTTCTATACGACTCGTGTTCGACCTTTCGGTCTTCCGTGTTCCGAGGCCATGTCTGTACATGCTAGGCTCATCAAGTGAACCCTAAGTGTATCGCGTGTGTAAATCTGGCTTACACCCGTTGTATGCGAACTTAGAACCTATCACACCCGATCATCACGTGGTGCTTCGGAGCAACGAACTTTAGCAACGGTGCACAGTTAGGGGAAACACAATACTTGAAATTTTAGCGAGAGATCATCTTATTTACTACCATCGTTCTAAGTAAACAAGATGCATAAACATGATAAACATCACATGCAATCAATTAAAGTGACATGATATGGCCAATATCATCTTGCTCCTTGGATCTCCATCTTCGGGGCACCATGATCATCTTGTCACCGGCTCGACACCATGATCTTCGTCATCGTGATCTCCATCATCATGTCTTGAAGAAGTCGTCACGCCAACTATTACTTCTACTACTATAGCTAACGTTTAGCAATGAAGTAAAGTAATTACATGGCGTTATTCAGTGACACGCAGGTCATACAATAATTAAGACAACTCCTATGGCTCCTGCCGGTTGTCAAGTTCATCGACATGCAAGTCGTGATTCCCTATTACAAAAACATGATCAATCTCATACATCACATATATCATTCATCACATCTTCGTCTTGGCCATACCACGTCACATAGCACATGCTGCAAAAACAAGTTAGACGTCCTCTAATTGTTGTTGCAAGTTTTACGTGGCTTCTATAGGATTTCTAGCAAGAACGTTTCTTACCTACGCCAAAACCACAACGTGATTTGTCAACTTCTATTTACCCTTCATAAGGACCCTTTTCATCGAATCCGATCCGACTAAAGTAGGAGAGACAGACACCCGCCAGCCACCTTATGCATCTAGTGCATGTCTGGCGGTGGAACCAGACTCACGTAAGCGTACGTGTAAAGTCGGTCCGGGCCGCTTCATCCCACAATACCGCCGAATCAAGAATCACTAGTAACGGTAAGAAAGTTGAACAAACTCAAACGCCCACAACAGCTTTGTGTTCTACTCGTGCAAGATGCTACGCATAAAACCTAGCTCAGATGCCACAGTTGGGGAACGTAGCATAATTCAAAAAATTTCTACGCTTTCACCAAGATCCAACTATGCAGACATCTAGCAACGAGCAAGTGAGAGTGCATCTACATACCGTTATGGAGATTGCGAGCGGAAGCTTTCGAAGAAGCGTGGATGAAGTAGTCGTACTCTTCGCGTTCTTCGTCACCGATGATCTAGCGCCGAACGGACGGCACCTCCGCGTTCAACACACGTCCGGTGCATCAACGTCACCTCCTTCTTGATCCAGCAAGGGGGGAGGAGAAATCGTCAGAGATCCGGCAGCACGACGGCGTGATGACGGATGCAGTGGAGATCGCAGCAGGGCTTCGCCGGGCGCCCTGCGTTGGAGTATGGAGGTGTGACGGGAGGGGGAGAGGCGCCAGGGAAAGGGTGTGGCTGCCCTCTCCCTCCCCACATATATATAGGGGCCAGGGGGTGCGCCAGGGCCCCTGCAGATCCAATCTGCAGGGGTGGCGGCGGCCAGGGGGGAGTCCTTGCCCCCCAAGGCTAGTGGGGCGCCCCCTCCCCCCTAGGGTTTCAACCCTAGGCGCATGGGGAGGTGGGCCCCTAGTGGTGCGCCAGCCCATTAGGGCTGGACACTTCCCCTTGCGGCCTAGGGGCCCCACCGGGATGGGTGGCCCCACCCGGTGGACCCCCGGGGCCCCTCCGGTGGTCCCGGGACGCTCCAGGTGACCCCCGGAGATCACCCGATGGCCGAAACTGGACTTCCTATATATCAATCTTTACCTCCGGACCATTCCGGAACTCCTCGTGACGTCCGGGATCTCATCCGGGACTCCGAACAACTTTCGGGTTTCCACGTGCATTTATCTCTACGACCCTAGCGTTACCAAACCTTAAGTGTGTAGACCGTACGGGTTCGGGAGACACGTAGACATGACCGAGACGACTCTCCGGTCAATAACCAACAGCGGGATCTAGATACCCATGTTGGTTCCCACGTGTTCCTCGATGATCTTCATCGGATGAACCACTGTGTCAAGGATTCACTCAATCTCGTACGTTACTCCCTTTGTCCATCGGTACGTTACTTGCCCGAGATTCGATCGTCGGTATTCCCGATACCTTGTTCAATCTCGTCATGGCAAGTCTCTTTACTCGATCCGTAATCCATCATCCCGTGACTAACTACTTAGTCACATTGAGCTCATTATGATGATGTCTTACCGAGTGGGCCTAGAGGTACTTCTCCGTCATATGGAGTGACAACATCCCAGTCTCGGTTCGTACCAACTCAACAGACACTTTCGGAGATACCCGATGCGTACCTTTATAGCCACCCATTTACGTTGTGACGTTTGGCACACCCAAAGTATTCCTACGACATCCGGGAGTTGTACAACCTCATGGTCTAAGGAATAAATACTTGACACTAAAAAGCTTATGCATTACGAACTATACGATCTCGTGTTATGCTCAAGTTTGGGTCTTGTCCATCACATCATTCTCCTAATGATGTGATCCCGTTATCACCGACATCCCATGTCCATGGTCAGGAAATCGTGACCATCTGTTGATCAACGAGCTGGTAACTAGAGGCCTACAAGGGACTTATTGTGGTCTATGTATTCACACATGTATCGTTGTTTCCGTACAATACAATTCAAGCATGAATAACAGACAATTATCATGAACAAGGAGATATAATAATAATGCTTTTATTATTGCCTCTAGGGCATATCTCCAACACTACGGTGCGTGCGTCAAGGTGGCAATGGTTAACCATTACCCGTGTCCCCATGGGTAATTACTCTATTAGGGGACGGGTGTGTGCTTGCTTTAATGCCCACAGAGAAGCTGGTGGGTCAAATACCTTACCCAATGCGCAAGGCGGAGATGGGGATGGGATAGCATTGCCCATGTCCGTTACCTACTTTCTCCGTGAAGGCCTTACATGTGGGCTATAAAATCATTAGACCTAGGTAATTCCCACCCTTACCCACCCAAAATTTCACCCAACCCACCTATTTTACTAAAAATCCAAAAGAAATTCCTAACCTAACCACAACATATTGTTTATTATGGTGAAATTCAATTTTTTTCCTACTGAAATGCTACTGAAGGTTGTTGTTGATTGAATCTATGGGTTTCCTCATGGGGATTAAAAACCTGACGGGGATGGGGATGGGGATCTTTTTATCCCTGTGGACGGGTATGGGGATGGGGACGGGCAGGGAAAGGCTATCGTGGGGACGGGGATGGGAGTCCAATACCCACATGGGTAATCCCCATTGCCAGCCTGATGCGTGCCTAGCCCAAAAGATCCGAATCCTTCTCCAGTATGCCTCGAGCATCCTTTTATAGTCAAAACGGGTTGCCACTGTGGCACACAGGAGGTGGAAAGGTATACAGTGTACAAGCTTATCTCCTGCCATTAAGGGGCAAGACAAATTAATGCGCTACTTAGGTGTCCACTCGCTTTATCTGGGACGACAACGAGGTCCGTCCCGTCTGCCACAACTCCGTCTGGCTGCGACGCGCGTCCACGCCAACGAGGCATGCAGCGCCATGTAGGTTGGCAGGCAGCTGAGATGGCGTGGTGCTAGGGTCTTCATGAAGAAATACATGCCACCACGCAGGTGCTTGACTAGCTGGATCAGGAACCACGTACTACCACGTGGGTACTTTCTTGAGCTAGTGGGTCGGCCGCCGAGCTGGGGCAATGATGGGGCGGCAAGGGCTTGACACGCTCTTGCGTCTATTCCTGGCAAGGGTCTTGACGGGGCCTTTGTGAGCGCCCTCGGCAAGAGGCTTGCCCGGGCTTCAGGGGTATCTTTGGCAAGGAGCCTTGCCGGGGCCTCGTGGGCATCCACGGCAAGGAGCCTTGCGGTCATCTTGTCTTCTGGTTCTCATCTAGGATTCTTAGATCCGAAGATCTGCATGCCATCACGCTGGCGCTTTCCGATCCTTGGTTCCAACGTTGTTGATGGTGATGGTGTCGGAGTTCCTAGGCTCAAGGGTGGCTGTAATGGAGGCGTGGGGTGAGTTTCCCCCGACAAGGGTTCTTGTCGGGGTCGTGTAGGACGCCCCGACAAGGGTCTTGTCGGGGGAAGCCTATCTTGTTGGTTGGCCTTCTTGCACCATTGTCTTGGCGTTGCTCTGGTAGTCTTGTGCTTCGGTTTCCCTCCTCTGCCCTGTTAGGTGTGGCCGCAGGCGTGGCTCTGACTGCCCGTGCACAAGTAAGGGGTACAAAGGAGAGACCCTATTTTTGTACACCGACAGGAGCCCCCGGGTCTGGGCCATACATAAGCGCGGCACGTTGTTGGGCTAGGCCCAGAACGGCGCACGGGCAGTTGGGGCCAGATTCTTTTTACTGCAGTAACTCCTTCGGTGGTTGCGCTTCCCCATGATCTGTGCTGAACGCATGACGTGGGGGGGTCATGCGTGAGGCGGTTGCGGCATGCCCGTGTCATGTCGCAGTAAATGGTAAAGGGGGCGGCCCGCGCCTTCCCCATAAAAAGGGAAAACTGCAGGCGCGCCGCTCATTTACCTTCTGCACTTCTTCAATCTTGGAGTCATCATCTCCCCCTTCTTCTTCAAGCGAAAATCTGAAGCTCTTGCCTCCGCCCGCCGCCGCCGGACTCTCATTGCTTTCGATTCCTCACCTCTTCCCTAGCTGCCATGGAACCCAAGACCGGTAAAGGCAAGGGAGTGGCCGAGGACGCGAGGGGGAGGGAGTTAACGAAGAGCGAGTTGGCGGTGCTTCGGACGCAGCTCGCCTACTCCCCCCCGACGGTCGATGCAGTCAAACTTAGGGACTACTTCAAGCCTCTATGGGGGAGGCAGATGACGGGCCATCCGGCCACGCACATCATCCCCACCAATTTTGCTCAGGCCGGCCCGAATCGGTACCCCTTCTTCGTTGACTACTTCTCCTGCGGCCTTTGTCCCCCTTTCTCTGATTTTTTAATGATGTTATGCACACCTACGGCTTACATCTCCTTGATTTTACGCCAAATGCCATGGCGTGTATGGCCTTCTTCGCCCACCTCTGTGAGGGTGGTTCCCAGTACGGCGCTCTTCCATCATTACTTCTATCTTCGCATCCAGGCGGCCTTCGCCATCTCCGGCTGCGTCACCTAGATTCCACAGACCCAGGAGAAGGTTACGTATCCGGAGGGTGCACAGAAGAAGAGGTGGGAGGAGTGGAGGAGTCGGTGGTTATGGATCGCGGAGGATGATCCACCGGAGTTCAACCGGGTTCGTCAGAGCCCGCCGGTCTGCCGCAGGGACTGGGGGGATGTCGACGTCAATGACAAGAAGCTCTCGATCGCCACCACCAGGATCCACCGTCTCGCCAAGGCCGGGCTCACCCTTGAGATGATCGGGGCCGATTTCATCCGCCGTCGAATGGCGCCACTGCACAACAAGGGGAGGCCGGCTTGGCTTTTCAGGAACATGGTCGACGTCATGAGGCTCCGTCCCGGTCTGAAGCACAACTTCACGGTGATGGGGCATGCCCATTTTTGCCATAGGCTCTTCCAGCTTGACGTGAACCGCGATGGCATGGCTGAGAGGACCGACAAGGCCGCAAAGGACGGCAAGGCCATCAAGGGGCCTCTGTTTGGGTTGCTGGCAGGAGTGGCTTCGCTGAGCAACAACTCTCGCCAGTCCGCCATTATTGCCATGATGCCGAACTTCAACGAGCATTGCCTTGACCTGGCCTAGGCCGAGACACCGGCTGATCAGGTGCAGGAGTTTTTTGACAACTTGTCGGAGGGCTATGTTCGCGAAGAGCCAGTGCTCATCCGCGACACCACCAAGGAGGAGCTGGATTATATTGCCACCAGGGCGGCGGAGGCGGCGCTCGCCCTGGATGCCGACAGCGCTGGCTGATGTCTACACACGCTTCTATTCTTGTAGACTATGTTGGGCCTCCAAGCGCAGAGGTTTGTAGGACAGCAGCAATTTCCCTCAAGTGGATGACCTAAGGTTTATCGAACTCAGGGAAGTAGAGGTTGAAGATGGTCTCTCTCAAGCAACCCTGCAACTAAGATACAAGAAGTCTCTTGTGTCCCCAACACACCTAATACAACTAGGAGTTGTATAGGTGCACTAGTTCGGCGAAGAGATGGTAAAATATGGATGATAGGAGTGGCAAAGCAAAGTAATATAAATCTGTAATAAAAAGTGCAGCAAGCAAACAAGTGGTAAACGTCAGCACAAATGGTATTGCAATGGTGGGAACAAGGCCTAGGCTTCATACTTTTACTAGTGGCAACTCCCAACAACATTAACATATTCTAATCACATGATATTTCCCATAAAACATGTAATGGAGACGCACCCGGAGGTCATTCCTTTGTGGTCAAGAGAGGACGAGAATTATGTAGGGCTACAAAAGCACACCTCAAAGTTCGTAGTTCTCAATCTATGGATTTCCCAATGTCACCGCGGCCATCCAAAGGGAGTACCACAATCACCACAACATATCTCAAGGATAGTCAAAGACAAGCACCAAGAGACTCTCAATCTTCAATCAACACACAAAAGAGGAAATCACCCATGAAAATATTCTTCTAATCCATGTCCAATAGACCGCTGTCACCTTGGTCTCGGGGATTATACTAGATAAAGACAAGTGAGTACATCAATCCAATACATAGAGGAAGGGGAAATATCATGGGATCACCCTAGATTATCATAGCCTATGATCACAACGAAGATCACATCATGAGAGAGAGAATTGACCACATAGCTACTGGTAGAAACCTCAGCCCCGAGGAGGAACTACTCCCGCGTCATGGAGGGAGGAAGCAACGTCGATGGAGATGAATCCGGGGGCACTTCCCCGTCCCGGCAGGATGCCGGCACAGGAATTCTGGTCCCCCGAAACTTGGTGGCGATGGCGGCGGAGATCGGAATTGCTTCCGGAGAAAAGGGTTTTGGAATCAGGGTTTCTGCGACGGGAGGAATATATATGCGAAGGGGGGTCACCAGAGGCGGAGCCGGGGCCCCAGGCGCCCCCCTGGCGCGGCCAGGGGTGGGGCCGCGCCAGGTGGCCGCCTGGGCCCCCCTGGCTCCCCTCTGGCCCCGCTTTGGTTCTTCGCGAAGCTTTCTGTACGCTGATTTTTCCTGTATTTTTCCCGGAATTTTTGGAGCACTTTTAATATGGGGGAAACCTGAAATAGAAAAACAGCAGAAAACAGGAACTGGCACTGTAGTGCACTGAGTTAATAGGTTAGTCCAAATATGATCAAAAGTGTATGGAAGTGCATAAATATCATAGCAATATCACACAAAAGAAGCATGGAGCAAGCAGAAATTATAGATACGTTTTGGACGTATCACTGGCCAAGTGGAGGATGAGGCCAACGCTTCCGCAGAAGATGAGGAGCTGGACGGATGGGCGAAGTCTGCTGGGGAGGCCAGCGGCGCCGGCGCCGAAGCCGACGCTCCTCTTATTGAAGATGTGGTCGAGGAGTCGACCAAAGAGGAGATCGAGACCATCGACCCTCCGGCCACGGGGAGGCATCGCGTCCTGCGGTGGGCCAGCTCTGGTGAGCCGGTCCAGCCCGGCAGGATCGCGCAGCGGCAGCAGCCCCCGGAGCAACTCGTGCGTGAGATGAGGGCAATGAAGGCCGCGACAGTGAAGAGGGCGAGGAAGACCGCGGTGGCGAAGAGGACGGCGACTGCTTCCTCTTTGTCCAAGCGTGGCTGGACTCATATCCTTCTCCCCCTCCTGCAGATGTCGTCATGGAGGCTGACTTTGATCTTGGGTCTCTCATCCCAAGGAGGAAGAGGAAGCCAGTGGAGGAGGAGGAGGTGGAGAACGAGTATGTATTTTGCTCCCCACTTTACCTCCTCACTCTACCTCTCTATTATCTTTCTCTGATTTGATGTTGTCTTTGCAGGGACATGGAGACGCTGGCCTAGAGGGCAGCGAAGAGGGCCAAGGCCTCGACGGGCGAAAAGCCCCTGGCGGGTACTTCGGGTACACCTTTGTTGGTGCAGAGCAGCCCGGACAGCAGCCCCCGACGTGGCCCCAACTCCAGCCCCCAGCGTAAGTTCATTACTCACTCCTCCACAGATGAACATTGGGGTGTGAATCCTTGATGCTGACCCTGCCGGGTTTGCAGGATTGGAATGGCAGCAGGAGGAGCCACCGAGGGCCACCCCTAACACGCCTCCCCCCTCGAGTACACCGCCCCGAGGGGCGTCCCCGGCAAGGGCATCCACCACCGGGCCCATGCCTATGGAGGAGGAGGAGATGAACTTGGGCGCCGGTGATTCTACCCCAGCAACAATCGTTGGCAGGGAGGGCGGCACTTTTTCCTAGCCTGGTATGGGTAAATTGTTTGTTTCATGTCCTTGTTCTTTCTTCTTCAAGTTGAGCCTCGACCCTGCCTTCGCCTCACCTTTTCTCCTGGTATTTAGATCCTCCCTCGACGGACCAGGTGGATGTCAACTCCATCATAGAGGAGGTCGTCAAGGACACTGGGGCCGAGGCCAATAGGATCGCTACCGAGGAGGCCGCCAAGACTACTGCTGAGGAGGCCGCCAAGGGGCCCGCCGGAGGGACCAGCGAGGCCACCGCCGAGGAGGCCAGTAAGGGGCCTGCCGGAGGAACCGGCGAAGCCACTGCCGAGGAAGACGACAAGGCTGCTACCGAGGTGGTGGTGGCTGATGACCAACCTCCCTCCTCTGCTGCCTCTGGCTCGGGCCGATACTTGAAGGTGTGCGATGACTTGTTCTTCCACCTCCTAGGGACGGCAAGCACCAGGGCGCCAACGAGGGGGAGGTGTTCGACGACGAGGCGCTCGCCGCCTACGGGCTTGAGGTTGTTGACGAACCGAGCATCGGAGGCGACGGTTCTCGAGAATAGAAACTCCTTCGGGCAATGGGCACCAACTTTCAGAAGGTCCAAGTGCTTCACCGTGCCCGCCTAGATAAGGCAAAGTCTAGGTTGACGGTGGTGGATAAGGCAGAGGCAGACTTCCAGGCTCGCGTTGCCCAGATGCAAACTTGGTTTACCGAGGCCCGGGATGAGTTGAGGGCTACCCAGGATCAGCTGGAGGAGCGCACCCGAGAGCTTATCCTGAAGCAACCTAATTTTGAGAAGGCCCAGGAGGTGGCAAAGGAGCAAGCTGCCAAGGATGAGGCTGACCGCAACCAACGCCAAGCTCAACTGGATTCCCAAGAGGAAGACCTCGTCGCTCGTGAGAGGGCACTTGCCGCTACACTCCACGGCAAGGATGAGGAGGTCGAAAAGCTCGTCGCGTAGCGGACCCAGGAACTAGAGCAGAGGCACAAGGAGGCACTCAATGCTCAAGCTCTAGTATATGCTGGCAAGATGAAGGAGCTGGAGGTGGAGCGGGATGGCCTGAATGTACAGGCTCTCGGGCTGGGAAAGGAGAAAGATACGATCAACGCCGCCTTGACGGAGGTGCGGGCCGCAGTTCTCGGCAAGGCCGAGCAGCTCTCCACGGCACACGACTCCATTAAAGACTCGAGGGGACGCTTCGGGAGGTTAGGTCTCGGGAGGAGACCCTGAACAAGGATCTGGAGGAGGAGAGGCAGCTGCGGAAGAACGACACTGCTAACCACGTGGATTACGTGAAGGGTAAAAACCTTTGGATCAGCCGCCTCATCGACGTTGCGGAGAGGGTCACCGCGCAGTTGGCCGCCATGGGCATGCCAAACTTCAGGTATTTCCCGGAGGTGAACATCAGCATCAACGCTAGCCTGACCTTGTTCTTCGAGCGCGTCCTCGACGCCTTAGAAAAGCTTCACTCCGACGGAGCGGTTTATCTGGCCAATGAGTCCCGGAGGCTCTGCCGGGGTGCCTTGACCAAGGTTCTCACCAAGGTGGCATATTGGAACTCCAACCTCGACTTCGACGCCGCGCTGGAGAGCTTTCCAGAGGATGTGGACCTCGCGATGCTCGAGGAGCGTATCAAGCCCATCATCAGCTGCGTCGACGGAGTTCGGAGGATAGAAGGCCAGCGTCGGGATTAGGCACCTTGTTTCTCATCGCCGCAGCAGGTTCGGAACCAAGACAATTTTATAGTTAGAACCGCAGCAACAATTCATGTAATATAACTCTGTAGTATTTTGAAGTGATGTACGCTATTTTCCTATTTGATCCCTCTTTGTATGTCCACCCGACGCTTAATTGGGCAGGCTTGCCGGCATGCAAAACCAAGCCGCGGTGCTTTGAGGACGGATCCTCAATAGCATGCCAGGTATGCTTGCTGCTAGGCAAATCACCTTACTGTTCTCAGAGCGGACGTTTGAACTGTTGAGCGGACTCGAAATAGGACAAAAGCGTTGCTAGTAACGGAAAGGCTACCCTGCCATTCTTGATGCGGCCGCTCAAACTATTGAGCGGACTCGAAATAGGACGAAGGCGTTGCCAAGAGTGGAAGGGCTTCATTGCGTACAGGTTTATCATACAGAGAGTGAGATCTCCGAGGAGAATAACCTTATATAAAGAGGAATTACTCAACGTTCTGCATGACTTATCTTTTCTGTTGTTGCATGGGTGTCCATTGCACTCGCCGATGATGTCGCACGCTTGGTCATCTCCTTCCTTGGAAGCCAAGGCGACGAAGAACTGCTAAACTAACTGCTAGACCGGGTTTTCAGAACCATGCCCCCTACGTGGCGTGCTAAAGATGTCGGGGACGACACCTATGGGATCACTGGAATCCCTTCTACGGTTGACGGGCGCGGGGTTGTGCAAAGAGCGGGTCTAGGAGTCAGCATAAGGATTGTTTACCCAGGTTCGAGCCGCAAAGATGCGTAATACCCTAGTCCTACTTTAATGTGTATTTGAGTGTTCTTGAGCTCTTGAACTAGCTACGGTGCGTGCCTAGCCCAAAAGATCCGAATCCTTCTCTAGTATGCCTCAGGCCTCCTTTTATAGTCAAAAGGGGTTGCCATAGTGGCGCACAGGAGGTGGAAAGGTATACAGTGTACAAGCTTATCTTCTGCCATTACGGGACAAGGCGCATTAAATACGCTACTGAGGTGTCCACTCGCTTTATCGGGGACGGCAACGAGGCCCGTCCCGTCCTCCGCCGCTCCGTCTGGCTGCAACACGCGTCCAGGCAAACAAGGCATGCAGTGCCATTTAGGTTGGCAGACAACTGATATGGCGTGGTGGTAGGGTCTTCACAAAGATATGCATGCCACCACGCAGGTGCTTGACTAGCTGGATCAGGAACCACGTACTGCCACGTGGGTACTTGCTTGAGCTAGTGGGCCGGCCGTCGAGCTGGGGCGATGATGGGGCGGTAAGGGCTTGCCGCGGTCTTGGGTCTGTTCCCGGCAAGGGTCTTGCCGGGGCCTTTGTGAGCACCCTCGGCAAGAGGCTTGCCGGGGCTTTGGGGGTATCTTCGGCAAGGAGCCTTGCCGGGGCCTCGTGGGCATCCTCGGCAAGGAGCCTTGCGGTCGTCTTGTGTCAGGCTCACTTCTGGGAAATAAATCACAGAATAGCCTTAAGTCACACTGGCTCCCAAGCACAACCAGTGGACAACCTTGATATAGATAACCAGTACAATAATATTACACAGGGTTGAGTCAGGGTGACTCGATAATTTATTACAACAACTCAACGCACTAGGGTGGCGGAATATGACAGTGGGTGGTGGAACTCAACACTGATATACTAGCATAGAGTCAAGCGTCAGTGTGAGGCTTGACTATTTTATTGGTGTGGCGGAAGCTTGACGGATGATACAAGTGATAGACTCCAAGACACAGGTGTGCTGACTAGGAACCTTCTAAGCGTCGGCCTCGCTAGCGCAATTCTCCTCCAGAAGCTCGTCCTCCTCCAAGTCTGGCCAAGTAAATAGCCAGGGACAAGCCAGTGAGTACTTTGAATGTACTCACAAACATTATGAACATAAGGTATACTGAATGCGAATGCCATGGCAAAATATACTATATGCGTGCAACAATTATCAAGACTTGGCATGGTGGAACATGGTTAGTACAAAAATAAATATTAGTCACAATAATATAAAAAGATAAAAGGAATGCCGGTCGGATGTCAAGTGACATCACGGTAGGACTTGAAAAGAAATGCCAGTCGGGTGTCCACAAGAGTAGTGGCGTGATAAACCGCCTGACACTCGAGGTACGCCACAAAAGGACTTTAAAAGAAATGCCAGTTGGGTGTCCACAAGAGTAGTGGCGTGATAAACCGCCTGACACTCGAGGGACGCCACAAAAAGGACTTTAAAAGAAATGCCAGTTGGGTGTCCACAAGAGTAGTGGCGCGATAAACCGCCTGACACTCGAGGGACGCCACAAAAAGGAGTTTAAAAGAAATGCCAGTTGGGTGTCCACAAGAGTAGTGGCGTGATAAACCGCCTGACACTCGAGGGACGCCACAAAAGGACTTTTTAAAATAAAAGCGAGTGTCCGGGGTAGTCTAGCCAGCCCCTGAGACACTCTTGAAGGTAACAATAAAATCACAGGGTTAGTCCATAAGCATAATTTTCATCATAAATAAGTTCAGGATAATATTAACTGTAACAAGAACATCATGCAAACATGAACATGCTCAAGTATATTATTTTCCTCCAGAGACTGACACCGAGACCGATACTTGACCCACCCAACTAAATCCTTGACCGTGGACGCGGCTATTCGAATAGATATAACTCTGCAGAGGGTGTACTCTTTACCCACGCGTATGGGCTTTCCTTAGACAGTACCGTGCACTGACTAATACCCAATACGGACTTTGGGTTGACAACACGCCTGACGCATACACACCGACCGGATGCCAGGACTCACCCAGAGCATCGCTCCAGAAACCTTAAGTCAGGGAGGCTACAACCTCCGAAAAGCATGGGATCACTATTAAACGCGCGGATTACAAGGGGTGCCCCCCTCTCGGCTACAACCGGAAACACCCATGCCCTTGACCCGATGACAGGCTACAACCTTCATCGTAGTATCTGTGTGGCGTGTACCCGTACAGGGGTTATCAACTTACTAGGCCGTACCCTCCTTTCGGAAGGACCCGTGGCAGCACGGTATACAGCTAGGTGTATAGAGCAAGACTCGATCTAGGCAGACTCAGGAGGTATTATTAACATATCACCGGTATTCTTTATCAGTATCACACGACACCAATGTGTCAACAAAGGACCATGCCCACCAGCATGTCCCAACCAGCAGCAACATTTCTGCCCTCACGTAACCACATGCATGCCAGACCAGCTAGTGTGACATGCAAGCCAAGGTAAAACAAAAATGACATGACCATGCATGCACATGTGGTATAACATGCAACATATGTGATGCACCACCAAACTATGTAACCATGCAAGAATGCAAACATCATATCTCAGGTTCAATAATGCTTGCCTTGTCCAAAATAATCAGGAGAAAACCCCTCTGAAATTCCAGCAAAAGTTCCTTCTTCTTTTTCTGAAAAATTTCAAATATGAATTCGAATGAGGAACCCAACACAGAACAGAAAAAGTTCTCAAAATATTTTTAATTAAATCTTAAAATAAACTAGAGAAGAAAAGAAAATTTTAGCAAAAAGAATCAGCTCATTTGGATTTATATTTTAAAAGTTATTAACTTTTCAAAACCAGGGGTCTTTCTGCAAAACAGAAGCCCCTAAGCTGTTTAAAAAGAAAACGCTTCGGCAGCGGATACGCCTTCCAGTGCAGAAGGCGTAAAGCGCAGAGTGCGCCTTCGCCGAACACAGGAAACAGAGAGAGAGAGCTGACGGGTGGGGGCCACCCGTCAGGTTTGAATTTTGAACGCGCTCGCGCGCGAGTACAGAGAAGCGGCGGCGATCGCCGGCGACGATCGCCGGGGTTTCGGGGCCCGGCGCTGGTCGCAAAGTGACCAGCGTGGACTTCCGCTTCCAGGGGTGGTGGAGGTGGCCACCGGCGGTCACCTGAACGGCGGTGAGCTCGTCGCCGGCGGACGGTGGTTCGGGCGAAGTTGAAGCTCGTCGGAGAGAGCTCGGGGAGAGGAATTGGCTTAGGGTTTCGGCACAGTGGTGGAAAAGGGGTGGATCGACGGAGTTTGGGCGGCTCTGGTGGTGTGAGTGCGTGGTTTGGTTCGAAGGCAGAGGCGGCGGAGCGGTGGCCGGAGAGGGAGAAGATGACCCCCTCGTGGCCTGGTGGGTGGTCAGGTGGAAGCGTGGGAGGTGGTGGAGGCCAGCCGTGAAGCTAGAGGGGCTCGGGGACCCCTTTTATAGGCGAGTCGAGGATGGCCGAAGCGGGCGGAGTTCGCCGGAGTAAATTAGGTCGTCGGGGTTGGTTTTGGCCGGTGGTCTGGAGCGACGGAGCACTTATGAGGCTGGTGTAGTTCGCCCGAAGCTTCCGTTTGGACGGGCGCGCGCTCGTTTGACACGTCCGCGATGCGCTGTCCGCACGGGCGCGGCGGCGTGGCCGGCTCCGGCGACTGCCGTATGGGCCCTGGGCGGCGTTGTCGGTGCATCCGTTGTGCGGAGGGGCGAAGGAGGACGACGCGTGGGCGGGGAGGTAGGTAGGAGCGTTGCGGTGGAGTAAATGGCGGTCGGTGGCCGAGGCGTTCCGCTCGGCTCCGCCGTGGACGAGCCCGGGGTGGCTGCACCGGCCAGCAGCCAGCTCACCGGAGTGGAGAGGCTGGCGATGGGCCAGGGGAAGCTGCGGCATTGAAAGCAGGCGACATCGCCGTGCGGGAGAGGAAGATGAGGGGTGCACGGCATCGCCGGCCCCTGTCGGCTGAAGAATTCGGTTAACTGAATTTTATTCAGTGATGAACAGTATGCTTGCCAACTGTTTGATGAAATGCTTTGGGGTTTTAAACAACTTGGTTGATCATGGGGTTTTCTGTGGTGGTGTGTGGTTACTCAAAAATGAGTTTGCCAGAAGGCCAAGCATTTTGGTGAAGCTTGGAAATGGTTTGGGGCAGAAACATGATTTCTGGACCAAATTTGAATTGAATTTGATTTGAAAATTTTGAACTGTGGGACCAAAGGTTTTTTGAAGAAATGGGTTAAGGGTACCATATATATGTAGGGATAATTTTGGTGGAGGCAGAAGAGTCACAGAAAATATAGTTCCTTTGTAAAAGTCAAGAAACTATGATTAATTCAAATTCCATTTTTGGAATTTAAAAATATAGAAAGAATATTTTTGTGGAGTGTGAAGGAGTTGAATAATATCATAGAAGGTGTGCATGACTTGAGAGGTAAATCTTGGAGTGGCAGAAAATATTTGGAGAAGTTTATGGTGTTAGAATAGATGGAAAGGATTTTTGCCTTTGAAAATAAATAACCAAAAACCAAAGATTCTTTAGAGAGAAATAGTTTTGAAAACCTCCAAAAATAATTAAATCAAATGAGTCCACCCTTCAAACAGAACCCTCCAAGAAAATTTTAAATCTTAGCCAAAATTTTGAAAAGTTTTCAAAACTCCAAATAAATATTTTTGGGGTGTGACAGCACCTACCCCCTTAAGAAAAATCTCGTCCCCGAGATTCCAGCTGTCCCTCAAACAGGTACGGATACTCAGTCCTTAAATGATCTTCTCTTTCCCAGGTTGCCTCTTCCTCGGTGTGATTGCTCCATTGGACTTTGCAAAATTTTATTACGTTCTGTCGGGTTCTCCGTTCAGACTCCTCCAAAATTCTTATAGGACGTTCCCGATATGTAAGATCGGGTTGAAGGTCTAATTCTTGGTGCTGCACTTGTTTTTCCGTGTTGCTAATACACTTCCTCAGTTGAGACACATGGAACACATCGTGAACATCAGATAATTCTGCTGGTAATTCCAGTTGATAGGCAACCTTGCCCCTTCTTGCGGTTACTTTGAATGGTCCAATAAATCTTGGTGCTAATTTCCCCTTAACCTTAAATCTCTGTAGCCCCCTTGTCGGAGATACTCTAAGATATACGTAGTCATTGGGCTCAAAGTAGACCTGGCGGTGTTTTTGATCATAATAACTCTTCTGTCGGCTTTGAGCTGCCCTTAGTCGGTCCTGAATAAGCTTTACTTTGGTTTCTGCCTCTATTAGTATTTCTGGTCCAAAAATTCGGCTGTCTCCGGTTTCAGACCAATTTAATGGGGTCCGGCATCGTCGTCCGTATAATGCTTCGAACGGTGCCATTTGTAGGCTAGCTTGATAACTGTTGTTGTAGGAGAACTCTGCATAAGGCAAACTATCCTCCCAACTGACTCCGTAGGTAAGCACACAAGCTCTCAACATGTCTTCTAATATTTGATTTACCCGCTCTGTCTGTCCTCCGGTCTGCGGGTGGTATGCTGTGCTGAAAGCCAGTTGCGTGCCTAAGGCTTGCTGTAGATGTTCCCAAAATCTAGAAACAAATTGGGTGCCTTTGTCAGAGACAATTATTTTGGGTACCCCGTGTAGACAAACAATCCTGGATAGATACAGCCTGGCTAGCCTCTGTGTTGAGTAGGTGGTTTTTACCGGAATGAAATGTGCTACCTTGGTTAGCGAATCTATTATTACCCAGATAGCATCATTCCCATGTCGTGACCTTGGCAAACCGACAACAAAATCCATTCCAATTCTATCCCATTTCCATTCAGGCACCTTAATTGGTTGCAACAACCCTGCTGGTCTCTGGTGTTCCGCTTTCACACGTTGGCAGGTATCACAACATGCCACATATATGGCTATATCCCTTTTCATCCCGTGCCACCAGAATCTCTCCTGTAGATCCTTATACATTTTGGTCCCTCCGGGGTGAATGGAATATGGAGTGGTATGCGCCTCTGCCATTATTTGCTGTTTTAAGTCTTCAATGTTTGGTACGCACAATCTTTGTCCAAACCAAATAACTCCTTGGCTGTCTTCAATAAATTCGGGTGCCCTGCCCAGTTTCATCTTTTTCCTAATCCCTTCAATACTTGGGTGCCCCTTTTGGGCTTCTCGGATCTGGTCCTCTAATGTTGGTTTTATTTCCAACTGGGAAATGGTCCCTTCCGTGACTAGGGCCATGTTGAGCTTGGCAAATTCCTGGCTGAGCACATGTTGCGAGAGTTGTACACTGCCATTTCCGGCGTACGGATTCCTGCTGAGGGCATCTGCTACAACATTGGCTTTACCAGGATGATAATGAATTCCTACGTCATAATCCTTAATTAGCTCCAGCCAACGTCGTTGTCTCAGATTTAATTCTGGCTGCGTGAAGATATATTTAAGACTTTTATGATCCGTGTATATTTCACATCGGTTCCCCAGAAGATAGTGTCGCCATTCTTTGAGTGCGTGTATTACTGCAGCGAGTTCCAGATCATGAACGGGGTAATTTTCTTCATGTCGCCGTAGCTGTCTTGAGGTGTAAGCCACTACTTTTCCTTCTTGCATTAACACACATCCAAGGCCTTTCCCGGATGCGTCACAATATATATCGAAATTTTTGTGCACATCGGGCACGACCAGAACTGGTGATGTTGTTAACCTCTTTTTCAACTCCTGAAAACTCTTTTCACAAGCTTCAGTCCATTCAAACTTCTTATCTTTCTTGAGTAACTGGGTCATGGGTCTGGCTATAGTGGAGAACCCTTCAATAAACCTTCGATAATAGCCTGCTAGGCCAAGAAAACTTCTGACTTCCGTTACGTTTGTGGGTTGCTTCCATCCCAACACATCCTTTACTTTTCCCGGGTCTACAGCGATTCCGTCTTGGGTCAATACGTGTCCAAGGAAACCAACTTCTCTCAACCAAAATTCACATTTACTGAATTTGGCGTATAGCTGATGTTTTCTTAATTCTTCCAGTACTATCCGAAGATGCTGCTCATGTTCTTCAGGCGTCTTAGAGTAAATAAGTATGTCGTCGATAAATACCACAACAAATTTATCCAAATATTTCATAAAAACCTTGTTCATGAGATGCACAAAATATGCCGGGGCATTGGTTAAACCAAACGGCATCACTGTGAATTCATATAATCCGTATCTGGTAGTAAACGCCGTCTTAGGTATGTCCGTCGTCCGAATTTTTAACTGATGATAACCTGATCTCAGGTCTATCTTCGAGAAGACTTTAGCTTCTGCTAGCTGCTCAAACAAATCGTTGATTCTGGGCGGTGGATATTTATTCTTGATAGTGACCATATTAAGTGCCCTGTAATCAATACATAACCGTAGGGTACCATCCCTCTTTTTGGCGAATAAAACTGGCGACCCCCATGGTGACGAGCTGGGTCGAACGTAACCTTTTTCCATCAACTCCTTAATTTGTTTCTTCAATTCTGCCAATTCCGTTGGGGCCATACGGTACGGCTTCTTGTATATGGGTGTCGTTCCGGGTGCTAGTTCAATAACGAACTCAATTTCGCGGTCCGGAGGCATTCCTGGTAACTCTTCAGGAAATACGTCAGGATACTCACAGACTACAGGAACCTTACTTAATTCCACCGTATCCACTTGATTTAATTTCCCTTGGGATGTGGCAATCTTCCTTGTACCCACTTTTATTGTCTTTCCTTGGCAATTGGTAAGAGTTACCGTATGGTTATAGCAGTCTATGAAACCTTTGTTTGTGGTTAACCAATCCATTCCCAGAATAATGTCCAAATCAACTGCGTCCAGTACGATGAGATTGGCTAGGAATCCCATTCCTTCAATTTCGATGTTCACATCCTTGCAGTACCATTGAGTATTTTGCTTTGATCCCGGGGACTGAATAACCATGGAATTTTTCAACGGCAAAAAGGGAAACTGATTCTTCGAGGCAAATCTTTTAGAAATGCAAGAATGGGAAGCTCCGGAATCAAATAAAATTGTAGCATCTACTGAGTTGGCGGGGAACGTACCAAACATGATATCCGGTGCGTTCTGAGCTTCCTCAAAAGTCACGTGGTTGATATGTCCTTGCTTGTGGTTTTTATTGGGGTTGAAGTTATTGCGTCGCGGAGCGTTGGTCGCACCACGACCATTGTTGTTGCTGTTGGCCTTGGGAGGGTTGTTTCCTTGTTTTGGGCACTGTTTAGCATAATGTCCCGCTTCTCCACAGGAGTAACAGGTGACTCCAGGATAAAAATTTGTATCCTTGGTCCTATTGTGGAATGCACTGCGGTTCTGTGGTGGAGCTGTATTTGTTGGTCGGGTTACTACTGGCTTTTGAACATCATTCCTGGGCCTGTTGTTGCGGACCTGTACTGACTGGTTCATGCGACGCTTGCGAGCCTCATCCATATTGCGGTGTTCATTTTCCAGGATAATAGCCTTATCCACAAGTGTCTTAAAGTCTGGAAAGGTATGAACCATCAACTGGCACTTTAGGGATGAAATAAGTCCGTCGAGAAATTTTTCCATCTTTTTGTTCTCTGTCATATATTCGTCGTTGGCGTACCGGGCCAACTGAGTAAACTGATCCAGATATTGGGATACTGTGGAGCCCCGCTGTTTGAGATCCTCAAATTCCCTCTTCTTTAATTTCATAATGCTATTTGGGATATGCGCTCCTCGGAAATTCTCCTTGAATTGTGCCCATGTCATATTTGCTCCGTCAGGGTGGGTGTGACATAAGTTTTCTCACCACGAAGCAGCCGTTCCAGAAAAATAGTGTGGTGTGTACAGCACCTTTTCCTGGTCAGTACACTAGGCAATGACCAATTTTCTTTCCATGTCTCGAAGCCAGTCGTCTGCCTCTAGTGGCTTGTCAGTGTGCGTAAAGACCGTTGGGCGGGTCTTTTGTAACTCAGACAGTTTGGACCTGGGTTGCTGTTGTTCATGGTGATTTCCCATGTTAATCAAATGCTGCATCATCTCCTGATGCTGTTGCTGACTCTGCTCATATAGGCGACACACTTGCGAGAATGCTGAATCACTGCTTTGCTGACTTGTCTGTCCTTGAGTAAAATTATTTCCCATCTGTCCAGAGTTGTTCTCAGGTGGAGTTGGCATAGAACGAGTCCAGGGACGATGCATTTTCTTTCTGGGGTATTTTCATAACACCAAGGAAAAATAATCAAATAGCAGAAAATAAATTCCCAAATAAATTTTTCCCCCCAGGACAAGGTAAGACAAGGCAGCCAGTTATATTACACAAGTGATTTAATTATACAAGCAGGATTTAATTATACAGGATACATGCGGAAACTGTATCATACAAGATCATTTATTCTACTAGCGCACTCTCCGTGCTCTCATCGACCAGCGGTCCTAACATCGCTATCTTACAAAGGCTAGGCAGAACAGGAAATAAATATATTACATCCATGTTCTCAAGCAGTCATCTGGTGAAGAAAACTGCGTTCGTCCACACAGCTCATCCTAGGTCCTGCTGAGAGTGAGACTCAGGCAAGGCACCCAGGATGTGATATCGCCCTCGTCTTCCTCCTCCTCGAGGATCGCCTCTAGTCGTGTGGTCGTTGTTGCCGTGCCTGCTGGAGGTGGCACCGTGCTCGTCAGTGGAGAAGCTTTGGTAGGAGTGGGTGCAGCCGGACGGCTAGCATTGCCAGTAGAGGTAGAGCGCTGAGCCGCGGGACTAGCCAGAGAAGTATTTGGTGGAGTGGAAGTGCGTGGAGCACGAGGCGAAGGAGAGCGGTACTCGCTCCTGCGAATAATTCTCGCATGAGACAAGTCCATCCGCGCAGTGAGGTAGTCATCCACCAGGGAGGTGAAAGCTGACTCCAAGGCCATGATATACTGGACAAGTGGCTCAATAGCCAGATCCTTTTCCCATATGGTGCAGGAAAAAGCATAGTGGCTAGTATATGGAACGTGGCAAGGCAGGTAGTAATAGGGACGGTCCTGCATAACGGGCAGGATGTCCCGGAGACGTGCTATAGCCTCACGTGCGGCCATCTGGATAGCATGCCTCTCAGTAGGCATGGCTCTCCCCATGAAGCGATAGTTGCGGAAAGACACGGACGCACCACCCCGAATATATACCGAAGCCTGGTACATAGTCAGGGTCTCTGAGATCTTGTCCGGGTAAACTACGTACTCCGGACGCCCGAGGGACCCCATCGCGTCCCTCGCGATGCTCGCGAGAAGGCGGGAAAATCCCGCAGGCTCGTTGGCGAAGACCTGAGATGGGCAGCTGCCACCAGCCATCTACAACAGTAGACAAAAAAAATCCAAGTAGCCATGTCATAAGTGTATGATGACTAAGGAAAATTTGCTACGATGCATGAGATGCATGCTGGAAAAATGTCAGTACTGACTCGGTGACTAGCGATCGTGCCTAGGGCTCCTACAGTCAGCCTGGCTCTAATACCAAGGTCTGTCAGGCTCACTTCTGGGAAATAAATCACAGAATAGCCTTAAGTCACACTGGCTCCCAAGCACAACCAGTGGACAACCTTGATATAGATAACCAGTACAATAATATTACACAGGGTTGAGTCAGGGTGTCTCGATAATTTATTACAACAACTCAATGCACTAGGGTGGCGGAATATGACAGTGGGTGGTGGAACTCAACACTGATATACTAGCATAGAGTCAAGCGTCAGTGTGAGGCTTGACTATTTTATTGGTGTGGCGGAAGCTTGACGGATGATACAAGTGATAGACTCCAAGACACAGGTGTGCTGACTGGGAACCTTCTAAGCGTCGGCCTCGCTAGCGCAATTCTCCTCCTGAAGCTCGTCCTCCTCCAAGTCTGGCCAAGTAAATAGCCAGGGACAAGCCAGTGAGTACTTTGAATGTACTCGCAAACATTATGAACATAAGGTATACTGAATGCGAATGCCATGGCAAAATATACTATATGCGTGCAACAATTATCAAGACTTGGCATGGTGGAACATGGTTAGTACAAAAATAAATATTAGTCACAATAATATAAAAAGATAAAAGGAATGCCGGTCGGATGTCAAGTGACATCACGGTAGGACTTGAAAAGAAATGCCAGTCGGGTGTCCACAAGAGTAGTGGCGTGATAAACCGCCTGACACTCGAGGGACGCCACAAAAGGACTTTAAAAGAAATGCCAGTTGGGTGTCCACAAGAGTAGTGGCGTGATAAACCGCCTGACACTCGAGGGACGCCACAAAAAGGACTTTAAAAGAAATGCCAGTTGGGTGTCCACAAGAGTAGTGGCGCGATAAACCGCCTGACACTCGAGGGACGCCACAAAAAGGACTTTAAAAGAAATGCCAGTTGGGTGTCCACAAGAGTAGTGGCGTGATAAACCGCCTGACACTCGAGGGACGCCACAAAAGGACTTTTTAAAATAAAAGCGAGTGTCCGGGGTAGTCTAGCCAGCCCCTGAGACACTCTTGAAGGTAACAATAAAATCACAGGGTTAGTCCATAAGCATAATTTTCATCATAAATAAGTTCAGGATAATATTAACTGTAACAAGAACATCATGCAAACATGAACATGCTCAAGTATATTATTTTCCTCCAGAGACTGACACCGAGACCGATACTTGACCCACCCAACTAAATCCTTGACCGTGGACGCGGCTATTCGAATAGATATAACTCTGCAGAGGGTGTACTCTTTACCCACGCGTATGGGCTTTCCTTAGACAGTACCGTGCACTGACTAATACCCAATACGGACTTTGGGTTGACAACACGCCTGACGCATACACACCGACCGGATGCCAGGACTCACCCAGAGCATCGCTCCAGAAACCTTAAGTCAGGGAGGCTACAACCTCCGAAAAGCATGGGATCACTATTAAACGCGCGGATTACAAGGGGTGCCCCCCTCTCGGCTACAACCGGAAACACCCATGCCCCTGACCCGATGACAGGCTACAACCTTCATCGTAGTATCTGTGTGGCGTGTACCCGTACAGGGGTTATCAACTTACTAGGCCGTACCCTCCTTTCGGAAGGACCCGTGGCAGCACGGTATACAGCTAGGTGTATAGAGCAAGACTCGATCTAGGCAGACTCAGGAGGTATTATTAACATATCACCGGTATTCTTTATCAGTATCACACGACACCAATGTGTCAACAAAGGACCATGCCCACCAGCATGTCCCAACCAGCAGCAACATTTCTGCCCTCACGTAACCACATGCATGCCAGACCAGCTAGTGTGACATGCAAGCCAAGGTAAAACAAAAATGACATGACCATGCATGCACATGTGGTATAACATGCAACATATGTGATGCACTACCAAACTATGTAACCATGCAAGAATGCAAACATCATATCTTAGGTTCAATAATGCTTGCCTTGTCCAAAATAATCAGAAGAAAACCCCTCTGAACTTCCAGCAAAAGTTCCTTCTTCTTTTTCTGAAAAATTTCAAATATGAATTCGAATGAGGAACCCAACACAGAACAGAAAAAGTTCTCAAAATATTTTTAATTAAATCTTAAAATAAACTAGAGAAGAAAAGAAAATTTTAGCAAAAAGAATCAGCTCATTTGGATTTATTTTTTAAAAGTTATTAACTTTTCAAAACCAGGGGTCTTTCTGCAAAACAGAAGCCCCTGAGCTGTTTAAAAAGAAAATGCTTCGGCAGCGGATACGCCTTCCAGTGCAGAAGGCGTAAAGCGCAGAGTGCGCCTTCGCCGAACACAGGAAACAGAGAGAGAGAGCTGACGGGTGGGGGCCACCCGTCAGGTTTGAATTTTGAACGCGCTCGCGCGCGAGTACAGAGAAGCGGCGGCGATCGCCGGCGACGATCGCCGGGGTTTCGGGGCCCGGCGCTGGTCGCAAAGTGACCAGCGTGGACTTCCGCTTCCAGGGGTGGTGGAGGTGGCCACCGGCGGTCACCTGAACGGCGGTGAGCTCGTCGCCGGCGGACGGTGGTTCGGGCGAAGTTGAAGCTCGTCGGAGAGAGCTCGGGGAGAGGAATTGGCTTATGGTTTCGGCACAGTGGTGGAAAAGGGGTGGATCGACGGAGTTTGGGCGGCTCTGGTGGTGTGAGTGCGTGGTTTGGTTCGAAGGCAGAGGCGGCGGAGCGGTGGCCGGAGAGGGAGAAGATGACCCCCTCGTGGCCTGGTGGGTGGTCAGGTGGAAGCGTGGGAGGTGGTGGAGGCCAGCCGTGAAGCTAGAGGGGCTCGGGGACCCCTTTTATAGGCGAGTCGAGGATGGCCGAAGCGGGTGGAGTTCGCCGGAGTAAATTAGGTCGTCGGGGTTGGTTTTGGCCGGTGGTCTGGAGCGACGGAGCACTTATGAGGCTGGTGTAGTTCGCCCGAAGCTTCCGTTTGGACGGGCGCGCGCTCGTTTGACACGTCCGCGATGCGCTGTCCGCACGGGCGCGGCGGCGTGGCCGGCTCCGGCGACTGCCGTATGGGCCCTGGGCGGCGTTGTCGGTGCATCCGTTGTGCGGAGGGGCGAAGGAGGACGACGCGTGGGCGGGGAGGTAGGTAGGAGCGTTGCGGTGGAGTAAATGGCGGTCGGTGGCCGAGGCGTTCCGCTCGGCTCCGCCGTGGACGAGCCCGGGATGGCTGCACCGGCCAGCAGCCAGCTCACCGGAGTGGAGAGGCTGGCGATGGGCCAGGGGAAGCTGCGGCATTGAAAGCAGGCGACATCGCCGTGCGGGAGAGGAAGATGAGGGGTGCACGGCATCGCCGGCCCCTGTCGGCTGAAGAATTCAGTTAACTGAATTTTATTCAGTGATGAACAGTATGCTTGCCAACTGTTTGATGAAATGCTTTGGGGTTTTAAACAACTTGGTTGATCATGGGGTTTTCTGTGGTGGTGTGTGGTTACTCAAAAATGAGTTTGCCAGAAGGCCAAGCATTTTGGTGAAGCTTGGAAATGGTTTGGGGCAGAAACATGATTTCTGGACCAAATTTGAATTGAATTTGATTTGAAAATTTTGAACTGTGGGACCAAAGGTTTTTTGAAGAAATGGGTTAAGGGTACCATATATATGTAGGGATAATTTTGGTGGAGGCAGAAGAGTCACAGAAAATATAGTTCCTTTGTAAAAGTCAAGAAACTATGATTAATTCAAATTCCATTTTTGGAATTTAAAAATATAGAAAGAATATTTTTGTGGAGTGGGAAGGAGTTGAATAATATCATAGAAGGTGTGCATGACTTGAGAGGTAAATCTTGGAGTGGCAGAAAATATTTGGAGAAGTTTATGGTGTTAGAATAGATGGAAAGGATTTTTGCCTTTGAAAATAAATAACCAAAAACCAAAGATTCTTTAGAGAGAAATAGTTTTGAAAACCTCCAAAAATAATTAAATCAAATGAGTCCACCCTTCAAACAGAACCCTCCAAGAAAATTTTAAATCTTAGCCAAAATTTTGAAAAGTTTTCAAAACTCCAAATAAATATTTTTGGGGTGTGACATCTTGTCTTCTGGTTCTCATCTAGGATTCGTAGATCCAAAGATCTGCATGCCATCACGCAGGCGCTTCCCGATCCTTGGTTCCAACATTGTTGATGGTGTCGGAGTTCCTAGGCTCAAGGGTGGCTGTAATGGAGGCGTCGGGTGAGTTCCCCCCTGGCAAGGGTTCTTGCAGGGGTCGTGCAGGCCGCCCCGGCAAGGGTCTTGTCGAGGGAAACCTATCTTGTTGCTTGGCCTTCTTGCGCCACTGTCTTGGCGCTGCTCTGGTAATCTTGTGCTTCGGTTTCCCTCCTCTGCCCTGTTAGGTGTGGCTGCAGGCGTGGCTCTGACTGCCCGTGCACAAGTAAGGGGTACAAAGGAGAGCCCCTACTTTTGTACACCAACACTTTGTTTTGATAACTAATAAATTTTTGCAATAAGTATGGGAGTTCTTTACGACTAATGTTGAGTCCATGGATTATATGCACACTCACCCTTCCACCATTGCTAGCCTTTCTAGTATCACGCAGTTCTCGTCGGTACATTACACCCACCATATACCTTCCTCAAAACAACCACCATACCTACCTATTATGGCATTTTCATAGCCATTCCGAGATATATTGCCATGTAACTTCCATTGTCTCGTTTATTATGACACGTACCATCATTTTCATATTTCTTTGCATGATCATGTAGTTGGCATAGTATTAGTGGCAAAGCCACCGTTCATGTTTTTATACATGTCACTCTTGATCATTGCACATCCCGGTACGCCGCCAGAGGCATTCATATAGAGTCATATTTTGTTCTAAGTATCGAGTTGTAAATAAAAGGGTAATGATCATCATTATTAGAGCATTGTCCCATGTGAGGAAAGGATGATGGAAGCTATGATTCCCTCACAAGTTGGATTGAGTCTCCGGACTTTAAAAAAGAGAGGCCAAAGAAGCCCAAATAAAATAAAAGAGGCCAAAGAGCTCAAAAAAGAGAGATAAAGAGATAAGGGACAATGCTACTATCCTTTTGATGACTGCTAGGACTACGTCATTTTTTCCCCAAAGAGGAAGGGATGATGTAGTATAGCAGTGGTAGGTATTTCCCTCAGTGATGAAACCAAGGTTATCGAACGAGTAGGAGAACCAAGCAACACATCGTAAACAACACCTGCACACAAATAACAAATACTCACAACCCGACGTGTAGAAGGGGTTGTCAGTCCCTTTCGGGTAACGGACGTGATAGAGTTGTAAATATTGATAAATTGATTGATGAATAAGATAAATTGCAGCAAAGTATTTTGGGGTTTTTGGTTTAGTAGATCTAAAAATAAAAGCAACAGAATATAGATTACAAAGGCAAATAATATGAGAAAGAGACCCGGGGGCCGTAGATTTCACTAGTTGCTTCTCTCGAGAAAATAGCAAACGATGGAAAAACAATTAATATTGGGAAATTGATAGAACTTCAAATAATCATGACGATATCCAGGCAATGATCATTATATAGGCATCACGTCCAAGATTAGTAGACCGACTCCTGCCTGCATCTACTACTATTACTCCACACATCGACCGCTATCTAGCATGCATCTAGTGTATTAAATTCATGGAGAAACGGAGTAATGCAATAAGAACGATGACATGATGTAGACAAGATCTATTTATGTTGAAATAGACCCCCATCATTTTATCATTAGTAGAAACGATACTTACGTGTCGGTTCCCCTTCTGTCACTGGGATCAAACACCGTAAGATCGAACCCACTACAAAGCACCTCTTCCCATGGCAAGATAAAGAGATCAAGTTGGCCCAACAAAACCCAATATCAGAGAAGAAATACAAGGCTATAAGCAATCATGCATATAAGAGATCAAAAGAAGACTCAAATAACTTTCATGGATATAAATAGATAGATCTTATCATAAACTCAAAGTTCGTCGGATCCCAACAAACACATGGCGAAAGAGTTACATCATATGGATCTCCTTGAGACCATTGTATTGATAATCAAGAGAGAGAGATGAAGCCATCTATCTACCGACTACGGATCTGTAGGTCTACAAGGAACTACTCACGCACCATCGGAGAGGCACCAATGGAAGTGGTGAACCCCTTCGTGATGGTGTCTAGATTGGATCTGGTGGTTCTGGACTCTGCGGTGGCTGGATCGAAACTCCATCGACTCCCTTGGGGTTTCTAGAATATTGGGGTATTTATAGAGCAAAGAGGCGGTCCAGGGGCACCTGAGGTGGGCACAACCCACCAGGGCGCGCCTGAGCCTCCTAGCACGCCCTGGTGGGTTGTGCTCCCCTCGGAGCACCCCCTAGGTGCTGCCTTGGCCCATTGGGTGTCTTATGGTCCATAAAAAATCTCCACAAAGTTTCGCTGCGTTTGGACTCCGTTTGATATTGATTTCCCGGGATGTAAAAAACATGCAGAAAACATCAACTCGCACTTGACACTATGTCAATAGGTTATTACCAAAAATTGATATAAAATGATTGTAAAACATCCAAGAATGATAATATAACAACATGGAACAATAAAAAATTATAGATACATTGGAGACATATCAACATCCCCGAGCTTAACTCAAGCTCGTCTTTCAGTAGGTAAGTGATAAAAAATAGAATTTTTGATGTGGAATGATGCCTATCATGTCATATCATATTCTTTTGTTTATAGCATGGACATTTGGACTTCTATATGGTTCAAAGCAATAGTCTAGTTTTGACATGAGATTTAAATACTCAAACATATCAATAAGCAATCATGTCTTTCAAAATATCAACACAAAAATAAGTTATCCCTAGCCCATCATGCTCAACCATTGAGCCATTCATGAAACACATTCGCATATTAGTTACACCCAATGCTCAAGTACGATCATAGCGTTTCCTAGTTGGTGCTTGTAAGAGAAGATGGAGACTCAAATTCAAAAGAAAAATTTCATAAGTAAAAGAAAGGCCGTTCGCAGAGGGAAGTAGGGATTTGTAGAGGTGCCAAAGCTCAAAGCAAAAATTGAGAGATAAAAAAATTGGGAGGTGTTCTTTTCCCACCAACAAAAACGACTTGACGTTCCCAACACTTTGAATGCAAGTATATCATAGGCGGTTCCCAAACATAAAATAAAGTTTATTCCTTTTCCACCAAACTTTGACAAGCCATGGCTAGCCGAATCCACGGTTGCCTTCCATACCAACACTTTCCAAGGAATTTATTGTTTGACAACATAAAGTAAATTTGTTTTTCATTTTGGGACTGGGCATCCCTAATACCTTTGCCTTACTCTCGTGCAATGACAAGTGATAAACACTCATCGTGAGAATAACACATCTACCATGGAAAATATTGGCCACCCTCACCGCCTCACGAGCAGTATGGGCACACAAAAGTGAAATTTATTTTGAAAATTAGAGATGGCACATACAAATTTGCTTAGAATGGCAAGGAAATACCGCATATAGGTAGGTATGGTGGACACATGTGGCAAAACTGGTTTAAAGGATTTTGGATGCGCAAGTAGTGATCATACTTAGTGCAAAATGAAGGCTAGCAAAAGACTGGGAAGCGACCAACCATGAAACGAATAATCTCATAAGCGAACATTGAGCATAAATAACACTGAATAATGCATCATAAGTAGGATATAATTGCATTGCATAATTATTGACTTTCGTGCTTGCATAGGGAATCACAAACCTTAACACGAATATTCTTACTAAAGCATAATTACTCATTAACATGACTCACATATCACATCATCATGTCTCAAAACTATTACAAGGAATCAAGTTTATTTATCCAATGCTCTTCATGAAAGTTTTTATTATATCCTTCTTGGATATCTATCACTTTGGGACTAATTTTCATGTGTTGCTTTTGATAAGCTCAAACAAATATAAGTGAAGATCATGAGTATATTTTTTTCTTTCTCTCAAAATAATTTAATTGAAGCAAGAGAGAATTCTTAAAAGTTTACTAACTCTCAAATAAATCTAAGTGAAGCAAGAGAGTGTTTCTTCAAAAATACTAAAGTGCACCGTTCTCAAAAAGATACAAGTGAAGCACTAGAGCAAATCCATAGCTCATAAAAATTGAAGTGAAGCATAGAGAGCTATTCTAACAAGTCATGGAATAATTTTGGCTCTCTCAAATAGATGTGTGCAGTAAGGATTGATGACTTAAAAATAAAAATAAAATAAGAAAATACTCATATCATACAAGACGCTCCAAGCAAAACACATATCATGTGACGAATAAAAATATAGTTTCGAGTAAAATACCGATGGTCGTTAGAAGAAAGAGGGGATGCCACTCGGGGGCATCCCCAAGCTTAGCTGCTTGCTTCTCTTTGGATAATAGCTTGGAATGCCGGGGCATCCCCAAGCTTAGGATTTTTCTTACTCCTTATTCCTTCATCCATCGTAAGATAATCCAAAACTTGAAACTTCAATCACACAAAACTCCAACAAAACTTTCGTGAGATCCGTTAGTATAAGAGAGAATATCGCTAATGTAAGTGTTATAGTAAACCCATTCATATTTTGTATTTGTATTATATCTACTGTATTCCAACTTTTCTATGGCAAAAATTCATCAATGAAAACCATAGAATCATCAAAACAAGCACATAACACAATAAAAACAGAATCTATAAAAAACCGAACAGTCTATAGTAATCTAGAAGTTTCGAATACTTCTGTAACTCTAAAAATGTTGACAAAAATAGGGCCATGTGAGCAATTTGTATATTAATCTTGTGCAAAAAGAATCAACTAAAAAACAAACTTCTGTTAAAAATGAGAATTTTTCTCGTGAGCGCAAAAGTTTCTGTTTTTAAGCAAGATCAAAACTACTAATACCCAACGTGTTCCTAGGGCTTTGCTTGGAACAAACCTTTATTCAACCACAAAAACACATCTCAACAGAGGTATTAAAGTTTTTTTTTCAGAAGAACAGAAAATAAAAAGAAAAAAATTATTTTATTCATTGGGTTGCCTCCCAACAAGCTCTTTCTTTATAGCCATTAAGATGAGCTTGAGATTTCAATGATGCTCACATGAAAGACAAGAATTGAAGCACAAAAAGAGCATCATAAAACATGTGACAAACACATTTAAGTCTAACATACTTCCTATGCATAGACATTTTATAGGCAACCAAATTGTCAAGACAAGAAATATTTAGCATATGCAAGGGAGAAGAATAAAACTTCCAAAATTTAAGCATCAACAGAGGTAATCTAGTAACACGAAGATTTCTAGAACCATATTCTCCTCTCTCATAGTAATTGTATGTAAGATCATACTCAAATTCAACAATATAACCATCACATATTATTTTTCTTCATGATGCACATGCATACAAGTCTTATAATAATCCAAGATAGTGGGATTAACATCAACTAAAGTCATGACCTCTCCAAACCCACTTTCAATATTATTGCAAACATATTCATCATGAGGCTTAAATAAATTCTCAAGATCGTAAGAAGAATCAACCCAATCATGATCATTACAATAAGTAGAGGACATATCAAAATTAGCATCCACAAGCTTGGGGTTTTGCATATTATTAGCATAATTGACATTAAGATAATTTATCATAACACCATTGCAATCATGATTTTCATTCAATGAGCTATCATGAATCACTTCATAAATGTCTTCTTTTATCACTTCATCACAATTTTCAGATTCATGAATCTCAAGCAAAACTTCATAAAGATAATCTAGTGCACTCAATTCACTAGCAATTGGTTCAACATAATTGGATCTTTTAAAAAGATTGGCAAGTGGATGAGGATCCATAAACGCTTTCCTTACGATTTCCAATAAAACACCCAATTATACCAAACAACCAAGCAAAGTAACCAAGTAAGACATGAGGGTAAACGAAAACATATCTGATGAGAAAACGAAAAACGAAAAAGAGGACAAAGAAAAACAGCAAATTTTTGTGAAGTGGGGTAGATGAAAAAGAGAGGCAAATGGCAAATGATGTAAATTGCGAGGACATGAGATTTGTGATTAGGAACCCGGTATATGTTGAAGGTGCTCCCCGGCAACGACGCCAGAAATTTCCTTTTGATGACTACTAGGACTACATCGGTTTTTCCCCAAAGAGGAAGGGATGATGCAGTATAGGAGTGGTAGGTATTTCCGTTAGTGATGAAACCAAGGTTATCGAACTAGTAGGAGAACCAAGCAACACAACGTAAACAACACCCGCACAGAAATAACAAATACTCGCAACCAGACATGTGAAAGGGGTTGTCAATCCCTTTCGGGTAACAGACACGATAGAGTTGTAAATATTGACAGATAGATTGATAAATAAGATAAATTGTGGCAAAGTATTTTTGGGTTTTTGGCTTAGTAGATCCTAAAATAAATGCAAAGGAAAATAGATCGCAAAGGCAAATAATACGAGAAAGAGACACGGGGGCCGTAGATTTCACTAGTGGCTTCTCTCGAGAAAATAACAAATGGTGGGAAAACAATTACTGTTGGGCAATTGATAGAACTTGAAATAATCATGACGATATCCAGGCAATGATCATTATATAGGCATCACGTCCAAGATTAGTAGAGCGACTCCTGCGTGCATCTAGTACTATTACTCCACACATTGACCGCTATCAAGCAAGCATCTAGTGTATGAAGTTCATGGAGAAACGGAGAAATGCAATAAGAACGATGACATGATGTAGACAAGATCTATTTATGTAGAAATAGACCCCATCGTTTTATCCTTAGTAGCAATGATACTTGCATGTCGGTTCCCCTTCTATCACTGGGATCAAGCACCATAAGATTGAACCCACTACAAAGCACCTCTTCCCATGGCAAGCTAAAGAGATCAAGTTGGCCAAACAAAACCCAATATCGGAGAAGAAATACAAGGCTATAAGCAATCATGCATATAAGAGATCAAATGAAGACTCAAATAACTTTCATGGATATAGAAAGATAGATCTTATCATAAACTCAAAGTTCATCAGATGCCAACAAACACACCGCAAAAGAGTTACATCACATGGATCTCCAAGAGACCATTGTATTAATAATCAAAAGAGAGAGATGAAGCCATCTAGCTACTGACTACGGACCCGTAGGTCTACAAGGAACTACTCACGCATCATCGGAGAGGCACCAATGGAAATGCTGAACCCCTCAGTGATGGTGTCTAGATTGGATCTGGTGGTTCTGGACTCTGAGGCGGCTGGATCAAAATTCCGTCGACTCCGCTTGGGTTTCTAGAATATTGGGGTATTTATAGAGCAAAGAGGCGGTACGGGGGCACCCGAGGTAGGCACAACCCACCAGGGCGCGCCTGGGCCTCCTGGCGCGCCCTGGTTGGTTGTGCTCCCCTCGGAGCACCCCCCAAGTGCTGTATTGGCCCATTGGGTGTCCTCTGGTCCATAAAAAATCTCCGCAAAGTTTTGCTGCATTTGGACTCCGTTTGGTATTTATTTCCTGCGATGTAAAAAAATGTAGAAAACATGAACTAGCACTTGGCACTATGTCAATAGGTTAGTACTAAATAATGATATAAAATGACTATAAACATCCAAGAATGATAATATAACAGCATGGAGCAATCAAAAAATATAGATATGTTGGAGACGTATCAGTGAGCAAGCGAGTTGGATGCACACCCACTTAGTTTCTTTTTGAGCTTTCATAAACTTATAGCTCTAGTGCATCCGTTGCATGGCAATCCCTACTCACTCACATTGATATCTATTGACGGGCATCTCCATTGCCCATTGATACGCCTAGTTGCTGTTATACTATCTCCTTCTTTTTGTCTTCTCCACAACCACCATATTATATTCCACCTATATGCTATATCCATGGCTCACGCTCATGTATTGCGTCAAAGTTGAAAAAGTTTGAGAATACTAAAGTGTCGGGGATGAACCTATCGACACCTATGGGATCACTCGGAGTCGGCACAAGGATCGTTTACCCAAGTTCAGGCCGCGAAGATGCGTAATACCCTAGTCCTGCTTCGGTGTGTATTTGAGTATTCTTGAGCTCTTTAACAAGGTACGTTGTGTGCCTAGTCCAAAAGATCTGAATCCTTCTCCAGTATGCCTCGAGCCTCCTTTTATGGAAAAAGGGGTTGCCAAAGTGGCACACAGGAGGTAGAAAGTTAGACATTGTACAAGCTTATCTCCTGCCATTATGGGACAAGACGCACTAAATGTGCTACTTAGGTGTCCACTTGCTTTATCGGGGATGGCAACGAGGCCCCTACCGTCCGCCGCCGCTCCGTCTGGCTGCGACGCCCTTCCAGGCCAACGAGGCATGCAACACCATGTAGGTTGGCAGGCAGCTGAGATGGCGTGGTGGTATGGTCTTCACGAAGATCTGCATGCCACCACGTAGGTGCTTGACTAGCCGGATCAGGGACCACGTACTGCCACGTGGGCACTTTCCTGAGCTAGTGGGTCGGCCACCGAGCTGGGGCGATGATGGGGTGGCAAGGGCATGCCGCGGTCTTGCGTCTGTTCCCGGCAAGGGTCTTGCCGGGCCTTTGTGAGCGCCCTCGACAAGAGGCTTGCCGAGGCTTCAGTGGTATCTTTGGACAGGAGCCTTGCCGGGGCCTCGTGGGCATCCTCGGCAAGGAGCCTTGCGGTCGTCTTGTGTTCTGGTTCTCATCTAGGATTCGTAGATCCAAAGATCTGCATGCCATCACGCAGGCGCTTCCCGAGCCTTGGTTCCAACATTGTTGATGGTGTCGGAGCTCCTAGGCTCAAGGGTGGCTGCAATGGAGGAATTGGGTGAGTTGCCCCGACAAGGGTTCTTGCCAGGGTCATGCAGGCTGCCCCGACAAGGGTATGGTCTAGGGAAGCCCATCTTGTTGCTTGGCCTTCTTGCGCCACTGTCTTGGCGCTGCTCCGGTAGTCTTGTGCTTTGGTTTCCCTCCTCGGCCCTATTAGTTGTGGCCGCAGGCGTGGCTCTGACTGCCCATGCACAAGTAAGGGGTACAAAGGAGAGCCCCTATTTTTGTACACCGACAGGAGCCCCCGGGCCTGGGCCATACATAAGCGCGACGCGTTGTTGGGCTGGTGTCGGGGAAACTGATCCACAAACACCTATGGGGACCGAGCCCCTTTCGGTTCAGCGGGGGGCGGAGATCGCACAAAGAGCAGATCGAGGCGAAGCACACGAGCAGTTTACCCAGGTTCGGGACGCACGGATGCGTAAAACCCTACTCCTGCTTTGTGGTTAGTATTGAGTTCTTGCTCGGGAGCCCTGAGTGCTACAGTACACTCTAGCAGCTAACGAGACCGAGCGTGAGCGTTCTTCTGGCGTTCGAACCCCCCTCTACGTTGCGCATGGGCCTCCTTTTATATGCTCAAGGGGTCACCGACAGGTGGCAACGCAGATGAGGGCAAAAATGGAAAAGTGTTGTAGTTGGTACAGCTACCTGTACAATGTTTTATACCTAACCCTGACGGCAGGGGACAAGGGCATTAAATGCCCGTCGGCGTCGCCCAAACAGTGCAAAAAGGGGCCATCAGGGACGCCACCATTCGCCACGATGGCAACCTTGTCAGCGCTGCTTGCCACCGTGTACCCCTGGCTGCACAGACTCCCGCCACGTATGCCTGGAAGGGTCCCAGAGCGACACGTTGGTTGATGCGCTGGAGCGTGGGCACAGAGTGGTAGCTTGCCGCGGCAAGCACCTTGCCGCGGTCGTTGTCCTGTCGCGTCCGGGAGCTTGTTGCTCACCGGGCCTTGCCGGGACGCGTGGCGCGTCGCGGCAAGTTCCTTGAGATGCCTTGGTCGGCCTTCCCGGCAAGCTCCTCTCGCCGTGGTCTTGTGCCTTGAGTGGCCTTCCCGGCAAGCTCCTCTTGTCGGGGCCTTGTCTCCTTGGCTCGAATACTTTGTTCTTGAATGGCTCCAAAGGAACCACAGAGGACCTTGGCGGTCACCCGGCAAGCCTTGCCGCGGGGCACTGCGACTGCCCGTGCACAAGTTCGGGATACTAGGGTACCTCTACTTTAGTACACCGACAGCGGGCCCCGGAACAGTGCGCGAGCAATTGGGGCCGGATTATTTTTACTGCATTAACTCCTCCGGTGGTTGCGCTTCCCCATGACTCGCGTTGAGTGCGGGACACGGCGGTTGTGCGCGCGGTTACCGCAGCATGTTTGCGTCACCCCGTGGTTCCAAATAGTAAAGATGCGGTTCACGTCCTCCTCATAAAAAATAGAGGAAGTTGCAGGGGCACGGCTCATTTACTAAGTGGACTTCGGTCGCCCCATGATCACAGGGCGTGAAACAGTCATACCACGCACCATCTGAATCTCTATCCACCTGCCACGTGCCCCTCATGCATCGGGGAGGGCAGGCGGCAGACGCAGAGGGTGCGGGCTTTAACGCCGGGGCGGGGGGCCGGGCGCCGCTGATTGGAGCAGCGTGTCGGTCTTGTTTCATTGCGTCTCCGGCGACTGGATTGGTTGATTTGGGCGGTCGCCTTCAGGCTTGCTTGGTCTCTCCCTCCTATAAAGAAGGGGGAGGGATAGTGCTCCCCCACCTCATCCTCTTTCAGTCCGATCCCTTTCCTTCCCAAGTCATGGCGAGCGGTCGTGGCCGTGGCCGTGCCCCTGTGAAGGTGACCAGGTCTTCCTCTCATCAGAGGGCGACGTCGGTCAAAGAAGAGTCGGACGCCCAAGATGAAGGCCATGCTAGAGGCAGAGGCGTCGGCTGGGGTCGTGGTCGGTGAGGCGGTTGATACGTCTCCAACGTATCTATAATTTTTTATTGTTCCATGCTATTTTTCATGATGTCTTGGATGTTTAATGGGCTTTGTCATACACTTTTATATCATTTTTGGGACTAAACTACTAACCCAAAGGCCCAGTCCAGATTGCTGTTTTTTGCCTGTTTTAGGGTTTTGAAGAAAAGGAATATCAAACGGAGTCCAAACGGAATGAAACCTTCGGGAGAGATATTTTTGGAGAAAATCACGCACAGGAGACTTGAGAACCACGGAGTAGGGGCCACGAGGTGCCCATGAGGGTGGGGGTGCCCCCCTTCCCAGGGCGCGCCCCCTGCCTCGTGGGTCCCTCTTGAGTCCCCCGGTGTCCTCCTTCCTCCTATATAAGCCTACGTACCCCGAAACCATCAGCAACAGAGAGAAAACCCTAATTCCACTGTTGTAACCTTCTGTCCCTGTGAGATCCCATCTTGGAGCCTATTCCGAAGTTCCGCCGGAGGGGGGATCCATCACGGAGTGCTTCTACATCATCATCATCGCCCTCACCATGAGTTGTGAGTAGTGTACCAGAGACCTTCGGGTCCATAGCTAGTATCTAGATGGCTTCTTCTCTCTCTCTGGATGTCAATACAAAGTTCTGCTCGGTCTTCGAGGAGGTCTATTCGATGTAATCTCTTTTTGCGGTGTGTTTGTCGAGATCCGATGAATTGTGAGTTTATGATCAAGAATATCTATGAGAAATATTTGGTTCTTTTCTGAACTCTTTATGTGTGCTTATAATATCCTTGCAAGTCTCTTCGAATTATTGGTTTGGTTTGGCCTACTAGATCTATATTTCTTGCAATGGGAGAAGTGCTTGGCTTTGGGTTCAATCTTGCGGTGTCCTTTCCCAGTGACAGTAGGGGCAGCAAGGCACGTATTGTAGTGTTGCCATCGAGGATAAAAAGATGGGGTTTATGTCATATTGCTTGAGTTTATCCCTCTACATCATGTCATCTTGCTTAAGGCGTTACTCTATTCTTATGAACTCAATACACTAGATGCATGTTGGATAGCGGTCCATGTGTGGAGTAATAGTAGTAGATGCAGGCAGGAGTCGGTCTACTTGTCTCGGACGTGATGCCTATATACAACGATCATGCCTAGATAGTCTCATAATTATTCGCTTTTCTATCAATTGCTCGACAGTAATTTGTTTACCCGCCGTAGAATATCGCTATCATGAGAGAAGCCACTAGAGAACACTATGGCCCCCGGGTCTATTCTCAACATATCAATCTACATCTACTTTACTTTTTCCGCTTTTACTTTACGTTCTTATAAACAAAAATACCAAAAATATAAACTATCATCTCTATCAGATCTCACTTTCGTAAGTGACCGTAAAGGGATTGACAACCCCTTATCCCGTTGGCTACGAAGTTCTTATTTGTTTGTGCAGGTGCGAGGGACTTGTCCGTGGTCTCCTAGTAGATTGATACCTTGGTACTCAAAAACTGAGGGAAATACTTACGCTACTGTGCTGCATCTCCCTTTCCTCTTTGAGGGAATACAACGCAAGCTCGAGAAGTAGCAAGAAGAATTTCTGGCGCCGTTGCCGGGGAGGCTTACGCAAAAGTCATATACCAAGTACCTATCACAAACCCTTATCCTTCGCATTACATTTTTTGCCTCTCGTTTTCCTCTCCCCCACTTCACCCTTGCCGTTTGATTTGCCCTTCTTCTACCGTGTGTTTATTGTTCGCTTGCTTATTGTATGCTTGTGTGTTGCTTGCTTGCCTGTCATCATGTCTAGCACACCTATCATTATCAACACTCCCGAGAGTGAGGTCCTCAACTTTAAACAAAGGGAGGAAGAAAATTTAAAAGATGCCTGGTATAGAATTTGCAATGCTCAAAATAGATCCAATATGAAGCTTTCCACTTTCGTGCTTCTTCACAATTTTTATGTTGGCATAACTCCATGGAATAGATTTATGTTAGGTACCATTACCGGAGGGAATTTCTTGGGTAGCCATACCTTTGATTCTTATAATGCTATGACTGACTTATTTGGCTCACCACCTCTTATGGTTAATGGGACCGTTTTAAATTTGGAGTATGTTATGCAAAGGTTAGAAATCATTGAAAACAAAGTTGCTACGGTAGAACTGGTAGAGAACTTGGATAGAAAAATCCATAATGAAATTACCCAATATGGATCTAAGGTAGGAGTTGTTCTGAAAAATCTTAAGGAAAAGGAGCCCATAGTTAAAGAAAAGCTAGTTCAGGATTCTACTAGAATCAATAAGCTGGAGGATATTATCACTAATGTGGGTTCTGCTCTTTCTACTATAAAAACTACTCCAAATACCTCTACCACTAAATTATCTAAGTTCATGTATGTCCCTAAAGACAAGGGTGAAACATCTAGTAAAGGAATTGTGGATCTCAAATCCATAAGTGTTCACCCTAATTTTATTACTTTTGCAAGGGACCCCTTTGACACTTTAGAATTTCTTGATTTTTTGCCCAAGAGTTTGATTATTAATAGGGGCAAAGATGTGCCTAAGAATCATAACTGCTTAATCAAAGAATTGCCGTCCAAAGATGGCAATACCTAGATCTATCTTGTATCGTGCCTAGCTAGGGGCGTAGAACGATAGCGCTTGTTGGGAGGCAACCCAATTTTATATGTTTTGTTTTTTCTGCAGTTAGGGAATAAATATTGCATCTAGCTTCTGTTTAGATGTTTTTTCATGTTTTCTTTAGTGTTTGTGCCAAGTAGAACCTTTGGGAAGACTTGTGTGAAGTTTAGGTGATCTTGCTGTGAAAAACAGAATCGTTAGCGCTCGCTAGAATGGTCATAAGATTTTACTGGAGAGTGCTATTTAGTTGATTCTTTTTGCATACCATTAATAGACAAATTCCTCACGTTTACCAACTTAGTTTGAATTTTTTGGAGTTACAAAAGTATGCGAAAACTGCAGATTACTACAAACTGTTCTGTTTTTGACAGATTCTGTTTTTCGTGTGTTGTTTGCTTATTTCAATGCATCTATGAGTAATATTGGGAGGTATGAACCATAGAGAAGTTGGAATACAGTAGGTTTAACACCAATATAAAAAAAGAATGAATTCATTGCAGTACCTTTGAGTAGTGATTTGTTTTCTTATACTAACGGAGCTCACGAGAATTTTTGTCTAAGTTTTGTGTTGTGAAGTTTTAAAGTTTTGAGTATTGCTTTGATGGACTATGGAACAAAGAGTTGCAAGGGCCTAAGCTTGAGGATGCCCATGGCACCCCAAGTAAAATCCAAGGACAATCAAAAGCCTAAGCTTGGGGATGCCGCGGGAAGGCATCCCCTCTTTCGTCTTCACCATCGGTGACTATACTTGGAGCTATATTTTTATTCACCACATGATATGTGTTTTGCGTGGAGCGTCTTGTATAATTTGAGTCTTTGCTTGTTAGTTTGCCGTAATTATCCTTGCTGGGCACACCTATTTTAGAGAGTTAAATATGGCCTAGGAATTGTTAGAACACTCTATGTGCTTCACTTATATCTTTTGAGTTGAATAGTTTTGCTCTAGTGCTTCACTTATATCTTTTAGAGCACAGTGGTGATTATATTTTGAAGAAATTGTTGAACTCTCATGCATCACTTATATTCATTTTAGAGCCTATTAAAACGGCATGGTAATGTGTTTAGGCTATAAAACTAGTCTTCACATGATAGACATCCAATATCAATGTAGTAAAAACTTTCACACTAAGTGCATTGAATATGATGAGATGTTGGATGCTTGATAATTGTTTTGAGATATGAGGATAGTGATATTAGATTCATGCTAGTGGAGTTATTATGAAATTGAGAAATACTTGTGTTAAGGTTAGTGATTCCCGTAGCATGCACGTATGGTGAACCGCTATGTGACGAATTTAGAGCATGAGGTATTTGTAAAGTGTAACCTTTGTGTGGAGGTCGGGGGCGCGCGATTGTTAACTCCTACCAACCCCCCCCCCCCCTAGGAGCATGCGTTGATTGCTTTGTTTTGATGACTCGTAAATTTTTGCAATAAGTATATGAGTTCTTATGACTAATGTTGAGTCCATGGATTATACGCACTCTCACCCTTCCACCATTGCTAGCCTCTCTTGTACCGCGCAACTTTCGCCGGTACCATACACCCACTATATATCCTTCCTCAAATAGCCACCATATTATTCCTCAAAACAGCCACCATACCTACCTATCATGGCATTTCCATAGCCATTCCGAGATATATTGCCATGCAACATTCCACCGTTCCGTTCATATGACACGCTTCATATGGTCATATTGCCATGCATAACTTTTCATACATGTCACTCTTGTTTCATTGCACATCCCGATACACCGCTGGAGGCATTCATATAGAGTCATACTTTGTTGTACTATCCAGTTGTAATGAAAGTGTGATGATTATCATTATTAGAGCATTGTCCCATGGGAGGAAAGGCTAAATCAATAAAGCCCCTCGCAAAAAAAAGAAAAAAAAGAAAGGCCCAAAAAAGGAAAAAAAGAAAAAGAAAAGAAAAAAGGGACAATTGCTACTATTTTTTTCCACACTTGTGCTTCAAAGTAGCACCATGTTCTTCATTGTAGAGAGTCTCATGCTTAGTCACTTTATATACTAGTGGGAATTTTCATTATAGAACTTGGCTTGTATATTCCAACGATATTCCAACGATGGACTTCCTCAAATGCCCTAGGTCTTCGTGAGCAAGCAAGTTGGATGCACACCCACTTAGTTTCTTTTGTTGAGCTTTCATACATATTTAGCTCTAGTGCATCCGTTGCATGGCAATCCCTACTCACTCACATTGATATCTATTGATGGGCATCTCCATAGCCCATTGATACGCCTAGTTGATGTGAGACTATCTCCCTCCTTTTTGTCTTCTCCACAACCACCTCTCTATTCCACCCATAGTGCTATGTCCATGGCTCATGCTCATGTATTGCGTGAAAGTTGAAAGGTTTGAAAGAATAGAGTATGAAAACAAGTGCTTGGCTGAAATTGGGGTTGTGCATGATATGAATATATTGTGTGATGAAGAGGGAGCATAGCCAGACTATATGATTTTGTAGGGATAACTTTCTTTAGCCATAGTATTTTGAGAAGACATGATTTCTTTGTTAGTATGCTTGAAGTATTATTGTTTCTTATGTCAATATAGACTTTTATCTTGAATCTTTCAGATCTGAACATTCATGCCACAATTAAGAGAATTACATTGAAAAACTATGTTTGTTAGCATTCCACATCAAAAATTCTTTTTTTATCATTTACCTACTCGAGGACGAGCAGGAATTAAGCTTGGGGATGCTTGATATGTCTCCAACGTATCTATAATTTTTGTTTGTTCCATGCTATTATTTATGATGTCTTGGATGTTTAATGGGCTTTGTCATACACTTTTATATAATTTTTGGGACTAACATACTAACCCAAAGGCCCAGTCCAGATTGCTATTTTTTGCCTGTTTCAAGGTTTTGCAGAAAAGGAATATCAAACGGAGTCCAAACGGAATGAAACCTTCGGGAGAGATATTTTTGGAGAAAATCACGCACGGGAGACTTGAAAACCATGGAGTAGGGGCCACGAGGGTGGGGGCGCGCCCCCTGCCTCGTGGGTCCCTCGTGAGTCCCCTGGTGTCCTCCTTCCTCCTATATAAGTCTACGTACCCTGAAACCATCAGCAACAGAGAGAAAACCGTAAATCCACCGCCGTAACCTTCTGTTCCCGTGAGATCCCTTCTTGGAGCCTGTTTCGGAGCTCCGCCGGAGGGGGGATCCATCACGAAGTGCTTCTACATCATCATCATCGCCCTCACCATGAATTGTGAGTAGTTTACCAGAGACCTTCGGGTCCATAGCTAGTATCTAGATGGCTTCTTCTCTATCTCTGGATCTCAATACAAAGTTCTCCTCGGTCTTCGAGGAGATCTATACGATGTAATCTCTTTTTGTGGTGTGTTTGCCGAGATCCGATGAATTGTGAGTTTATGATCAAGATTATCTATGAGAAATATTTGGTTCTTTTCTGAACTCTTTATGTTTGCTCATAATATCCTTGCAAGTCTCTTCGAATTATTGGTTTGGTTTGGCCTACTAGATCTATAGTTCTTGCAATGGGAGAAGTGCTTGGCTTTGGGTTCAACCTTGCGGTGTCCGTTCCCGGTGATAGTAGGGTCAGCAAGACACATATTGTATTGTTGCCATCGAGGATAAAAAGATGGGGTTTATATCATATTGCTTGAGTTTATCCCTATACATCATGTCATCTTGCTTAAGGCGTTACTCTGTTCTTATGAACTCAATACACTAGATGCATGCCGGATAGCGGTCGATGTGTGGATTAATAGTAGTAGATGCAGGCAGGAGTCGGCCTACTTGTCTCGGACGTGATGCCTATATACAATGATCATGCCTAGATAGTCTCATAATTATTCGCTTTTCTATCAATTGCTAGACAGTAATTTGTTTACCCGCTGTAGAATATCGCTATCATGTGAGAAGTCACTAGAGAACACTATGCCCCCCGGGTCTATTCACAACATATCAATCTACATCTACTTTACTTTTTCCACTTTTAATTTATGTTCTTATAAATAAAAATACCAAAAATATAAACTATCATCTCTATCAGATCTCACTTTCGTAAGTGACAGTAAAGGGATTGACAACCCCTTATCGCGTTGGCTGCGAAGTTCGTATTTGTTTGTGCAGGTGCGAGGGACTTGTGCGTGGTATCTTACTGGATTGATACCTTGGTTCTCAAAAACTGAGGGAAATACTTACACTACTGTGCTGCATCTCCCTTTCCTCTTCGAGGGAATACAACGCAGGCTCGAGAAGTAGCAGCGCTCGAGGCAGAAGCAGGCCAGGACGGGGGACTCCCGCGTCGTCATCATCTTCGTCTCCATCTCCTCCACCGTCTCCTCCTACCTCACCATGCGGCCATGTCGGGGACACGGCGTTGGAGTTCGTTCTGCAACTGCGTGAGCCGCCATGCATTCGCCTTCGTGTTCCTGAAGCGTTTGCAAGGGTGTTGGAGGTTGATCAGCCATTGAGGTTGAGGCTTCAGATGAAGGGGTGTTGTAATGGCGCCGTGTGGGCGAACACCAAGTTCCCCGCCCATCATGTAATGCTTCTCCACCGGGGGTGGAAGACCTTCGCGCGTGCCCACTGCTTGATGAAGGGGCACGTCCTCTGCTTCAAGTTAGCGGAGAGCGACCTGCTCTCCGTCAAGGTCTTCGGGGTGCTCGGGACACAGGCTAGGGTGTTGTGCGGAGAGCTCGACCGATGACGAAAACTCCTCCTCGAGGAGACAACGATAGGGAGGACAGTGACAGCGATGACGAGGGCAGCGGGCGGGAGGATGGCGGGTCCGACTAGGCGTCGGACACACCGTCCCTCGGCGACGCCGACAGCACTATCATATGTATCACCATCTCGTTGAGCTTCTCGGGGTCGCCTCCTTGGGCGGCTGGCATTGGGAGGTCGGAGAAGATGAATGAGGTGGGCAGCGGCCGTCAAGTCGGAGTATACGGGCATCAAACGCCTTCGTGGTATATTTCCGGCCCACTGCCTCATCCTTCGGCTCTTCTCCTAGCGCCATCATCACCAGCCCTCTTCGAGACGGCCACCAGGATGTTCTCTTGGTGCATTCTGCTGCTCGTGCTTCGCCTAGGCGCTCCCTTTGCCTTTTTGCCATCTTGTTCCATTTCCTGAGAAGAGGGACAAGAAAGGGATTATGGTCACCTTATCTCTTTTCAGTTTTTAAGCCTACGGGTCTTTGTAAGATTTAAATCTTGTAACCCCCTTGCTCATGTATGCGTTCTGTATGAATTGCACTCGTTTACAACGTATTAATGGAGAGAAGGGTGTTTGCCGGGTTTCTTTTATGCGTGGGCAGGGGCCACACCAAGGAACGAATCCTTGTTATCTTCAGATAAACATCGTACCCCGGCAGTAGGCCTTGCCGTCTTCCTGCTCTATAGCTCGACCACATTCACGCCCTTGGCGGAAGTAGGAGCAGAGTAGGATTAGGCCCTTCGTTTGCTCCTTTCCCATCACACTACTACCGAGTTCCGGTCCAAAATAAAGTTTGTTGGACGCACGAAAAAAGGAAGCATGATGGTATAAGAGCGAGCGAAGTCTCGTACGTTCCAGTTTCATACGGAAGTAAGGAGTGGGGGATGAAAGGCTTATTTGATTTTGTAGCCCCCTGCAACCTTGTCTTGCCGTGGTCGGATCCTTGGATCTGCAGCTCCCGGCAACCTTAGTTCGCCGGGGTCGGAGCATCGGCCCGTCCTCTTTCTTCCAAGTTGCTCAGCAGAAATGTACATGCATCATCTGGACAAAAGAGGATGGAAAGGAATAGAGAGACGCACAATCGACCTCTATGCTAGGGGTTAGTCGCCGCCAAGCACTATCAACCCTAATAGAGAAAGAGACTCAACCTAGCATGCATGCTAAAACTTAGGGCGCCAGCGCTTCATTTATTTATGCTCATTGTGTGCGCCTCGCTTTGTACGAACGGTTAGATGCCTTGTCGGCAAGGCTTGTACAAAAGGGTGGTTTGTCGGGGAGCCCGGCAACCACACCTTACGGGTATGTCGGTGTACAAAAAGAGGGGTACACTTTTTGTACCCCTATGACTATGCACGGGCAGCCTGAGCCACGGCATCACCACGCCAAGCATGGCAAGGGAGGTAAGCCAAGGTAAGACCGAAGCTCGATGGAACTGGAGCAACACCAAGGATAAGACCACAAAGAGCAAAGGGATGAAGCGGCTTCCCCCGGCAAGATCCTTGCCGGGATCCAATTTCAGCAGCCCTTGCAAGATCCTTGCCGGGGCCGGCTCTGGAAGCTCCGACAAGACCCTTGCCGCGGCAGCTCGCCCCACGCCTAAGGAGCGGATCACCCTTGAGTCCACTGCCCCCAAGGGGCGAGGATTCGGGAGATATCCCCGTGGTGGCATGCAGATCTTTGTGAAGACATTCAAGATCAGATACACACACTAAGAAGACGACGACCCTTGGCAGGATCCCAGCCAAGGAGGACCACAAGACCCCCGGCAAGCACCTTGCCGGGGATGATAGCAGGCGCTTGCTAGGCTTCTCGCCCCTCGTTGGTTACCCCAAGTGGAAGGTGTGAGATGTAGTGTTGCGGAAGTTTTTCCCTTGGCAAAGATACCAAGGATCGAATCCCCAGAGACTCCTAGGTTCAACAAGAAGGTGTCAACTGCTACGGCGCCAGATATTAGCAATCAACGTGGACCTGCACACAGATACAAATAACTTTGCTCCCAACGAGTACATAGAGGTTGTCAATCCCTCCGGCCTTGTAGTTCACAAAGGATTAAACGCAAGTGATAGTAGTGATAGATATAATTGCAATAGTAAATAATAGCGAAAACTAAATAGCGGATATGATCAATGATGGTAATATGGACCGGAGTCTCATGATGTTCACTAGTGATGTCTCTCTCCCAAAAGACGATAAAACAGCTATGTGAGGTAAACGAATTACAGCTGGGCAATTGACAGGACCATGTGCGCAAACCAATGCTGACTACATTGCAAGAAAGGTTGAGGTTCAAAGCATGGGCGGTACGCCAAAGTAAGTAGACAGAAATCCATCAATATCTACTACTAATCATCCACCTTGAGATATCTATCCAGAACATCTCGCTGGTATTAAGTTGCGAGTCCCACCCATAGTGTAAACTCAATGCAACAGACAACTGCATTAAAATAACTTTGCGTAAAGTAAACAATCCTTGCACCCGCGGGCACAAGCACCGTTGTTTTCCCCCTTGTGGCAACAGCACATCCCCTAGACTCATGTTTCTGTCACTCAAACTAGTCATCGAGGGGCATGAACCCACAATCAAGCATAACGTTCCCTCTTGGAGTCACTACCTATTACTTGGCCAAAGCAATAAATAACAACGGAGAACTTGCAAGAATTACTTACGAACATAAATATAAAAGAGGTAGATCAAATATATTACTCAAGCACAATCTGAACATAATCTCATAATCCATCGGATCCCAGCAAACTCATCATAGCAACAGCATAAGGATTACATATGTGCCTCGATCATGTAGGGCAGCTCACGAGGACTAATTAGTGAAGCACAAGAACGGGAGGGGAACATCACATAGCTACTGGTCATGGACTCATGGTCCAAGGGAGACTACTCACAACTCATCCGGGAGGCGTCCATGGTGGTGGAGAGGCTCCCGGTGGTGATCCTCCCCTCCGGCAGGGTGCTGGGAAGAGTTCTCCTGGTGCTCCCGATCTTGGAAGCGGCGGCGGCGGCGGAACAGAGATGGGATCGCGAAAAGAGTTCCTCCCTCAAGGGTTTCGGGAGACGCTTTAAATATATGCCAAAGGGGGGCATCGGAGGAGCCTCGGGGGGCCCAGGCGCCTCCCCGGCGCGTCCCAGGGGGGGGCGCACCGCCAGGGCGCCTGGAGCCCTGGTGCCCCCCCCCCCCCGGCTGTCCTTCGGGCGCACGGTAGTTTCTGGAACACTGATTTTTTATATAATTTTTCTGGACTTTTCCTGGCAGTTCTCATAACGTGAAAACCTGAAATACAAAAACAGCCAAAAACAGAAACTGGAACTGGGGTGCACTAAGTTAATAGGTTAGTCCAAATATGATCAAAAGTGTTTGGAAGTGTATAAATATCATAGCAATATCACCCAAAAGAGGCATGGAGCAAGCAGAAATTATAGATATGTTTTGGACGTATCAACATCCCCAAGCTTAATTCCTGCTCGTCCTCGAGTAGGTAAATGATAACAAGAATAATTTCTGTGGTGACATGCTATTAACCATATAGGACTTTTTCATAGTCATATGACAAAAGCTTACTGAGACAATGAATCTATAGTAATTAAGTTGCCTCATGAGAAAATCACAAAGGACTGAAAGTTTTACAATATTATACTGAAACATCAAATAGATTTGCAATGAACATGATGTGCAAATATGATAAAGTGATATCTATCTTGCCCCCTTTAGTGAAGCAAAACATAAATGCAGGGGCACCTCCAAGGTTTAAGTGATGACTAGATACAATGATTTCAGAATAAACGATATCACAATCATGCGAAAGACAATGCTACTTTGGGACAATGCACATTACACTCAGAATGACAATCATGCTCTCAGTAGTTGGTGCTTTTAAAAGAAGGTGGAGACTCTCGAACCGTGGCTTTTGTTGGCAAGGTTGAAAACCCGTAGTCGGAAACAAAGACAAAACATGTACCAGAGCTCTTGGCCTTAAAACAGAGGTAATAATTTATTTTAGATCATGCATGTTTCGTCAACGAATGCTAGCAGACAACTCAATCACTTTTCGAGATGGACAAGTTTCGAGGAACGGCTCCCGAATGAGGACGATCACATCCTCTTAATCTCCTTTGTTTATCACTGCCAAAGTTTTCTGATTTCTCATGAACAAAGCGTGAAGGAGGGTTTGTTTGTTATATTATCTTTTTGAGCCGGGCGCACTCAATGCCAGTTCCTTCTCGTATTATGGGTTTGCACATTATACATGCAATCCCGGGGTGAAGCTTGTCCAACTTAAAAAGAATATGAATTAACTACTACTTCCTCATGGACTTACAACAGAGGCACAAAATAAGAATGCTTTTTCTTTGAATAATTTCGAGATGGCACATTCAAGTCTCCGTTAGGAATGGCAGGTAAATACCATGTAGGAAGGTATGGTGGACTCATATGGCATAACTAGATTAAAGGATGTGGATGCACAAGCAGTCAGTCCGCTTAGTACAGGCGAAGGTTAGCAAAATACTGGGAGCGACCAACTAAGAGAGCAATGACGGTCATAATCATGCAGAGCGACAAAGCAACATTGAATCAGGCATGGTAGTTATATCGCTACTCAGAAACAAAAGATCATCAAGGCTTGACAGACTTTCTTTACAGTCTTAAATATGCGTGAGCATACGCCAAGTCAATCAAAATAAATTCTCGAAGGAAGATATTACTAAACCATACCACATCATAGGCAAACAAATCATGTTGGAACTGCAATAACACATTGGGAACCCCCCAGTTATTTGAGACTAACCATAAGAAAACATGAACTACTAAGCGCCATCATGCACGTAGCATCTTTATCATAGACATATCAACCAATGCAATGGAAGCAAACTCTCTTAATAAGGTGAGCATGGTAATTAAAGAGAGTTCAAGCAACCAACTAAACAAAAGCTCTTGAAAATATAAGCATGAAAGCTAAGAGCTGAACATGATAGTAGCTATTAAAAGACAAAGAACACACACAGCAAGGATAGACATGAAAATTCTATGTTATGTTCTAGGTAGTAGTGGAGCATGTTTCTCTCCCACATAAACAAAGCTGAGTTCCGACTCGTTATGAAAAACTAAAGAAAACTAAAAGCAAGACGCTCCAAGCATAGCACATAACACATGAAGTGATTAAAATATAGTGGAACGAAAGACGAACTGATAATGTTGATGGAGAAGGGGATGCACGGGGGCATCCCCAAGCTTAGACGCTTGAGTCTCCTTGAATATTTCTTGGGGGTGCATGGGGGCATCCCCAAGCTTGAGCGCTTGACACTCCTGAATCTTTTTATCATCTTCCCTCGCACACTTGAAAACTCCCTTCATACATAACTCATCATAATCTGATTAGCGAGGTTAGTACCCATAATAAAATAATTATACCTTGCTGGAAATAAATATATTCTTGAAGTTCTACTGTTTCTCAAGATTGCCAAAAGGTTTTTGCAAAGAAAAAGCAAGCTCTTGGTTTACAAAATGAAGGAAAGGCAAAACAGGACAAAATCTGTGAAAAACAGAACAGCAAGTAGTAATTGATTTGTTCGTGGCACTTCTGCAACTCTAATAAAAAAACTCAGAACAGACGCACGAAAGAAAATTATATAGAGCACGCTGTCGAAAAAATTCAGACCAAAAAGATGATCTGTTGATTTTATACGAAATTTTCTATCCAAGGACAGAATCTGTTTCCTGGACAGCACCTCACAACATTTAAACTTTCTAGCAATCAGAGGCTACACTTGGCACAAAATTGAAAAGCAAAGATACAATGATGATGCTATAGTAGTAAGAACATCAAGACACAACAAAAGCAAAATAAATTTATTCATGTGGGCTGCCTCCCAAAAGCGCTTTCTTTTATGCCTTTAAGCTAGGCATAATGCATATAGATCAAGTTTTATCAAGAGTAAAAGAATAGCTAGCCCGTACAACGGACTCAAAAGGTAACTTGATCTTCTTTCGAGGGAAGTGCTCCATCCCTTTATTGAGAGGAAACTGAAATTTTATATTCCCCTCTTTCATGTCAATGATAGCACCAACGGTGCATAAAAAGGGACGTCCCAAAATAATTGGACAAGAAGGATCACATTCAATATCCATAATAGTAAAATCAACGGGAACATAATTATCATTGACAACGATAAGGACATCGTAGATCCTCCCCAAAGGTTTCTTAATGGAAGAATCAATGAGACGAACACCAAAAGAACAAGAATCATAAGGTTTCAATTTAAGCATATCATATATTCTTTTGGGCATAACAGAGGTACTAGCTCCAACATCACATAATGCATAGCAAGAGAAGTCATTCAATTTAATTTTTATCATAGGATCCCAACCATCTTCTAGCTTTCTAGGTATGGAGGCTTCTACTCTAAGTTTCTCCTCCCTAGCTTTGATGAGAGCATTAGTGATATGCTCTGTGAAGGCAAGGTTAAGCGTGCTAGTGCGGGGATCTCTAGACATCTTGTGAAGGAAATCAATAACTTCGGTAAGAGTGCAATTATCAAAATCAAGGTCACTAGCATCAAGTAAAGTGGTAGTGGTGTCCTTTAGGTTCACATGTTTGGTAGTTTCTATAGTCATAGCATCACCATCAATAGGTCCAATGGGACCAGGAGTACATTGGGTGCTAAGAGTTTGGATATCCTCAATAACTTGGATAGTAGCAACAGTGTGGTGGGTAGGAAGGCTCTTAATTCTATCCTCTTCCTCCCTTTCTCTAGCCCATCTTTCTTTAAGTTTAGCCATCATCCTAATATTTTCATTAATTTGCACTTGAGTAGCATTAATAGGAGTGACCTTCCTCTCCTCAAGAGGAGAAGTTTTAATTTTAAGCAATTCTATCTCATTGGCTAAATGGTCTACCTTCAAAGAGAGATCATCTAGTTTATGTAGTTTTTATTCTACACTCTTATTAAAGGCTTTTTGGGTAGTGATGAAATCTTTAAGCATAATCTCTAGTTCAGTATTGGAGTTCTTGGTGCTAGGATAAGCATTGTTGTTCCCATAAGAATTAGAGGGGAACGGTCTAGGATTGCTACCAAAATTACTCCTATAAGCATTGTTGTTAAAATTGTTTCTAGAGATAAAGTTCACATCTACTTGTTCTTGATCAATCAAAGAATTTAAAGGAACATCACGAGGATCAACTGAGGATTGCTTCGAAAGTAGAGACATGATCAAGTCAACTTTTTCATTAAGGGAGGAAATTTCCTCGACATAGTTTACCTTCCTACCTGTTGGAGCACGTTCGGTGTGCCATTGGGAATAGTTGGTCATCATCTCTTCGAGAAGCTTCGTGGCAGCACCATGTGTAGTTGACATAAAGGTTCCTCCCGCGGCCGAATCTAACAAGTTCCGCGAGGTAAAGTTCAAGCCTGCATAAAAAGTTTGGATAACCATCCAAGTAGTCAAACCATGAGTAGGGCAGTTCTTGATAAGAGATTTCATACGTTCCCAAGCTTGGGCAATGTGTTCATTATCCAATTGTTTAAAATTCATTATGTTACTTCTCAGTTGGATAATTTTAGCAGGTGGATAGTATTTTCCAATAGAAGCATCTTTGCACTTGTCCCATGAATCTATGCTATTTCTAGGCAAAGACTGAAACCAAATTTTAGCTCCTCCTCTCAAGGAGAAAGGAAAAAGCTTAAGCTTAACAATATTACCATCTATTTCTTGGTACTTTTGCATATCACAAAGTTCAACAAAGTTGTTCAAGTGTAAAGCAGCATCATCTCCAGCACCGGAGAATTGATCTTTCATAACTAGATTCAGTAAAGCAGGTTTAATTTCATATGAAGGTGCTGAAGTGGCCGGTGTAGTGATAGGTGTGCTGATAAAGTCATCGTTGTTGTGACTAGTGAAGTGACACAACTTGGTGTTCTCGGTGGAGCCCATAGTAGCAAGCAAGCAAGATAACTATTTTTGTGATTTTCGATAAAAGATACTAAAGCAAAAACTGAAAGGTAAACTAACAAGACTAAAAGCAAAGGTAAAAGATAGCGTGCAACTCCCCTATCTTCAAGAGTGGAGTCCCCGGCAACAGCGCCAGAAAAACTCTTGCTAGGCTTCCCGCCCCTCGTTGGTTACCCCAAGTGGAAGGTGTGAGATGTAGTGTTGCGGAAGTTTTTCCCTTGGCAAAGATACCAAGGATCGAATCCCTAGAGACTCCTAGGTTCAACAAGAAGGTGTCAACTGCTACGGCGCCAGATATTAGCAATCAATGTGGACCTGCACACAGATACAAATAACTTTGCTCCCAACGAGTACAGAGAGGTTGTCAATCCCTCCGGCCTTGTAGTTCACAAAGGATTAAACGCAAGTGATAATAGTGATAGATATAATTGCAATAGTAAATAATAGCGAAAACTAAATAGCGGATGTGATCAATGATGGTAATATGGACCGGAGTCTCATGATGTTCACTAGTGATGTCTCTCTCCCAAAAGACGATAAAACAGCTATGTGAGGTAAACGAATTACAGCTGGGAAATTGACAGGACCATGTGCGCAAACCAATGCTGACTACATTGCAAGAAAGGTTGAGGTTCAAAGCATGGGCGGTACGCCAAAGTAAGTAGACCGAAATCCATCAATATCTACTACTAATCATCCACCTTGAGATATCTATCCAGAACATCTTGCTGGTATTAAGTTGCGAGTCCCACCCATAGTGTAAACTCAATGCAACAGACAACTGCATTAAAATAACTTTGCGTAAAGTAAACAATCCTTGCACCCGCGGTCACAAGCACCGTTGTGTTCCTCCTTGTGGCAACAGCACATCCCCTAGACTCATGTTTCTGTCACTCAAACTAGTCATCGAGGGGCATGAACCCACAATCAAGCATAACGTTCCCTCTTGGAGTCACTACCTATTACTTGGCCAAAGCAATAAATAACAACGGAGAACATGCAAGAATTACTTACGAACATAAATATAAAAGAGGTAGATCAAATATATTACTCAAGCACAATCTGAACATAATCTCATAATCCATCGGATCCTAGCAAACTCATCATAGCAACAGCATAAGGATTACATATGTGCCTCGATCATGTAGGGAAACTCACGAGGACTAATTAGTGAAGCACAAGAACGGGAGGGGAACATCACATAGCTAATGGTCATGGACTCATGGTCCAAGGGAGACTACTCACAACTCATCCGGGAGGCGTCCATGGTGGTGGAGAGGCTCCCAGTGGTGATCCTCCCCTCCGGCAGGGTGCCGGGAAGAGTTCTCCTGGTGCTCCCGATCTTGGAAGCGGCGGCGGCGGCGGAACAAAGATGGGATCGCGAAAAGAGTTCCTCCCTCAAGGGTTTCGGGAGACGCTTTAAATATATGCCAAAGGGGGGCATCGGAGGAGCCTCGGGGGGCCCAGGCGCCCCCCCCCCGGCGCGGCCCAGGGGGGGCGCCGCCAGGGCGCCTGGAGCCCTGGTGGCCCCCCCGGCTGTCCTTCGGGCGCACGGTAGTTTCTGGAACGCTGATTTTTTATATAATTTTTCTGGATTTTTCCTGGCAGTTCTCATAATGTGAAAACCTGAAATACAAAAACAGCCGAAAACAGAAACTGGCACTGGGGTGCACTGAGTTAATAGGTTAGTCCAAATGTGATCAAAAGTGTATGGAAGTGTATAAATATCATAGCAACATCACCCAAAAGAGGCATGGAGCAAGCAGAAAGTATAGATACGTTTTGGACGTATCAGCGCTGCGGCAAGACCCTTGCCGGGGCCCCGGCAAGGCCCTTGCTGGGGACATCCGCATGGCCACCATCAGGCCAACGCCAACTAAGCTTCCACCGCCCCATGCAGCTGCTGACCCAACCAGCTGGGCAGGCACCTGCGTGTCAACATGCATATCTTCGTGGAAGACCCACCATTGCGCCACCTCAGCTGCCTGCCTACCTACATGGCGTCTCAGGCATCGCTGGCTAGGGCGCGTGTCAACACAAGAAGGAGCGGCGACGGACAAGACGGATGTCTCCTCCGTCCCCGATAAAGCAAGGACACCTAAGCTAGGCGCATTAAATGCAGCTTGTCATGTAATGCAAGGGATAACCTCGCATCACTATACCCTTTCCACCTCCTGTGTGCCACTATGGCAACCCCTTTTCCCTATAAAAGGAGGCCCGAGGCGACCAGGAGAAGGACTCGGTGTTTTAGAACTGCTCAGGACTCGGCTTTTTGGAGCTCCTCATGCCCCATAGCTAGCTGAAGAACATAAACATATAATCCACCAAAGCAGGAGTAGGGTTTTACGCATCTTTGCGGCCCGAACCTGGGTAAACGAACCGTGTGCTAATTGTTAGACCCGCTCTTCTCTCAACCCCACGCCCCACAACCGTAGTAGGGATTCTTGTGATCCCATAGGTGTCATTCCAAATACACCGACATCTTTGGCGCGCCAGGTAGGGGGCGCAGTTGTGAGAATCGGCTCTAGCAGTTGGTCCAACGCTCTTTCGTCTTCGTGGCCCTTTGAGAAGGAAGGAGGCCGGAAGATCTGCGCTCGAGCGGCTACAAATAGAAGCTAAGTTACATCGAACCCTGGATATCTCTATCCTATTATTTAAGGTTATTATCCTCGGAGTTGTCATTCTTTGTACGAGAAACCTGCATGCAAATGGGGCCCTTCCCATTCGGCAATGCCTTTGCTCTGTTTCGAGTCCGCTCAATAGTTCAAACGACTGCGTTGGAAACGGTAGGGTAGCCTTCCGCAATTGGCAAGGCTCTCGGCTCTGACTCGAGTCAAACTCGACAGTTCGAGCGGCTACGTTAAGGGCGGCAAGGTGGCTCACCCGGCAGCACGCTCGTTCGGCAGGCCAATGGGGACCTGTCCCCAAGAAGCCACCTTGGGTTTTTCGCGCCGGCAAGCCTACCCAGCTAGCGTAGGGTGGACATACAAAGGGGCAGCAAACAGGGAGATAACATGCATAATTCCAAAGATATTTCATAGTTATATTACATCATGTCCTCGCTGCGGTTCTAACTAAAGATAAAATTTGTCTTGGTCATGAACCCGCAGCGGCAAAGAAGAACGGGATGCCTAATCCCGGCGCTAGCCCTCCACCCTCTTGATTTCGTCCATGCGGCTGATGACGGGCTTAATGCGCTCCTTGAGCACCGTGAGGTCAGCATCCTCCGGCAAGCTGTCCATCGCGACTTCGAAGTCGAGGGCGGGGTTCCAGAACGCCATCTTGGTGAGGACCTTGGTCATGACCCCCCGGCAAAGCCGCCGGGCCTCCCCAGCGAGCGTGGCCGTTCTGTTGGAGTGAAGATCAGCCAAGGCACCAAGGACACCCTCGAAGAACAGGGTCAGCTTGGCGGTGACGGACCCGCTCCACTCAGGGGCATACCTCACGTTTGACATCCCCATGAGGGCCAACTGCGAGGTAACCTTGTCGGCGATGTCCTCCAGCCGGCTGATCCACATTTTCTCGCCCGCCACGTATTCTTGGTGGGAGGCGCCCTCGTCCACCCGTAGCTGCTTCTCCTCCTCCAGGCTCTTGGTCAAGGCCTCCTCCCAAGCTGAGCTCTCCGACAACATCTTCTCGAGATTCTCCAGCCTCAGCTTGAGATCTCTGATGGAGTTTTGTGCCTCGGAGAGCTCCCCAGCCCTGCTGATGACCGCTCCGTGCGCCTTTGTCAAGGCGCAGTTGAGCATGTTCTTTTCGTCGGACAGCTTGAGGGCCTGCTCCTTCAGCTCGTCCCGCTCCACCTCCAGCTCTTGCACCTTGCCGGCATGGGCCAGAGCCTGGGCATCGAGTGCCTCTTTGTGCCTCTGCCCCAGCTTGCGAGTCCGCCGCTTGACAAGGACCTCGAGCTCCTCATCCTTGCCGCGGAGCGTTGCGGCAAGCTTCGCCTCACGCGCGGAGAGGTCTTCCTCCTGGGAATCGAGGGCAGCTTGGTGCTGGTTTCGGGCGGCCTCGGCCACGACAGCCAAGTTCGCCGCCTCTTCCTGGGCCTTCTCGACGTCAGACATCTTCATGATGAGCTCTGCGTCGCGCTTGGCAATTCTTCCTGGAAGGCCCTCTGCTCCTTGCGGGACTGGTGAAACCAGGTTTGCGCCTCAGCAACGCGCGCCTGGAAGTCCACCTCCGCCTCGTCCACCGTTGCCATCCTGGACTTAACCTTGTCCAGACGGGCACGGTAGTGCGCTTGGAGCTTCCAAAAATTGGCCCCCATGGCCCGGAAGAGCTGCCCTTCTGGAGAGCCATCGTCGCCGACGCCCGATTCATCAACAACCTTGAGCCCGGTGGCGGCAAGCACCTCGCCGTCGAAGACTTCCCCTCCGGTGGGTGCTTGGGAGCCTGATGCCCCTGCGAGATGGACGAAGAGGTCGTCGCCCACCTTCAGATACCTGCCGGGGCCCAAGGTTGTGGAGGAAGAAGGCTGATCATCAATCACCTCTTCCTCGGCGGTGGCCTTGCCGGCAGGCCCACCACCGGCACCCTCGGTAGCGCCCTTGGCGGCAGCCTCGGCGGCCTTATCCGCGGTGGCCCCGGCAGCGTCCTTGGCGGCCTCCTCGGCGGCAATCTTATCGGCCTCCGCCGCGGCCTCCTCAGCAACTTCCCCGATGACGGTGTCCACGTCCTCTATATCTGTTGAAGGAGGGCCTGGGCAGTGATGGGGATGATGAAGCCAAGAAAAAGGATAAGGGAAAAGCAAAGACAGAAGACAGGCGACTCACCAGTGCCGGGTTGTGAAGCAGAAGCCCCCTCCACGCCGGCGTCTGGCGCCATGGCAGAGCCACCAGCGCCCAAGTTCCCCTCTTCCTCCATGCGTGTGGGCTCCATGCTTGGTGCCCTTGCCGGGGACGCCCCTCGCGGCGGCATAGTCGATGGGGGTGGTGTGTTGGGGATAGCCCCCTGCGGCTCCTCCTACTGCTGCTCCCGTCCTACAAAACCGGCAAGGTCAGCACGATAGCATCGAACACCTACTGCATGTCAAGCGAGAAGAGGATGATGAACTTACGCTGGGGGCTGTGCCGGGGGCTGCCGTCTGGGTTGCTCAACACCACCAGTGGCGTCCCTAAAGCCCCAGCCGGGGGCTGGCTGCTCGCCGAAGCCTTGGCCCTCTTTATCCTCTGGGCCAACGTCTCTCCATCCCTAAAGAAGCAAGAACAGATCAAGATGAGTGACATGGTTCAGGAGGATGGGAATGGCAGTAAGGAATGGAGTACTTACTCGTCGTCCATCTCCTCCTCCTCCGCCGCTTTCCTCTTCCTCTTCAGGCTGAGAGGCCCCGGATCAAAAGGGAACTCCGCGTCGACATCCGAGTCGATGTCTGCCGGGGGAGGCGAAGAAGGGGGCGGAGTTTGTGCGCGCCTAGACGGATAAAGGGCTGCCGCCTTCTTCTTCTCGGCGGCCTTCGTCAGCCTCCTCGCCGCCGTGGCCCTCGTGTGGCACCCGGACCCCTCCAGGGCCAATTGAGGCTACGCAGCCTTGCCGGGCCGGACCGGCTCGCCGGAACAGGCTCGCCGTAGGACTCGCCCTCTTCCCCTGGCTGGCGCCGAGCCTGCCGCCAGGCTCTCCTCCGACGATGACTCATCGGCCGCGTCTTCGACCAGTGGAGCTCCGGTGCCGGCGCTGCTAGCCTCTCCGGCGGCCACCGCCCACTGGGCGAGCTCCTCCTCCCCCGCAGCCATGGCATCCTTGTCCTCCACACCCCCGGCGCTGCCGGCCTCCATGACGAGCTGCGCCTCCCTCGCCCTAGCGGCGATGTAGTCCAGCTCTTCCTGGGTGGTGTCCCTGACAAGCCACCGCTCGGCGTCAGGCTTGACGCACACCTCGACCAGAGAGTCGAAGAATTGCTGCACGACCATGTCCGCCGGCTCCTGCCAGCTCGGGACGGGGCCATGCGCATTGCATTCCGGCATCATGGCGACGATCTCGGACTGGCGCGAGTTGTTGCACAACGGGGCCACCCCCGCTGGCAGCTTGCAGAGCTGCTCCTTGATGGCCTTGCCGGCCTTTGCGACAGCCTTCGCGGCCTTGCCGGTCCGTTCGACCTCGCCGTCATGACCCACATCAAGCTGGAAGAGCCGCTGGCAGAAATGGGCATGTCCCATCACTGTGAGGTTGTGGTCGAGGCCGGGGCGGTGCCGCATGACGTCAGCCGGGTTCCTAAAGAGCCAGGCTAGGCTCCCCTTGTTGTGTAACAGGGCGATCCGACGGCGAATGAAGTCCGCCCCGATCATCTCAAGGGTGAGCCGGCCTGGGCGAGTCGGTGGATCCTGGTGGTGGCGACGGTGAGCCTCCCGTCGGCGGCGTCGACGTCACCCCAGTCGCTGCCACGGACCGGCGGCACCCGGCGGACCTTGCAGAATGTTGGCGGCTCGTCTTCTTCAATCCAGCACCACCGGTCGCGCCATTCATCCCACCTCTCCTTCACGGCGCCCTCCGGGTACGCTTCCTTGGATCTCGGAATCCAGGTGATGCACCCAGAGACGGCACCTCCTGGCTGGATCCGAGGGGTGAAATAGTGGCGGAAGAGCGCCATGTTGGGCTGCACCCTAACGAAGCCCTCGCAAAGGTGCGCGAAGAAAGCCATGCACGCCACCGCGTTCGGAGTGACATCCCAGAGGCGGAAGCCGAAGGTGTGCATGACATCACAGAAGAAATCGGAGAAGGGGGACATAACCCACAAGAAAAGTAGTCGACGAAGAAGGGGTACCGATTTGGGCCGGGTTCGGCGCAAGCTGCCGGAATGACGCGCGTCGCCGGATGCCCCAAGTTCTTCCCCCCTCCTTAACCCCCCAAAGGGGCTTGAAGGCGGCCCGGAGCTCGTAGACGTCGATCGTCGAAGGGATGAAGGAAGCGGCCTTCGTCCGGTCCCCCGAAAACGCGCCCTCCGGCGGCTCCACAGACCCGGCGCCCTTGGCCACTCCCTTGCCCTTGGCGGGTTTGGACGCCATGGCGGCTGAGTTGGAGGGCTGAGGGAGAGGGATGGCGAAGCAACGGCGGCAGGCGACGGCGGAGGCTTCGAAAGAAAGGAAGAGAGGAAACAATGGCTCTGAGATTGGAAGAGGCGCGAGGAAAATGGAGGAAGTGAGCAGCGCGCCCGCGGTTATTCCTTCTTATGGGGGGGGGCACGAGCCGCCTCCTTTCGCATTTACTGCGACGTGGCGCATGCCTGCGGAAACCGCCCCGCGCAAGCCGCCCACTTCACGCACGCCGCTCCACCCCGCGCCGCGCGCGCGGATTGTGGGAGGAGCGGCGCGAGGAAAATCTTGCCTCGGTAAAAACCGTCCCGCCTGCCCGCGCACCGTTTTGGGCCTAGCCTAACAACCCGTCGCACTTATGTGTGGCCCATGCCCGGGGGCTCCTCTCGGTGTACAAAAAGAGGGGTACACTTTTTGTTCCCCTATGACTGTGCACGGGCAGTCTAAGCCACGGGCATCACCACGCCAAGCATGGCAAGGGAGGTGAGCCAAGGTAAGACCGAAGCTCGATGGAACTGGAGGAACACCAAGGACAAGACCACAAAGAGCAAAGGGACGAAGCGGCTTCCCCCGGCAAGATCCTTGCCGGGAGCCAGTTTCAGTAGCCCTGGCAAGATCCTTGCCGGGGCCGGCTCTGGCAGTCCCGGCAAGACCCTTGCCGCTGCAGCTCGCCCCACGCCTACGGAGCGGATCACCCTTGAGTCCACTGCCCCCATGGGGCGAGGATTCAGGAGATGTCCCCGTGGTGGCATGCAGATCTTTGTGAAGGCATTCAAGATCAGATACACACACTAAGAAGAAGACGACCTTGGCGGGATCCCAGCCAAGGAGGACCACAAGACCCCCGGAAAGCACCTTGCCGGGGATGACAGCAGGCGCTGCGGCAAGACCCTTGCCGGGGCCCTGGCAAGGCCCTTGTCGGGGACATCCGCAGGGCCACCATCAGGCCAACGCCAACTAAGCTTCCACCGCCCCATGCAGCTGCCGACCCAACCAGCTGGGCAGGCACCTGCGTGGCAACATGCAGATCTTCGTGGAAGACCCACCATTGCGCCACCTCAGCTGCCTGCCTACCTACATGGCGTCTCGGGCATCGCTGGCCAGGGCGCGTGTCAACACAAGAAGGAGCGGCGACGGACAAGACGGATGTCTCCCCCGTCCCCGATAAAGCAAGGACACCTAAGCTAGGCGCATTAAATGCACCTTGTCATGTATTGCGAGGGATAACCTCGCATCACTATACCCTTTCCACCTCCTGTGTGCCACTATGGCAACCCCTTTTCCCTATAAAAGGAGGCCCGAGGCGACCACGAGAAGGATTCGGCTTTTTAGAACTGCTCACAACTCGCCTTTTTGGAGCTCCTCATGCCCCATAGCTAGCTGAAGAACACAAACATATAATCCACCAAAGCAGGAGTTGGGTTTTATGCATCTTTGCGGCCCGAACCTGGGTAAACGAACCGTGTGCTAATTGTTAGACCCGCTCTTCTCTCAACCCCACGCCCCGCAACCATAGTAGGGATTCTTGTGATCCCATAGGTGTCGTTCCAAATACACCGACAGGGTAAAACTTGCGAAGATGTTCGATGTTCCAGGAGTTGCTCACTGCAATACCATCTTTAGTCTCCAGGCAGACTGCGCTAGGCCTGGTGACTCGTATTACTCGATAAGGGCCTTCCCACTTCGGCGTCAACTTGTTAAAATTCTATGCCGACTGAACGCGCCAAAGAACTAGGTCGCCTTCCTCAAAGCTTCGGGCATGAACCTTGCGGCTATGGTAGCGACACAAGGCTTGCTGGTAGCATGCTGCTCGCACAGCCGCCCGAAGACGATCTTCCTCGAGGAGCGTTGCTTCATCTTGCCGCAGTTGCTCTTGCTCAAGCTCATCATAAGCGAGCACTCGGGGTGACCCGTATGTGAGTTCCGTGCGGAGAACAGCTTCCGCCCCGTAAACGAGAGAGAAGGGTGTCTGGCCGGTTGCTTGATTTGGTGTCATTCTGATTGACCAAAGAACCGCTGGCAATTCATCAATCCAGTGCCTTCCGCACTTGTGCAACCTGTCGAAAGTCCTTGTCCGGAGGCCTCACAGTACTTCAGCATTTGCACTCTCTGCCTGGCCGTTGCTTCGAGGATGCGCAATAGAAGCAAAACAGACCTTGCTGCCGAGGTCTTGAATGTACTGCATGAAGGTGCAACTTGTGAACTGCGTGCCGTTGTCGGTGATGACTTTGTTTGGTATACCAAAACGGCAGACTCGGCCCTTGAAGAACTTGATGGCTGATTGTGTTGTCACCTTTCTCACTGCTTCCACCTCTAGCCACTTTGTGAATTTGTTGATTGCAACATACAAGTACTCAAAGCCCAAGACATCACGGGGAAAGGGGCCCAGTATGTCGAGCCCCCAGACCGAGAATGGCCAGGAAAGAGGGATTGTTTGGAGAGATTGAGATGGTTGATGAAGCTTCTTTGAATGGAACTGACATGCTTCACACTTGGTTACTACTGTCGTTGCATCATGGAGGGCAGTGGGCCAGAAGAAACCTTGCCGGAATGCCTTGTCGGCAAGGGCCCTCGACCCTATGTGGGAGCCACATATGCCTCCGTGTATCTCTGCCAACAGCTCTAGTCCTTCCTCCCGGGGAATGCACTTCAATTTCACGCCGTTCGGCCTTTTTCTGTACAAGACATCGTGGACGAACTAATACATCGTAGACCGACGGGCTACTTTCTTCGCTTCTTCCTGCTCCTCAGGAAGCTCCCCTGTTTGGAGAAATCAGACGGTATGTTGTGCCCATGACGGAGCCTGGGGCTCGACGGTAAGGACTAAAGGCATCTCCTCTGCCATAGGAGCAGCTGTCTCCAAGGCCAGGGCTTGACGCCTTGCCGGAGTCTGTTGCCCTCCGGCAGGCTCAACGTCCCCGACAACATCTTTGCCGGCGGCCCCTGGGAGCTCGGCGGGAAAGTACTTGCCGGGGCCTGATTTCCTTTGCTGGTTCTGCTCTGTCGATGGTTCAACAGATGGTTGAGTTAATCGAAGCACAAAAGTACCTGGTTCCATAGGTAGTTTGAGGGCGGCGCGCTTTGATAAATAGTCGGCGATGTTGTTCTCCGCTTGGGGAACATGCTCTGCTTGTATACCGCAAAAATGCTCCTCCAACTTCCTCACTTCATCTACGTAGGCCTCCATCGACGGGCTATGGTAATCCTTGTTAACTTGCTTGACGACAAGCTGCGAATCACCCCTGATGATGAGATTCTTGATTATGAGGTCGGTCGTGATCCTGAGACCGGCAAGGAGTCCCTCGTACTCGACAGTGTTGTTCGTTGACATCTCCCTGGGGAAGTGCATCTGGACCACATACTTGAGGTGCTCTCCGGTGGGCGGAATGAGCAGCACACCAGCACCGGCGCCTTGCAGCAAGAAAGTTCCGTCAAAGTACATAATCCAGTCGTGACTTGTTTCCTTGCTGGGGAGAGTGGTCTCCTAGATCTCTTCGTCGGGCGTTGACGTCCATTCTACAACGAACTCCGCCAAGACTCTATTCTGAATCATCGAAGTGCTTTCAAACTTCAAACCAAAGCTCAACGGTTCCAAGGCCCATTCCACAATCCTCCCGGTCGCGTCTGGGTTATGCAATATCCGCTGCAACGAGAGGCGGGTGACGATGGTAATTTCATTTGCTTGGAAGTAATGACGCAACTTCCTCAAGGCCATAAGGAGGCCGAAGAACAATTTCTGCACACCAGAGTACCTTGACCTAGCCCCCTGCAAGAGGGAGCTGACAAAGTAAACCGGGTGCTGCATCATCTTCTTCTTTTGCACTACTTCATTCGGTTGCGTCGCTTCTGCCCCAGTGGCGTCAGGTTCGATCATTGCTATTACTTCCGCATTGATTCGTCGCCGCTAGATATAGCAGCAACGGCTCTTGGGGTTCAGGCGCGACCGGTATTGGCGTAGAGGAGAGGTATTTCTTCAAATCTTGTAGTGCTGCTTTGGCTTATGGGGTCCACTCCATTGGGCCTGCCTTTTTTAAGATTTTGAAAAAGGGAAGGGCGCGCTCGGCAGATTTGGAAATGAATCTGCTCATGCCGGCAACGCAGCCAGCAAGCCGACGCACATCCTTGATCCGCCTGGGTGCCACAATTTTCTCGATAGCCTTGATCTTGTCTGGATTCGCCTCGATCCCACACTGTGACACGAAGAAACCGAGAAGCTTGCCGGACAGAACGCCGAAGACAGACTTCTCAGGGTTCAGCTTGAGGTTGATCTTGCACAAATTCACAAACGTCTCTTCTAAATCTTGTATGAGCGTTGCCTTGTTCTTGGTTTTGACCACTATGTCATCCATATAGGCTTCCATATTTCTATGTAGCTAGGACTCAAAACCAATTTGGACTACTCTTGCGAATGTTGAGCCAGCACTCTTCAACCCGAAAGGCATTCGTATGAAACAATACGTACCACATGGGGTGATGAATGATGTCTTCTCATCTTCCTCTCTCGTCATGAAGATTTGATGGTATCCTGAGTAAGTGTCGAGGAATGATAACAGTTCACACCCAGCCGTGGAGTCTACAATCTGGTCGATGCGCGGCAACGGGAAAGGGTCCTTTGGATAGGCCTTATTAATGTCTGTGTAATCAATACATCGTCTCCACTTCCCATTTTCCTTGCACACCACCACCGGATTGGCCAACCACGTTGGATGGAGTACTCCTCTCACCAAGCATGCCGCCTCCAACTTCCTGAGTTCCTCTGTGATGAACTCTTGTAGTTCCAGAGCTTGCTTCCTGACCTTCTACTTGATGGGCCGCGCGTGAGGGCAGACAGCAAGATGGTGCTCAATCACCTCCCTGGGAACGCCGAGGATGTCGGATGCTTGCCACGCAATCACGTCGAGATTTCCCCGCAGGAAGGTGACGAGCGCGCCTTCCTATTTGCTGTCGAGGGTGGATATTTGATCTGAGTCTGGCCATTGGCCTATACGCACAAACCAGCCACGCAAACATGTCAACATTTCCCCGCAGGAAGGTGACGAGCGCGCCTCCCGTGCCATCCTCCTTTACGGACACCTTCTTGGTTTCCGGTGGTGCAACTCTAGATTTCTTGCTCTTGCCGGTGGAGCTCTCTGGCACGTCCTCGACGGGAGCACTTCAGTCCGAAGAGGTGCACTTGTTGGAGTGGGTGCGAGAGGTCTTATCGATCTTCCTCCCTCATGGGGCTTCAGCGGCAGGAGCAAGTGCCTTGGTGGCAGTCGCTGCAACTGCCTCCCGGTAAAGTTCATCAGCGTAGATCAGCGCATCCTTCTTGTCGGAGGGGACGGTGATGATGGTCATCGTCCCAAGAATCTTCAGTGTATTGTAGGCGTAATGTGATGCTGCCATGAACTTGGCTAACGCTGGGCGGCCGAGGATCCCGTTGTTATCCGACAGTGTTCTTCATATTCAATCACCTTGTGACTTCTTCCCATAATACATAATGCCTTTGGTAAATTATATCCTCTGCTTGACCAACCATGCTCTGCTTTCGAGCTTGTATTTTTACTTTCGAAACTTGTGGTATATGTTACTAAGATGCCCGATGGGTTGAACCTATGCCTTCCCCTAATTCGTGAGAACCCGAAAGTTTTCACAAGTCATACCCTTCCGGTGTTCTACCGGATAAAATTCCAAGACTACAGTTTTATCAAAGCAAGATGTAAATGAAACGTATGCATTGGAGAAATGGGAGTCGACCTTGAGCTTTTGTTCATGCCCATGGAAACGATGTAGACCGTCTCGGGAGCTTCTTGCAAAATGATATTACATGTAAATAATTCTTTCGGTGTCAATAAATTTGATCCCTTGCAGTTATGGATCCGACCATGCTGTCCTTATTCAATATATCTGGAATAAATCCATTCCTGGCCTCGTCAATTTTTCACAAGGTTAAAGCATCTACTGTCATAGGTCAGTGACCTAGATCAACTTCTATCGTGTTCTACCTTCGAGTTTTACCCCATGATATCTCAAGGATATCATGCCTTTGCACTACACCTTTTGAGCTTTTGATGAAGTAATACCTTTGCTTGTCATAATCACTCTATGGGTTCTAGGTTGCCGCCAACCGAGGACACTGTTTAGTAAATCAAATCTGCTCTAAAAATTCAATACCCCTAGTAGATGTTACTGGGAAATTGTTAAACTCAATCTGGTCAATTCCTAGATTATCGGGTACATCCCTTGTCTAGCAATCTTTGACTGTGCTACCTCGTCCTTCTTTGGTGCACGAATTCTTCAGAGATTGAGCACAACTTACGTCGAGCTTTCAGCATCTGGTTGCTTGTTCAGTAAGGCAACTTTGATTCCGAGCTTGCATCTTTTATATTGATCCAATAACTTGCCACTTCGTCATTCCGTTGCTTGACGCAGCCGATCTTCAATTGCATCCTCTTGAAACCTCCCGACAAATGTGTCGTGATCACCTTCAACACTTTGACTTCTTCTGAGACGTCAATGGAGTTTATGATGAGAAATACCCTCCTTGCCCTCGATGATTTTTATTATCATCGACAACACCCTTGACTTCCTTTCATCATGAGCTTGTCCACATTATGATTAAAACTTACTCTCCAACTTGTAATATGTTCTATCTTGTAGTATTACCATATTTTATGTCAAGAATGTTGCGAGATTGCTCCACCTCTTAGAAATTCTCGGTATGATGATACTTCTCACGATCACCATTCTTCTGTGGTCCCCGTATTGTTTTTAACCGGGATACCAATATGCTAACGATGTTGGTTGAGTTCTGTATTTCTAGCAACCCTATTGCTTTGAAGTTAACGATCCATAGCTCGTTCTTAGACTGTTGATTATCGAATCGTCACTCTAACTTTGATCTTGCTGCACAAGGTCATTCTTTGGGCACACCTTTCAGCTAATGATTAATGGTGCATGTTTTCCTCGATCATACAACATTATATCATTTGAATTGACAAGTGTCATCTTCTTGTTCACATTATTTTGGAAATCCATCCATTTGGAATTCTCGATGAATTGTTGCTGAGCCCATCAGCCACCTCCTCATCCTCTCCTTGGTTTAATGATGAACTATTGTTTCGGGAACCCGCTCCCATAGTTCATTTCCCAAGAATCTTGCAATGTCATTTTGTCGATTAATGTTGCACCATTTCTTCTCGAACATCCCGAGTCTGAGGTATCATGACACCAATTGGATCTGAATCTCGGACATATAAGATGGCTGGGAAAACTTTCCAGAAGTTATAATATTGTTCCTTTGATGACTCGGTAATATGATGTCATGTCTAGCACCCCTGGCTGGAGGACCTATCATTATAATCTCTTTCACAAGGATAACCATTCTTCCAGGAGGAAATTATAAGACTCATTCTATAAGTTGTTCCTGATGAATCCTTCGTGTATCCAAGTCCGACCTTTGCTTCAAGACCATGCCAATGCTATCTCGAAGCATGTATGCGGTACTCTGATTTTCAACAAGAGTATTTGAAGCCCAATGCTAAATGTTTCTTAGTTAGTTATCCAGACACCGCTGTATGGGCAACATCTTGATTAATCCTTGCCACTTTATCTGAATGGTTGGGTCCTTGCTCTCCTACCCTGTATGTCATGTTCTGCTTGCCCATGGGAAGCATATACTCCTATTAATTGTGTGTAATCACAATTTTCCTTTCCATTTCTTTGTTTAACCTTTCCTTGATCTACATATAATCTAAGCAGTATTAACTTTCTGGTTATGTAAACACCTTGGTGTACAACTCTATTAGTAAGACCTTGATTCTATTGTTGATAACATCCCAGTACTGTCGCTGGACGAGAACTTTGCCTATTGGTCCGCCTCATTTCAACGAGCTAGAAAATGGTTCTCTTCGTTCCCCGTCCTTGGTTCCGACATTGATGCCGACATAGCTGACAAGCTATCCACTCACATGCCTACATGTAGAGGCTGTGCAAGATGTCACCACCCTTCCTACTTTCAATCCACATGGTGGGCCCATAACCCACAGGTCCACTGGATCGAAACCTGACTCTTCTTTACAACCTGGATTCTAATGTATCCTTTGCACCTGGCTTCGTATGTGATTCATGAGCTAAATTCTATACCATTATTCATCTTGGAATCAAACACCATGTGATTCTCGTTGTGCATTGCCCCCATTCCAGCTTTTGTCTAGGCATCGAATGATGCCTACACATTTGAAAGTTTGGTACCATTGTATATTGCACTCAACGAATTCACTGAAATGCAACTCATGGGATACCACGTGTATTTTCCATTGAGTTGACCGTCAGATGCCCAGCCTTGTGGAGATGCGTTCTTCCAAGGTTCCCCCCCTTATCGCGTTCGTAGGACGATGAAGACCCCGGAGAAAGGATGACGACTTGATCACGATGACTAAAGCAGAGAAATGAAGACATCAACGAAAGGGATCAACCTCTTCGAAAGGGCAAGACCGAGAAGACTCGTTAGCTTTTCGCTACCAGAACGTTTCCCCCCTTACTCCGCCGCTTAAATCTCGGGACGAGATTTCTTGTAGTGGAGGAGAATTGTGACGCACGGGTAATCAAGATACAGTAAAACTTCGGTAATGATGCCACCTCACCTCGATTACTGTGGATAAACTCGTGTCAGTTCGAAACTAAGTTCAAATTTCAAATTTTAAATAAAGTCAAACATTAAAAGTTTTCAAATGTCAAAACAAAAATGTTCTCAAGGTGAAAGAAAAATCGTAAGTAATAACGGTAGAGAAACCACACTTTTATAAAGAGTTAAAATGCACTATAATAAATGAACCGTGGCAAATCAGTTATTCAAAGGCTTCTAAAATAATAAACAATTTCAAAACTATATTATTTCAGTGCTAAACTATTTGTGGCAGTGGCATAAATCGTAACTCTATTTTTAGGTGCCACTTTTGTATTTTTGTTGAAACAAAAATAAAACAGATAAGAAGTAAAAGAAAATTAAGAAAAGGAAAACATTGTAATAGAAAAAGTGAACAAGCAAAAAAACATAAACCAAGAGGCCCCCCGGCCAACTGGGCCAACAGGCCCAGCTGGCCACCCACGCGACCCAACCGGCCCATCCCGGTTGTATAACCCTCACACACCCGAACCCTAGCCCACTACCACCCCAAATCCCACCCACGATCTCTCCTCCCTCTCCCCGATCTGGATCAGGGGGCCAACACCGTCGCCGCGTGGAACCGCCCCCGATTCGCTCGGAATCGCCTCGTCGTTGACTCACCGCCGACGGACTGCCGCATCCCTGACCTCCTCGCCGGCGCCACCACGCCTCGTCGTCGCCGCCCGGAGCGCCTCCACCTCGGCCACCCCGTCGTCAATCCGCCTCGTCGGACCACCTCGAGACCACTGCCCTCCCTGACCGGACCCCTGTGAGCTGCCGCCTCCCTCGTCCCTCTCTGCATCTGCAGTCACCGTCGCTCGCCGCATCCGCCCTTGGCCTCGGCGTGTCGTCCATCACCCTCCCTTCGTTGCCACCGACCGTCGCACCTCGCCGTGGCCATGGCCACCCGGAGCCCGCGCCCGGCGCTGCTCGTCACTCCCGACCGCGCTCGCATTGCCCTCTGCCGGCCACGCCTACTCTGGCCAGGGCCTCGCCCTTCTTCCCCTCCGCCTGGGCGATGGGTACTGGCCATCGGCGCTCCTCTGCGAGCGACTGGGCGTGCTCCAGC
>LR738711.1:137299407-137311322 GCA_902687465.1 Secale cereale | reverse complement strand
TTCCTGCTGCGGCCACGCTCCGGCCGCCGTCGCTGCGGGCGGGCGCCCATGCCCTCGCCCCGGCTTCAATCTCGCAGCAGCAGCTGCTGCCTCACTCACAGCCCCGCCGGAGGGCATGCCCAGCCACCCGCTCGCCCTGGCCAGCGGCTTTGCACTGGCCGCGGCACTCGCGCCCACTAGCCGGGTCGGTGCCCGTGTGCCCGATGGCCACTGCCCGTTAGCCCGTTAAGGCCCCGGGCTCAATGACAGTCGGGGCCCACGCCCCTAGAAGTTTAAAATATATTAATTAGAAGAATTTTAAAAAATAATAAAATATTAATTACTTAATTAATTAACTAAATTAATCATGTTTAATTAACCTAATCAATTAACTAAACTAATTAAACCTGTTTAGTTAGTCTTAGACAATGACAACTGGGACCCCACACGTCAGTTTGACCCAGTGAACGACATGTTGACTGCTGACATCATGATGACGTCAGCATACACTATTCTGGATAATGTTGAATTAAATTAATTCTAAAAATGATTAAATCTTTTAAAATTAATATAAAATAAACCGTAGCTCGGATGAAAAAACTTTGTACATGAAAGTTGCTCAGAACGACGAGATGAATCCGAATACGCGGTCCATTCGTCCGCCACACACCTCTATCATACCGAACCTGCAACTTTCCCCCTCCGTTTGATCAGTCCGAAAACGCGAAACCCCAGGAATATTTCCCAGATGTTTGCCCCCTTCGTCGGTAACACCTCCTACCGCGTTAGGTCACACGTAGCACCGCGTATTGCCAAGTTATGCTTTGTGGTGTGATGTTTGCTTTATATTTATTGTTTCTTCCCCCTCTTATCTCCGATAGACACTAGGACTGAGACCGCTGACAGTGCCACTATGATCGACTGCGTCGACGACGACCCCTCCTTCTTGCTAGAGCAACCAGGCAAGCCAACCCCCCTTGATCACCAGATATCGCCCATTCTCTTCTCTCTTATTATTGCATTAGATTTGCTATTGTTGATGATTCGATAACTCCTATTCTGCTGCATAGCCTGTCATTATTGCTACCAGTGTTGATACCTTTACCTGTTATCCTAATGCTTAGTATAGGATGCTAGTATTCCATCAGTGGCCCCACATCCTTGTCCGTCTGCCATGCCGTACTATCGGGCCGTGGTCACCTCGGGTGGTGATCACGGGTATATACTATATACATACTTTACATGATACATGATGTGACTATCGTCGGGTTGGCTCATTGAGTACCCGCAAGTGATTCGATGTGGGGGCTGAAAGGACAGGTGGCTCCATCCAGGTAGTGATGGGCCTGAGTTCCCGACGGCCCCCCAAGTGGATCTTTGTGGCGGAGCGACATGGCAGGTTGAGACACCCAGTGGAGAGGTGGCCTGGCCCTGGTCGTTGTCCATGGTGATTTCATAATAACACGCTTAACGAGTTTGGATATTTGATCTAAGTCTAGCCATTAGCGTATACGCACTAACCAGCTACGTGGGAATAGTTATGGGCACTCGACGTCGTGGTATCAGCCGAAGCATTCCTGACGTCAGCGACTGAGCGGCACGCGCCGGGTTGGACCGCGTAATGTAACTTCCTTAGTAATGGAGGTTGCTAGGTCTGCTCACCGGCCGCGTACGCAACGTGCAGGTGTGCGTTGGGCGATGGGCCCGGACCCCTGCGCGCCTAGGACTTAGACCGGCGTGCTGACCTCTCTGTTGTGCTTAGGTAGGGCTGCTACGTGTTTATCTTCCGAGGCCGGCATGACCCTGGAAAGTGTGTCCGGCCAAATGGGATCGAGCGTGCCGGGTTATGTGGTGCACCCCTGCAGGGAAGTTAATCTATTCGAATAGCCGTGTCCCTCGATAAAAGGACGACCCGGAGTTGTACCCTGACCTCATGACAACTAGAACCGGATACTTAATAAAACACACCCAGATAAGTTCCAGATATAACTCGGTGGTTGCTCTCTCACAGGGTGATGTGCGGGAGGATCTCCGAGTAGGATTATGCTATACGATGTTACTTGGTGAACTTACCATCTACTCCCATCTACTGCTGCAAGACGGAGGCTGCTAGAAGCGAGGATACTTGTTACTTTCCAGCTACCCTCATCTTCTGTTGCAAGATGGAGGTTACTAGAAGCGTAGTCTTCGATTGGATTAGCTATCCCCCTCCTATTCTAGCATTCTGCAGTTTAGCCCACAGATATTACCCCTTTACACATATATCATTGCATATGTAGTGTAGATCCTTGCTTGCGAGTACTTTGGATGAGTACTCACGGTTCCTTTGTTCCCCCTTTTCCCCCTTTATCCTTTCTTCTCGGTTGATGCAACCAGATGGTGGAGTCCAATACCCAGAGGATCCCGATGATGTTTCTACATGGAGTTCGGCTTCGAGGAGTAGTAAGGAGGTCCCAGGCAGGAGGCCTTGCCTTTTCGATCATTGCTATATTTGTGCTAGCCTTCTTAAGGCAAACTTGTTTAACTTATGTCTGTACTCAGATATTATTGCTTCCGCTGACTCTTGTGTTTTCGAGCTTATGTATTCGATCCCTCGAGGCCCCTGGCTTGTAATATAAAGCTTGCATTATTTTAATTTGTGTCTAGAGTTGTGTTGTGATATCTTCAAGTGAGTCCCTGATCTTGGTCGTACACATTTGCGTGCATGATTAGTGTACAGACAAATCGGGGGCGCCACAAGTTGGTATCAGAGCCGACTGCCTGTAGGTATCCCCCTTCCAAACTCCTTGGCCGAAGTTGAGTCTAGTCTTTGAAAAACAAGTTTACTAACTTGTTGTGTGGCTTACGGGCCCACAACACCAATGGGTAGTGTTAGGATCTTTTATTCCTCTTCTATGCTCTGGGACACTGATCTCTCTTCTATTCGGGTTAAAGGATTTTGCTAACTCTGACTCTAGGTTCTCGTAACTATTTCTCCCGGAGAGCCCTCATTTCGAAAGATCACCTGCTCCGTCAGAAGATTCTAAGGATATCTCTCGATATCTTCCCGAGACCCTTGTGCTCACCGCCTTTGCAATTCACTGCCAATGATATATTCCTATGGATATCTGCTTGTACTCGTCATTCTCATGATCATTCCTCATCGCTCTTGTTGTTACAAGATGCCTCGAAATATTCTCCGTTGTCCCAAAATCCTTTGAGTTTACTGTCTTGTAGTTTTATGTCACATGAAAACCCTTACGGTTATTACCTCACATATATCGAGGACCCGTTCTTCTCGATTGTTCATGTGTCTCACAAAAATTCATCGGAATGCCTTTTGATCTTTCGAAAATCCTCTGCAGCCTGTTACTCCTGAAATTCTTGCCTGCTTGCATTATGGTTAATTCCATATGACTAGTAGTTTTCGTTAACATCCCTTGTCTTAACCATTTTGAGCCTATTGATTCAATGTGTGCGTATGCACGCAGTCATCAGGTTATCCTTTCTAAAATTATCTTTCCGACTCAGACGTCATTCCAGACAGGAGTTGGTTCTCGGCAATTCAAACCTTTATTGATTGTCCAACTAAGTGTTTTCAACTTATCCATCCTGGATCAGAGCGTCTGCTTTTGATCCTTCCTTTTGGAAACCATAATTTCTTTCTATTTCAAGCATCAGACTAATAAGGTGATTCTTGAATCTGATGCCTCTGCATTCTTTCTTCCTCTGAGTGAGTATCGATACTCACATCAGCTCCGTTGTGGATTGCCCGATCCATTGTTGGATTGTTATCCGAGAGTGTCCTTCATATTCAATCACCTTGTGTGTTCTTCCCATAATACATAATGCCTTTGGTAAATTATATCCTCTGCATGACCAACCATGCTCTGCTTTCGAGCTTGTGTTTTTACTTTTGAAACTTGTGGTATATGTTACTAAGATGCCCGATGGGTTGAACCTATGCCTTCCCCTAATTCGTGAGAACCCGAAAGTTTTCACAAGTCATACCCTTCCGGTGTTCTACCGGATAACATTCCAACACTACAGTTTTATCAAAGCAAGAGGTAAATGAAACGTATGCATTGGAGAAATGGGAGTCGACCTTGAGCTTTGGTTCATGCCCATGGAAACGATGTAGACCGTCTCGGGAGGTTCATGCAAAATGATTTTACATCTAAATAATTCTTTCGGTCTCAATAAATTTGATCCCTTGCAGTTATGGTTCTGACCATGCTGTCCTTATTCAATATATCTGGAATAAATCCATTCCAGGCCTCGTCAATTTTTGACAATGTTAAAGCATCTACTGTCATAGGTCAATGACCTTGATCAACTCCTATCGTGTTCTACCTTCGAGTTTTACCCCCTGATATCTCGAGGATATCATGCCTTTGCACTACACCTTTTGAGCTTTTGATGAAGTAATACCTTTGCTTGTCGTAATCACTCTACGGGTTCTGGGTTGCCGCCAACCGAGGACACCGTTTAGTAAATCAAATCTGCTCTAAAAAATTCAACACCCCTAGTAGATGTTACTGGGAAATTGTTAAACTCAATCTGGTCTATTCCTAGATTATCGGGTACATCCCTTGTCTAGCTATCTTTGACTGTGCTACCTCGTCCTTCTTTGGTGCACGAATTCTTCAGAGATTGAGCACAACTTACGTCGAGCTTTCAGCATCTAGTTGCTTGTTCAGTAAGGCAACTTTGATTCCGAGCTTGCATCTTTTATATTGATCCAATAACTTGCCACTTCGTCATTCCCTTGCTTGACGCAGCCGATCTTCGATTGCATCCTCTTGAAACCTCTCGACACATTTGTTGTGATCACCTTCAACACTTTGACTTCTTCTGAGACGTCAACGGAGTTTATGATGAGAAATACCCTCCTTGTCGTCGATGATTTTTATTATCATTGACAACACCCTTGACTTCCTTTCATCGCGAGCTTGTCCACGTTATGATTAAAACTTACTCTCCAACTTGTAATATGTTCTATCTTGTAGTATTACCGTCTTTTATGTCAAGAATGTTGCGAGATTGCTCCACCTCTTAGAAATTCTCGGTATGATGTTACTTCTCACGATCACCATTCTTCCGTGGTCCCCGTGTTGTTTTTAACCGGGATACTAATATGCTAACAATGTTGGTTGAGTTCTGTATTTCTAGCAACCCTATTGCTTTGAAGTTAACGATCCACAGCTCGTTCTTAGACTGTTGATTATCGAATCGTCACTCTAACTTTGATCTTGCTGCCCAAGGTCATTCTTCGGGCACACCTTTCAGCTAATGATTAATGGTGCATGTTTTCCTCGAGCATACAACATTATATCATTTGAATTGACAAGTGTCATCTTCTTGTTCACATTATTTTGGAAATCCATCCATTTGGAATTCTCGATGAATTGTTGCTGAGCCCATCAGCCACCTCCTCATCCTCTCCTTGGTTTAATGATGAACTATTGTTTCGGGAACCCGCTCCCATAGTTCATTTCCTGAAAATCTTGCAATGTCATTTCGTCGATTAATGTTGCACCGTTTCTTCTCGAACATCCCGAGTCTGAGGTATCATGACACCAATCGGATCTGAATCTTGGACAGATAAGATGGCTGGGAAAACTTTCCAGAAGTTATAATATTGTTCCTTTGATGACTCGGTAATATGATGTCATGTCTAGCACCCCTGGCTGGAGGACCTATCATTATAATCTCTTTCGCAAGGATAACCATTCTTCCAGGAGGAAATTATAAGACTCATTCTATAAGTTGTTCCTGATGAATCCTTCGTGTATCCAAGTCTGACCTTTGCTTCAAGACCATGCCAATGCTATCTCGAAGCATGTATGCGGTACTCTGATTTTCAACAAGAGCATTTGAATCCCAATGCTAAATGTTTCTTAGTTAGTTATCCAGACACCGCTGTATGGGTAACATCTTGATTAATCCTTGCCACTTTATATGAATGGTTGGGTCCTTGCTCTCCTACCCTGTCTGTCATGTTCTGCTTGCCCATGGGAAGCATATACTCCTATTAATTGTGTGTAATCACAATTTTCCTTTCCATTTGTTTGTTTAACCTTTCCTTGATCTACATATAATCTAAGCAGTATTAATTTTCTGCTTATGTAAACACCTTGGTGTACAACTCTATTAGTAAGACCTTGATTCTATTGTTGATAACATCCCGGTACTATCGCTGGACGAGAACTTTGCCTATTGGTCCGCCTCATTTCAACAAGCGAGAAAATGGTTCTCTTCGTTCCCCGTCCTTGGTTCCGACATTGATGCCGAAATAGCTGACAAGCTATCCACTCACATGCCTCCATGTCGAGGCTGTGCAAGATGTCACCACCCTTCCTTCTTTGAATCCACATGGTGGGCCCATAACCCACAGGTCCACTGGATCTAAACCTGACTCTTCTTTACAACCCGGATTCTAATGTATCCTTTGCACCTGGCTTCGTATGTGATTCATGAGCTAAATTCTATACCATTATTCATCTTGGAGTCAAAAACCATGTTATTCTCGTTGTGCATTGCCCCCATTCCAGCTTTTGTCATCCATATAGGCTTCCATATTTCTATGTAGCTAGGACTCAAAACCAATTTGGACTGCTCTTGCGAATGTTGAGCCAGCACTCTTCAACCCGAAAGGCATTCGTATGAAACAATACGTACCACATGGGGTGATGAATGATGTCTTCTCATCATCCTCTCTCGTCATGAAGATTTGATAATATCCTGAGTAAGTGTCGAGGAATGATAACAGTTCACACCCGGCCGTGGAGTCTACAATCTGGTCGATGCGCGGCAACGGGAAAGGGCCCTTTGGATAGGCCTTATTAATGTCTGTGTAATCAATACATCGTCTCCACTTCCCATTTTCCTTGCACACCACCACCGGATTGGCCAACCACGTTGGATGGAGTACTCCTCTCACCAAGCATGCCGCCTCCAACTTCCTGATTTCCTCTGTGATGAACTCTTGTAGTTCCAGAGCTTGCTTCCTGACCTTCTACTTGATGGGCCGCGCGTGAGGGCAGACAGCAAGATGGTGCTCAATCACCTCCCTGGGAACGCCGAGGATGTCGGATGCTTGCCACGCAATCACGTCGAGATTTCCCCGCAGGAAGGTGACGAGCGCGCCTTCCTATTTGCTGTCGAGGGTGGATATTTGATCTGAGTCTGGCCATTGGCCTATACGCACTAACCAGCCACGCAAACATGTCAACATTTCCCCGCAGGAAGGTGACGAGCGCGCCTCCCGTGCCATCCTCCTTTATGGACACCTTCTTGGTTTCCGGTGGTGCAACTCTAGATTTCTTGCTCTTGCCGGTGGAGCTCTCTGGCACGTCCTCGACGGGAGCACTTCAGTCCGAAGAGGTGCGCTTGTTGGAGTGGGTGCGAGAGGTCTTATCGATCTTCCTCCCTCCTGGGGCTTCAGCGGCAGGAGCAAGTGCCTTGGTGGCAGTCGCTGCAACTGCCTCCCGGTAAAGTTCATCAGCGCAGATCAGCGCATCCTTCTTGTCGGAGGGGACGGTGATGATGGTCATCGTCCCAAGAATCTTCAGTGTATTGTAGGCGTAATGTGATGCTGCCATGAACTTGGCTAACGCTGGGCGGCCGAGGATCCTGTTGTTATCCGACAGTGTTCTTCATATTCAATCACCTTGTGACTTCTTCCCATAATACATAATGCCTTTGGTAAATTATATCCTCTGCTTGACCAACCATGCTCTGCTTTCGAGCTTGTGTTTTTACTTTTGAAACTTGTGGTATATGTTACTAAGATGCCCGATGGGTTGAACCTATGCCTTCCCCTAATTCGTGAGAACCCGAAAGTTTTCACAAGTCATACCCTTCCGGTGTTCTACCGGATAAAATTCCAACACTACAGTTTTATCAAAGCAAGATGTAAATGAAACGTATGCATTGCAGAAATGGGAGTCGACCTTGAGCTTTTGTTCATGCCCATGGAAACGATGTAGACCGTCTCGGGAGCTTCTTGCAAAATGATATTACATGTAAATAATTCTTTCGGTGTCAATAAATTTGATCCCTTGCAGTTATGGATCCGACCATGCTGTCCTTATTCAATATATCTGGAATAAATCCATTCCTGGCCTCGTCAATTTTTCACAAGGTTAAAGCATCTACTGTCATAGGTCAGTGACCTAGATCAACTTCTATCGTGTTCTACCTTCGAGTTTTACCCCCTGATATCTCGAGGATATCATGCCTTTGCACTACACCTTTTGAGCTTTTGATGAAGTAATACCTTTGCTTGTCATAATCACTCTATGGGTTCTAGGTTGCCGCCAACCGAGGACACTGTTTAGTAAATCAAATATGCTCTAAAAATTCAATACCCCTAGTAGATGTTACTGGGAAATTGTTAAACTCAATCTGGTCTATTCCTAGATTATCGGGTACATCCCTTGTCTAGCTATCTTTGACTGTGCTACCTCGTCCTTCTTTGGTGCACGAATTCTTCAGAGATTGAGCACAACTTACGTCGAGCTTTCAGCATCTGGTTGCTTGTTCAGTAAGGCAACTTTGATTCCGAGCTTGCATCTTTTATATTGATCCAATAACTTGCCACTTCGTCATTCCGTTGCTTGACGCAGCCGATCTTCAATTGCATCCTCTTGAAACTTCCCGACAAATGTGTCGTGATCACCTTCAACACTTTGACTTCTTCTGAGACGTCAACGGAGTTTATGATGAGAAATACCCTTCTTGCCCTCAATGATTTTTATTATCATCGACAACACCCTTGACTTCCTTTCATCATGAGCTTGTCCACATTATGATTAAAACTTACTCTTCAACTTGTAATATGTTCTATCTTGTAGTATTACCATATTTTATGTCAAGAATGTTGCGAGATTGCTCCACCTCTTAGAAATTCTCGGTATGATGATACTTCTCACGATCACCATTCTTTCGTGGTCCCCGTATTGTTTTTAACCGGGATACCAATATGCTAACGATGTTGGTTGAGTTCTGTATTTCTAGCAACCCTATTGCTTTGAAGTTAACGATCCATAGCTCGTTCTTAGACTGTTGATTATCAAATCGTCACTCTAACTTTGATCTTGCTGCCCAAGGTCATTCTTCGGGCACACCTTTCAGCTAATGATTAATGGTGCATGTTTTCCTCGATCATACAACATTATATCATTTGAATTGACAAGTGTCATCTTCTTGTTCACATTATTTTGGAAATCCATCCATTTGGAATTCTCGATGAATTGTTGCTGAGCCCATCAGCCACCTCCTCATCCTCTCCTTGGTTTAATGATGAACTATTGTTTCGGGAACCCGCTCCCATAGTTCATTTCCCAAGAATCTTGCAATGTCATTTTGTCGATTAATGTTGCACCATTTCTTCTCGAACATCCCGAGTCTGAGGTATCATGACACCAATCGGATCTGAATCTCGGACAGATAAGATGGCTGGGAAAACTTTCCAGAAGTTATAATATTGTTCCTTTGATGACTCGGTAATATGATGTCATGTCTAGCACCCCTGGCTGGAGGACCTATCATTATAATCTCTTTCACAAGGATAACCATTCTTCCAGGAGGAAATTATAAGACTCATTCTATAAGTTGTTCCTGATGAATCCTTCGTGTATCCAAGTCCGACCTTTGCTTCAAGACCATGCCAATGCTATCTCGAAGCATGTATGCGGTACTCTGATTTTCAACAAGAGTATTTGAAGCCCAATGCTAAATGTTTCTTAGTTAGTTATCCAGACACCGCTGTATGGGCAACATCTTGATTAATCCTTGCCACTTTATCTGAATGGTTGGGTCCTTGCTCTCCTACCCTGTATGTCATGTTCTGCTTGCCCATGGGAAGCATATACTCCTATTAATTTTGTGTAATCACAATTTTCCTTTCCATTTCTTTGTTTAACCTTTCCTTGATCTACATATAATCTAAGCAGTATTAACTTTCTGCTTATGTAAACACCTTGGTGTACAACTCTATTAGTAAGACCTTGATTCTATTATTGATAACATCCCGGTACTGTCGCTGGACGAGAACTTTGCCTATTGGTCCGCCTCATTTCAACGAGCGAGAAAATGGTTCTCTTCGTTCCCCGTCCTTGGTTCCGACATTGATGCCGACATAGCTGACAAGCTATCCACTCACATGCCTACATGTAGAGGCTGTGCAAGATGTCACCACCCTTCCTACTTTCAATCCACATGGTGGGCCCATAACCCACAGGTCCACTGGATCGAAACCTGACTCTTCTTTACAACCTGGATTCTAATGTATCCTTTGCACCTGGCTTCGTATGTGATTCATGAGCTAAATTCTATACCATTATTCATCTTGGAATCAAACACCATGTGATTCTCTTTGTGCATTGCCCCCATTCCAGCTTTTGTCTAGGCATCGAATGATGCCTACACATTTGAAAGTTTGGTACCATTGTATATTGCACTCAACGAATTCACTGAAATGCAACTCATGGGATACCACGTGTATTTTCCATTGAGTTGACCGTCAGATGCCCAGCCTTGTGGAGATGCGTTCTTCCAAGGTTTCCCCCCCTTATCGCGTTCGTAGGACGATGAAGACCCCGGAGAAAGGATGACGACTTGATCACGATGACTAAAGCAGAGAAATGAAGACATCAACGAAAGGGATCAACCTCTTCGAAAGGGCAAGACCGAGAAGACTCGTTAGCTTTTCGCTACCAGAACTTTTCCCCCCTTACTCCGCCGCTTAAATCACGGGACGAGATTTCTTGTAGTGGAGGAGAATTGTGAAGCACGGGTAATCAAGCTACAGTAAAACTTCGGTAATGATGCCACGTCACCTCGATTACTGTGGATAAACTCGTGTCAGTTCGAAACTAAGTTCAAATTTCAAATTTTAAATAAAGTCAAACATTAAAAGTTTTCAAATGTCAAAACAAAAATGTTCTCAAGGTGAAAGAAAAATCCTAAGTAATAACGATAGAGAAACCACACTTTTATAAAGAGTTAAAATGCACTATAATAAATGAACAGTGACAAATCGGTTATTCAAAGGCTTCTAAAATAATAAACAATTTCAAAACTATATTATTTCAGTGCTAAACTATTTGTGGCAGTGGCATAAATCGTAACACTATTTTTAGGTGCCACTTTTGTATTTTTGTTGAAACTAAAATAAAACAGATAAGAAGTAAAAGAAAATTAAGAAAAGGAAAACATTGCAATAAAAAAAGCGTACAAGCAAAAAAACATAAACCAAGAGGCCCCCCGGCCAACTGGGCCAACAGGCCCAGCTGGCCACCCACGCGACCCAACCGGCCCATCCCAGTTGTATAACCCTCTCACACCCGAACCCTAGCCCACTACCACCCCAAATCCCACCCACGATCTCTCCTCCCTCTCCCACGATCTGGATCGGGGGGCCAACGCCGTCGCTGCCTGGAACCGCCCCCGACTCGCTCGGAATCGCCCCGTCGTTGACTCACTGCCGACGGACTGCCGCGTCCCCGACCTCCTCGCCGGCGCCACCACGCCTCGTCGTCGCCGCCCGGAGCGCCTCCACCTCGGCCACCTCGTCGTCAATCCGCCTCATCGGACCACCTCGAGCCCACTGCCCTCCCCGACCGGACCCCTGTGAGCTACCGCCTCCCCTCGTCCCTCTCTGCATCTGCAGTCACCGTCGCTCGCCGCATCCGCCCTTGGCCTCGGCGCGTCGTCTGTCGCCCTCCCTTCGTTGCCACCGACAGTCGCACCTCGCCGTGGCCATGGCAACCCGAAGCCCGCGCCCGGCGCTGCTCGTCACTCCCGACCGCGCCCACATTGCCCTCGGCCGGCCACGCCTACTCTGGCCAGGGCCTCGCCCTTCTTCCCCTCCGCCTGGGCGATGGGTACTGGCCGCTGGCGCTCCTCTGCGAGCGGCTGGGCGTGCTCAAGCTCGTCACTCCGGTCGCCAC
>LR738711.1:137149514-137299219 GCA_902687465.1 Secale cereale | reverse complement strand
CCCCCCCTTGCGCCATCCGTCGCCCCTCCCCCCACCGGCACCAGGTCCCGCCTCCGCCCCTCGCCTGTTGCGGCCACGCTCCGGCCACCGTAGCTGCGGGCGGGCGCCCATGCCCTCGCTCCGGCTTCAATCTCGCAGTAGTAGTTGCTGCCTCACTCACAGCCCCGCCGGAGGCCATGCCCAGCCACCCGCTCGCCTTGGTCGGCGGCTTTGCACTGGCCGCGGCGCTCGCGCCCACTGGCCGGGTCGGCGCCCGTGTGCCCGATGGCCACTGCCTGTTAGCCCGTTAAGGCCCCGGGCTCAATGACAGCCGGGGCCCACGCCCGTAGAAGTTAAAATAAATATTAATTAGAAGAATTTTAGAAATAAAAATATAATATTAATTAGTTAATTAATTAACTAAATTAATTAACTTAATTAATCATGTTTAATTGATCTAATCAATTAACTAAACTAATTAAACATGTTTAGCTAGTCTTAGACAATGACAACTGGGACCCGCACGTCAGTTTGACCCAGTCAACAACATGTTGACTGCTCACATCATGCTGACATCATGATGACGTCAGCATACACTATTATGGATAATGTTGAATTAAAATAATTAAATTAATTCTTAAAATGATTAAATCTTTTAAATATAATATAAAATAGACCGTAGCTCGGATGAAAAAACTTTGTACATGAAAGTTGCTCAGAATGACGAGACGAATCCGAATACGCGGTCCGTTCGTCCGCCACACACCTCTATCATACAGAACCTAAAAATTTCCCCCTTCGTTTCATCAGTCCGAAAACGCGAAACACCGGGAATACTTTCCCGGATGTTTGCCCCCTTCGTCGGTAACACCTCCTACCGCGTTAGGTCACACGTAGCACCGCGTATTGCCATGTTATGCTTTGTGGTGTGATGTTTGCTTTATATTTATTGTTTTCCCCCTCTTATCTCCGATAGACACAGGGACTGAGACCGCTAACGGTGCCACTGTGATCGACTGCGTCGATGACGACCCCTCCTTCTTGCCAGAGCAACCAGTCAAGCCAACCCCCCTTGATCACCAGACATCGCCCATTCTCTTCTCTCTTATTCTTGCATTAGATTTGCTATTGTTGATGATTCGATAACTCCTATTCTGCTGCATAGCCTGTCATTATTGCTACCACTGTTGATACCTTTACCTGTTATCCTAATGCTTATTATAGGATGCTAGTATTCCATCAGTGGCCCCACATCCTTGTCCGTCTGCCATGCTATACTATCGGGCCATGGTCACCTCGGGTGGTGATCACGGGTATATACTATATACATACTTTACATGATACATGATGTGACTAAAGTTGGGTCGGCTCATTGAGTACCCGCAAGTGATTCGATATGGGGGCTGAAAGGACAGGTGGCTCCATCCAGGTAGTGATGGGCCTGAGTTTTCGACGGCCCCCCAAGTGGATCTTTGTGGCGGAGCGACAGGGCAGGTTGAGACACCCAGTGGAGAGGTGGCCTGGCCTTGGTCGTTATCCGTGGTGATTTCATAATAACACGCTTAACGAGTTTGGATATTTGATCTGAGTCTGGCCATTGGCCTATACGCACTAATCAGCTACATGGGAATAGTTATGGGCACTCGACGTTGTAGTATCAGCCGAAGCATTCTTGACGTCAGCGACTGAGCGGCGCGCGCCGGGTTGGACCGTGTAACGTAACTTCATTAGTAATGGAGGTTGCTAGGTCTGCTCACCGGCCGCGTACGCAACATGCAGGTGTGCGTTGGGCGATGGGCCCGGACCCCTGCGTGCCTAGGACTTAGACCGGCGTGCTGACCTCTCTGTTGTGCTTAGGTAGGGCTGCGACGTGTTGATCTTCTGAGGCCGGGCATGACCCTGGAAAGTGTGTCCGGCCAAATGGGATCGAGTGTGCTGGGTTATGTGGTGCACCCATGCAGGGAAGTTAATCTATTCGAATAGCCGTGTCCCTCGGTAAAAGGATGACCCGGAGTTGTACTCTGACCTCATGACAACTAGAACCGGATACTTAATAAAACACACCCAGATAAGTTCCAGATATAACTCGGTGGTTGCTCTCTCACAGGGTGATGTGCGGGAGGATCGCCGAGTAGGATTATGCTATACGATGTTACTTGGTGAACTTACCATCTACTCCCTTCTACTGCTGCAAGACAGAGGCTGCCAGAAGCGAGGATACTTGTTACTTTCCAGCTACCCTCATCTTTTGTTGCAAGATGGAGGTTACTAGAAGCGTAGTCTTCGATTGGATTAGCTATCCCCCTCCTATTCTGGCATTCTGCAGTTTAGCCCACAGATATTACCCCTTTACACATATATCATTGCATATGTAGTGTAGATCCTTGCTTGCGAGTACTTTGGATGAGTACTCACGGTTGCTTTGTTCCCCCTTTTCCCCCTTTCTCCTTTCTTCTTGGTTGATGCAACCATATGGTGCAGTCCAATACCCAGAGGATCCCGATGATGTTTCTACATGGAGTTCGGCTTCGAGGAGTAGTTAGGAGGTCCCAGGCAGGAGGCCTTGCCTTTTCGATCGTTGCTATATTTGTGCTAGCCTTCTTAAGGCAAACTTGTTTAACTTATGTCTATACTCAGATATTATTGCTTCCGTTGACTCTTGTGTTTTCGAGCTTATGTATTCGAGCCCTCGAGGCCCCTCGCTTGCAATATAAAGCTTGCATTATTTAAATTTGTGTCTAGAGTTGTGTTGTGATATCTTCAAGTGAGTCCCTGATCTTGGCCGTACACATTTGCGTGCATGATTAGTGTACGGACAAATCGGGGGTGTCACAATATTATAAATCAGAAATTGTGTGATGAACATCGTATAATTAGCCCATAGATACTTGTGGTGACATTGGAGTATCTAGGTGACATTAGGGTTAATTGCTGCGTGTCACGTGGTGTTATTTTAGTACGAACTCTAGGGTTGTTTGTGGCACTTATAGGAATAGTCCAATAGATTGATCAGAAAGAATAACTTTGAGGTGGTTTCGTATCGTACAAGCAATTTCATTTATGTTCTCCGCGATAGGAACTTTGGAGTGATTGTTTGTTGCATGTTGAGGGATTGTTATATGATCCAATTATGTTATCACTGTTGACAGAACTTGCACTAGTGAAAGTATGAACCCTAGGCCTTGTTTTCACACATTGCAATACTGTTTTTACTTAGTTTCCTACTTGCTACCTTACTGTTTTTATATTTTCAAATTACAAAAACCTATATCTACCATCCATATTACACTTGTATCACAATCTCTTCGCCAAACTAGTGTACCTATACAATTGACCATTGTACTGGGTGTGTTGGGGACACAAGAGACTTTTTATTATTGGGCCATTTGCATTTTTGTACCTAACTCGAACCACCTAATCAGATATACCCCTAATTCAAAAGCCTGCTCAAAAATGCCCCTCCACCGTCATGTGCCCTTATAGTAATGCCCCTTCGAGCCATCTCCGTCCAGTCAAGGCTGTTTGACCACTAAAGTGTCGTTTCTTTGACATTTTTGCCCCTCCTTCCTTACTTCTGGGCCCAACTAATCGGTTCACTCTCTCTCCCCCTCTTTCTTCTTCCTCGCGACGACAAGGGCATTTTTTAGCACACAATAGGTCGGGCGATTCCGCGGTCAGAGAGAGAGGGGCAGGTCGGGCATGGCGTGGTAAGCGATGTGTACGTCAGGCACGTCGAGCATGTCTTCTGCGAGCTCGTTGGTGGTCGCCAATGTAAGTTTTAGTGTCGATTTGGGGGAGATTTAGGAAAATTGCGGAATTAGGGTTCTTCAATTTGGGTTTTTTTGTTGTTAGGTTGATGGTGTCAGGATAGTTCAGTCTGAATCGGAGTTTTACATCCCCCATCTGACATTCTGTGGCCTTGAGGTTCGGTCGACGCGGCGGTGCCCTGGCAACGGGCTTATTCCTGCTCGTCGTGTCACCTGGGGAAGAGGAAGCTCCGGTAGAAGGTTTCTCAGTTTCCCTCTTGATGTACGTGTTTGGCTTCTAAGCTTGATTTAGTCCTGGTCTTTGTCCTCTTTCTCATTCGATCATTGATTTTGCAGCTTCCTGATGAATGTGACTGGGTTGTCTGGATTGACCAGCCACTGACCGAACGTGTTTCTCGTGCATTTGAGGAGCTTCATGCAGGATTGGGAAAGAGCTGGCTAAAAGCTCATGATTTAGAGAGGAGGGTGATGTATCTAACCGAGAAGAACAAGAAACTGAAGATGAAGATGAAGAAGAGGAATGAGCTTATGCAAGCATGGGAATTTATCATAGTTCTTGGTATTAGAATTTTGGTCACATTTGTTCTGGGTGGTCTAATAATCCAGACTAAATGGATGTCTCTTTGTATTGTATGCTATGATGGAGCTTAGTTTGGGAATGTATTATCACAAGAACAATCATGGGATTTGGGAATGTTGTCATGTTTCTATTTGGAAATGACTCAATAATCTTGCTTGCATCTTTGCATAGATTGAAATATTTGACCAAATGATCTGTTGTGACAAAAGAGCAGCTCGCAAATTTTTGAAAGTAGCAACTCACAAGATAGCAGCTCACATAATATTTGAAACTAGCAGCTGACAAAATAGTATAAATTCATCATTGCACAATCAGTTTCAGCATCTAAATGGTCATTTGTTGCATTTTCAGCCCCCAGTGCTCTTCTTATCCAAAAGTTGGGTCACTAGATTCCTTGCAGCGAGTGCCACGCTGGCCAAGCCTTCCACACCTACCACATTTCTTTCTCCTTCCTACAAGTCCTTTTCCCTCAGATTTTTCCCTAATTCTTGTCTTCATAGGTCTACCAGGGGCCCTGTTTTGTAATGGAGCAGACAATTTAAACCCAGGATCCACCACATCCCACTGTTGTTTGCCCTCCGTTGATGGCAAATTTTTAGCATAAGTAGCATTGTACCTAGCAATAGAAAAGTACTCATGTACATACTGATCGATCTCACTTACTAGGACTCTCATTAAAGTAATAAAATACAAAGCATGTATGCAAGGCCGTCCAGTTAACTGCCACTTTCAACAACTGCAAGTCCTAGTTCCCAAATTTACTGGATATCTCCACTCTCTCTTTTCCTTGTCAACCGATGTGATCTCTGCCTCATATGTGCTTCTCTTTACTATCTCCATATCAAGGTCCTTAGATTTTGCATGAAGCATTTTCATGACTCTGTGGATTATGATGTGGCCAATGAATGTTCCAACTGCAATCTGTTGTTTGAGATCAAAATTTTCCATTATAAACTATCTTATTTTGTCTAGCAAGTCCACAATGTGTATACCCTTCCATTTTTTAATCTTTGAATTAAAGGACTCAGCTAGATTATTATTAGCATAATCTACTTTACACACTTCATTGAACAGTAACCTTGCCCATAGCTTGCTATGATGCTCCTTTAAGTACTCTTTCACACTAGCCTTACTGTGCAACTGCCTAAGATGGTACGTGTGTTTCTTTATGCTATATGTCAATGAGCATGGCCATAAGTTTTTATCAAAGAATTTCCGCATAAACTTTTTTGTGAAACTTGCAGCAAAATGTCTCATGCATTCTCTGTGCTCCACACCTATGAACACAGCTTCCCCTGCAGCCTCCAGGCCTTTGCATGCATCAGTGTGGATAACAAGACCTGGTGGGTGTCCTATAAGCTCTCTTAAATTCTGGAAAAACCATGTCCAACTATCTATATTTTTACCCTCAAGAACTCCGTATGCAACTAGGAAGATCCAGTTGCAAGCATCCATAGCACATGCACTAACTAGTTGCCCTCTAAATCTGCCATTTAATGCAGTGGTTGTTGGAGAACGTAGTATTTTAAAATTTTCCTACGATCACGCAAGATCTATCTACCAGATGCATAGCAACGAGAGGGAAGAGTGTGTCTACGTACCCTCGTAGACCGGAAGCGGAAGCGTCAAGTGACGCGGTTGATGTAGCCGAACTTCTTCGCGATTCAACCGATCAAGCACCGAACGTACGGCACCTCCGTGTTTAGCACACGTTCAGCTTGATGACGTCCCACGAGCTCTTGATCCAGTTGAGCTTCACGGGAGAGTTTCGTCAGCACGACGGCGTGGTGACGGATATGATGTATTTACCGGCGCAGGGCTTCTCCTAAGTACTGCGATGGTATGACCGAGGTGTGTTTCTGTGGAGGGGGGCACCGCACACGGCTGGAACAATTCAACTTGTGTGTCTTTGGGTGCCCCCCTGCCCCCGTATATAAAGGAGCAAGGGAGGAGGGCCGGCCGGCCTCCTATGGTGCGGCTAGGGCAATCCTACTAGGAATAGGATTGCGATACTATTCCTAGTAGGAGTCCACCAAGAAGGAAGAGAGGGAAAAAGAAAGAGAAGGAGAGGTGGCGCCCCCCAATCCTAGTCCAACTAGGATCCCCTGGTGGGGCGCCGGCCAGCCTCTATGGGCTGCCTCTCTCCTTTCCTCAAGGCCCACTATGGACCATCCCCCCTCGTAGGGGGTTCCGGTAACCCCCTCCGGCAATCCAGTTAAATCCGAAACTTTTCCGGAACACTTCCGGTGTCCGAATATAGTCGTCCAATATATCAATATTTATATCTCGGACATTCCGAGACTCCTCGTCATGTCCATGATCTCATCCGGGACTCCGAACTACCTTCGGTACATCAAAACTCATAAACTCATAATATCGATCGTCATCAAACGTTAAGCGTGCGGACCGTACGGGTTCGAGAACTATGTAGACATGACCGAGACTCATCTCCGGTCAATAACCAATAGCGGAACCTGGATGTTCATATTGGCTCCTACATATTCTACGAAGATCTTTTATCGGTCAAACCGCATAGCAACATACGTTGTTCCTTTTGTCATCGGTATGTTACTTGCCCGAGATTCGATCGTCGGTATCTCCATACCTAGTTCAATCTCGTTACCGGCAAGTCTCTTTACTCGTTCTGTAACACATCATCTCGTGACTTACTCATTAGTCTTTTGCTTGCAAGGCTTATTATGATGTGTGTTACCGAGAGGGCCCAGAGATACCTCTCCGACACTCGGAGTGACAAATCCTAATCTTGATCTATGCCAACACCACGAATACTTTCAGAGACACCTGTAGAGCATCTTTATGATCACCCAGTTACGTTGTGACGTTTGATAGCACACAAGGTGTTCCTACGGTATTCGGGAGCTGCATAATCTCATAGTCATAGGAACATGTATAAGTCATGAAGAAAGCAATAGCAGTAAAACTAAACGATCATAGTGCTATGCTAACGGATGGGTCTAGTCCATCACATCATTCTCCTAATGACGTGATCCCGTTGATCAAATGACAACTCATGTCTATGGCTAGGAAACATAACCATCTTTGATCAATGAGCTAGTCTAGTAGAGGCATACTAGGGACATACTATTTTGTCTATGTATTCACACATGTATTAAGTTTCCGGTTAATACAATTCTAACATGAATAATAAACATTTATCATGATATAAGGAAATATAAATAACAACTTTATTATTGCCTCTAGGGCATATTTCCTTCAGTCTCCCACTTGCACTAGAGTCAATAATCTAGCTCACATCGCCATGTGATTTAATACCGATAGTTCACATCGTTATGTGAATAACACCCATAGTTCACATCGCCATGTGACCAACACCCGAAGGGTTTACTAGAGTCAATAATCTAGTTCACATCGCTATGTGATTAATACCCAAGAGTGATAAGGTGTGATCATGTTTTGCTTGTGAGAGAAGTTTAGTCAACGGGTCTGTCACATTCAGATCCGTATGTATTTCGCAAATTTCTATGTCTACAATGCTCTGCATAGAGCTACTCTAGCTAATTGCTCCCACTTTCAATATGCATCCAGATTGATACTTAGAGTCATCTGGATTTAGTGTCAAAGCATGCATCGGCGTAACCCTTTACGACGAACTCTTTATCACCTCCATAATCGAGAAACATTTCCTTTGTCCTTTTCAGATACTTCAGGATGTTCTTGACCGCTGTCCAGTGATCCACTCCTGGATTACTTTGGTACCTCCCTGCTAGACTTATAGCAAGGCACACATTAGGTCTGGTACACAGCATTGCATACATGATAGATCCTATGGCTGAGGCATAGGGAATGACTTTCATTTTCTCTCTATCTTCTGCAGTGGTCGGGCATTGAGTCTTACTCAACTTCATACCTTGTAATACAGGCAAGAACCCTTTCTTTGACTGATCCATTTTGAACTTCTTCAAAATCTTATCAAGGTATGTGCTTTGTGAAAGTCCAATTAAGCGTCTTGATCTATCTCTATAGATCTTGATGCCTAATATATAAGCAGCTTCACCGAGGTCTTTCATTGAAAAACTCTTATTCAAGTATCCTTTTATGCTATCCAGAAATTCTATATCATTTCCAATCAACAATATGTCATCCACATATAATATTAGAAATGCTACAGAGCTCTCACTCACTTTCTTGTAAATACAGGCTTCTCCAAAAGTCTGTATAAAACCATATGCTTTGATCACCTCATCAAAGCGTATATTCCAACTCCGAGATGCTTGCACCAGTCCATAGATGGATCGCTGGAGCTTGCATACTTTGTTAGCACCTTTTGGATCGACAAAACCTTCTGGTTGCATCATATACAACTCTTCTTTGAGATATCCATTCAGGAATGCAGTTTTGACATCCATTTGCCAGATTTCATAATCATAAAATGCGGCAATTGCTAACATGATTCGGACAGACTTAAGCATCGCTACCGGTGAGAAAGTCTCATCGTAGTCAACTCCTTGAACTTGTCGAAACCCTTTCGCAACATGTCGAGCTTTGTAAACAGTAACATTACCGTCTGCGTCGGTCTTCCTCTTGAAGATCCATTTATTTTCGATGGCCTGCCGATCATCGGGCAAGTCAACCAAAGTCCACACTTTGTTCTCATACATGGATCCCATCTCAGATTTCATGGCCTCAAGCCATTTGGCGGAATCTGGGCTCATCATCGCTTCCTCATAGTTTGTAGGTTCATCATGGTCTAGTAACATGATTTCCAGAACTGGGTTGCCGTACCACTCTGGTGCGGAACGTACTCTGGTTGATCTACGACGTTCAGCAGAAACTTGATCTGAAGTTTCATGATCATCATCATTAACTTCCTCACTGATTGGTGTAGGAATCACTGGAGCAATTTTCTGTGATGTACTACTTTCCAATCCGGGAGAAGGTACAATTACCTCATCAAGTTCTACTTTCCTCCCACTCACTTCTTTCGAGAGAAACTCCTTCTCTAGAAAGGATCCACTCTTAGCAACAAAGACATTGCCTTCGGATCTGTGATAGAAGGTGTACCCAACAGTTTCTTTTGGGTATCCTATGAAGATTTACTTCTCCGATTTGGGTTCGAGCTTATCATGTTGAAACATTTTCACATAAGCATCGTAGTCCCAAACTTAAAGAAATGACAGCTTAGGTTTCTCGTCAAACCACAGTTCATACGGTGTCATCTCCACGGATTTAGATGGTGCCCTATTTAACGTGAATGTAGCTGTCTCTAATGCATAACCCCAAAAGCGATAGTGGTAGATCGGTAAGAGACATCATCGATCGCACCATATCTAATAAAGTACGGTTATGACGTTCGGACACACCATTACATTGTGGTGTTCCAGGTGGCGTGAGTAGTGAAACTATTTCACATTGTTTTTACTGAAGGCCAAACTCGCTAACTCAAATATTTTACCTCTACGATCATATCGTAAAAACTCTTATTTTCTTGTTACGATGATTCTCCACTTCACTCTGAAATTTTTGAACTTTTCAAATGTTTCATACTTGTGCTTCATTAAGTAGATATACCCATATCTGCTCAAATCATTAGTGAAGGTCAGAAAATAACGATACCCGCCGCGAGCTTCAACACTCATTGGTCCACATACATCTGTATGTATGATCTCCAACAAATCTGTTGCTCGCTCCATTGTTCTGGAGAACGGAGTTTTAGTCATCTTGCCCATGAGGCATGATTCGCAAGAACCAAGTGATTCATAATCAAGTGATTCCAAAAGTCCATTACTATGGAGTTTCTTCATGCGCTTTACACCATTATGACCTAAACGGCAGTGCCACAAAAAATTTGCACTATCATTATTAACCTTGCATCTTTTGGCTTCAATATTATGAATATGTGTATCACCACGATCGAGATCCAACAAACTATTTTCATTGGGTGTATGACCATCGGAGGTTTTATTCATGTAAACAGAATAACAATTATTCTATGACTTTAAATGAATAACCGTATTGCAACAAATATGATCAAATCATATTCATGCTCAACGCAAATGCCAAATAACATTTATTTAGGTTTTACACTAATCCCGAAAGTATAGGGAGTGTGCAATGATGATCATATCAATCTTGGAACCACTTCCAACACACATCGTCACTTCACCTTTAACTAGTCTCTGTTCATTCTGCAATTCTCGTTTCGAGTTACTAATTTTAGCAACTGAACCGGTATCAAATACCCAAGGGTTGCTATGAACACTAGTAAAGTACACATCAATAATCTGTATATCAAAATATACCTTTGTTCACTTTGCCATCCTTCTTATCCGCGAAGTATCTAGGGCAGTTCCACTTCCAGTGACCATTTCCTTTGCAGTAGAAGCACTTAGTTTCAGGCTTGAGTTTTAGCTTTGGGTTTCTTCACGGGAGTGACAACTTGCTTGTCATTCTTCTTGAAGTTCCCCTTCTATCCCTTTGCCCTTTACTTGAAACAAGTGGTTTTGTTAACCATCAACACTTGATGCTTTTTCATGATTTCTACCTTCGCCGACTTCAGCATCGCGAAGAGCTCGGGAATTCCTTTCGTCATCCCTTGCATATTATAGTTCATCACGAAGTTCTACTAACTTGGTGATAGTGACTAGAGAACTTTGTCAATTACTATCTTATCTGGAAGATTAACTCCCACTTGATTCAAGTAATTGTAGTACCCAGACAATCTGAGCACATGCTCACTGGTTGAGCTATTCTCCTCCATCTTGTAGGCAAAGTATTGTGAGAAGTCTTATACCTCTCGACACGGGCATGAGTATGAAATACTAATTTCAACTCTTGGAACATCTTATATGCTCCGTGGCGTTCAAAACGTTTTTGAAGTCCCGGTTCTAAGCCGTAAAGCATGGTGCACTAAACTATCAAGTAGTCATCATACCGAGCTTTTGTCAAAACGTTCATAACGTCTACATCTGCTCCTGCAATAGGTCTGTCACCTAGCGGTGCATCAAGGACATAATACTTCTGTGCAGCAATGAGGATAATCCTCAGATCACGGAACAATTCCGCATCATCGCTACTAACATCTTTCAACTTAGTTTTCTCTAGGAACATATAAAAAACAAACGTGGAGCAACATCGCGAGCTATTGATCTACAACATAGATATGCTAATACTACCAGGACTAAGTTCATGATAAATTAAAGTTCAATTAATCATATTACTTAAGAACTCCCACTTAGATAGACATCCCTCCGGTCATCTAAATGATCACGTGATCCAAATCAACTAAACCATGTCCGATCATCACGTGAGATGGAGTAGTTTCAATGGTGAACATCTTATGTTGATCATATCTACTATATGATTCACGCTCGACCTTTCGGTCTCTAGTGTTCCGAGGCCATATCTGCATATGCTAGGCTCGTCAAGTTTAACCCGAGTATTCTGCGTGTGCAAAACTGGCTTACACCCGTTGTATTTGAACGTAGAGCTTATCACACCCGATCATCACGTGGTGTCTCGGCACGACGAACTTTCGCAACGGTGCATACTCAGGGAGAACACTTATACCTTGAAATTTAGTAAGGGATCATCCTATAATGCTACCGTCGTTCTAAGCAAAATAAGAAGCATAATAAGATAAACATCACATGCAATCAAAATATGTGACATGATATGGCCATCATCATCTTGTGCTTTTGATCTCCATCTCCAAAGCACCGTCATGATCACCTTCGTCACCGGCGTGACACCTTGATCTCCATCGTAGTATCGTTGTCGTCTCGCCAACTATTGTTTCTACGACTATCGCTACCGCTTAGTGATAAAGCAAAGCAATTACATGGCGATTGCATTTCATAAAATAAAGCGACAACCATATGGCTCCTGCCAGTTGCCGATAACTTTACAAAACATGATTATCTCATACAAAACCGTATAACTCATCGTGTCTTGACCATATCACATCACAACATGCCCTGCAAAAACAAGTTAGACGTCCTCTACTTTGTTGTTGCATGTTTTACGTGGCTGCTATGGGCTTAGCAAGAACCGTTCTTACCTACGCATACAAAACCACAACGATGTTTCGTCAAGTATGTGCTGTTTTAACCTTCACAAGGACCGGGCGTAGCCACACTTGATTCAGCTAAAGTGAGAGAGACAGACACCCGCCAGTCACCTTTAAGCAACGAGTGCTCATAACGGTGAAACCAGTCTCGCGTAAGCGTACGCGTAATGTCGGTCCAGGCCGCTTCATCTCACAATACGGCCGAAGCAAAGTATGACATGCTGGTAAGCAGTATGACTAGTATCGCCCACAACTCATTGTGTTCTACTCGTGCATATCATCTACGCATAGACCTGGCTCTGATGCCACTGTTGGGGAACGTAGTATTTTAAAATTTTCCTACGATCACGCAAGATCTATCTACCAGATGCATAGCAACGAGAGGGAAGAGTGTGTCTACGTACCCTCGTAGACCGGAAGCAGAAGCGTCAAGTGACGCGGTTGATGTAGTCGAACTTCTTCGCGATTCAACCGATCAAGCACCGAACGTACGGCACCTCCGTGTTCAGCACACGTTCAGCTTGATGACGTCCCACGAGCTCTTGATCCAATTGAGCTTCACGGGAGAGTTTCGTCAGCACGACGGCGTGGTGACGGATATGATGTATTTACCGACGCAGGGCTTCTCCTAAGTACTGCGATGGTATGACCGAGGTGTGTTTCTGTGGAGGGGGGCACCGCACACGGCTGGAACAATTGTACTTGTGTGTCTTTGGGTGCCCCCCTGCGCCCGTATATAAAGGAGCAAGGGAGGAGGGCCGGCCGGCCTCCTATGGTGCGGCTAGGGCATTCCTACTAGGAATAGGATTGCAATCCTATTCCTAGTAGGAGTCCACCAAGAAGGAAGAGAGGGAAAAAGAAAGAGAAGGAGAGGTGGCGCCCCCCAATCCTAGTCCAACTAGGATCCCCTGGTGGGGTGCCGGCCAGCCTCTATGGGCTGCCTCTCTCCTTTCCTCAAGGCCCACTATGGACCATCCCCCCTCGTAGGGGGTTCCGGTAACCCCCTCCGGCAATCCAGTTAAATCCGAAACTTTTCCGGAACACTTCCGGTGTCCGAATATAGTCGTCCAATATATCAATCTTTATGTCTCGGACATTCCGAGACTCCTCGTCATGTCCATGATCTCATCCGGGACTCCGAACTACCTTCGGTACATCAAAACTCATAAACTCATAATACCGATCGTCATCAAACGTTAAGCATGCGGACCGTACGGGTTCGAGAACTATGTAGACATGACCGAGACTCATCTCCGGTCAATAACCAATAGCGGAACCTGGATGTTCATATTGGCTCCTACATATTCTACGAAGATCTTTTATCGGTCAAACCGCATAACAACATACGTTGTTCCTTTTGTCATCGGTATGTTACTTGCCCGAGATTCGATCGTCGGTATCTCCATACCTAGTTCAATCTCGTTACCGGCAAGTCTCTTTACTCGTTCTGTAACACATCATCTCGTGACTAACTCATTAGTCTTTTGCTTGCAAGGCTTATTATGATGTGTGTTACCGAGAGGGCCCAGAGATACCTCTCCGACACTCGGAGTGACAAATCCTAATCTTGATCTATGCCAACACCACGAATACTTTCGGAGACACCTGTAGAGCATCTTTATGATCACCCAGTTACGTTGTGACGTTTGATAGCACACAAGGTGTTCCTACGGTATTCGGGAGCTGCATAATCTCATAGTCGTAGGAACATGTATAAGTCATGAAGAAAGCAATACCAGTAAAACTAAACGATCATAGTGCTATGCTAACGGATGGGTCTAGTCCATCACATCATTCTCCTAATGACGTGACCCCGTTGATCAAATGACAAACCATGTCTATGGCTAGGAAACATAACCATCTTTGATCAATGAGCTAGTCTAGTAGAGGCATACTAGGGACATACTATTTTGTCTATGTATTCACACATGTATTAAGTTTCCGGTTAATACAATTCTAACATGAATAATAAACATTTATCATGATATAAGGAAATATAAATAACAACTTTATTATTGCCTCTAGGGCATATTTCCTTCAGTGGCATCAACTGCAAGATAAGGCCTACATCCATTCAAAAAACCTTACCAACATGCTTTGAAAGAAACAAATACTCTTCTAAAGCACTATTTATGTCTGCTCTTCCCATTTAGTTTGTACTCTACAGTGTGTTTATCAATGCTTACTACACTGCCAAGAGATGCTTGCTACTTCTCGATCTTGCGTTGTATTCCCTCGAAGAGGAAAGGGAGATGCAGTACAGTAGCGTAAGTATTTCCCTCAGTTTTTGAGAACCAAGGTATCAGTCCAGTAGGAGACCACGCGCTAGTCCCTTGCACCTGCACAAACAAATAAGAACTTCGCAGCCAACGCGATAAGGGGTTGTCAATCCCTTTACGGTCACTTACGAAAGTGAGATCTGATAGAGATGATAGTTTATATTTCTGGTATTTTTGTTTATAGGAATAGAAAGTAAATTCGGTAAAATTAAAGTAGATGTAGATTGATATGTTGAGAATAGACCCGGGGCCATAGTCTTCTATAGTGGCTTCTCTCATGATAGCGATATTCTACGGCGGGTAAACAAATTACTGTCGAGCAATTGATAGAAAAGCGAATAATTATGAGACTATCTAGGCATGATCATTGTATATAGGCATCACGTCCGAGACAAGTAGACCGACTCCTGTCTGCATCTACTACTATTACTCCACACATCGACCGCTATCCAGCATGCATCTAGTGTATTGAGTTCATAAGAACAGAGTAACGCCTTAAGCAAGATGACATCATGTAGAGGGATAAACTCAAACAATATGATAGAAACCGCATCTTTTTATCCTCGATGGCAACAATACGATACGTGCCTTGCTGCCCCTACTATCACTGGGAAAGGACACCGCAAGATTGAACCCAAAGCCAAGCACTTCTCCCATTGCAAGAACTATAGATCTAGTAGGCCAAACCAAACCAATAATTCGAAGAGACTTGCATGGATATTATGAGCACACATAAAGAGTTCAGAGAAGAACCAAATATTTCTCGTAGATAATCTTGATCATAAACTCACAATTCATCGGATCTCGACAAACACACCGCAAAAAGAGATTACATCGAATAGATCTCCTCGAAGACCGAGGATAACTTTGTATTGAGATCCAGAGAGAGAGAAGAAGCAATCTAGATACTAGCTATGGCCCGAAGGTCTATGGTAAACTACTGACAACTCATGGTGAGGGCGATGATGATGAAGAAGAACTCCATGATGGATCCCCCTCCGGTGGAGCTCCGGAACAGGCTCCAAGATGGGATCTCACGGGAACAGAAGGTTACGACGGTGGAATTAGGGTTTTCTCTCTGTTGCTGATGGTTTCGGGGTACGTAGACTTATATAGGAGGAAGGAGGACACCGGGGGACACTCGAGGGACCCACGAGGCAGGGGGAGCGCCCTGGGAAGGGGGCGCGCGCCCCACCCTCGTGGGCACCTTGGGGCCCCCCTGACGTGGTTCTCAAGTTCCCTGTGCATGATTTTCTCCAAAAATATCTCTCGCGAAGGTTTCATTCCGTTTGGACTCCGTTTGATATTCTTTTTCTGCAAAACCCTAAAACACACAAAAAACAGCAATCTGGACTGGGCCTTTGGGTTAGTAGGTTAGTCCCAAAATGATATAAAAGTGTATGATAAAGCCCATTAAACATCCAAGACTTCATAAATAATAGCATGGAACAATCAAAAATTATATATACGTTGGAGACGTATCAAGCGTCCACAAGCTTAATTCCTACTCATCCTCAAGTAGGTAAATGATAAAGAAAGAATTTTTGATGTGGAATGCTAACCAACATAGTTTTTCAATGTAATTCTCTTAATTGTGGCATGAATGTTCAGATCTGAAAGATTCAAGATAAAAGTCTATATTGACATAAGAAATAATAATACTTCAAGCATACTAACAAAGCAATCATGTCTTCTCAAAATACTAAGGCTAAAGAAAGTTATCCCTACAAAATCATATGGTCTAGCTATGCTCCCTCTTCATCACACAAAATATTCATATCATGCTCAACCCCGATTTCAGCCAAGCACTTGTTTTCATAGTCTACTCTTTCAAACCTTTCAACTTTCACGCAATACATGAGCGTGAGCCATGGACATAGCACTATGGGTGGAATAGAGGTGGTTGTGGAGAAGACAAAAAAAGGAGGGAAATAGTCTCACATCAACTAGGCGTATCAACGGGCTATGGAGATGCCCATCAATAGATATCAATGTGAGTGAGTAGGGATTGCCATGCAACGGATGCACTAGAGCTAAAAATGTATGAAAGCTCAATAAAAGAAACTAGAGGGTGTGCATCCAACTTGCTTGCTCACGAAGACCTAGGGCATTTGAGGAAGCCCATCGTTGGAATACACAAGCCAATTTCTATAATGAAAATTCCCACTAGTATATGAAAGTGACTACACATGAGACTCTCTATCATGAAGAACATGGTGCTACTTTGAAGCACAAGTGTGGAAACAGATAATTGCAATTGTCCCTTCTCTCTTTTCTCTCATTTTTATTTGGAGGGGCTTCTCTTTTTTTTATTAGCCCCTCTCTTTTTTTGGGAGCCATATCCTTATTTATTGGCCTTTCCTCACATGGGAAAATGCTCTAATAATGAAGATCATCACACTTTTATTGATTTACAACTCGATATTACAACTCGATACTACAACAAGTATGACTCTACATGAATGCCTCCGGCGGTGTACCGGGATGTGCAATGAATCAAGAGTGACATGTATGAAAAATTATGCATGGTGGCCTTGCCACAAATACGATGTCAACTACATGATCATGCATGGCAATATGACAATATGATGCGTGTCATATGAACGGAACGATGGAAAGTTGCATGGCAATATATCTCGGAATGGCTATGGAAATGCCATGATAGGTAGGTATGGTGGCTGTTTTGAGGAATAATATGGTGGCTGTTTTGAGGAAGGATATATAGTGGGTTTATGGTACCGGCGAAAGTTGCGCGGTACAAGAGAGGCTAGCAATGGTGGAAGGGTGAGAGTGCATATAATCCATGGACTCGACATTAGTCATAAAGAACTCATATACTTATTGCAAAAATCTACGAGTCATCAAAACAAAGCAATCAACGCATGCTCCTAGGGGGGAGGTTGGTAGGAGTTAACCATCGCGCGCCCCCAACCTCCACACAAAGGTGGACACTTTACAAATACCTCATGCTCTAACTTCGTCACATAGCGATTCACCATACGTGCATGCTACGGGAATCACTAACATTAAAACAAGTATTTCTCAATTTTATAATAACTCCACTAGCATGACTCTAATATCACTATCCTCATATCTCAAAACAATTATAAAGCATCCAACATCTCATTATATTCAATGCACTTAGTGTGAATTTTTCATTGATATTGAATGTCTATCCTGTGAAGACTAGTTTTTTTAGCCTAAACACATTACCATGATGTTTTAATAGACTCTCAAATAGATATAAGTGAAGCATGAGAGTTAAACAATTTCTTCAAAATATTACCACCACTGTGCTCTAAAAGATATAAGTGAAGCACTAGAGCAAAAACTATTCAACTCAAAAGATATAAGTGAAGCGCATAGAGTGTTCTAACAATTCCTAGGACATATTTAACTCTCTCAAATAGGTGTGTCCAGAAAGGATGATTGTGGCAAACTAACAAGAAAAGACTCAAATTATACAAGACGATCCAAGCAAAACACATATCATGTGGTGAATAAAAATATAGCTCCAAGTATAGTTACCGATGGATGAAGACGAAAGAGGGGATGCCTTCCCGGGGCATCCCCAAGCTTAGGCTTTTGATTGTCCTTGAATATTACTTGGGGTGCCATGGGCATTCCCAATCTTAGGCCTTTGCTACTCTTTGTTCCATAGTCCATCAAAGCAATACTCAAAACTTGAAAACTTCACAACACAAAACTTAGACAACAATTCTCGTGAGCTCCGTTAGTATAAGAAAACAAATCACTACTCAAAGTTACTGCCATGAATACATTATTTGTTTATATTGGTGTTAAACTTACTGTATTCCAACTTCTCTATGGTTCATACTTGCCAATACTACTCATAGATGCATTGAAATAAGCAAACAACACACGAAAAACAGAATCTGTCAAAAACAGAACAATCTATAGTAATCTGCAGGTTTCGCATACTCATGTAACTCCAAAAAATTCAAACTAAATTGGTAAACGTGAGGAATTTTTATATTAATCATCTGCAAAAAGAATCAACTAAATAGCACGCTCCAGTAAAATCTGATGACCATTCAGGCGAGTGCTAACGATTCTGTTTTTTCACCGCAAGATCACATAAACTTCACACAAGTCTTCCCAAAGGTTCTACTTGGCACAAACACTAAACAAAACATGAAACCACATCTAAACAGTAGCTAGATGCAATATTTATTCCCTAACAGCATCAAAAACAAAAAATATCAAATTGGGTTGCCTCCCAACAAGCGCTATCGTTTTACGCCCCAAGCTAGGCACGATACAAGATAGATCTAGGTATTGCCATCTTTGATCTTCACCCTTTTAATGGTGTCAAGCTCGAATCCGGGAGGTTCTTTATGTTTCCCTTCATATTCGGAAATCTTTAGATCTAAAGCATCCAACCACTTATTGCAAAGGGTAATCAACATATTCATACGATGGATATTTCCACTAACATTCTCAAGCGGTTCAAGAGACTTTTATAATATCTTTGTTACTTCGTATATTTTCTCAAAAACTTGAGTCTCTTCCTGGGTAGAAGGTTGCCCGAATAAATCTATCAGGGCATTGTGAGAATTAAGGGTATGATTCCCCAAGAAATTTCCTCCGGTAATGGTATCAAGAACAAGCCTATTCCAAGGGGTTATGCCAATATAAAAATTGCGAAGAAGCATGGAAGTGGAAAGCTTCCTATTAGATCTATTTTGAGCATTGCAAATTCTATACCAGGCATCTTTTAAGTTTTCTTCCTCCCTTTGTTTAAAGTTGAGGACCTCACTCTCGGGAGTGTTGATAATGATAGGTGTGGTAGACATGATGACAAGCAAGCAGGCAGCAGACAAGCAAATAAGAAGCAAGTGAACGATAAACACACGGCAGAAGAAAGCCAAATAAAACGGCAAGGGTGAAGTGGGGGAGAGAAAAAAGAGAGGCAAAAAATGTAATGCGAAGGATAAGGGTTTGTGATAGGTACTTGGTATATGACTTTTGCGTAAGCCTCCCCGACAACGGTGCCAGAAATTCTTCTTGCTACTTCTCGAGCTTACGTTGTATTCCCTCGAAGAGGAAAGGGAGATGCAGCACAGTAGCGTAAGTATTTCCCTCAGTTTTGAGAACCAAGGTATCAATCCAGTAGGAGACCACGCGTGAGTCCCTTGCACCTGCACAAACAAATAAGAACTTCTCAGCCAATGCGATAAGCGGTTGTCAATCCCTTTACAGTCAGTTACGAAAGTGAGATCTGATAGAGATGATAGTTTATATTTTTGGTATCTTTGTTTATAAGAACAGAAAGTAAAAGCGGTAAAAGTAAAGTAGCCGTTGATTGATATGTTGAGAATAGACCCGGGGGCCATAGTGTCCTCTAGTGGCTTCTCTCATGATAGCGATATTCAACGGCGGGTAAACAAATTACTGTCGAGCAATTGATAGAAAAGCGAATAATTATGAGACTATCTAGGCATGATCATTGTATATAGGCATCACGTTCGAGACAAGTAGACCGACTCCTGACTGCATCTACTACTATTATTCCACACATCAACTGCTATCCAGCATGCATCTAGTGTATTGAGTTCATAAGAAAAGAGTAACACCTTAAGCAAGATGACATGATGTAGAGGGATAAACTCAAGCAATATGATATAAACCCCATCTTTTTATCCTTGATGGCAACAATCCAATACGTGCCTTGCTGCCCCTACTGTCACTGGGAAAGGACACCGCAAGATTGAACCCAAAGCCAAGCACTTCTCCCATTGCAAGAACTATAGATCTAGTAGGCCAAACCAAACCAATAATTTGAAGAGACTTGCAAGGATATTATGAGCACACATAAAAAGCTCAGAGAAGAACCAAATATCTTTCATAGATAACCTTTATCATAAACTCACAATTCATCGGATCTCAACAAACACACCGCAAAAAGAGATTACATCGAATAGATCTCCTCGAAGACCGAGGAGAACTTTGTATTGAGATTCAGAGAGAGAGAAGAAGCCATCTAGATACTAGCTATGGACCCGAAGGTCTGTGGTAAACTACTCACAACTCATGGTGAGGGCGATGATGATGATGATGAAGAACTCCATGATGGATCCCCCTCCGGTGGAGCTCCGGAACAGGCTCCAAGATGGGATCTCACGGGAACAGAAGGGTACGGCGGTGGAATTAGGGTTTTCTCTCTGTTGCTGATGGTTTCGGGGTGCGTAGACTTATATAGGAGGAAGGAGGACATCGGGGGACACTCGAGGGGCCCACGAGGCAGGGGGCGCGCCGCCACCCTCGTGGGCACCTCGTGGCCCCCCTGACGTGGTTCTCAAGTTTCATGTGCGTGATTTTCTCCAAAAATATCCCTCGCGAAGGTTTCATTCTGTTTGGACTCCGTTTGATATTCTTTTTCTTCAAAACCCTGAAACAGGCAAAAAACAACAATCTGGACTGGGCCTTTGGGTTAGTAGGTTAGTCCCAAAAATGATATAAAAGTGTATGATAAAGCCCATTAAACATCCAAGACTTCATAAATAATATGATGGAACAATCAAAAATTATAGATACATTGGAGACGTATCAATGCTTTCTCCACTTCTGCCTTGAAGGCATACAATAACTGAAGAGAGTCAACCCACTTACCATAGATATTGTCAAGTGCCATTTGCTTCCCATAGAATACTCTCATATATGGAACTGCCAGGCCATACTTCTTCTTTCAATTTTTTCTGCAATTTTGTTGGTCCCACTTCTGAATCCTCTAAAACCCAGGTCTTCACAACATGAGCAACCCATCTACTCTTAGCTAACCTCAATCTTTTTCTTTGTTCACACCAGGACATGTGTGAGTAATTTTGTTCACCTTAGCCTGCATGCATGAAAGTTCGGACACGTGTCAAAACCTATGTGCTACAACAAACAAACAAAATACAGTATCAATGCTGCAAACTTCAAATGCATTGTTAGTTGCTATATTTATACCTGAAACAATGTGCTATGTCTCATTAAGGAGGCATGCATCCTCCATTGACACCTCTTATAAGCACGATGTATTTTCAACCTAGTACTATCACTCTTGTCTATCACAAATTCACTTTGAGTCTTTATTGAGAAGGTTGGAAGAGCATATCTACAGTCTATAGCACTGGAAAAAATTGTTCCCTCTTTCAAAGAAGGATCATCTCTATTGTATTGCACATCTAGTCTTTCCTCATCAGATGTCTCAGAGTATCCCATGTCCATGTCCTCCTCCTTCTCATCTTCACCTGCCTCAGCAAACATGCCTTCAGGGGGTGGAACATAATCTCCCCCCTCATCATCTTTCTCCTTGCCCTTCATCCTTGTTACAAACTGTTGAAACAACCTTTCATCCTCATCATCACTTGGTCAATCATCTGGTAGTCCCTCTTCAGTACAGGGGTCACCTGGATCTCTAATATGAGAAGGACCTGCATGCCTAGGAACTTCTACAGTAGGTGTTCCTAGTGCCTGCATGGAACTATTGTTAGACACATGAGTTGTTGTTTTTTCGCCCCTTGATTGGCTGGTCCTACCTTTACCTCTAGACCTAGACTGAGATCTTGTTCCTCTGCTCTCTAACTCTCCTCTCTTCCTTTGTATGACACTGATTTCTAGTTTAGCAGGGAAAGAATCATGTATTGCAAACATGATACCAAGCTCATCATCACACTGGACAGGGACCCAAGCTGATTTTGCAATGTCCCAGTACCTGAATTCCACTGCATCGTATAGACCCCATGGATATTGAACACTTATCGCAGATCTAAACTGATTAAAAGTCCATTGATTGTCAGGAACAAAAGGAAAGGAGAATCCTGTATTGGATGATTTTGTGCCGGCACTAGCTAGAAGTGTGGTTTCCATTCTACATTCCATCCCAACTGCTCTATCGGGGTCCATCCTACGATGAGCATGGAAAACAGAGATAGATCTCAACGCCATGAGCACTATGAACTAGGTCAACAAATTAAACTACAAGAACAAATCGAACTACAAACGGCATGAGACAGCACCAGATTAGAAGAGAAACATACCCCCACCGAAGCATACTTCTATGGCTGTGGTGTGCTCCCTCGTTCGCCGTCGCCGCAACTGTTGTCCCAATCCACCCCGTCGCCGGAGTTTCCTTCACGCCGTAGCAGAGTGCTACATGGAGTCAAATCTAAATCTCCACCATGGACGCCATCAGTAGATCGAGCCTTGCAAGTTGGGATCGAGTGAGCTAGGGTTAGGGTTACGGAGGGAGGCAATTTGGGGGAGAAAGAGAGAGTGTGCGGCTCGGGCGAGAGACTGAGAGGGAGAGATAGTGAACCGGTGACCTGGGCCCATGCATAAGGATGGAGGGGCAAAATGTCAAAGAAACAACCGCTTACCGGTCAAACATCCTTGACTGGACAGAAACGCCACGGAAGGGCAATTATATAAGGGAACATGACGGCTGAGGGGCATTTTTGAGCAGGCTTTCGAATTAGGGGCAAATGTGAGTAGTGGGTTCGATTTAGGGAGACAGATGTAAAAGACCCTTTATTATTTGGTTGTGGGGTTGTTTGAGAGAGACCATCTTCATCCTACGCCTCCCACGGATTGATAAACCTTAGGTCATCCACTTGAGGGAAATTTCTACTATCCTACAAAACTCTGCGCTTGGAGGCCCAACACAAGTCTACAAGAACAAGGTTGCATAGTAGACATTAGGGCGCCTAGGGTAGGTGCCTAGGACAGTCGTCGGACCCCTTTAGGGTGTGCCCTAGGGCAGCCTCCCTTTCCCCCACCCATATATATGTGAGGTGGGAGAGGGGAAACACACACCATGAACCCCAAAGCTGTGTGCGGTGCCCCATCTCCCTCTAGTTCTAGTTCCTCCACCGTCCACGTCCGTTGTGCTTGGCGAAGCCCTGTGGATAGATTCACCACCACCGTCACCACATCGTCGTGCTGCCGGAACTCATCTACTAATTCACCCATCTTGGTGGATCAAGAAGGTGAGGAATTCATCGAGCTGAACGTGTGCTGAATGCGGAAGTGACGTACGTTTGGTACTTGATCAGGATGGATCGTGAAGGTATTCGACTACATCAACCATGTTGATAAACACTTCCGCTTAGCGATTTTCAAGGGTATGAAAATGATCTCCCCTCTCGTAGCTATGCATCTCCATGGATAGATCTTGTGTGTGTGTAGAATATTTTTTGTTTTCCATGCAACGTTCCCCATCAGTGGCATAATGAACCAGGTCTATACGTAGATGATACGCACAAGTAGAACACAAAGAAGTTGTGGGCGGGGATGTTGATGGGAAAATTCCCTAGAGCCAATAATAAAATGGTGGTTATTATATTTCCTTAATCATGATAAAATGTTTATTATTCATACTAGAATTGTATTGACCGGAAACTTAAGTACATGTGTGGATACATAAACAAATACCGTGTCCCAAGTGAGCCTCTACTAAACTAGCTCGTTGATCAAAGATGGTTAAGCTTTCCTAACCATAGACATGAGTTGTCATTTGATAAAGGGATCACATCATTAGAAGAATGATGTGATGGACAAGACCCATCCGTTAGCTTAACATTTGATCGTTCAGTTTATTACTACTGCTTTCTTGAATGTCAAATACATGTTCCTTCGACTATGAGATCATGCAACTCTCGGATACCGGAGGAATACCTTGTGTGCTATCAAATGTCACAACGTAATTGAGTGATCATAAAGATGCTCTACAGGTATTTTCGAAGGTGTCTGTTGAGTTGGCATGGATCGAGATTAGGATTTGTCAGTCCGTGTATCAGAGAGGTATCTTTGGGCCCAATCAGTAATACACACACAAGAAGCTTGCAAGCAAATGACTAAGGAGTTAGTTATGAGATGATGTATTACAGAACGAGTAACGAGACTTGCCATTAACGATATTGAACTAGGTATGGAGACACCGACGATCCAATATCAGGCAAGTAACATAGCGACGGACAAAGGGAATTAGGTACATTGTCATAACGGTTTGACCGATAAAGATCTTCGTAGAATATGTAGGAAACAATATGGGCATCCAGGTTCCGCTATTGGTTACTGACCGGAGAGGTGTCTCGGTTATGTCTACATAGTTCTCGAACCCGTAGGGTCCGCACGATTAATGTTCGTTGACGATATTGTGTTATATGAGTTATATGATGTGATGACCGAATGTTATTCAGAGTCTCGGATAAGATCATGGACATGACGAGGAGCTCCAGAATGCTCCGGAGGTAAAGATGGATATATAGGACGATGATATTCGGACACCGGAAGAGTTTCAGAGTGCACCGGGTAGTCATCGGGTCATCGCAAAGGGTTCTGGATACACCCAGTAGGTGTATGGGCCTTATGGGCCAAAGGGGGGAGCACACCAGCCCACAAGGGGATTGGTGCGCGCCTCCACCCTTTCCGACACAGCAAAGGGGGGAGGGAAGGAAAGGGGGGCGCCCTAAAGGCAGCCAGCCCCCTTTCCTCCCCCCCCATGCACAAATATGGAAGGGGGGATTCGGCCAGGGCAGGCGCCCTAGGGCAGCCGGCGGCCACTTGGGGCGCCCTAGGGGTTGCCTCCCCTCCCCCTCCACCTATAAATATGAGAGGAGGGAGAGGGGCAACACACACCACGATTCCCTAGCCATGTGCGGCGCCCCTCTCCCTCTAGTTAATCCTCGGTCATATTTCCGTAGTGCTTGGTGAAGCCCTGTGGAGATAGTTGCATCACCACCTTCACCACAGCGTCATGCTACCGGAACTCATCTACTTTTTTGATAAAGGGTGGATTTTATTTGCTCAAAATGGAGCATCAATAGGATATATAACACAAAGAGCACACACCCGGCCTCTGCATAACTAAGATGCACACAGACAACCCAACACACACAAAAACACACCAATGACTAGCAAAGTCATTAGACCAAAAGCTATGCGTAGGTGAGGAAAAAAATCATAACGATCATATCAGTGATCGACAAACTAAAACTAAGACCATATCCGCACCAATCATTGACACCACATTGAGGATCTTCAACGGCAATGCCTTCAGGAAGGGAACGACACTCAAGCACCGCCGTCACCGAATCCGACTAGAAAGGCCGGAATCTAAGTTTTCACCCTGAAGTATCAGTCCAAGCATATCCGAGCAATGCCTCCAACAAGGTAACGACGTAAAATAACCATCACCATTGCCAGGCATAACCACTCGCGTCTGACCTAGGCTTTCGCCCCAGTGCTCGAGACCGGGTGCACGCAGCACCACTATCCAAGGCACACAATTGTTGTCGCCACCACTTTTCCACAATCCCGGCAGATACAACTGGAACGCTGCCACCTCACAGCCATCCCTTTGCATCAAGTCATCGTCCAGAATTTGTATTTCACCACTGAAGTCATCCAGCGGATCAAGAGATAGAACCTCCTAAACTCTTTTCGATGGCCTCCGCTACCGTGGATCCATAGGAAATCGCTGCAGAATAATCAACATCCACCACCATCCGGCCGATCGGATCTAAATCACCACCGCCAACTGAAGATCATGGCGTCGTTGGCCGGCACTGCACAAGCGGAAGGCTAGCAGATCGTCGGAGCCCCATGTGCCGAGTGCAAGGACCACCTCATGGCACCCGACGTCATCCTGGCGACAGGTCCAAGTGGATGACTGATGTCTACAACGCAACCTTCTTCTTGTAGATGTTGTTGGGCCTCCAAGTGCAGAGGTTTGTACGACATTAGCAAATTTCCCTCAAGTGGATGACCTAAGGTTTATCAATCCGTGGGAGGCATAGGATGAAGATGGTCTCTCTCAAACAACCCTACAACCAAATAACAAAGAGTCTCTTGGGGTCCCCAACACACCCAATACAACAGTAAATTGTATAGGTGCACTAGTTCGGCGAAGAGAGGGTGATAAAAGGGCAATATGGATGGTAGATATAGGTTTTTTTAATCTGGAAATATAAAAACAGCAAGGTAACTATTGATAAAAGTGAGCATAAATGGTATTGCAATGCTAGGAAACAAGGACTAGGGTTCATACTTTCACTAGTGCAAGTTCTCTTAACAATAACAACATAACTGGATCATATAACTATCCCTCAACATGCAACAAAGAGTCACTCCAAAGTCACTAATAGCGGAGAACAAACGTAGAGATTATGGTTGGGTAAAAAACCACCTCAAATTTATCCTTTCTGATCGATCTATTCAAGAGTCCGTAGTAAAGTAACACGAAGCTATTCTTTATGTTAGATCTATCCTAGAGTTCGTACTAGAATAACACCTTAAGATACAAATCAACCAAAACCCTAATGTGACCTAGATACTCCATTGTCACCTCAAGTATCCGTGGGCATGATTGTACGATATGCATCACACAATCTCAGATTCATCTATTCAACCAACACAAAGAACTTCAAAGAGTGCCCCAAAGTTTCTACCGAAGAGTCAAGACGAGAACGCGTGCCAACCCCTATGCATAGATTCCCAAGCTCACGGAACACGCAAGTTGATCACCAAAACATACATCAAGTAGATCACGTGATATCCCATTGTCACCACAGATAAGCACATGCAAGACATACATCAAGTGTTCTCAAATCCTTAAAGACTCAATCCGATAAGATAACTTCAAAGGGAAAACTCAATCCATTACAAGAAAGTAGAGGGGGAGTGTCGGTGTACAAAAAGGGGGGGTACACTTTTTGTACCCCTATGACTGTGCACGGGCAGTCTAAGCCACGGGCACCGCCAAACCAAGCAAGGCAAAGGAGGTGAGCCAGGGTGAGACCAAAGCTCAATAGAACTGGAGCAACACCAAAGCCAAGACCACGAAGAGCAAAGGGACGAAGCAGGTTCCCCCGGCAAGATCCTTGCCGGGAGCCCGTTTTAGCTGCCCCAGCAAGATCCTTGTCGGGGCCGGATTTAGCAGCCCCGGCAAGACCCTTGCCACAGTAACTCGCCCCACGCCTACGGAGCAAATCACCCTTGAGTCCACTGCCCCCATGGGGCAAGGATTCGGGAGACATCCCCGTAGTGGCATGCAGATCTTTGCGAAGACATTCAAGATCAGATACGCACTAAGAAGACGACGACCCTTGGCGGGATCCCAGCCAAGGAAGACCACAAGACCTCCGGCAAGCACCTTGCCAGGGATGGCAGCAGGCGCCGCGGCAAGACCCTTGTCGGGGCCCCGGCAAGGCCCTTGCCGAGGACATCCGCAGGGCCACCATCAGGCCCATGCCGACTAAACTTCCACCGCCTGATGTAGCTGCCGACCCAACCAGCTGGGCAGGCACCTGCGTGGCGGCATGCAGATCTTCGTGAAGATCCACCATTGCGCCACCTCAGCTACCTGCCTACCTACATGACATTTCAGGCATCGCTGGCCAGGGCGCGTGTCGACACGAGAAGGAGCGGCGACGGATAGGACATATCTCTCCCCTGTCCCCGATAAAGCAATGACACCTAGCAAGATGCATTAAATGCGCCTTGTCATGTAATGCGAGGGATAACCTCGCATCACTGTACCCTTTCCACCTCCTTTGTGCCACTGTGGCAACCCCTTTTTCTATAAAAGGAGGCCCGAGGCGACCAGGAGGAGGATTCGGCTTTTTGGAGCTCCTCACGCCTCATAGCTAGCTGGAGAACACAGATATACAATCCACCAAAGCAGGAGTAGGGTTTTACACATCCTCGCGGCCTGAACCTGGATAAACGAACCGTGTGCTGTCTGTTTGATCCACTCTTCTCTCAACCCCGTGCCCCACTAACCGTAGTAGGGATTCTTGTGATCCCATAGGTGTCGTTCCCAATACACCGACAGGGAGAAACATCATAAGATCCAACTATAATAGCAAAGCTCGTGATACATAAAGATTATGCCATCTCAAGAACACGAGAGAGAGAGAGAGAGAGAGAGAGAGAGAGATCAAACACATAGCTACTGGTACATACCCTTAGCCCCGAGGGTGAACTACTCCCCCCTCGTCATGGAGAGCGCTGGGATGATGAAGATCGTCACCGGAACGGGTCTAGACTGGTTTTCGGTGGAAATAAATTCTTGCGGCGGCGGAACTCCCGATCTAGGTCATTTTCTGGAGGTTTCTGTATATATAAGGGGTGTTGGAGTCGGGAACAAGTAAGGGGGGTCCCCGAGGTGGCCACGAGATAGGGGGCGCCCAGGGGGTGGGCGTGCCCCCCCACCCTCGTGGGAAGCCCGGTACTCCATGGTCAATCTCCGGTTCTCCTTAGGCTTCTTCTGGTCCAAAAGCATCCTTCGTTGAGTTTCAGGTCAATTGGGCTCCGATTGGTATTCCTTTTCTATAAAACTCAAAAACAAGGAAAAAACAGAAACTGGCACTAGGCTCTAGGTTAATAGGTTAGTCCCAAAAACATATAAAATAGCATATAAAACATCATTGATGGATAATATAATAGCATGGAACAATCAAAAATTATAGATACGTTGGAGACATATCAAGCATCCCCAAGCTTCATTCCTGCTCGTCCTCGAGTAGGTAAATGATAAAAACAGAATTTTTGATGTGGAATGCTACCTAACATAATTATCGATGTAATTTTCTTTATTGTGGCATGAATGTTCAGATCCGAAAGATTCAAGACAAAATTTTAATTTTGACATAAGAATAATAATACTTCAAGCATACTAACAAAGCAATTATGTCTTCTCAAAATAACATGGCCAAAGAAAGTTCATCCCTACAAAATCATATAGTTTGGCGATGTTCCATCTTCGTCACACAAGATACCCAAATCATGCACAACCCCGGTTTCAGCCAAGCAATTGTTTCATACTTTAGTATTCTCAAACTTTTTCAACTTTCACGCAATACATGACCGGGATCCATGGATATAGCACTATAGGTGGGATTGAGTGGTGGTTGTGGAGAAGACGAAAAGGAGGAAGATGGGCTCACATCAACTAGGCGTATCAATGGGCTATGGAGATGCCCATCAATAGATATCAATGTGAGTGAGTAGGGACTGCCATGCAACGGATGCACTAGAGCTATATATGTATAAAAGCTCATAAAAAGAAACTAAGTGGGTGTGCATCCAACTTGCTTGCTCACGAAGACCTAGGGCATTTGAGGAAGCCCATCGTTGGAATATACAAACCAAGTTCTATAATGAAAATTCCCACTAGTATATGAAAGTGACTAAACAAGTGACTCTCTATCATGAAGATCATCGTGCTACTTTGAAGCACAAGTGTGGAAAAAGATAATAGCATAGCCCTTTTTTCTTTTTTTTTCTTTTTTTTCCTTTTTATATTTCTTTTTTTCCTTTTTTGGGCCTTTCTTTTTTTTTGGCCTTTCCTTCTTTTTTTCCTTTTTTATTTGGGACAATGCTCTAATAATGATGATCATCACACTTTTATTTACTTACAACTCGATACTAGAACAAAGTATGACTCTATATGAATGCCTCCGGCGGTGTACCAGATGTGCAATGAATCAAGGGTGACATGTATGAAAAATTATGCATGGTGGCCTAGCCACAAATACGATGTCAACTACATGATCATACATGGCAATATGACAATGATGAAGCGTGTCATATGAATGGAAAGGTGGAAAGTTGCATGGCAATATATCTCGGAATGGCTATGGAAATGCCATGATAGGTAGGTATGGTGGCTGTTTTGAGGAAGGTATATGGTGGGTGTATGGTACCGACGAAAGTTGCGCGGTACAAGAGAGGCTAGCAATGGTGGAAGGGTGAGAGTGAGTATAATCCATGGACTCAACATTAGTCATAAAGAACTCACATACTTATTGCAAAAATTTACAAGTCATCAAAACAAAGTACTACACGCATGCTCCTAGGGAAAGGGTTGGTAGGAGTTAACCATCGCGCGATCCCGACCTCCACACAAAGGATGACAATCAAAGAATACCTCATGCTTCAAATTTGTCACACAACGGTTACCATACGTGCATGCTACGGGACTTGCAAACCTCAATGCAAGTATTTCTCAAATTCACAACTACTCTAGTAGCATGACTCTAATATCACTATCCTCATATCTCAAAACAATCATCAAGCATCAAACTTCTAATAGTGTTCAATGCACTTTATATGAAAGTTTTTATTATACCCATCTTGGATGCCTATCATATTATGACTAATTTTATAACCAAAGCAAACTACCATGCTGTTCTAAGAGACTCTCAAAATAATATAAGTGAAGCATGAGAGTTCATCATTTCTTCAAAATAAAACCACCACCGTGCTCTAAAAGGATATAAGTGAAGCACTAGAGGAAATGACAAACTACTCCAAAAGATATAAGTGAAGATCAATGAGTAGTCGAATAATTATGTGAAGACTCTCTAACATTTAAGAATTTCAGATCTTGTGATATTATTCAAATAGCAAGCAAAAAAGAATAGATTGAAGCTCCACGCAAAACACATACCATGTGGTGAATAAAAATATAGCATGAAGTAATGTTACCGATAGACGAAGACGAAAGAGGGAATGCCTTCCCGGGGCATACCCAAGCTTAGGATTTTGGTTGTCCTCGAATTTCACCTTGGGGTGCCTTGGTCATCCCCAAGCTTAGGCTCCTGCTACTCCTTGTCGGTGTACTAGAGTAGGGGTACCCTAGTATCCCGAACTTGTGCACGGGCAGTCGCAGCATCCCGCGGCAAGGCTTGCCGGGTGACCGCCAAGGTCCTCCGTGGTTCCTTTGGAGCCATTCAAGAACAAAGTATTCAAGCCAAGGAGACAAGGCCCCGGCAAGAGGAGTTTGCCGGGAAGGCCACTCAAGGCACAAGACCCCGGCAAGAGGAGCTTGCCGGGAAAGCCAACCAAGGCCCGGTGAGCGACGAGCTCCTAGACGCGACAAGACAACGACCGCGGCAAGGCGCTTGCCGCGGCAAGCTACCACTCTATACCCGCGCTCCAGCACATCCACCAACGTGTCGCTCTAGGACCCTTCCAGGCGTACGTGGCGGGAGGCTGTGCAGCCAGCGGTGCGCGGTGGCAAGCGGTGCTGACAAGATTGCCATCATGGCGAGCGGTGGCGTCCCTGACGGTCCCTTTTGCACTATTTGCGCGACGCAGATGGGCATTCAATGCCCTTGTCCCCTGCCGTCAGAGTTAGGTATGATACACTGTAACAGGTAGTTGTACCAACCGTACCACCTTCCCATTTTTACCCTTGTCTACGTTGCCACCTGTCGGTAACCCCTTGAGCATATAAAAGGAGGCCCATGCGCAACGTAGAGGAGGGAGAAGAACACTCACGCTCGGTCTCGTTAGCTGCTGGTGTGTACTATAGCACTCAGCGCTCCCGAGCAAGAACTCAATACAAACCACAAAGTAGGAGTAGGGTTTTACGCATCCGTGCGGCCCGAACCTGGGTAAACTGCTCGTGTGTTTTGCCTCGATCCGCTCTTCGTGCGATCCTCGCCCCCGCCAAACCGAAAGGGGCTCGGTCCGCCGGTCCCACAGGTGCTCGTGGATTCGTTCCCCGACATCTTTGGCGCGCCAGGTAGGGGGCGTCGAGGTTGTGTGTACCTGATCCGGCGTTCACACGAGCTAGATCTTCATCATCTTCATCGACATGCCACCGAAGAAGAAGGCTTCGGAGGCGGCTGCTCCGTCCGCGTCGAACCCACCACTGCCGGAGCAAACGGTTGGTGGGGTAGACGCCGGTGGAAGAACGGGCGTCGACGCAAGGCCATCTCGGGGCCGCGTCGATGAGGGAGCTCACGGTGCTGCCAGGTCCAAGGACAAGGTTGCGCTGCCCATCGGCGGCGTAGTCGACTCCCACAACGACCGGGTGCACTCCAAGACCTCGGCGTCCGTACATGCACCGCGCCCATCTCAGGAGGCGCGGGACCAGCAGCGTCATGGTACTCACGGTACCAGACGTTTGCTGGACCAAGATCGAGCTGGTGGATCTCGGAGTGATCAAGACAAGCATGCACGCCAACATGCTGGCACGAGCGAGGCACGGTCGCCTGGACGGGATACTGCTCCTTCTAACATAGTTAGAAGTCCGAGCATATCCCGCTCCTCACACCGTTCGCCACCGCCACCCACCACTTCAGCAGAAGCTTTGGCGCGAGCTCAACTGCTCCTGGACTACCCTCCAACGGCAGACAAGATCGACGACTGGAGGGCCACCATTCAGAGTCTCATCGGCTTCGCCAACGGCGACACTCCACGGCAGCCGAGTACATCGCAGCCGCGGCAAGCCAGCTAGGTATGAGCCGGTGGCGACAAGACTGGTGGGGGTGCAACCACCGTGCACTCTCCGCCCCGAAGACCAAGATCGCCGACTCACCGGATCCACCTCGACAGCGACTCCACTGCGTCATCAGATCCACGAGCTCGTCGCGATCAGCGCCAAGTTCTTCACGAACGACAGCAAGAAGACGCCCGTACTCGCATCGAGCGCCGAAGAGAAGCGCGGTGTCAATCGGACCAGCGCGCTCGGCCCTCTGTCGACATGCATGCGCCAGGGGAACCAGGCGACTTGCCGTACGCGGTAGGTTGCCCTGCGTTTACTCGTGAGCTGCGGTAAGTCCAGTGGCCCAGCAAGAAGAATTTCAAGCCAGACGTACCAGAGAAGTACGACGGCAAGTCGCATCCGTCGGAGTTCCTCAGCATCTACACCATTGCGGTGCAAGCTGCCGGGGGGCGGTACGACAAGATCCTTGCCAACTACTTCCCGCTGGTGCTCAAGCCCAACGTCAGGTCTTGGCTCATGCACTTGCCTGACAACTCCATATCCTCCTGGGCAGACCTATGCCATCAGTATGTCGGCGCCTTTACAGGCCGCCACAAACCTCATGGCCAAGAGAGTGACCTTGATCTGCTCGCCCAAAAGGAAGGAGAGCCCCTGCGCAAGTACATTCAGAGATTCAGTTGTGTACAGCACAACATCCCAGATGTCCACCCTGCCGCGGTCATCAGCGCGTTCCATCAGAACATGCGTAACCGCAGGATGCGGGAGGAGATGGCGATGTGCAAGATCAGAGATGTCAGTGAGCTGTATGCCCTGGCCGACAAGTGTGCACGTGCTGAGGAAGGGAGGAAACTCCCCGGAGAGAATACATGAGCAGGAGGATCTGACAGCGAGGATGCTGCCCCGGCAAAGAAAAACCGGCGGCGGAACAACAGGAAGAAGAAAGGCAAAGATGTGCTAGTCATTGAGAAGTCCGGCAACGAAGGTGGCGCCAAGAAATACAAAGCTGGTAGCTCCAGCAAGGAGATTGCCGCATGCACCAACTGCCAGGCTGTGGCGGTCGCCGACAAGCAGGATGGCACCGACAAGCAGTACTGCAAGATCCACCGCACCAAGGGCCATGACCTCCAGAGCTGCAAGAAGGTCGAGCAGCTTGTCGAGCAGCAAAAGGCTGAATACAAGCGACGCGACAAGGAGAAAGCCCAAGGAGGTGCTGGAGGATCCGGCAAGAAGCACGCCGGCCAGGGAGGACGCCGCGGCAAGGCCAAGCAGCGGCAAGGAGACAGACCACCCCGCGGCCGCGACAAGGATGAAGATGACGACGACGATGAAGACATGGATGATGTCGAGACCAGTGAGCAGGAGTTCCAGAAAGCCACAGAGGTTTTGTGCCTTGACGGCGGTGCTTCTCTGCATACTTCACACCGCCAACTCAAGCAGTGGGTGCGGGAAGTCAATACGGCAGAACCACCTGTCGAGTCACGCAAGCTTCTAAAATGGTCCAGCAAGCCTATCATCTTTCATATTGAGGACCACCCTGATCGCACAACTGCGGTCGGGTGCTTGCCGATGTTGGTTTCACCAACTATCCGCAACCTCAAGGTCACTAAGATGCTAGTTGACGGCGGGGCCGGCTTGAACCTGATCTCCTCCGCTGTACTCCAGAAACTCCAGATCCCTGACAGCGAGCTTGAATAGACCGGCACATTCCAAGGAATCAACCCGGGAAGGAGCAAGCCGAAGGGGAAGATCACGTTGCCGGTGACATTTGGCAGCGAGTTGAACTTCAGGACTGAGAGGGTCACTTTTGACGTTGCCGATTTTCCATTGCCTTACAATGGGATACTCGGTCGTCCAGCACTCGCCAGGTTCATGGCAGCCTCTCACTACGCATACAACATGCTGAAGATGCCAGGCCCGATAAGTGTCATCTCTGTACCTAGCGACAAGAAGGATGCTCTTATCTGCGCCGACAAGATCTACCGGGAAGCGGCAGCCGCAACAGATCGCAAGTCACCTGCCGTTGAAGCTCCCGGGGGGAAGAAGAAGACCAAGTCCGACAAGAGTTCTGATGCCCACTCCGGCAAGTGCACCTCTTCGGAGTGCTACGCTACCGTCGAGAACGCACCATCAAGCTCCACCGGCAAGTGTAAGAAGACAATGGCAGCTCCGCCAGAGACCAAGAAGGTGTCCACCAAGGAGGACGGCACTGGTGGTACCTTCACCATCAGTGCCACTCTTGACCCTAAATAGGAAAGCGCGCTCATTGCTTTCCTGCGGGCGAACGTCGACGTATTTGCGTGGCAACCGTCTGACATCCCCGGTGTTCCCAGGAAAGTAATTGAGCACCATCTTGCCGTCTGTCCTCATGCGCGGCCCGTCAAGAAGAAGGTCAGGAAGCAAGCAATGGAGCGCCAAGAATTCATCGCAGAAGAGATCAAGAAGTTGGAAGCAGTAGGCCTTGTCAGAGGAGTGCTCCATCCTACGTTGTTGGCCAATCCTGTAGTCGTGCGCAAGGCAAACGGGAAATGGAGGCTTTGTATCGACTTTACCGATGTTAATAAAGCTTGTCCCAAAGACCCATTTCCCTTGCCGCGTATTGACCAGATTGTTGACTCCACGGCCGGATGTGACCTGCTTTCATTTCTTGACGCATACTCAGGATACCATCAGATCTTCATGGCAGAAGAGGATGAGGAGAAGACCGCATTCATCACTCCATGTGGCACGTACTGTTTTATACGGATGCCTTTCGGTTTAAAGAATGCTGGTTCAACGTTTGCAAGGGTAGTCCATGTCGCTTTTGAGCCACAAATAGACAGAAATGTGGAAGCCTACATGGATGACATAGTGGTCAAGAGCAAGGACAAGGCAACTCTGATTCAAGATTTAGACGAGACCTTTGCAAATCTGCGCAAGATCAGCCTCAAGCTCAACCCCGAGAAGTGTGTGTTTGGAGTCCCTTCCGGCAAGCTTCTCAGGTTCTTCGTGTCTCAGCGGGGAATTGAAGCCAGTCCCGACAAGATCAAGGCCATTGAGCATATTGAAGCACCAAAGTGCGTCAAGGATGTACGAAGACTTGCCGGTTGCGTGGCTGCCCTCAGCAGGTTTATCTCTAAGTCTGCTGAGCACGCCCTGCCGTTTTTCAAAATATTGAAAAAAGCAGGTCCAATGAAATGGACTCCGGAAGCAGAGGCTGCGCTGCAAGACTTGAAGAGATACCTGTCCTCCACTCCAACACTTGTCGCACCTAAGCCACAAGAGAAGTTGCTACTGTATATAGCGGCAACCAATCAAGTGGTTAGTGATGCGTTAGTAGCGGAGAGGGAGGCAGATGATGAGCCAGCAACCATGGCAGGCGCATCCAGCGACAAGCAGGGGGCTTCCCCGACAAGCTCTGGTCCCGACAAAGATGGATCTGCGCAGGCGCGCGGGGAGATACAAAAGAGAATGGTGCAGCACCCAGTTTACTTTGTCAGTTCCCTTCTGCAGGGGGCTAGGTCAAGGTACTCTGGTGTGCAGAAATTGCTTTTCGGCCTTCTCATGGCCTCGAGAAAGCTGTGCCATTACTTCCAAGCACATGAGATCACAGTTATCACTCGTTTTCCGCTAAAGAGGATACTGCAGAATCCAGAAGCAACAGGCAGGATTGTTGAGTGGGCACTGGAACTATCAAGCTTTGGCCTCAAGTTTGAGAGCACTTCAACTATTCAAAGCCGAGCATTGGCGGAATTCATAGCAGAGTGGACGCCAACACCAGATGAAGAAATTCCAGAAACGAGCGTCCCCGTCAAGGAAGCAAACAAAGAGTGGCTGATGTACTTTGATGGTGCCTTCTCGCTGCAAGGCGCCGGTGCTGGCGTGCTGCTTGTTGCACCCACCGGAGAGCACCTCAAGTACGTAGTCCAGATGCACTTTCCCAAGGAGCAAGCAACAAACAATACCGCAGAGTATGAAGGTTTGCTTGCCGGTCTCAGGATCGCGGCAGACCTTGGGATCAAGAAGCTCATTGTCAGGGGTGACTCGCAGCTTGTCGTCCGCCAAGTGAACAAGAGTTATCAGAGTCCGTTGATGGAAGCCTACGTTGATGAAGTGAGAAAGCTAGAAGAGCACTTTGATGGCCTACAGATGGAGCATGTTCCAAGAGCTCAGAACGACATTGCCAATGGCCTGTCGAAGTGCGCCGCACTTAAGTTACCTGTGGAACCAGGGATCTTTGTGCTCAAGCTGACTCAACCGTCTGTAACACCATCAACTAGACAGAGCAAGAAGAGGAAATTGATTTCTGGTGACTATTTTCCGGCAGAGCTTCCCGAAGCCGCCGCCAAGAAGGTCCCCAAGATCAACACCAAGAGTGCTGAGGAGCAGTCTGCTCCGGCAAGCCCTAGGGTTTGTTCCGTTGAAGCAGAGGCTCCCGACAAGTTTTGCTCCGGCAAGCTTGCCGGGGAACGTCAAGCTCCGGCTGAGCCGCAGGTTCTCGCCATAGAAGCGGATGTTCCCGCAGTAGCAGATGTGCCTTTAGTCCTTGTTGACGAGCCACAAGCTCCAGCATGGGCATAGCAGATTGTCCGTTTCCTTCAGACAGGAGAACTTCCCGAAGAGCAAGAAGAAGCGGAAAGAGTAGCCCGACAGTCAAGTATGTACCAGTTTGTCGACAACACACTGTACAGAAGAAGTCTCAATGGTGTGAAATTGAAGTGTATTCACCGGGAAGACGGACAAAAGCTATTGGCAGAGATACATGGAGGCATACGTGGTCACCACATTGGCGCAAGAGCACTTGCCGGCAAAGCATTCAGGAAAGGTTTCTTTTGGCCGACAGCCCTCCAGGATGCAACTGCACAAGTAACCAAGTGTGAAGCGTGCTAGTTCCATTCCAAGCAGATACACCGGCCAGCTCAAGCACTCCAGACGATCCCTTTATCCTGGACATTTTCGGTCTGGGGGCTCGACATCCTCGGCCCCTTTCCCCGAGCAGTCGGGGGCTTTGAGTACTTGTACGTTGCAATCGACAAGTTCACAAAGTGGCCGAAAGTGGAAGCAGTGAGGAAGGTGACAACACAGTCAGCAGTCAAGTTCTTCAGGTCGATTGTTTGCCGCTTCGGGATCCCTAACAGGATCATCACCGACAACGGTACGCAATTCACGAGCCGCACCTTCATGCAGTACGTCCAAGACCTTGGCGCCAAGGTCTTCTTCGCTTCTGTTGCTCACCCAAGAAGCAACGGTCAAGCGGAGAGGGCAAATGCTGAAGTACTGCGTGGGCTCAAGACCAGAACTTTCGACAGGCTGCGCAAGTGCGGAAGAAACTGGATTGAGGAGCTGCCGGTAGTTCTTTGGTCGACCAGGACGACGCCAAATCGAGCCACTGGCCAGACACCTTTCGCTCTAGTCTATGGAGCAGAGGCAGTTCTCCCCACGGAACTCGTATACAGGTCACCTCGAGTTCTCGCTTATGATGAGCTTGAGCAAGAGCAGCTGCGACAAGATGACGCGCTGCTCCTTGAGGAAGACCGTCTTCAGGCTGTTGTACGAGCTGCTCGCTACCAGCAAGCTTTGCGCCGCTAACATAGCCGCAAAGTTAACGCCAGAAGTCTCGAGGAAGGCGACCTTGTTCTTCGGCGTGTTCAGTCCGCCAAGAATTCCAACAAGTTGACGCCGAAGTGGGAAGGCCCTTACTGGGTGAAACGAGTCACTAGGCCTGGCGCTGTCCGCCTTGAGACCGAAGATGGCATTCCGGTGAGCAACTCCTGGAACATTGAGCATCTTCGTAAGTTTTACCCGTAAGGCGCGGTTGCCGGAATCTGTTCCGGCAACCACCTTTTGTACAAGTCTTGCCGCTGTTGCATGTAATCCTTTGTACAAAGCCAGGCGCAGACCCCGTGCATAAATAAAGCTCAGGTGTTCCGCTCATCTTGACAATTTCATGCTTTCTATTTTTTTGCATGTGTTATCTGACACTTTGTGCAGCACCTACCCCCGGTAAGCAATAACGAGCCGTAAGGCTCCATATCTTTATTTTCTCTTCTTTCTTTTTCTCAAGGAAAGGAAGGTTCCCTCGCCCACAAGTTTGCCGGGGGGAAAGGAGAAGATAATGGTATGGACCAGGCGTCGTTCAAGAAAGTTTCGCCTTACCGGGAAGCAAACAACAGATAAGCTAAGTTGCCAAAGTTTGAGCAATTAGATTTTTAAAATTTTGAAGTTATATTCCTTGAAAGACCGTGCTTTGTATGGAAAACCTGTGCGCGAAGGAACCAACTCGTAGCTAGTTGCGCCCTTACTTTGTTTCGAGTCCGCTCAACAACTTAAGTGTGCTGCGACTAGTTGCCACAAGGTTTCTTGTCGGTAACGGCACCGCCAGCAGGCTGCTGACGTCCCGCACTCAGCGCTCGCGGCTAAGGTGCCTGCGCCGGCAAGTTCCCTAAAAGCGTAGGGCAAAAACATACAAAGGAAGGAATCAAGTAAAGGAAATAACATTGCAATCATTACCCAAAATAGAGTTATATTACAAGGTAGCTTGTCGCGGCTCTAACAGATTGTTCTCATAACATGACCAGCAGCGACAAGAAAAGAAGAAAACGGGCGGCCTAGTCTACGCGATCGCCCTCAATCCTCTTGATCCCGCTCACCTTGTCCACAATGGGTGCGGCAAGGGTCTTGAGCGCTTCTAGATCAGCATCCGGCGGCAGGGTCTTGAGGACGTTGGTGAGGTTGAGGCCCGGGTTGCGGAAGGCCACCTTCACCAACACCTTTTGAAGAGCTCCCGCGTAGATCTTGCGCGACTCGTCGGCCAGCTGCTTTGGAATCTTCTCCCGGAGTCGCTGGAGGGCCGTCGCCACGCCTTTGAAGAACAAAGTGAGCTTGGCGCTGGGTTGGAGGTTCTCATCGGAGGGATACCCGAGATCCTCCATCCCCAGTTGCGCCAGCTCCCTGTCAATGTTTGCGGCAGCATCCACGAGACCCTCCGTCCAGTGCTCCACATTCTCCCTAAAAGCGTTCTGGGCGGCAGCAGCACTCGCCAGCAGCGCCTTATCGGCCTTGATCTCCTCCTTCAAAGCCACCTCCTACTCCCTGGCGCCGTCCAGCGTCTTGGTCAAAGTAGTCAGCTTCAACTCAAGATCTGCGTTGGAGTCCTTGGCGGCGCCAAGTTCCTTGCCCTTCTCGGCGAGACGAACCTGCAGCTCTGACAAGCTGTAGGCGTCCTTCTCCCGCTCACTCTTGAGCACGGCAAGCTCTTTACCGCTCGCCTTGAGATCGGCCTCCAGCCGCGCCACCTTCGTCTAGCTCCTTCTTGGCGGCCTCGGCAGCTGCGGCAGCATCCTTTGCTTGCTCGAGGGCTCCGCCGAGTGTTTGCTCGCGCGCAGTAAGCTCCTCCTCGTGGCTATCAAGGTTAACCTTCGGCTGCACCAACTCGCCCTCCTGCGCAGACAGCTTCTCAGTGGCAAGCCACTGTTGTTCTTCGACTTCAGCCTTCTCGAGGAGGAAGGCCTTCTGCTCCTCGGCGAGTTGCGCCCGCTCCTCTGCCAAGGACTGGAGAGCTTCCTGGTTAAGACCCCGGAGCTCCTTCGCGCGCTTCTCGATGTCCGCTCCCGCCTTCGCGACAAGCGCCTCTCGGGATACCAGCTTGGCATGCCGAGCATGGTAGAGCGACACCAGCTTCCGCAGCAGCCGCTCCTCCTCAGGCCCGCCGCTGCTGCTGCTCGGAGCATCAACCAGCGTCAGCCCAGCGGAGGCGAGCACCTCTCCATCGAAGCTTTCTCCTTCGACCGGCGGCCTGGAGCTTGACGCCAGGGGAGGATGATGAAGATGTTTTTGCCGGCCTTCAAGTAGACGCCTGGCTGGGGCTCTTCGGAGCCTGACGCTGCGGCAGCGGCGGAAGGATCGGCGGTTGGCGTAGCGCCTGGCGCTCCTGCGGCCTCAGGGCCGTCAGTGCGATCGCCAGACCCCTCGCCAGCTTCTGCGGCGGTAGCTTTGGCGGCCTCTTCGCTGGCAGGATCATCGGCGCCGGCTGCTTCTTCGGTGGCAGCGGCATCGCCGGTATCACCGCCCGCGGCAATCTCGACGACATCATCGACGGCGGCCTCGGTGGTGTTCTCCTCGCCAGCAACCTCGGTGTCCATCGGCTCCGCAGTAGATGGGTCCGACGGACGGAGAAGGGAGAAAAGTCAAGCAAATATCCAAAAAGAAGATCAAAAGAAGAAGAACCCAAGGGAAGTTTTAAAGCGAGAGGATTACATGTACCGGGTTCTGCAGTCGTAGTCTCCGCCACCGGGGGGCCGCTGGTGCTGTCCCTTGCCGGAGAACCCTGCCTTGCCGGAGAACTCTCCCTTGGCATGTCAGGGGCGGCCTCCAGGCGCTCCTGGTGGGGCTGCTCTGCTCCTACACAAACCAACAATCAGATGTCAGCAAAGAAAGAGCATCCATGCGCGCCTAACAGCGGAAACCGAACCATATACTTACGCTGGGGGCTACTCTGGAGAATAGTTGCCGGGTCCGGCAAGGTGGTCTCGGGCGCACCCTCTGCTGTCATGGCGGGTTCGTCCTCGACGATAATCACCCCCTTTGGACGCGCCGGGACCTTGGCTCTCTTCGCCGCTCTCTGGGCCAGAGTCCTAAAAAGGAATAAGTTCGGTGTAAAGAAAATGAGATACAAGACAAAACAACAAGAATTGAAGAACTACAAGTACAACAAAGAATCTTACTCTTCTTCTTCCTCGTCGGAGCTGAACGCAGAGAAGTCGAAGTCCGGCTCACCTCCGGCGCAAGGAGGCGGAGGAGTAGGTTCCCTTGGCCGCTTGGCGGGAACAGTGGCGGTGGTCCGAGACGACCCCGCTCCGGCTGCCGCCGTGACATGAGAAGCGGCAGGAGCAGAAGCGGTGGTCCGGGTGGACCCCACTCCAGTTGCCGCAGCAGCGTGAAGTGCTCCCGCGGCAACAATGCTTGCCGCGGTGGAGCGTGTCACGCGGCGCGGCGACTGTCGACTCGCCCGCCACTCCGCTACGTCCTCGGCCTTGCGGAGACGCCTTCTTGGTGGAGCTGGGGGCTCTGCTTGCGACAAGCTGTCTGAAGATGAGGAGGAAGAGGAGTTGATCTCCAACGAGCCGCTTGTATCCTCGGCGGGCTCGCTCTACTCGACATCATGCCCGGCAAGCTCTTCCTTGCTGGCAAGCTCCTCTCGCTCGGCACGGCTTGCTGACTCTGCTGCCTCTGCCTCCTCCACGGTGAATCCAAACTCGCCTGCGGCTGCGACTGCCGCCACCTCTTCCAGCCTAGTGGCGATGCGTTTCATCTCCGCATCGGTGGTGGCGCGAGTGAGGCTTTTCTGTTCGTCGGAGCGGACCGGCACTTCTACCAAGCCGACAAAGAACTCCTGCACGACGATGTCTGCAGGCTCTTGCCAAGTTGGGACAATTCCATGCGAGTCGCACAGCGGCATCATTGCACGGATGCGGCTGAGCGAGGAGTTATTGCACAGCAGAACGACATCCTTCGGCAACCTGAACACCTCGGGATGTTGAGGGTCGTACTTGAACAGCTCCCGGAGCATTGCGTCAAGTTCCATAACAGTGAAGTTGAAGTTAAGGCCCGGGCGCAGCCTCATGATATCCGCCGCATTCTGGAAGTCCCAGGCGGGTCTCCTCCTCTCCTGCAGGGGAGCGATGCGGCGGCGAAGAAAATCTACGCCAACCGCGCCTACAGTGAGCCCGGCAAGCCTAAGGCGTTGGATCCAGGTGACGGCAATCTTCAGCCTATCGTCTTCCGGGGCCACGTTGCTCCAATCGCTGCCGCGCGCTACTGGGGTTTGGCGCTGGGCGGTAAACGGCCGCGGGTTCTCCTCGACAATCCAGCACCAGTCTGCTCTCCATTCCTCCCACTTGCCGCGGAACTCTCCCTCCAGATAAGCTTCCTTCTTGCCGGCTCTCGAGATCCAGGCAATTCCGCCGGATAAAGGCTCTCCTCTCTCAACTCGGGGCATAAAGAAGTGGCGAAAAAGGGCTACGTTTGGATAGACTCCGACAAAGTTTTCGCAGAGATGTGCAAAAACTGCCATGGTCAGAACAGCATTGGGGGTGAAGTCAAGGAGGCGAAACCCGTAGGTGTTCATAAGATCGCAGAAAAACTCAGAGAAAGGAGGGCAGAGCCCGCAGTAGAAGAACAAGGCGAAGAAGGGATATCCATTTGGAGCCATTCTCGAAGCGACGGCTGGAAGTACCTTCGTGCGCGGATGCGCCCGCGTCTCCGTCGACCAGAAGAGGTAGAAATTCTCCCTCAGCTCCTTCGTGGCGAGCTTGGGGGGGAAGATTGCCCGCTCCTTTCGCAGCGCCACGAGCCGATGTGCCTCGGTCGACTTCACAACCTTCCCCTTGTCGGCTTTCGGAGCCATGGCGGAAGTGGTGGGGGAGGTCGACGGCGTTGGTGGTGCTGGTGGCGATGGGGGGCAGAGCGCTGCTCTCTTTCAGCTTTGGGAAGAAGGGGGAGCGACGGAGGTTTCCGAGATTGGAATAGCAACCAGCAAGTGGGCGAACTGCCCCTGTTTCCCCTGCTTATAAGGAGGGAGGGGGCGGACGTTCCGTCTTTCCGAATAAAGAAACCACCCACGATCTCTCCCACGACGCCGCATTCAACGCGTGTCGTTCGGGGTGGGCGCGGTGGATACGGAGAGAGATACGACGTAACCCAGGCCGCGCGTGCCCGTGCCCTGTTTGGGCCTGGCCCAACACTCCTTATTCCATAGTCCATCGAATCTTTACCCAAAACTTGAAAACTTCACAACACAAAACTCAACAGAAAACTCGTAAGCTCCGTTAGTATGAGAAAATAAAACCACCACTTAGGTACTATTGTGAACTCATTCTAAATTCATGTTGGTGTAATATCTACTGTATTCCAACTTCACAATGGTGCATACCCTCCGATACTACTCATAGATTCATCAAAATAAGCAAACAACAAATAGAAAATAGAATCCGTCAAAAACAGAACAGTCTGTAGCAATCTGTAACTTTTGAATACTTCTATAACTCTAAAAATTCTCAAATAAATTGGTGGGCATGAGGAATTTATTTGTCTATTAGTCTTCTACAAAAATAATCAACTTAAAAGTGCTCTCCAGTAAAAAAAAATGGCAGCTAATCTCGTGAGCACAAAGTTTCTGTTTTTTACAGCAATATCACATTAACTTTCACCCAAGTCTTCCCAAAGGTTCTACCTGGCACTTTATTGAAACAAAAACTATAAAACATGATTATTATAGTAGCTTAATCATGTGAACACACATAAACAGTAGGGGTAAATATTGGGTTGTCTCCCAACAAGCGCTTTTCTTTAATGCCTTTTAGCTAGGCAAGATGATTTCAATGATGCTCGCATAAAAGATAAGAATTGAAACATAAAGAGATCATCATGAAGAATATAACTAGCACATTTAAGTCTAACCCACTTCCTATGCATAGGGATTTTGTGACCAAACAACTTATGGGAACAATAATCAACTAGCATAGGAAGGCAAAACAAGCATAACTTCAAAAATTTAAGCACATAGAGAGGAAACTTGATATTATTACAATTCCTACAAGCATATGACCCTCTCTCATAATAATTTTCAGTAGCATCATGAATGAATTCAACAATATAAATATCACATAAAGCATAAAGCATTCTTTTCATGATCCATAAGCCTATAAATTTTACTACTCCCATCATAAGCAAAATTATTCTCATTCATAGTAGCGGGAGGAGAAAATTCTACAAAATAACTATCATGTGAATCATAATCCAATTAAAAATTAAAATTATGATGACAAGTTTCATGGTTATATTTATTCTTTATAGCATATGTGTCATCACAATAATCATCATAAATAGGAGGCATGCTTTCATCATAATAAATTTGCTCATCAAAACTTGGGGGGACTAAACATATCATCTTCATCAAACATAGCATCCCCATGCCTGTGGCTTTGCATATCATTAGCATCACAGGTATTCAAAGAATCCATACTAACAACATTGCAATCATGCTCATCATTCACATATTTTACGCCAAGCATTCTATGTAATTCATCTTCTAGTACTTGAGCACAATGTTCCTTCCCATCATTTTCACGAAAGATATTAAAAAGATGAAGCATATGAGGCAACATCAATTCTAAAATATTCGATTGCAATATCTAAAGATATACCTTCAAGCACTCACCTCCCCGGCAACGGCACCAGAAAAGAGCTTGATGTCTACTACGCAACCTTCTTCTTGTAGACGTTGTTGGGCCTCCGAGTGCAGAGGTTTGTAGGACAGTAGCAAATTTCCCTCAAGTGGATGACCTAAGGTTTATCAATCCGTGGGAGGCGTAGGATGAAGATGGTGTCTCTCAAACAACCCTGCAACCACATAACAAAGAGTCTCTTGTGTCTCCAACACACCCAATACAACGGTAAATTGTATAGGTGCACAAGTTCGGCGAAGAGAGGGTGATACAAGTGCAATATGGATGGTAGATATAGGTTTTTGTAATCTGAAATTATAAAAACAGCAAGGTAACTAATGATAAAAGTGAGCATCAACGGTATTGCAATGCTAGGAAACAAGGCCTAGGGTTCATACTTTCACTAGTGCAAGTTCTCTCAACAATAATAACATAACTGGATCATATAACTATCCCTCAACATGCAACAAATAGTCACTCCAAAGTCACTAATAGCGGAGAACAAACAAAGAGATTGTGGTAGGGTACGAAACCACCTCAAAGTTATCCTTTCTGATCAATATATACAAGAGTCCGTAGTAAACTAACACGAAGCTATTCTTTCCGTTCGATATATCCTAGAGTTCGTACTAGAATAACAACTTAACATACAAATCAACCAAAACCCTAATATCACCTAGATACTCCATTGTCACCTCAAGTATCCGTGGGCACGATTGTACGATGTGCATCACACAATCTCAGATTCATCTATTCAACCAACACAAAGAACTTCAAAGAGTACCCCAAAGTTTCTACCGGAGAGTCAAGACGAGACCGTGTGCCAACCCCTATGCATATATTCCCAAGGTCACGGAACCCGCAAGTTGATCACCAAAACATACATCAAGTATATCACGTGATAGCCCATTGTCACCACAGATAAGCACATGCAAGACATACATCAAGTGTTCTCAAATCCTTAAAGACTCAATCCGATAAGATAACTTCAAAGTGAAGACTCAATCCATTACAAGAAAGTAGAGGGGGAGAAACATCATAAGATCCAACTATAGTAGCAAAGCTCGCGATACATCAAGATCGTGCCATCTGAAGAACACGAGAGAGAGAGATCAAACACATAGCTACTGGTACATACCCTCAGCCCCAAGGGTGAACTACTCCCTCCTCGCCATGGAGAGCGTCGGGATGATGAAGATGGCCACCGGAGAGGGATTCTCCCTCCGGCAGGGTACCGGAACGGGTCTAGATTGGTTTTCGGTGGCAACAGAGGCTTGCGGCGGCGGAACTCCTGATCTAGGTTATTTTCTGGAGGTTTCTGTCTATATAAGGGGTGTTGGAGTCGGGACCCCGCAAAAAAAGTAAGGGGGCTTCCCGAGGAGGCCACGAGATAGGGGGCGCGCCCCCCACCCTCGTGGGCAGCCCGGGACTCCCCTGGTCTATCTCTGGTACTCCTTGGGCTTCTTCTGGTCCAAAAACATCCTCCGTTGAGTTTCAGGTCAATTGGGCTCTGTTTGGTATTCCTTTTCTGTAAAACTCAAAAACAAGGAAAAAACAAAAACTGGCACTGGGCTCTAGGTTAATAGGTTAGTCCCAAAAATCATATAAAATAGCATATAAATGCATATAAAACATCCTTGATAGATAATATAATAGCATGGAACAATAAAAAATCATAGATACTTTGGAGACGTATCAATGACCGGCCTCTAGCACTGCACGTCACTGCCACCAGCATGGGCTAGATCTGGCTGAGGTCAGCAACTCGAGCCCGACTAGGACTTCAGGCACTAGAAGGCCACCACTATTGCAGCCGTTCGCCCCTGACACAGATGGAATGGGGGTAGGGGTAGGGGAAGGGTGACCAGGGTCACGACGAAGACGATGACCGAGGATTCAGCCATTCATCAGACGGGGCGCAGCCGCCGGGGAAGGCCCTCTTAGTAGATCTCGTGGAGGGGAGGGCTTGGGGAGGGGAGGGGACCTCAGCACCAAGACGGAAACGAGTCCGCCCCGCCGCCACAATCCCGAGGCTAGGCACGTCTTTGCCAGCCAGCCCTCCAGCCGCAGCGATGCGGGAGCGGGCGGAAGAGGGCCTCCCGGCGGTGCGGCGATGCAGGAACTCGTCTACTACCTCGTCGTCTTGCCGGATCAATAAGACATGGACGTCACCGAGCTGATCGTGTGCTGAACGCGGAGGTATCGTACGTTTGGTACTTGATCGGTTGGATCGCGAAGAAATTCGACTACATCAACCACGTTACTAAAAGCTTCCGCTTATGGTCTACAAGGGTACGTATACACACTCTCCCTCTCGTTGTTATGCATATCCTTGGATAGATCTTGCGTGTGCGTATATTTTTTTTTGTTTTGCATGCAACGTTCCCCAGCAGTGGTATCAAAGCTAGGTCTATGCGTAGATTATATGCACGAGTAGAAGACAAAGAGTTATGGGCGGTGATGGTCATACTACTTACAACCAACGTCTTATTTTGATTCGGCGATATTGTAAGATGAAGTGGCCCGGACCAACCTTACGTGTCAACGTATATGAGACCGGTTCGACCGACAGACATGCAACTTGTTTTGCATAAAGGTGGCTGGCAGGTGTCTGTTTGTCCTACTTTAGTTGAATCACTCGGTCATCCGGGTCGTTGAAGCTGGGCCGCACTGATGGGCCGCATAAAGAAGAAGCAGAAGGCCCTCCCACATATTCGGTCAGGACTCTTATGTACGTAGAAAGGCAAGTGTAGAGTCTGGATGTATCGATTACTTCCTCCCAAAGTCACCCTTGTAACCCTAGGTCCCCTCAGGTGTGTATATAAGCCGAGGGGTTTAGTCTATAGAGGGGATCATCATCATCATCATAATATCCTCATAGGCTAGTGATACGTCCAAAACGTATCTATAATTTCTGCTTGCTCCATGCCACTTTTGGGTGATATTGCTATGATATTCATACACTTCCATACACTTTTGATCATATTTGGACTAACTTACTAATCCAGTGCACCCCAGTGCCAGTTTCTGTTTTTGGCTGTTTTTGTATTTCAGGTTTTCACGTTTCGAGAACTGCCCAGAAAAATCCAGAAAAATTATATAAAAAATCAGCGATCTGGAAACAACACTGCGTCCGAAGGGCAGCCTGGGGGGCCACAGGGGCTCCAGGCGCCCTGTGGGCGCCCCCCCCTGGGCCGCGCCGGGGGGGCGCCTGGGCCCCCCGAGGCTCCCCCGGTGCCCTACTTTGGCATATATTTAAAGGGTCCTCCGTAACCCTCAGAACAGGAACTCTTTTCGTGATCCCATCTCTGTTCCGCCGCCCCCGCCGCTTCCAAGATCGGGAGCACCAGGAGAACTCTTCCCGGCACCCTGCCGGAGGGGAGGATCACCACCGGGAGCTTCTCCACCACCATGGACGCCTCCCGGATGACTCGTGAGTAGTCTCCCTTGGACCATGGGTCCATGACCAGTAGCTATGTGATGTTCTCCTCCCGTTCTTGTGCTTCACTAATTAGTCCTCGTGAGCTGCCCTACATGATCGAGGCACCTATGTAATCCTTATGCTGTTGCTATGTTGAGTTTGCTGGGATCCGATGGATTATGAGATTATGTTCAGATTGATCTTGAGTAATATATTTGATTCACCTCTTTTATATTTTAGTTCCTAAGTAGTTCTTGCATGTTCTCCGTTGTTATTTGTTGCTTTGGCCGAGTAGTAGGTAGTGACTCCAAGAGGGAACGTTATGCTCGATTGTGGGTTCATGCCCCTCGATGACTAGCTTGAGTGACAGAAACATGAGTCTAGGGGATGTGTTGTTGCCACAAGGGGGAAAACAACGGTGCTTGTGCCCGCGGGTACAAGGATTGTTTACTTTACGCAAAGTTCTTTTAATGCAGTTGTCTGTTGCATTGAGTTTACACTATGGGTGGGACTCGCAACTTAATACCAGCGAGATGTTCTGGATAGATATCTCAAGGTGGATGATTAGTAGTAGATATTGATGGATTTCGGTCTACTTACTTTGGCGTACCGCCCATGCTTTGAACCTCAACCTTTCTTGCAATGTAGTCAGCATTGGTTTGCGTTCGTGGTCCTGTCAATTGCCCAGCTGTAATTTGTTTACCTCACATAGCTGTTTTATCGTCTTTTGGGAGAGAGACATCACTAGTGAACATCATGAGACTCCGGTCCATATTACCATCATTGATCACATCCACTATTTACTTTTCGCTATTTACTTACTATTGCAAAACACTATCGATCACTACTATCATATTGCTTTTAACCCTTTGTGAACTACAAGGTCGGAGAGATTGACAACCTCTCTGTACTCGTTGGGAGCAAAGTTATTTGTATCTGTGTGCAGGTCCACGTTGATTGCTAATTGCGCCGTTAGCAGTTGACACCTACTTGTTGAACCTAGGAGTCTCTGGGGATTCGATCCTTGGCATCTTTGCTAGGGGAAAACACTTCTACTTACTGCATCTTACACCTTCCACTTGGGGTAACCAACGCGGGGTTCGAGGCCCATCAAGGAGTATTTTCTGGCACCGTTGCCGGGGACTCCACTCTTCAGGATAGGGGAGTTGCATGCTATCTTTTACCTTTGCTTTTTAGTCTTGTTAGTTTACTTTTCATTTTTTGCTGTAGTTCCTTTTAATCAAAAATCACAAAAAAAAAATTGCCTTTTTATTAGTAGTCCTTTCTGTTTAGCCAAACATGTTAGGATTTGGTGCTTTGAGGGAATCAGAAGTTCTAGATTTCCATCAAAGGGATGGAGAAAATATGAAGAAGGCATGGGACAGAATTTCTGATGCACATAGGAGAATTATGCCTTGGATACCTATAAAAATTGTGCTTAGAAATTTTTACCATGGTCTTTTTAAATGGTGTAAACACTCCCTTGACATTATAGCTGAGGGAGATTTCTTAGAATGTGATGAAGCTAGAGCTCTTGAAATTATACATGGTCTATCTAGTTACTTTGTTTATGATCATAACTTTGATACTATCATAGATAGACTTGCTACTATTGAGAAAAGAATGGATGCTCTAGACTTAATGAAGGTAGAGAAGCCCAAACCCAATGAGAAAGATATTTTGGAAATAGATAATGACTGAGAGCCTTTTGTTAGGATTAGCATCTCTAATCAAGACTTCCTTGCTTATTGTGATATTGGATCTATGGTTTCTACTATGCCAAAAATTGTTCATGATTCCTTAAAATTTAACATGGATAGATTACCATCTTATCATGAACATACTAATGGAGATATTTCTGAAATCCAGGGAAAAATAAAAGACGTGCCAGTTAAATTCCTTAAAGGGATTGCAATGATTGATTTCTTCATCGTGGAGCCAAACCAAGGAAATATAGTGCTTGGGAGGGATTTCCTCCGAGCAGTTAAAGGCTTCATCGATATAGGTAAGGGACAAATCTGCTTACACGGGAAGGCAAAAGGTGTGTACCCCTTTCCTAGAAGGAACAAGAATGAACTTGTTGAGGAATCATTTGAACCAATTTATAACTCCGATTATTATGATGATTATTGATTCCTCTATGCATTATGCCTAGCTTAAAGGCATAAAAGAAAGCGCTTTTGGGAGGCAGCCCACATGAATAAAGTTTTTGTTTTTGTTGTGTCTAGATGTTGTTTACTTCTGTAGCATCATCATTGTATCTTTGCTTTTCATGTTTGTGCCAAGTATAGCCTCTGATTGCTAGAAAGTTCAAAAGTTGTGAGGTGCTGTCCAGGAAACAGATTCTGTCCTTGGATAGAAAAATTCGTATAAAATCACCAGATCATCTTTTGGGTCTGAATTTTCTCGACAGCGTTCTCTATATAATTGTCTTTCGTGCGTCAGTTCTGAGTTTTTTTATTTGAGTTGCATAAGTATCCCGAACAGGTCAATTACTGCCTGCTGTTCTGTTTTTCACAGATTCTGTCCTGTTTTGCCTTACCTTCACTTTGCAAATTAAGAACTTGCTTTTTCTTTGCAAAAACCTTTTGGCAATCTTGAGAAACAGTAGAACTTCAAGAATATCCTTATTTCCAGCAAGGTATAATTATTTTATTAAGGGTACTAACCTCGCTAATCAGATTATGATGAGTTGTGTATGAAGGGAGTTTTCAAGTGTGCGAGGGAAGATGATAAAAAGATTCAGGAGTGTCAAGCGCTCAAGCTTGGGGATGCCCCCGTGCACCCCCAAGAAATATTCAAGGAGACTCAAGCGTCTAAGCTTGGGGATGCCCCCGTGCATCCCCTTCTCCATCAACACTATCAGTTCGTCTTTCGTTTCGCTATATTCTTATCACTTCATGTGTTATGTGCTATGCTTGGAGCGTCTCGCTTTTAGTTTTCTTTTTAGTTTTTCATAACGAGTCGGAACCCAGCATTCCTTTATGTGGGAGAGAAACACGCTCCACTTCTACCTAGAACATTACATAGAATTTTCATGTCTATCTATGCTGTGTGTGTTCTTTATCTTTTAATAGCTACTATCGTGCTCTGCTCTTAGTATTCATGCTTATCTTTTCAAGAGCTTTTATTTAGTTGGTTGCTTGAACTCTCTTTAATTACCATGCTCACTTTATTAAGAGAGTTTGCTTCTGTTGCATTGGTTAATGTGTCTATGATAAAGATGCTACTTGCATGATGGTGCTTAGTAGTTCAGGTTTTCTTTTGGTTAATCTCAAATAGCTGGGGGGTTCCCAATGTGTTATTGGAGTACCAACTTGGTTTGTTTGCCTATGATATGGTATGGTTTAGTAATATCTTCCTTCGAGAATTTATTTTGATTGACTTGGCGTATGCTCACGCATATTTAAGACTGTAAAGAAAGTCTGTCAAGCCTTGATGATTTTTTATTGCTTTGTCGCTCTGCATGATTATTTTGCTTTGTCGCTCTGCATGATTATGACCGTCATTGCTCTCTTACTTGGTCACTCCTAGTCTTTTGCTAACCTCCACCTGCACTAAGCAAACTAACCATGCAATACATAGCTCATGGGAAAGTAGCCTAAAAACTATTGTGGTAAAGAATATGTTGCTTATGTATCTTATTTCTTATAAGTTGCTTGCTGAGCGGTAACCATGTTTCTGGGGATGCCATCAACTGTCACACTTTTGTTGAATATCATGTGAGTTGCTATGCATGTTCGTCTTGTCTGAAGTAAGGGTGATTTATCGTGGGTTGAATTAATATGCATATTGTTAGAGAAGAACATTGGGCCGCCAACCAAAGCCATGCATCATGGTGGAAGTTTTAGCTTGGACCTTAATCCTCAATCTCTCATGAGAAAATGCTTATGCATTAAAGAGGAGTCCATCATCTATTTTCTATGTTGTCCCGGTATGGATGTCCTCAAGTTGAGATCTATCAAAAATGAGAAATCAAATGCGATCTATCTCCTTGGACCTTTGTACAGGTGGCATAGAGGTACCCCTTTGTGACACTTGGTTAAAACATATGCAATGCAATGATAACCCATGGGAATCCGATCTAATTAGGACAAGGAGCGAGCACTATTAGTATTCGATGCATGAGGCTTGCAACTTATAGGATGTTTTATGCATGACACATATGAAGTACTACTACCGTTGACACAATTGCTTCCATGTTTTCAAAATAAAAAGCTCTAGCACTTAACCCTTCTTTTACCTTTATGTTGAAGCACCAACTACTGAGAGCATGATTGTCATTCTGAGTGTAATGTGCATTGTCCCAAAGTAGCATTGTCTTTTGCATGATTGTGATATCGTTTATTCTGAAATGATTGTATCTAGTCATCACTTAAACCTTGAAGGTGCCCCTGCATTTATGTTTTGCATCACTAAAGGGGGCAAGCTAGATATCACTTTATCATATTTGCACATCATGTTCATTGCAAATCTTTTTGATGTTTCAGTTTCATATTGTAAAACTTTCAGTCATTTGTGATTTTCTCTTGAGACAACTTAATTACTTTAGAATCATTGTCTCAGTAAGCTTTTGTCATATGACTATGAGAAAGTCCTATATGGTTAATAGCATGTCACCACAGAAATTATTCTTGTTATCATTTACCTACTCGAGGACGAGCAGGAATTAAGCTTGGGGATGTTGATACGTCCAAAACGTATCTATAATTTCTGCTTGCTCCATGCCACTTTTGGGTGATATTGCTATGATATTCATACACTTCCATACACTTTTGATGTCACATCCCTAGCTAGCACTTGCATTAGGACCTGGCTAGAGTGTGCATCATGTTTACTTTCAAAGAAACTTGAAATGGGATTAACAGAAACCCCAGCACCCCTCCCCTAACAACTAGGGTTTACTAAAATATTTTCCAATGTACCCAAAATGCCCTTCAAAATGTTCATCATTTCTGCCTTGGTCTTAAACCTCTGCCAAAAATGGTGCACAATTTTCTAGGACAATCTAGGGTTTTGGATTAAATCATATGGTATTTGAATTTGGGCATTTAAATACTATAAAATATTATAAATGCTCAAATAATCATAAACTATAATGTTTCCTACTGTTCATAATATATACAGCAGGTATGACAAGTGTTATGATTTATAAAAATGTTTAGGCATTTTTATTAAATGAACAAAGTTGCAAAAGAAATGAAACAGAAAAGAAAATAGAAAAGGGAGAGAGAGAGAGAGAACACTTACCTGGCGCCCACCCGGCCCACCTGCCGGCCCAGCCCAGCTGCCGCTCCAGCGAGCTGCTTGGCTCGGCCAGGCAGGCAGGCAGGTGCTCGACGGCGACCGCGCCGCGCGCCACGCAGCTGCTCGCCGCCCTGCTTCGCCCCCTCGCCGTCCTGGAGGAGTGGATCGAGCGTCCACGTCTCCCTCGACCCCCCAGACACCTCCGTTTCTCCCCAGCTCCTCTCCTCCGCTCTCCCCGCGCCATGGCCGACGCCGCCGTGATCGCACCGTCGTAGAAACCACGTCCACCGTCGTCCCCGAGCTCCGCCGTGTTGTCCCTCGTCTCCGCCGTCCTCGACTGCTTCGACAGGCCGAGCCCTGAGCGCTCGCCCGCCCTGGAGACACCCCCGAGCTCTTCTTCCCCAACTCCGGCCGCGGAGATCCCCCGCGTCGTGCTGCTCAGCTCCGACCACCCCCGAGCTCGCTTCGGTGCCTGCTGCGACCACTGTGAGCCTAGCTACCTCCTCCCCCTCTCCGTTGGCTCCCTCTTGCCCTGTAACCCACTGCACGTAGCTCCACCGCACGCACCGCCGCCGTGCTCGTCGCCGGTGATGCTCCGGTGACCATTTGGTCACCGGCACCCGTCCATCGCACTCACCGCAGCACGTAGATGCGAACGGTGCTACGCACGCATCGCCTAGGCACCTGCAGCCGCATCCCCACACACGCCCGACGCCGGTCGCCGCCGTCGAGCTTGTTGCCGTCGTCTCCGGCCACCCCAGGTCCGGCGACCACCTCCATCCGATGCGGAAGAGCAAGAGCTCTCCAACGCACCCAGCCGCAGCTTGAGCCGTGCCCCACAGCCGTTTTCCGAGGCACGCCGCCGCGTTTGGCCTCGCCGGCGGCTAAACGCCGGCGAGTTGGACCTGTTTTGACCACGGGTTTGACCCCCTGGGTCAATGACATGTGGGCCCTGTCCGCAAGTCAAACTCAGTTTAGGTGTTAATTTAATATTAATTAGTTAATTAGTTTAGTCACTGACATGTGGGCCCTGGTCCCACTGACAGCTAATTAGTTTTAGTTTAACTCTAATTAACTCAGTTAATTAGTTGTGACACTGACATGAGGGACCCACTGGTCAGGTTTGACCTGGACTGGCCCTGTTGACTGGCTGACGTCAGCATGATGTCATGCTGACGCAGTAAAGGTTTTTCTGGGATTTTTAGATTTAAAATAATTCAGGAAATTCCAGAAAATACCCAAAACTTCTAAAAATCATATAAAATCTACCATAGCTCAGATGGAAAAGATTTATATATGAAAAATGATCAGAAAAATCCAATCTATCTACTGGCACTGGTTTCATGCATGTTAGAACAAGTTAACTTGCTGTTTATATCAAAAACATGATAATGCACTTATTTAAATAATAGTTTGAATTTCAATTTGAATCCTTGATTCAAATAGGTTCAAACCCCTCTGGTCTTAGTTGCATTAGACAACACACATGCATCTTGCCATGTCATAAACATGCATCATATTGTTGCATTTGTTTGTTAATGATTGTATCGTCGGTATTTCCTGTGTTAGGTCCTGCTCCCGAGGATACTGCTGCGTATCCAGTTGAAGAGCAGTACCCGACAACTACCTTGTCAGGCAAGCAATCATTGATCATTCCGATACAACCCAATCTTCTCGCTCCTGCTCTCTTTTACTGCATTAAGGCAACAGCGCGTGAACTACTACTTGCTGCGGTTGTTGAACCCTATTCCCTTGCATGACCTGTCATTGCCACAGTAAATAGTTGAAACCCACTAGCATGTGTAGGAGTTGATTGAGCCATGTGATGTGTGATCCACCATGCTATTATGTTATGTTGCCTGCTATGCTTAGAGTTGTGTCTGGTCTGATTCATCTGGGTGATGAATCAGAGTGAAACAATCTTTCGATAAAGAGAAGGAAGTGTGGAATACTTTTGGTAAAGGTATCGATGAAAGGCCATGTAGGAGTACGTGGTGGGTTGTTTCATTGGAACCGTACATAGGACCCGAGATCTGTATGTGTGGTTCAAGTTGCAGTTACTACCATGCATTGGGCATGAAACCAATGGACCCTCTCGACTTATTAATTACCCTTGATCTCTGTCCAGGAGTTGCAACTAGTTTCTGGTGTTTATAGCTTACTGGAGGTCGTGCACAACGCTGACCCTCGGGGTGGGTTGTGATGCGACAGGTACGTGGCACGGTGTACCGGTTGCCCGTTTGGTGACTCGGGAACCCTGTACACATCGTTTGGGGCCGTGAGCGACACCCCGGCCGGATCTCCCCACGGATGGAACCCAAATAGGCGATGAACCTGGACGAGAGACTTGAGTAGTTAGTCAGGTCGTGGCCGACACCCTCGCTGGGCTTCCGCTTGAAGGTTGCCGAGTACACGCCGAGTAAACGGCGATAAGTGGTGGAAGCGTGTGTGAAGAGGTACACCCCTGCAGGGTTATCAAACTATTCGAATAGCCGTTGTTCGCGGTACGAACTACTTGGTTACTCTTACAGTTCATAGACAAGTTGATGGATACTACTAAAAGCCTCAAGATAAGCGTGAGTGCCGTGGATGGCCCTTCCGTAGGATGACGGAAGAGGATCCTCGGTAGTGTATTGATGTGGTGACTAGAGGACTCGTGTTCGTAATAACTTCTTACAATCTGTTGAGAGTTGTAGTATAGGTTAGCCAAGGTCAAAGCTGGCATTCTGCTATAAACTCCACTACCCCCTTTGATAATGTTGCATGTATGATAGGTTCTGTGGTAAGACTTGCTGAGTACCTTTGTACTCATGTTTGCTTAATAACTGTTGCAGAGGAGAACCATGCCCCTGCTGATGGGTTTTACATAGACGTTGACGTCGACGAGTAGCTTGACACCCAGACGGTGATCTGGAGCTTGTGAAGGGCCTTGTAGATAGTCAGGCTACACCAAGCCTGTTTTATTTTCTAAGTTGTCTGTACTCAGACATGTAGCTTCCGCTTGTGCTTGTATGACTGTATGACTTGAGTGTTGGGTCATGTGACCCCTACTTGTATGGATATGTTATGTATGGCTCTTGGAGCCTTTTAAATAAAGTACTTTGAGTCATAGAGTTCTGTTGTGATGCAATGTTGTATTTGCACATATTGAGCATATTGCGTGTATGATTGAAATGCTTGGTATGTGTGGGATCCGACACCTAGTTGTTTTCCTTTGGTAGCCTATCTTACAGGGAAATGCCTCCTAGTGATTCCAATGAGCCTTGGTAGCTTGCTACTGCTCGGAACACGTAGGCTGGCCGGCATGTGTCCTCCTTCGTTCCTGTGGCTGTCCCTTAGGGGAAATGTCACGCGTTGTTCCTTTAAGTCCATGTAGCTTGCTACGACTTGGGTTCATACGTTGATGACCGACACGTTCGTTGCTGGGTCATGGATGCCTGTCTCGGTAATTTAGTGCCACTTTTGGATTATAACTAGCCATGTCGGCCCGGGTTCTCTGTCATATGGATGCTAGCGACACTGTCATATACGTGTGCAAAAATGCGCAAACGGTCCCGGGCCAGGTAAGGTGGCACCCGTGGGGTTACCGTGCGTGAGGCCGCAAAGTGATATGACGTGTTACAGCTAGATCGGTGCGACTTAGGATCGGGGTCCTGACAGCGTTGGCATCAGAGCTGGACTGCCTGTAGGTTTCTCAAGCCAAACTGGTCGATGTTGAGTCTAGAAAAATTCTTAGTTATATGTAGGGGAATTGATTGTGGAAGGGAACGTAAGGCTCTTTTTACTCCTTTACCTTATGCCCTTCTGATCTGAGTCTGTCTAATCTTTCTACGGGGAATTAGGACTAGGCCTCTTATCCTTACTAGGTTCACGCGTTACTAATCCGTAGACTCTTAGGATTGTTGGTTTCAAGCCTCAGTTCAGTTTCTATCCTGTTGAGTATGATGATTGTTGAACCGGAACCTTGATATGGAATTTTTGAGTGGCTATGCTATCATTTGTATGATGTCTCAAATCCTTGTTTGAGCATTTACAGTTGTTATGCTGCCCGATTTCTTCCAGAAACACTAATGCCTTTGCATTATTTGGTGTTTCAGATGTCTGGCCGCATTCCTCACCAAGTGGTTCGTTTGACTCGGTGCATTAATGTGCCCGGTCACACGGCCATGCTAGTCCGTGTGATGACTGAGACCGGTTATCGCTGGTATCCTGAATACACTGTGGAGGAACAGTATCGGGATTTTAATCAAAGTCAGTATTTCTGCACAGTCCGGATATACCCCTCATATCCCGGAGCTAATGATCCCATCCATTGGTCTTATGGACTCGGGATTACCATCGAGATGGCAGTGCAGGATGCCGCTTATTCGATGATGACCATTCTCCGTGCTAGGCATGCCATGTTGCTGAACACTGAGTTCTGTTACATGCCAGCTTCACTCCCCGGAGAAGAAGGCTACTACACTGGTCTGTATACTGATGCTGCTCATGAAGAGCCACTGCTTCAGACTACTGTTCAGATGTTGGAGGATAGGGACCGTGAGGTCCGTGCCCTCCGAATGGAGCTGTATAACACCCGAGCCGCTCACTGGACTACTCTGACACGGCTTGCACCTGCTGTGCACGCCGGATATCTGGACATGCGGGATTTGTATCCTGTGCGGACTCGTCTGCCTGATCGCATGGATTGGCGTGACGTTGGGGGTATTACACCTCCACATGGGCGTCGGTTACCACCAGCATCGGGACCGAGACCACACCCATGCCCTTATGGTCCACAACCTTCGAGTGCTCGCGAGTTCCAAGATCCGTCTGTACCACTTCCAGGCTACGGTGGAAATCTTTACGAGGATTACTACGCGAATGTCTGAGCTAGTCCGTGGTAGTAGTAGTATTGTAATAGTTGTATTTCCACAGTCCTGCGCGTCTTGTGGAATATGACTTAGTGTGTACTGAATTCCTGAGGTGTAGTTAAATAATGTATAGGAGCCTGGAATGCCTCTGATGGGATGTATCGTCTTTCACCGCAGTTGTACTTTAGCCTTGGCTTGTACTAAACTTTGTATGGTGTGTATGACCACTGGTGTATATATAGCAGTTCCTATATTACCAGGTCGTACGGATGAACATCTCTGCATTCTGTGTCATCCATTACATTCTTCACTTCTATGTCAAATTTTGCCATCCTTGTCTAAATCGTTGTTTTGTTTTCCTAGGATGGTCAACACTCGCAACACTCCTGCTGCTCAGGAGCAGGGTGAGGCTAGTGGGGCTACAGATGGAAATCTGCCCCAGCCACCCTCCTTGGCGGAAGTTATGCTTGAAGCAGAACGGAACAAGAGAGAGACCAACCGTCTGCTGGAACGCATAGCGCAAAACACTGGGTTCCGTCAGAGGAATGCCGTGGTGTCCATCCACGATTTTATCAAGATGTGTCCACCGAAGTTCCATCACTCCACTGAACCTCTGGATGCTGATGACTGGCTACGTAGTATCACCCACAAGCTACACTCTGCCCGTGTGGCCGAAGCTGACAAGGTTATCTACGCCGCCTACCATCTTGAGGGCCCTGCCAGTCTTTGGTGGGAAAACTTTGAAGCTATGCGTCCTGCTGGCCAAGTCACTACCTGGGTTGAGTTCAGTGAGGCATTCCGTGAACATCACATTCCGGAAGGTCTCATGGATCGCAAGCGGGAGGAATTCTGCAATTTCACCCAGGGTCGTCTGACTGTGGATGGCTACAGTCGTGAGTTTGGTAATCTGGCACGCTATGCACCTGAGGAAGTATCCACCGATGCCAAGAAACAGGCGAGGTTCCGCAAGGGACTCAGCCCTGAACTTCGTCGTGATCTACGTCTGCACGAGTGCACCTCTTTCCAGAAGTTGGTTAACAAGGCTATCAGTGCTGAGACAGGCCAGACCGACTTCGAGGCCACCCGCAAGTATACTCGAGACCTTGGTTCCTCATCCGGCTCTGGTTCTCACAAGCGCCGTGTATGGGTTCCTAACACTGCTCTGCCACCCAAGTATACACCGAGGCCATCCTATGAGGCGCCTCGTCCAACTCAGCAGTCTGCACCTGCTAAGACCTATGGAGGTCCACCCTCCAACTTTGCTCCATGCACCACCACTGTGACATGTTTCAAGTGTGGAGAACCGGGACACTACATGCGTGATTGTCCCCAGAACCAGCCAGGAAAACCCGTTCGCCGTGGTAAGCCAACCGGCAAGGTGAACTATGTCAAGCCAATCCCCACTGCACGTGGTCATGTCAACTATGTTTCTGCCAAAGAAGCTTATGAGGATCCTAATGTCGTCCTTGGTACGCTTCTCGTAAACTGCCATCCGGCATCTGTTCTTTTCGATACTGGAGCATCCCATTCGTTCATATCTGAAAGCTATACTCGATTGCACAACATGACTTTTTGTGACATGCCTACTTCCATGGTTATTCAAACTCCTGGTTCAAAGTGGCAGACCTCTAGGGTAAGCCATGGAAATGAAATCCTTGTCGATAGACTTGTTTTCCTTGCATCCTTAATCGCTCTCAAGTCCTCGGACATAAATATCATTTTGGGTATGGATTGGATGACAACCCATTACGCCAAAATTGACTGCTTTACTAGGACCGTTCAACTTACACACCCTTCCGGCAAGATAGTCAATGTCTTGACTCGAATGGCTGAACGTCAGCTCTACTCTCTTAATGCCAGCCCTCTACCAGAACTCGAAGATATCCCGGTAGTCCGTGACTTTCCGGATGTTTTTCCAGAAGAACTGCCAGGAGTTCCACCTGACAGAGATGTCGAGTTCGTGATAGATCTTATTCCTGGAACTGTCCCAATCTCTAGGAGACCTTATAAGATGGCACCACTAGAATTAGCTGAGCTAAAGAAACAGCTCGATGAGTCTTTGCAAAAAGGTTTCATCCGTCCTAGTTCTTCCCCTTGGGCTTGCCCCGTCCTCTTCGTCAAGAAGAAGGATGGAACGGAGCGGATGGTTGTAGATTACCGACCTGTCAATATGGTCACCATAAAGAATAAGTATCCGCTTCCCAGGATCAACGACCTGTATGATCAGCTCGCTGGATCCTCAGTCTTCTCTAAGATGGATTTGAGGTTGGGCTACCATCAAATCAAAATCAAGAACGGGGACATTCCTAAAACGGCTTTCGTTACTCGTTATGGCCAATATGAGTACACCGTCATGTCCTTCGGATTAACCAATGCCCCAGCTACCTTTTCTCGGTTAATGAATTCTATATTCATGGAGTATTTGGATAAATTCGTCGTTGTATACCTCGATGATATACTCATTTTCTCCAAGAACAAGGAAGATCATGTCGAGCATTTAAGGCTGGTATTGACGAAACTTCAAGAGCACCGCCTTTATGCCAAATTCTCTAAATGTGAATTTTGGTTGCCAGAAGTAACCTATCTAGGTCATGTGATCTCTGGCAAGGGTATTGTTGTCAATCCCGAGCGAGTTCAAGCCGTCCTCGATTGGACTCCCCCTGAATCGGTCAAGCAAGTTAGGAGTTTTCTTGGCCTAGCGAGCTATTGCCGACGTTTCATCGAGAACTTCTCCAAGGTTGCTAAACCTCTAACCGAACTCCTCAAGAAAGATAAAAAGTTTGAGTGGACCCCACAGTGCGAGTCCAGTTTTCAGGAACTGAAAAGACGCCTGACATCTGCACCTGTACTGGTACCACCAGACTTTTCCAAGGATTTTATAATCTATTGCGACGCCTCGCGACAAGGACTAGGTTGCATTCTTATGCAAGAACATCAAGTGATTGCATACGCATCCCGTCAGTTGCGTCCACATGAGGATAACTATCCTACTCATGATCTAGAGCTTGCAGCTGTAGTCCATGCACTCAAAACATGGCGGCATTATCTCCTTGGTAATCGCTGTGAAATTTTCACTGATCACCAAAGCTTGAAGTATATCTTCACCCAACCGGATTTGAATCTCAGGCAAAGACGTTGGGTTGAGTTGCTCACCGACTACGATTTAGGAATCACTTATACTCCTGGAAAGGCCAATGTCATGGCTGATGCACTAAGTCGTAAGTCTTATTGTAACAATTTAATGTTACAACAAAGTCAACCACTTCTCCACGAGGAATTTCGTAAGTTTAACCTTCACATTGTTCCTCGAGGATTCCTTTCCACCTTGGTGGCAAAACCTACCCTTTTGGATCAGGTCATCAAAGCACAGAAGGTTGATCCCGGAATTTCCCGTATTAAAAGGAACATCAAGAAAGGAGTTGCAGGATGTTTCTCAATTGATGATCAAGGAGTCGTATTCTTTAGCAACCGCTTAGTGGTTCCTAAGGTGCGAAACCTAAGACGTTTGATCCTCAAGGAGGCTCATGAATCTCCTCTCACGATTCATCCCAGTAGTACCAAAATGTATCAAGACCTACGTCAAAGATTCTGGTGGACTAGGATGAAGAGAGAAATCGCTCAGTTCATCGCTAACTGCAACGTTTGTCGTCGAGTTAAAGCAGAGCATCAACGGCCTGCTGGCACCCTTCAACCTCTAGCTATTCCTGAATGGAAATGGGATAAAGTCGGTATGGACTTCATTACCGGGTTTCCCAGGTCTAGGAAAGGGAATAATGCTATCTTCGTCGTTATCGACCGCCTCTCTAAAGTAGCTCATTTCCTGCCTGTTCGGGAGAGCATTACCGCTAGCCAGCTAGCAGAATTATATATCTCTCGAATAGTATCACTTCATGGTGTACCGTTAGAGATTAACTCAGACCGTGGAAGTCTTTTCACTTCACGATTTTGGGAAAGTTTCCATAATGCTATGGGAACTCATCTCTCTTTCAGTACTGCCTTCCATCCGCAATCAAGTGGTCAAGTGGAACGAGTCAATCAAATTCTGGAGGACATGCTTCGAGCCTCTGTCATTTCTTTCGGTATGGAATGGGAAAAATGTCTTCCATTTGCCGAATTCGCTTATAACAATAGTTATCAAGCCAGCCTGGGTAAAGCTCCCTTCGAAGTTCTATATGGACGAAGGTGTCGAACACCTCTTAACTGGTCAGAAACCGGCGAAAGACAATTCTTTGGCCCGGATATGATTCAGGAAGCAGAGGAACAAGTTCGCATCGTTCGTGAAAGATTGAAAACAGCCCAGTCTCGCCAAAAGAGCCAATATGATAGTCATCATAAGGCTGTGACTTTTGAAGTCGGCGATAAGGCTTACCTTCGGGTTACTCCTCTTAAGGGAACCCATCGATTCGGTATCAAAGGCAAATTGGCCCCTCGTTACATCGGTTCTTTTCCCATTCTTGCCAAACGAGGAGAAGTTGCCTGCCAATTGGAACTACCTCCGCACCTCTCCAGAGTTCATGATGTTTTCCACGTTTCTCAACTCAGGCGTTGCTTCTCGGATCCTATCCGCGGAGTGGACCACGAAACGCTTGATCTCCAAGACAATCTCACATATCGAGAATACCCCATTCGTATTCTTGATCAAACTGAGCGCACCACTCGACGCCACAATATCAAGTTTCTCAAGGTTCAATGGTCACATCATTCCGAGAGTGAAGCTACTTGGGAAAGGGAGGATCGTCTTCGACTTGAGTACCCCACCCTCTTTCCGGAGGAACCCGAATCTCGGGACGCGATTCTTTTAAGTGGGGGTGAGTTGTCACATCCCTAGCTAGCACTTGCATTAGGACCTGACTAGAGTGTGCATCATGTTTACTTTCAAAGAAACTTGAAATGGGATTAACAGAAACCCCAGCACCCCTCCCCTAACAACTAGGGTTTACTAAAATATTTTCCAATGTACCCAAAATGCCCTTCAAAATGTTCATCATTTCTGCCTTGGTCTTAAACCTCTGCCAAAAATGGTGCACAATTTTCTAGGACAATCTAGGGTTTTGGATTAAATCATATGGTATTTGAATTTGGGCATTTAAATACTATAAAATATTTTAAATGCTCAAATAATCATAAACTATAATGTTTCCTACTGTTCATAATATATACAGCAGGTATGACAAGTGTTATGATTTATAAAAATGTTTAGGCATTTTTATTAAATGAACAAAGTTGCAAAAGAAATGAAATAGAAAAGAAAATAGAAAAGGGAGAGAGAGAGAGAGAGAACACTTACCTGGCGCCCACCCGGCCCACCTGCCGGCCCAGCCCAGCTGCCGCTCCAGCGAGCTGCTTGGCTCGGCCAGGCAGGCAGGCAGGTGCTCGACGGCGACTGCGCCGCGCGCCACGCAGCTGCCCGCCGCCATGCTTCGCCCCCTCGCCGTCCTGGAGGAGTGGATCGAGCGTCCACGTCTCCCTCGACCCCCCAGACACCTCCGTTTCTCCCCAGCTCCTCTCCTCCGCTCTCCCCACGCCATGGCCGACGCCGCCGTGATCGCACCGTCGTAGAAACCACGTCCACCGTCGTCCCCGAGCTCCGCCGTGTTGTCCCTCGTCTCCGCCGTCCTCGACTGCTTCGACAGGCCGAGCCCCGAGCGCTCGCCCGCCCTGGAGACACCCCCGAGCTCTTCTTCCCCAACTCCGGCCGCGGAGATCCCCCGCGTCGTGCTGCTCAGCTCCGACCACCCCCGAGCTCGCTTCGGTGCCTGCTGCGACCACTGTGAGCCTAGCTACCTCCTCCCCCTCTCCGTTGGCTCCCTCTTGCCCTGTAACCCACTTCACGTAGCTCCACCGCACGCACCGCCGCCGTGCTCGTCGCCGGTGATGCTCCGGTGACCATTTGGTCACCGGCACCCGTCCATCGCACTCACCGCAGCACGTAGATGCGAACGGTGCTACGCACGCATCGCCTAGGCACCTGCAGCCGCATCCCCACACACGCCCGACGCCGGTCGCCGCCGTCGAGCTTGTTGCCGTCGTCTCCGGCCACCCCAGGTCCGGCGACCACCTCCATCCGATGCGGAAGAGCAAGAGCTCTCCAACGCACCCAGCCGCAGCTTGAGCCGTGCCCCACAGCCGTTTTCCGAGGCACGCCGCCGCGTTTGGCCTCGCCGGCGGCTAAACGCCGGCGAGTTGGACCTGTTTTGACCACGGGTTTGACCCCCTGGGTCAATGACATGTGGGCCCTGCCCGCAAGTCAAACTCAGTTTAGGTGTTAATTTAATATTAATTAGTTAATTAGTTTAGTCACTGACATGTGGGCCCTGGTCCCACTGACAGCTAATTAGTTTTAGTTTAACTCTAATTAACTCAGTTAATTAGCTGTGACACTGACATGAGGGACCCACTGGTCAGGTTTGACCTGGACTGGCCCTGTTGACTGGCTGACGTCAGCATGATGTCATGCTGACGCAGTAAAGGTTTTTCCGGGATTTTTAGATTTAAAATAATTCAGGAAATTCCAGAAAATACCCAAAACTTCTAAAAATCATATAAAATCTACCATAGCTCAGATGGAAAAGATTTATATATGAAAAATGATCAGAAAAATCCAATCTATCTAATGGCACTGGTTTCATGCATGTTAGAACAAGTTAACTTGCTGTTTATATCAAAAACATGATAATGCACTTATTTAAATAATAGTTTGAATTTCAATTTGAATCCTTGATTCAAATAGGTTCAAACCCCTCTGGTCTTAGTTGCATTAGCCAACACACATGCATCTTGCCATGTCATAAACATGCATCATATTGTTGCATTTGTTTGTTAATGATTGTATCGTCGGTATTTCCTGTGTTAGGTCCTGCTCCCGAGGATACTGCTGCGTATCCAGTTGAAGAGCAGTACCCGACAACTACCTTGTCAGGCAAGCAATCATTGATCATTCCGATACAACCCAATCTTCTCGCTCCTGCTCTCTTTTACTGCATTAAGGCAACAGCGCTTGAACTGCTACTTGCTGCGGTAGTTGAACCCTATTCCCTTGCATGACCTGTCATTGCCACAGTAAATAGTTGAAACCCACTAGCATGTGTAGGAGTTGATTGAGCCATGTGATGTGTGATCCACCATGCTATTATGTTATGTTGTCTGCTATGCTTAGAGTTGTGTCTGGTCTGATTCATCTGGGTGATGAATCAGAGTGAAACAATCTTTCGATAAAGAGAAGGAAGTGTGGAATACTTTTGGTAAAGGTATCGATGAAAGGCCATGTAGGAGTACGTGGTGGGTTGTTTCATTGGAACCGTACATAGGACCCGAGATCTGTATGTGTGGTTCAAGTTGCAGTTACTACCATGCATTGGGCCCGAAACCAATGGACCCTCTCGACTTATTAATTACCCTTGATCTCTGTCCAGGAGTTGCAACTAGTTTCTGGTGTTTATAGCTTACTGGAGGTCGTGCACAACGCTGACCCTCGGGGTGGGTTGTGATGCGAGAGGTACGTGGCACGGTGTACCGGTTGCCCGTTTGGTGACTCGGGAACCCTGTACACATCGTTTGGGGCCGTGAGCGACACCCCGGCCGGATCTCCCCACGGATGGAACCCAAATAGGCGATGAACCTGGACGAGAGACTTGAGTAGTTAGTCAGGTCGTGGCCGACACCCTCGCTAGGCTTCCGCTTGAAGGTTGCCGAGTACACGCCGAGTAAACGGCAATAAGTGGTGGAAGCGTGTGTGAAGAGGTACAGCCCTGCAGGGTTATCAAACTATTCGAATAGCCGTTGTTCGCGGTACGAACTACTTGGTTACTCTTACAGTTCATAGACAAGTTGATGGATACTACTAAAATCCTCAAGATAAGCGTGAGTGCCGTGGATGGCCCTTCCATAGGATGACGGAAGAGGATCCTCGGTAGTGTATTGATGTGGTGACTAGAGGACTCGTGTTCGTAATAACTTCTTACAATCTGTTGAGAGTTGTAGTATAGGTTAGCCAAGGTCAAAGCTGGCATTCTGCTATAAACTCCACTACCCCCTTTGATAATGTTGCATGTATGATAGGTTCTGTGGTAAGACTTGCTGAGTACCTTTGTACTCATGTTTGCTTAATAACTGTTGCAGAGGAGAACCATGCCCCTGCTGATGGGTTTTACATAGACGTTGACGTCGACGAGTAGCTTGACACCCAGACGCTGATCTGGAGCTTGTGAAGGGCCTTGTAGATAGTCAGGCTACACCAAGCCTGTTTTATTTTCTAAGTTGTCTGTACTCAGACATGTAGCTTCCGCTTGTGCTTGTATGACTGTATGACTTGAGTGTTGGGTCATGTGACCCCTACTTGTATGGATATGTTATGTATGGCTCTTGGAGCCTTTTAAATAAAGTACTTTGAGTCATAGAGTTCTGTTGTGATGCAATGTTGTATTTGCACATATTGAGCATATTGCGTGTATGATTTAAATGCTTGGTATGTGTGGGATCCGACACCTAGTTGTTTTCCTTTGGTAGCCTATCTTACAGGGAAATGCCTCCTAGTGATTCCAATGAGCCTTGGTAGCTTGCTACTGCTCGGAACACGTAGGCTGGCCGGCATGTGTCCTCCTTCGTTCCTGTGTTTGTCCCTTAGGGGAAATGTCACGCATTGTTCCTTTAAGTCCATGTAGCTTGCTACGACTTGGGTTCATACGTTGATGACCGACACGTTCGTTGCTGGGTCATGGATGCCTGTCTCTGTAATTTAGTGCCACTTTTGGATTATAACTAGCCATGTCGGCCCGGGTTCTCTGTCATATGGATGCTAGCGACACTGTCATATACGTGTGCCAAAATGCGCAAACGGTCCCGGGCCAGGTAAGGTGGCACCCGTGGGGTTACCGTGCGTGAGGCCGCAAAGTGATATGACGTGTTACAGCTAGATCGGTGTGACTTAGGATCGGGGTCCTGACATTTGATCATATTTGGACTAACTTACTAATCCAGTGCACCCCAGTGCCAGTTTCTGTTTTCGGCTGTTTATGTATTTCAGGTTTTCACGTTTCAAGAACTGCCCAGAAAAATCCAGAAAAATTATATAAAAAATCAGCGATCCGGAAACAACACTGCGTCCGAAGGGCAGCCTGGGGGGGCACAGGGGCTCCAGGCGCCCTGTGGGCGCCCCCCACCCCCCCACCCCACCCCCGGGCCGCGCCGGGGGGCGCCTGGGCCCCCCGAGGCTCCCCCGGTGCCCTACTTTGGCATATATTTAAAGGGTCCTCCGTAACCCTCAGAACAGGAACTCTTTTCGCGATCCATCTCTGTTCCGCCGCCGCCGCCGCTTCCAAGATCGGGAGCACCAGGAGAACTCTTCCCGGCACCCTGCCGGAGGGGAGGATCACCACCGGGAGCTTCTCCACCACCATGGACGCCTCCCGGATGACTCGTGAGTAGTCTCCCTTGGACCATGAGTCCATGACCAGTAGCTATGTGATGTTCTCCTCCCGTTCTTGTGCTTCACTAATTAGTCCTCGTGAGCTGCCCTACATGATCGAGGCACCTATGTAATCCTTATGCTGTTGCTATGTTGAGTTTGCTGGAATCCGATGGATTATAAGATTATGTTCAGATTGATCTTGAGTAATATATTTGATTCACCTCTTTTATATTTTAGTTCCTAAGTAATTCTTGCATGTTCTCCGTTGTTATTTATTGCTTTGGCCGAGAAGTAGGTAGTGACTCCAAGAGGGAACGTTATGCTCGATTGTGGGTTCATGCCCCTCGATGACTAGCTTGAGTGACAGAAACATGAGTCTAGGGGATGTGTTGTTGCCACAAGGGGGAAAACAACGGTGCTTGTGCCCGCGGGTACAAGGATTGTTTACTTTACGCAAAGTTCTTTTAATGCAGTTGTCTGTTGCATTGAGTTTACACTATGGGTGGGACTCGCAACTTAATACCAGCGAGATGTTCTGGATAGATATCTCAATGTGGATGATTAGTAGTAGATATTGATGGATTTCGGTCTACTTACTTTGGCGTACCGCCCATGCTTTGAACCTCAACCTTTCTTGCAATGTAGTCAGCATTGGTTTGCGTTCGTGGTCCTGTCAATTGCCCAGCTGTAATTTGTTTACCTCACATAGTTGTTTTATCATCTTTTGGGAGAGAGACATCACTAGTGAACATCATGAGACTCCGGTCCATATTACCATCATTGATCACATCCACTATTTACTTTTTGCTATTTACTTACTATTGCAAAACACTATCTATCACTACTATCATATTGCTTTTAACCCTTTGTGAACTACAAGGCCGGAGAGATTGACAACCTCTCTGTACTCGTTGGGAGCAAAGTTATTTGTATCTGTGTGCAGGTCCACATTGATTGCTAATTGCGCCGTTAGCAGTTGACACCTACTTGTTGAACCTTGGAGTCTCTGGGGATTCGATCCTTGGCATCTTTGCTAGGGGAAAACACTTCTACTTACTGCATCTTACACCTTCCACTTGGGGTAACCAACGAGGGGTTCGAGGCCCATCAGCTAGACTTAGGGTTTAGCCATTACGATCTCGAGGTAGATCAACTCTTGTATTCATATTCATCCATACTAATATAGTAGGAAGTAGGGTATTACCTCGATTGAGAGGGCCTGAACCTGGGTAAACATCGGGTCCCCAGCCTCATGTTACCATCGATCCTCTAAACGCATAGCTTGGGCCCCCCTACCCGAGATCTGCCGGTTTTGACACTGACAATGGTGCTTTCATTGAGAGCTCCACTGTGCCCTCGTGATGAGCGTTTGATGGCTTATCTCGTCATCAACGACGGGATTACCCTCGGAAACAACCTAGCTATCGGTCAGGTTGTCAATATGCCCCCGCATGGCCTCTGGGCCGGCCGCACTTCCTGCGGCCATCGAGCACCATCTTTATGCCGATTCTGGCCACTCCGATGACGCGACCTCAGCAGAACTCTCATCCTTAAATGAGCTGCCGGATCGCATCGCTGCCCTGGGGCTTTCATCGCTAGAAGATCGGATCTAAATCCGGCCACAACGAGATCGATCCCTTCCCAATCACTCACCTAGTGGCAACAGTTGAGGACGGAGCCGAAGAGACTCTCCGTATAGAGATGAAGACCGACACAATTTGGATCTCCGAACCCATCGAGCCGAACATGCCCCTGTCGGGAGGCAACTTATGTTTTTTGAGCTCTGGGATTAGTGTCGGGCCCACGGAACAATTAGACCCTATCGGGCCCTGATGTCTACTATGCAACCTTCTTATTGTAGACGTTGTTGGGCCTCCAAGTGCAGAGGTTTGTAGGATAGTAGCAAATTTCCATCAAGTGGATGACCTAAGGTTTATCAATCTGTGGGAGGCGTAGGATGAAGATGTTCTCTCTCAAACAACCCTGCAACCAAATAACAAAGAATCTCTTGTGTCCCCAACACACCCAATACAATGGTAAATTGCATAGGTGCACTAGTTCGGCGAAGAGGTGGTGATACAAGTGCAATATGGATGGTAGATATAGGTTTTTGTAATCTGAAAATATAAAAAACAGTAAGGTAACTAATGATAAAAGTGAGTGTAAACGGTATTGCAATGCTTTAAAACAAGGCCTAGGGTTCATACTTTCACTAGTGCAAGTTCTCTCAACAATAATAACATAATTAGATCATATAACAATCCCTCAACATGCTACATAGAGTCACTCTAAAGTCACTAATAACGGAGAACAAATGAAGAGATTATTGTAGGGTACGAAACCACCTCAGAGTTATTCTTTCTGATCGATCTATTCAAGATTTTGTAGTAAAATAACATGAAGCTATTCTTTCCATTCGATCTATCATAGAGTTCATACTAGAATAACACCTTAAGACACATATCAACGAAAACCCTAATGTCACCTAGATACTCCATTGTCACCTCAAGTATCCATGGGCATGATTATACGATATGCATCACACAATCTCAGATTCATCTATTCAACCAACACACAGAACTTCAAAGAGTGCCCCAAAGTTTCTACCGGAGAGTCAAGACGAAAACGTGTGCCAACCCCTATGCATAAGTTCACAAGGTCACTGAACCCGCAAGTTGATCACCAAAACATACATCAAGTGGATCACGTGATATCCCATTGTCACCACATATAAGCACATGCAAGACATACATCAAGTGTTCTCAAATCCTTAAAGACTCAATCCGATAAGACAACTTCAAAGGGAAAACTCAATCCATTACAAGGAAGTAGACGGGGAGAAATATCGTAAGATCCAACTATAGTAGCAAAGCTCGCGATACATCCAGATCGTGCCATCTCAAAAACACGAGAGAGAGAGATATAGATCAAACACATAGCTACTAGTACATACCCTCAGCCCCGAGAGTGGACTACTCCCTCCTCGTCATGGAGAGCGTCGGTAAGATGAAGATGGCCACCGGAGAAGGATTCCCCCCTCCGGCAGGGTGCCGGAACGGGTCTAGATGGGTTTTCGGTGGCAACAGAGGCTTGCAGCGGAGGAACTCCCGATCTAGGTTTCTTTTCGGGGGTTTTTGTATTTATAGGATTTTTTGGCGTCGGTCCCACATCAGGGGGGTCTCCGAGTCGTCCACGAGATTGGGGCACATGCCCAGGGGGATAGGGTGCGCCCTCCACCCTCGTGGATGGCTAGGGACTCTTCTAGTCCAACTCTTTTACTCCGGGGGCTTCTTTTGGTCCATAAAAATCATGAAAAATTGGCACGTCAATTGGACTCCGTTTGGTATTCCTTTTCTGTAAAACTCAAAAACAAGGAAAAAACAAAAACTGGCACTGGGCTCTAGGTTAATAGTTTTGTCCCAAAAACCATATAAAATAGCATATAAATGCATATAAAACATCCAGGATGGATAATATAATAGCATGGAACAATAAAAAATTATAGATACGTTGGAGACGTATCAGCATCCCCAAGCTTAATTCCTGCTTGTCCCTGAGTAGGTAAATTATAAAAACAGAATTTTTGATGTGGAATGCTACCTAACATAATTATCAATGTAATTTTATTTATTGTGGCATGAATGTTCGGATCCGAAAGATTCAAGACAAAAGTTTAATATTGACATAAAAACACTAATATTTCAAGCATATTAACAAAGCAATTATGTCTTCTCAAAATAACATGGCCAAAGAAAGTTCATCCCTACAAAATCATATAGTTTGGCTATGCTCCATCTTCGTCACACAAAGTATTCAAATCATGCACAGCCCCGGTTTCAGCCAAACAATTGTTTCATACTTTAGTATTCTCAAAAAAATTCAACTTTCACGCAATACATGAGCGTGAGCCATGGACATAGCACTATAGGTGGAATAGAGTGGTGGTTGTGTAGAAGACAAAAAGGAGGAAGATGGTCTCACATCAACTAGGCCTATTAATGGGCCATGGAGATGCCCATCAATAGATATCAATGTGAGTGAGTAGGGATTGCCACGCAACGGATGCACTAGAGCTATAAATGTATGAAAGCTCAACAAAAGAAACTAAGTGGGTGTGCATCCAACTTGCTTGCTCACGAAGACCCAGGGCATTTTGAGGAAGCCCATCGTTCGAATATACAAGCCAAGTTCTATAATGAAAACTCCCACTAGTATATGAAAGTGACAAAACAAGAGACTCTCTATCATGAAGATCATGGTGCTACTTTGAAGCATAAGTGTGGAAAAAAAGATAGTATCATTGTCCCTTTTTCTCTTTTTTTGGCCTTCCTTTTTTTATTAGGCCTTTCTCCTTTTTATTTTTATTTTTTTATTTGGCTTTTCTTTTTTTTGGCCTTTTTTCGGGACAATGCTCTAATAATGATGATCATCACACTTCTATTTATTTACAACTCAAAGATTGCAACTCGATACTAGAACAAAATATGACTCTATATGGATGCCTCCGGCGGTGTACCGGGATGGGTAATGAATCAAGAGTGACATGTATGAAAAATTATGCATGATGGCCTTGCCACAAATACGATGTCAACTACATGATCATGCAAGGCAATATGACAATGATGAAACGTGTCATAATAAACGGAACGGTGGAAAGTAGCATGGCAATATATCTCGGAATGGCTATGGAAATGCCATAATAGGTAGGTATGGTGGCTGTTTTGAGGAAGATATATGGTGGGTGTATGGTACCGACGAAAGTTGTGCTGTACAAGAGAGGCTAGCAATAGCGGAAGGGTGAGAGTGTGTATAATCCATGGACTCAACTTTATTCATAAAGAACTCACATACTTATTGCAAAAATCTACAAGTCATCGAAACAAAGTACTACATGCATGCTCCTAGGGGAAGGGTTGGTAGGAGTTAACCATCGAGCGATCCCGACCTCCACACAAATGAGGACAATCAAAGAAATACCTCATGCTTCAAATTTGTCACACAGCGGTTACCATACGTGTATGCTACGGGACTTGCAAACCTCAACACAAGTATTTCTCAAATTCACAACTACTCTACTAGCATGACTCTAATATCACTATTCTCATATCTCAAAACAATCATCAAGCATCAAACATCTCATAGTATTCAACGCACTTTATATGAAAGTTTTTATTATATCTCTCTTGGATGCCCATCATATGAGGACTAAATTCATAACCTAAGCAAATTACCATGTTGTTCTAAAAGACTCTCAAAATAATATAACTGAAGCATGAGATTTCATCAATTTCTTCAAAATAAAACCATCGTTGTGCTCTAAGAGATATAAGTGAAGCACTAGAGCAAATGACAAACTACTCCAAAAGATATAAGTGAAGATCAATGAGTAGTTGAATAATTATATAACTATGTGAAGACTCTCTAACATAAAAATTCAGATCTTGATATTTTGTTCAAACTGCGAGCAAAGCAAAATAAAATGACATTACAAGAATAGTACACATCATGTGAAGAAGTAAAAACTTAGGCTCAACCGTTACTAACCGATAATTGTCGACGAAGAAAGATGGGATGCCAACTGGGGCATCCCCAAGCTTAGATGCTTGAGACTTCCTGAAATATTATTTTGGGATGCCTTGGGCATCCCCAAGCTTGAGCTTTTGTGTCTCCTTAATACCTCTCATATCTTAGTTTCCGGAATCTTAAAAACTTGATGCACACAAAACTCAACAAGAACTCATGAGATAAGTTAGTATAGATCAAATCAGAACTTTAACATTCTCCACTGTAGCAAATAACTAAAAGTATAATTTGACATTGCATACTAAATGCCTCTGGATATTTAATACTCCTATCCTAAAATAGAATCATTAAACATACAAGCATATGCAAACAATGCAAACATAACAATAATCTGTCTAAATAGGACAGTCTGTAAAGAGTGAAATTGTTCTCATACTGTCGGTGTACTAAGGTAGGGGTACCTCAGTACCCCAACTTGTGCACGGGCAGCAGCAGCTTCCCGCGGCAGGGCCTACCACGTGCTTGCCGGAGACCTTTCTGCTCCATATAAAACCATTCAAAAACAAAGTATACAAGACAGGAGATCAAGACCCCGGCAAGTGGAGCTTGTCGGGAAGGCCGTCCCAGGCTAAAGATTTCCTTATCAACTCAAGGCCCTGGCCAGGGGAGCTTGTCAGGAAGATTAGAAGATCACGCTTCGGAAGATACGCCTCGGCGCAGCATGCGCCCCGGCAGGGCCCGGAGAGCGACAAGCTTCAGAGCCCGGCAAGCTTCCGGGCCCGGCAAGGTCAAGACCCCGGCAAGGTGCTTGCCGGGGAGAGTTGCGCTGTGTGCCCGCGCTCCAGCTCATCGGTCCACGCGTCGCCCTGGGGCCATTCCAGGGACGCGTGGCGGATGGCTGTGCAGCCTGGGGGACATGGTGGCACTCCACGGTGATAAAGCTATCGCCGTGGCAAACGGAGACGCAAGGGCGGGCGCTTTTGGGGTCGACGGCGACGGGCATTAAATGCTCTTGTCCCCCACTGTCAAAGTAGGTGATGACCACTGTTCACGCACTGTTCATCCACTGTTCCCGCACTGTTACAACTACCACCACTATTACATTTTTACCCTTTCTCCTACGTTGACACCTGTCGGTGACCCCTTGAGCTATAAAAGGAGGCCCATGCACAACGTAGAAAGGGTTCAGAACCTAGATCGCTCATTGACTCGGTGTAGCTAGTTCTTCAAGCTCCCGAGCTCTCCAACCCAATACAAACAAAGCAGGAGTAGGGTTTTACGCGTCCATCGCGGCCCGAACCTGGGTAAACTGCCCGCGTGTTCAGTACGATCTGCTCTTTGTGCTCCCTCCGCTCCCTTACCGCACGAACAAAGGGGCTCCGGTCCCATAGGTGCTCGTGGTGGACAGTTTCCCCCGACATCTTTGGCGTGCCAAGTAGGGGGCGTTGAGGTTGTGCGAACCTGATCCGGCGTTCACGCGGGCGCATTCTTCATTAACCTCTCCAGCCGCGTCATCTTCATCAACAGCAGCAACATGGCCCCGAAGAAGAAGGCTTCGGAGGTCGCAGGTCCGTCTGCGTCTCATCCGCCGCCACCGGAACCAACGGTGGGCGGGGGAGACGCCGTCGGAAGGGTGGTCGCCGGCGAGGAAACTCGCGGCGCCACCAAATCCAAGGACAAGTCGGATGACCGAGCCTCGGTCTCCGTGGACGCGCCGCGTCCATCTCAGCAAACAACAACCCAGCAGCGCCATGCCACAGGAGGTGGCATCCGTTTGCTGGGCCAAGGGCAAACCGGAGGCTCGCGGGACGCTCCGGGCCAACGTCCTGGCACGAGCAAGGCGCGGTCGCCGGGGCGGGACCCTGCTCCTTCTAACCCTGTTAGGAGTCCGAGCATATCCCGCTCCTCGCACCGCTCGCCCCCGCTCCCCTCCTCTCCAGCAGAAGCGCTCGCAAGGGCGCAACTGCTCCTCGACTTCCCTCCAGCGGCAGACAAGGCCGAAGACTGGAGGGCAACCATCCAGAGCCTGATCGCCTTCGCCAACAACGATACGCCGCAGCAGCCGGCGACCTCGCGGCCACGGCAAGTCGAGAAGACGAAGGCCGACGGCGACAAGACCGCCGGGGGTGCAACCACCGTGCACTCCCCGCCGCGGAAGCAGAAGACGCCGCCCCGCCGGATCAATGTCGACGACGACTCCACTGCGTCGTCGGATCCGCGGGCTCGTCGGGACCAGCGTCAGGTCCTTGATGATCGGCGCCAAGAAGACGCTCGAACGACGATCGAGCGCCGCCGAGAAGCTCGGCGACAATCAGACCAGAGAGCTGGGACCGCTGTCGACACGCACGCGCCCGGTGAACCAAGCGACTTGCCATACGCGGCAGGTTGCCCTGCGTTTACCCGTGAGCTACGGCGCATCCAGTGGCCCAGCATGAAGAACTTCAAGCCCGACGTGCCGGAGAAGTACGACGGCAAGACGCACCCCTCGGAGTTTCTCAGCATCTACACAATCGCAGTGCAGGCTGCCGGGGGGGCGCGACGAGAAGATATTGGCGAATTACTTCCCGCTCGTGCTTAAGCCGAACGTCCGTTCTTGGCTTATGCACTTGCCGGAAGGCTCCATTTCTTCTTGGGCAGATCTTTGCCACCAGTTTGTTGGCGCCTTCACGGGCGGCCACAAACCCCACGGCCAGGAGAGTGATCTCCACATCTTGGCCCAGAAGGAAGGAGAACCTCTGCGCAAGTACATCCAGCGCTTCAGCCGCGTGCAGCACAACATCCCCGACGTCCACCCTGCCGCGGTTATCAGTGCGTTCCACCAGAATGTACGTAACCGCCGCATGCGTGAGGAGATGGCCATGACCAAGATACGGGATGTCAGCGAGCTTTATGCTCTAGCTGACAAGTGCGCGCGCGCCGAAGAGGGGAGGAGGCTCCCCGGAGAGGATGCTGGCGCAGCAGGAAGCGACAGCGACGACGCCGCCCCGGCAAAGAAGAGCCGGCGGCGGAACAATAGAAGAAAGAACAAGAAGGAAGTGCTTGCCATCGAGAAGTCCAGCAAGGAGGCTCCCGCCAAACAAGCACAGGCTGGAGGCTCCGGCAAGGAGCCTGCCCCTGTAGCGGCAGCCGACAAGCCGGACGGCTCCGACAAGCAATACTGCAAAATCCACCGCACCAAGGGCCATGACCTCTCCAACTGCAAACATGTCGAGTACCTCGTCGAGCAGCAGAAAGCTGAGTACGAGTGGCGCGACAAGGAGAAGGCCCAAGGTGGCGGAGGAGAACCAAGCAAGAAGCGGCCATTCAATGGCCGGGGAGGACGCCGCGGCAAGGCCAAGCAGCGGCAAGGTGACCGACCTCCCCGGGGCCGCGACAAGGACGAAGAAGACGACGACGATGACATGGAGGATGAGGATAACAGCGAGCAGGAGTTCCAGAAGGCCACGGAGGTCCTGTGCATCGACGGCGGCGCCTCTCTGCACACTTCCCACCGCCAACTCAAGCAGTGGGTGCGGGAAGTGAACGCAGCGGAGCCACCCGTGGAGTCGCGCAGGCTCCTCAAATGGTCCAGCACGCCCATCATTTTTGATCTTGAGGATCACCCTGACCGCACCACTGCGGTCGGGTGCTTGCCGATGCTGGTCTCACCCACCATCCACAACCTCAAGGTCACCAAAATGTTGGTTGACGGCGGGGCCGGACTGAACTTGATCTCCTCTGCTATGATCAAGAAACTCCAGATCCCAGATGGCGAGCTCGAAGAGACCGGTTCTTTTCAAGGAATAAACCCGGGGAGGAGCAAGCCCAAGGGGAAGATAACTTTGCCGGTGACCTTTGGCGGGGAGCTCAACTTCAGAACTGAGCGCATCACATTCGACGTCGCCGATATCCCATTACCATATAATGGGATACTCGGCCGTCCCGCCCTCGCCAAGTTCATGGCAGCTTCCCATTACGCCTACAACGTACTCAAGATGCCGGGGCCGATAAGCGTCATCACTATCCATGGCGACAAGAAAGATGCGCTTGTCTGCGCCGACAAGATCTACCGGGACGCAGCAGCCGCAGCAGAGAAGGATACACTTGCCGCTGAAGCTCCCAGGGGGAAGAAGACGAAGACCAAGTCCGGCAAGTGCTCTGGGGCCCACTCCGGCAACCGCACCTCTTCGGAGTGCTGCGCTGCCGTTGAGGACGTTCCATCGAGCTCCACCGGCAAGTGCAAGAAGGGAATGGCCGCTCCTCCGGCAACCAAGAAGGTGCCTGCCAAGGAGGACGGCGCTGGTGGTACCTTCACCATCAGTGCCACACTTGACAGCAAATAGGAAAGCGCGCTCGTTGCTTTCCTGCGGGCGAATGTCGATGTGTTTGCCTGGCAACCATCTGGCATCCCCGGTGTTCCCAGGAAGGTAATTGAGCACAAGCTTGCTGTTTGTCCTCATGCGCGGCCCGTCAAGCAGAAGGTCAGAAAGCAAGCCGTGGAGCGCCAAGAATTCATTGCCGAAGAAATCAAGAAGCTAGAAGCAGCAGGCCTAGTTAGAGGCGTGATCCATCCAACGTGGTTGGCAAACCCAGTCGTCGTGCGTAAGGCCAACGGGAAATGGAGACTGTGTATAGACTTCACCGATGTGAATAAAGCATGTCCCAAGGATCCATTTCCCTTGCCGCGCATTGACCAGATTGTTGACTCCACCGCCGGATGCGAGCTGCTCTCTTTTCTTGATGCATATTCAGGCTACCACCAGATTTTCATGGCCAAAGAAGATGAAGAGAAGACTGCATTTATCACTCCATGTGGCACATATTGCTTCATTCGTATGCCCTTTGGATTGAAGAATGCAGGATCAACATTTGCAAGGGTAGTGCACACTGCTTTTGAGCCACAGATCCACAGAAATGTAGAGGCTTACATAGATGATATTGTGGTGAAGAGCAAGAGCAAGGATACCTTGATCCAAGATTTGGAAGAGACATTTGAGAATCTGCGCAAGATCCAGCTTAAGTTGAACCCCGAGAAGTGCGTCTTTGGAGTCCCCTCCGGCAAGCTTCTCGGGTTCTTTGTGTCATAGAGGGGAATCGAAGCTAACCCCGACAAGATAAAAGCCATCGAGCAGATCGAAGCCCCAAAGCGCGTCAAGGATGTCAGGAGGCTTGCAGGTTGTGTAGCTGCCCTCAGTAGGTTCATTTCGAAGTCTGCAGAACGCGCCCTGCCTTTCTTTAAGATCTTGAAGAAGGCAGGTCCAATGAAATGGACTCCGGAAGCGGAGGCAGCGCTGGAGGACTTGAAACGGTACCTATCCTCCACTCCAATACTTGTCGCACCTAGACCACAGGAGAAGTTGCTGCTGTACCTAGCGGCAACCAACCAGGTGGTTAGTGCTGCGTTAGTAGCGGAGAGTGAGGCCGATGAGGAATCTACACCACCGGCAAGCGAATCCAGCGACAAGCAGGGGGCTGTTCCGACAAGCTCTGGCCCCGACAAGGACAACTCTGCGCAGGAGCAAGAAGAGGTGCAAAAGAAGAATGTACAGCGCCCGGTGTATTTTGTGAGTTCCCTCTTGCAGGGGGCTAGATCAAGGTACTCCGGGGTGCAAAAGTTGCTTTTCGGCCTCCTCATGGCCTCGAGAAAGCTGCGCCATTACTTCCAAGCACACGAGATAACAGTGGTCACTCGCTTTCCATTGAAGAGAATACTGCACAATCCAGAAGCAACGGGCAGGATCGTTGAGTGGGCACTGGAACTGTCAAGCTTTGGACTCAAGTTTGAAAGTACTTCAACCATACAGAGCCGATCTTTGACAGAATTCATAGCTGAATGGACCCCGACGCCCGATGAAGAAGTTCCAGAGACAAGTGTACCCGTACAAGAAGCGACAAGCGAATGGGTGATGTACTTTGATGGTGCCTTCTTGCTGCAAGGCGCCGGTGCCGGCGTGGTACTCATCGCGCCCACCAGAGAGCACCTCAAGTATGTTATCCAGATGCACTTTCCCAGGGAGCAAGCAACAAACAACACTGCTGAGTATGAAGGCTTGCTTGCCGGCCTCAGGATTGTGGCCGAGCTTGGGATCAGGAAGCTGATTGTCCAGGGAGATTCTCAGTTGGTGGTCCGACAAGTTAACAAGAGTTACCAGAGCCCTTTGATGGAAGCTTATGTAGATGAAGTGAGGAAGCTTGAAGAGCACTTTGAGGGTCTGCAGATGGAGCACGTCCCGAGAGCTCAGAATGATATAGCAGACGGCCTCTCAAAGTGTGCTGCGATGAAGTTACCTGTGGAACCAGGGACCTTCTTGCTCAAGCTAACTCAGCCATCCGTTACACCATCAATTGGGCAGTCCAAGAAGAGAAAGTTGGTCTCCGGCGATTACTTGCCGACGGATCTTCCCGAAGCCGCCGCCAAGGTCCCCAAGATCAACGAACAGAACGCTGAGGAACAGTTTGCTCCTGCAGATCCTCGGATCTGTACAGTTGAAGCAAACGTTCCCGACAAGCCTCGCCCCGGCGAGCTTGCCGGGGGGCCATCTGCTCCGGCAGAACCAGAGGTTCTTGCCGTAGAAGCAGGGGTTCCCGCAGCGGCCCTCATGCCTTTAGTCCTTGCCGTCGAGCCTCGGGCTCCGGCATGGGCACAGCAGATCGTCCGTTTTCTGCAAACTGGAGAACTTCCCGATGACCCTCAAGAGATAGAGAAAATAACCAGGCAGTCAAGTATGTACCAGTTCGTGGATAACGAGCTGTACAGAAGAAGACTCAATGGTGTCAGGTTGAAGTGCATTTCCAGAGAAGATGGACAGAAGCTGTTGGCAGAAATACACGGAGGCATATGTGGCCACCACATTAGCGCAAGGGCGCTTGCCGGCAAGGCGTTCCGGCAAGTGTTCTTTTGGCAAGAAGCCCTCCAAGATGCAACTGCACTAGTAACCAAGTGTGAAGCGTGCCAGTTCCATGCAAAGCAGATTCATCAGCCAGCTCAAGCTCTCCAGACGATCCCTTTGTCCTGGCCCTTCTCGGTCTGGGGGCTCGATATCCTCGGCCCCTTCCCCCGAGCTGTCGGGGGCTTTGAGTACTTGTACGTTGCAATCGACAAGTTCACAAAGTGGCCAGAAGTGGAACCGGTGAGAAAGGTGACAGCACAGTCAGCAGTCAGGTTCTTCAGGTCGATTGTTTGCCGTTTCGGAATCCCTAACAGGATCATCACCGACAACGGCACGCAATTCACTAGTCGCACCTTCATGCAATACGTCCAAGACCTTGGCGCCAATGTCTGCTTCGCTTCTGTTGCTCATCCAAGGAGCAACGGTCAAGCGGAGAGGGCAAATGCTGAAGTGCTGCGCGGACTCAAGACAAGGACCTTTGACAGGCTGCGCAAGTGCGGAAAAAACTGGATAGAGGAGCTACCGGCGACTCTTTGGTCAATCAGAACGACACCAAGTCGAGCCACCGGACAGACACCCTTTGCTCTAGTATATGGAGCAGAGGCAGTTCTCCCCACGGAACTCGTATGCGGATCTCCTCGAGTGCTCGCTTATGATGAGCTCGAGCAAGAGCAGCTGCGACAAGATGATGCATTGCTCCTCGAGGAGGAAAATCTCCAGGCTGCTGTACGAGCTGCTCGATACCAGCAAGCCTTGCGTCGCTATCATAGCCGCAAGGTTAAGGCCAGGAGTCTCGAGGAAGGCGACCTTGTTCTTCGGCGTGTTCAGTCCGCCAAGAGTTCCAACAAGTTGACACCGAAGTGGGAAGGCCCTTATCGGGTGAGACAAGTTACAAGGCCCGGCGCTGTCCGCCTTGAGACCGAAGAAGGCTTACCGGTGAGCAACTCCTGGAACATAGAGCATCTTCGCAAGTTTCACCCATAAGGCGCGGTTGCCGTGATCCGCTCCGGCAACCACCTTTTGTACAAGCTTTGCCGCTGTTGCATGTAACCCTTTGTACAAAGCCGGGCGCAGACCCCGTGCATCAGTAAAGCTTTCGTGTTTTGCGCTATTTGCCTTTTCCATGCTTTTCTCCGCTATTCGCATGCGTTATTTGGCATTTCTTGTGCAACACACGTATCCGGTAAGCATTAGTAAGCCGAAAGTCCATATACTTGTTTCCCTCTTCTTTTTCTTTCCCTCTTAAGCAGAAGGAATGTTCCTCGCGCACAAGTTTGCCGGGGGGGAAGGAGAAGGAAGATGAACCAAGTGCTGTTCAAGAAAAAGAGGCTTGCCGGAGAACGCACAGATTATGAAAGCTAAGTTACTAGAATTTGAGCGATTCAAATTTTTTAAAAAAAAATTAGTTGTCTTCCTTGAACAACCACACTTTGTATGGAAAACCTGTGCGCGGAGGAACCTACCTGTGGCTAGCCGCACCCTTATCTTGTTTTCGAGTACGCTCAACGACTTAAGTGAGCTGCGACAAGTGTCGCGCCCTTGTTTCGTTTTCGAGTTCACTCAACAAGCTAAGTGTGTTGCGACTAGCTGCGGCAAGGTTGCTTGCAGGTAAGACCTTGGCCGGCAGGCTGCTCAGAGTCCAGCACTCAGCGCTCGCGGCAAAGGGCCCTTGCCGGCAAGCTCCCTGGAAGCGTAAGGTGAAAAGCATACAAAGTAGAGGACCAAGACAAGGGAGATAACATTGCACTGATTGATCAAAAATAAGATAAATATCTTACAAGGGATAACTTGTCACAATGACTAATAAGTTCATGGCACACTATGCAGCAACAAAAGAGATAAAGAAAAGGAGGCCTAGTCTACGCGGTCGCCCTCGATCCTAGAGATCTTGTTCACTTTGGCGATAATGTGGGCGACCTGCGCCTTCAGTGCCTCCATATCCGCGTCGGCCGGCAAACTGCGGAGAACGTTGGCGAGGTTTATACCGGGATTGCGGTATACTATCTTCGTCAGGACGCGCTCCAAGGTTCCCACGCAGAGCTGGCGTGACTCCTCGGCCAGTTGCGCGGGGAGCTTCTTCTGAAGATCTGCAAGTGCCGGCGCGATCCCTCTGAAGAAGAGACTGAGCTTGGCGCTGTGGGGGAGGTTTGGATCCGGAGAGTATATGAGATGCTCAACCTTCAGCGCCAACAGCTCCTTGTCGATGGCAGCGGCGGAGGCCACCAGGTCTTCGGTCCACACCTCGACGGTCTGGCGGAAATTCTCAGCCGCAGTGGTGGCGCTCTCCACCAAGCCTCTCTCCTTGCGGAGCTCTTCCTTCAGCTTGGTTTCCCGGTCCCGGACAGCGTCGAGCGAGTCCTTCAGCGTGGAAACCTTCAGCTCCAGATCTGCAATTGAATCCTTGGCGGCCTTCAGCTCGTCGCCCTGCTTGGAGAGACGCACCTGGAGTTCAGAGTTAGTGTGGGCGTCCTTCTCGCGCTCTACGTTGAGCGCATTGACCCTCTCCGTGCTCGCCTTCAAGAACTCCTCCAGCTGCGCAACCTTGGCCTCGAGCTCCTTCTTGGCGGTCTCAGCGGCAGCCGCGGCGGCCTTCGCCTCCTTCAGCTCTCCGCCAAGGGCCTGTTCCCGGGCGGCAAGGTCTTCCTCGTGAGAGTCGAGGTTGACTTTCCGTTGGGTGAGCTCTCCCTCTCGCCGGGACAGCTCCTCTCCGGCGAGCCGCTGCTGCTCCTCGGCCTCGGCTTTCTCCAAGAGCCACTCCTGGTACTCCCCGGCGAGCCTCTCGCGCTCCTCCGCCACGTCGCGGAGGGCAGCCTGGTTGGCGGCGCGGAGCTCCGCCGCGCGCTTCTCCATGTCAGCGGCAGCCTTGGCGGTGAGGGCCTCCCGAGACGCGAGCTTCGCCTGCCTGGCCCGGTAAAGGGCCAGGAGCCGGTGGAGCAGCTTCTCCTCCTCGGGCTCGTCACTCCCGCCGGGCGCCTCGACAACCTTCAGACCCGCGGAGGCGAGGACCTCCCCATCAAAGGCCTCTCCTTCCGCGGGGGCTCGCGACGAAGATCCCCACGGCACCTGGATGTAGACGCCGTTGGGAGCCTCAAGATAGTAGGCGGACGGCTCCTTCTCGGTGGAGGGGTCGGCGGCCGGCGCAGCGCTCGACGCTCCTGCCGCCTCCGGGCCGGCAGTATGGCCGCCGTCCCCCTCCCCGGCCGCTGCGTCTGCGGTCGGAGCAGTCTCCTCCGCAGCCGGCTCGGCGGCTCCCGCCGTGTCCTCAACGACAGGGGCGTTGCCGCCGTCGCCCTGCATGCCCTCCTCCACGACGATGGTCTCCGTCTCCATCTGTTCTGGGGGAGGAGGATCTAGAAGAAGAAGAAAAAGAAGTAGAAGTTCAAGAAAATATCCAAAAAAGACGAATCCAAAAAGACAAGATTACAAAACTTACCTTGGCGGACTTCGTCGATGGCGGGCTCCCTCGCCGGGGAGCTCTGCCTTGGCGGGGTGGCCACCCTCGCCGGGCTGCTCGCCCTTGGCGGGGTACTCGCCCTTGGCGGAGTACCCGCCCTTGGCGGAGCACTCTCCCTTGCCGGAGAGTTCGTCCTTGGCGGGGACGGCGGGGCCTGCAGCTCCTCGGGAGTGATCTCCGGGTGCTCTTGTGGCTGCGGCTCCACCTCTGCACAAGACAATCAAGACAAAACAAGAACAACAAGTTGTTAGCATAAACAAAACGCTCAAGCGCGCCCGACGAGCGAAAAGATTGAAACCAAACTTACGCTGGGGGCTGCGCTGGGGGCTGCTCCTCGGGGCAGCGCTCGGGTCCGGCAAGCTCGTCTCCGGCACGTCCCCGCTCGCCGCGACGGGCGAGTCGTCCGCGACCTCGACCACGGGAACCTTGGCCTTCTTCGCCGCTCGCTGGGCCAAGGTCCTGAAATCAAAGCACGAAGCAAAAGTCAGAATCATCGAAAGAAGAATCAAGACAAAGTTGAAGAAAATACAAAGCTTTAAGTCCTTACTCCTGTTCCTCGTCGTCGTCGTTGTCGCTCAGGGCGGAGAAGTCGAACGCCACCTGAGGCGCTTCCGCGCGAGGAGCAGGAGGCGAACGCTCCCTCGGGCGCTTGGCGGTCCCCGTGGCTGGGGGCTGCGAAGACCCGGCCCCCGTGGACGCCGAGGCCCGAGGAGCAGGCGGAGCAGCCGCCCCGCTCTGCGAAGACCCTCCTCCGCTTGGCACTGATGTGCGGGGCGCCTCCGCCGTAGCCTGTGTGCGGGGCGCCTCCGGCACGGTTGGCGCGCCGGGCGCTCCCGTCGCGGCTTGGCTCCCCCGGGTAGCTCGCGCCGCCCGGCGAGCTGGTTGTTGTCGGGGCGCCTGCGCCCTCGTCCCCGTCGTCGCCTTGCGGAGGCGCTTCAGCGGAGATCGCCCAGGACTTGCCCGGGGCGGGGAGGTCTCCGATGACGAAGAAAGGTCATCATTGTAGAGCCCCATCGATCCATCGGAGTCCTCGCCGGCCCCAGCGTCCTCCTCCTCCTCTTCGGCCGGCTCGCTGGGCCCGACGCCCTGCCCTGCGGCCGTGCTCCCTCCGGCGCCTCCGCTCCCTCCGGCGTCTCTGTTTCCTCCGGCAGCCTCGCCTCTCGCCGCGGCCTCGGTCACAATTCCGGGGATCCCGGCATGTCTCAAGGAAGGGACCCCGGCGAGCTCGTCGGGAGGAAGCTTCAGCAGCCTGCGGATCTCCGCTTCCTCTGCTTGGCAGGACGCATCTGCAGCTTCTGCCTCTTCGATCATGAATCCAAACTCTCCTGCCGCTGCGGCTGCGGCGGCCTCTTCTACCCGGGAAGCTATATAAGCAACCTCCTGGTTAGTGGTTTCCCGGGTGAGCCCCTTGATCTCCTCCTTGTTCTTCGGCACCTCCACCAGGTTGTCGAAGAAGCTCATGATGTCTGCTGGTTTGGGCGGTATCCACGTGCGGTCGACGCCGTGCGAGTCGCACACGGGCATCATTGCGCGAAGGGGATCTCGGGCCGTACTGTTACATAGGGGCACCACTCCCCGGGGAGCTCTAAACCACTCTGGGTGGGCCGGGTCGTGCTTAAAAAGTTCTCGGACCATCCCCTTCAGCTCCAGCGACGTGAAGTTGAAGTTTAGCCCTGGGCGCAGTCTCATTATGTCCGCCGCGTTGCCGTACTCCCACGCCGGCCTCTTCCTATCCTGAAGAGGGGCGATGCGGCGGCGGAGGAAGTCTGCTCCTACTTCTCCCATAGACAACTTGGCTGCCCGAAGACGAAGAATTCTGACGAGGGCGACGTTGAGCTTGACGTCGTCCGAATCCAGCTCACTCCAGTCCCTGCCGCGCACTATGGCGGTTGTGCGCGGCGCGGTGAAGGGCTGCGGCTCGTCCTCTACTATCCAGCACCAGTCCGCGCGCCACTCCTCCCACTTGCCGCGAAGCTCTCCTCGCAGGTAGGACTCCTTCTTGTTCAAGCGGAAGACCCAAGAAATCCCCCCGGAGAGGGGGGCGCCGGCCTCTACTCTAGGGGTGAAGAAGTGCCTAAACAACGCTACATTTGGATAGATCCCAATATAGTTTTCGCACAGATGTGCGAAAACCGCCATCGTGAGGATGGCGTTGGGGGTGAAGTCTAGAAGATGGAGGTTGTAGGTGTTCATGATGTCGCAGAAAAATTCGGAAAAGGGAGGACAAAGACCGCAGTGGAAGAAAACGGCGAAGAAGAAATACCCGCCGGGGTACGAATCCTTGGCGGCGGCGGGGTAAGCTCTGGTCCGAGGATGCGCCTTGGTCTCCTTGGCCCAGAACAAGTAATACTTGTTCCAGAGCTCCTGCGCGCTGAGCCTTGGCACGAAGACGACGTTCCGCTTCCGCAGCAGAGCAAGCCTCGCCGCCTGCTCGGATTTTTCCTTCTTGTCCTTCTCCGCCTTCGCCTTCTCGGTCTTCGGGGCCATGGCGGTGGCGGCGAGGGAAGGGGAGCGAAGAGTCCGGCTGCGCCGCAGATGCGGAAGACGGCGGAGGAGGTGTGGAGGCGGAGCGCAAAGGGGAATTTCTGGAGATGGAAGAAGAAGCAATGAAGGCGTAGGAGGGGAACCGCTCCTGCTTCCTCTGCTTTTATGGGGAAGTGGGGGACGTTTCGCTCTTTCCATTAAAAGAATGTGGCCACGTTCCCTCCCACGACGCCGCAATTGACGCGTGCCGTTACGGAGGGACGCGGCGGATGCGGAAGTGGATTCGGCGTGCCATGGGCCGCGCGTGCCCGTGCACTGTTTTGGGCCTGGCCCAACAGCGCTCGGCACCATGTGTGGCCCAGGCCCGGGGGCTCCTGTCGGTGTACTAAGGTAGGGGTACCTCAGTACCCCAACTTGTGCACGGGCAGCAGCAGCTTTTTGCGGCAGGGCCTACCACGTGCTTGCCGGAGACCTTTCTGCTCCATATAAAACCATTCAAAAACAAAGTATACAAGACAGGAGATCAAGACCCCGGCAAGTGGAGCTTGTCGGGAAGGCCGTCCCAGGCTCAAGATTTCCTTATCAACTCAAGGCCCTGGCCAGGGGAGCTTGTCAGGAAGATTAGAAGATCACGCTTCGGAAGATACGCCTCGGCGCAGCATGCGCCCCGGCAGGGCCCGGAGAGCGACAAGCTTCAGAGCCCGGCAAGCTTCCGGGCCCGGCAAGGTCAAGACCCCGGCAAGGTGCTTGCCGGGGAGAGTTGCGCTGTGTGCCCGCGCTCCAGCTCGTCGGTCCACGCGTCGCCCTGGGGCCATTCCAGGGACGCGTGGCGGATGGCTGTGCAGCCTGGGGGACACGGTGGCACTCCACGGTGATAAAGCTATCGCCGTGGCAAACGGAGACGCAAGGGCGGGCGCTTTTGGGGTCGACGGCGACGGGCATTAAATGCTCTTGTCCCCCATTGTCAAAGTAGGTGATGACCACTGTTCACGCACTGTTCATCCACTGTTCCCGCACTGTTACAACTACCACCACTATTACATTTTTACCCTTTCTCCTACATTGACACCTGTCGGTGACCCATTGAGCTATAAAAGGAGGCCCATGCACAACGTAGAAAGGGTTCGGAACCTAGATCGCTCATTGACTCGGTGTAGCTAGTTCTTCAAGCTCCCGAGCTCTCCAACCCAATACAAACAAAGCAGGAGTAGGGTTTTACGCGTCCATCGCGGCCCGAACCTGGGTAAACTGCCCGCGTGTTCACTACGATCTGCTCTTTGTGCTCCCTCCGCTCCCTTACCGCACGAACAAAGGGGCTCCGGTCCCGTAGGTGCTCGTGGTGGACAGTTTCCCCCGACACATACTTCCCTCACTCAAAAAATCCTGAACAAATAGCACGTTACAGAGAACTTATTCATGCTCACCGTGTAAAAATTTCAAGATTTTATCACGTTCTGACTATCTAGAAAAATTCGGACAATGGTAGAAAACTTTCTGTTTTCAAACAACAACACAAAGACTTGCAAAATAAGCATGGTAAAGGCTAGACTTGACATTTTATTGAACCAAAAGATAGAAAAATGCCTATGAATAACAGGGAGCAAATATAAACAAAAGAAAATGACGCTCCAAGCAAAACTCATATCATGTAGTGAATAAAAATATAGCCTCAAGTAAAGTTACCGATAGTCGAAGACGAAAGAGGGGATGCCTTCCCGGGGCATCCCCATGCTTAGGCTTTTGGTTGTCCTTGAATTTTACCTTGGGGTGCCTTGGGCATCCCCAAGCTTAGGCTCTTGCCACTCCTTATTCCATAGTCCATCGAATCTTTACCCAAAACTTAAAAACTTCACAACACAAAACTTAATGGAACTTCGTGAGATGCGTTAGTAAAACAAATCCAATCATTACTTGTAGGTACCGTTATGAATTCATTCTTGTTTCATATTGATGTAATATCTACTGTATTCCAACTTTTCCATGGTTCATACCCTATGATACTACCCATAGATGCATCAAAATAAGCAAACAACACAAGAAAACAGAATATGTCTTAAAGAGGGTACTCTGTAAACATGTGAAGTAAAACCTCTACATCTCTAAAAATTCTGAAAAATTAGGAAAGTGTCGGCAATTTGTAGTTCAGAGTTTTATAAAAAATTCAAGAATTTATCACGTTCCAGTAATCAGATTCAAACACTGGGCGCAAAAGTTTCTGTTTTTCAGCAAAACCAATCTACTATCTTCCAAATCATCCCAAAGGTCTTACTTGGCACTTTATTGAAACAAAAGCTATAAAACATGATTACTATAGTTCCTTAATCATGTGAACACACAAAAACAGTAGGGGTAAATATTGGGTTGTCTCCCAACAAGCGCTTTTCTTTAATGCCTTTTAGCTAGGCATGATGATTTCAATGATGCTCGCATAAAAGATAAGAATTAAAACATAAAGAGAGTATCATGAAGAATATGACTAGTACATGTAAGTCTAACCCACTTCCTATGCATAGGTTTTTTTTGAGCAAACAACTTATGGCGATGATAATTAGCTAGCATAGGAAGGGAAATCGTGCATAACTTCATGATTTTAAGCACATAGAGAGGAAACTTGATATTATTGCAATTCCTACAAGCATATATTCCCCCCTCATAATAATTTTCAGTAGCATCATGAATGAATTCAACAATATAACAAGCACATAAAGCATTCTTTTCATGATCTACTTGCATAGAAATTTTACTACTCTCCACATAAGCAAATTTATTCTCATCAACAGTAGTGTGAGCAAACTCAACAAAATAACTATCATGTGAAGCATAATCCAATTGAAAATTAAAATCATGATGACAAGTTTCATGGTTATCTTTATTCGCTATAGCATACGTGTCATCACAATAATCATCATAAATAGGAGGCATGCTTTCATCATAATAAATTTGCTCATCAGAACTTGGCTGACTAAACATATCATCATCATCAAACATAGCATCCCTAAGCTTGTGGCTTTGCATATCATTAGCATCATGGGTATTCAAAGAATTCATACTAACAAAATTGCAATCATGCTCATCATTCACATATTTTATGCCAATCATTCTATGTAATTTTTCTTCTAGTACTTGAGCACAATTTTCCTTCCCATCATTTTCACGAAAGATATTAAAAAGATGAAGCATATGAGGCAACCTCAATTCAATTTTTTGTAGTTTTCCTTTATAAACTAAACTAGTCATAAAACAAGAAACTAAAAGATTCGATTGCAAAATCTAAAGATATACCTTCAAGCACTCACCTCCAGGGCAACGGCGCCGGAAATTGCTTCATTCATGGGATGTGACTGCCGCTTACCTAGCCTCCTGGCAACGGCGCCAGAAAAAAGCTTGATGTCTACTACACAACCTTCTTCTTGTAGACGTTGTTGGGCCCCCAAGTGTAGAGGATTGTAGGATAGTAGCAAATTTCCCTGAAGTGGATGACCTAAGGTTTATCAATCTGTGGGAGGCGTAGGATGAAGATGGTCTCTCTCAAACAACCCTGCAACCAAATAACAAAGAGTCTCTTGTGTCCCCAACATACCCAATACAATGGTAAATTGTATAGGTGCACTAGTTCGGCGAAGAGATGGTGATACAAGTGCAATATGGATGGTATATATAGGTTTTCGTAATCTGAAAATATAAAAACAGCAATGTAGCTGATGATAAAAGTGAGTGTAAACGGTATTGCAATGCTTTGAAACAAGGCCTGGGGTTCATACTTTCACTAGTGCAAGTTCTCTCAACAATAATACCATAATTAGATCATATAACAATCCCTCAACGTGAAACAAAGAGTCACTCAAAGTCACTAATAGCGGAGAACAAACGAAGAGATTATTCTAGGGTATGAAACCACCTCAAAGTTATTCTTTCTGATTGATCTATTCAAGAGTCTGTAGTGAAATAACATGAAGCTATTCTTTCCGTTCGATCTATCCTAGAGTTCGTACTAGAATAACGCCTTAAGACACATATCAACCAAAACCCTAATGTCACCTACATACTCCATTGTCACCTCAAGTATCCGTGGGCATGATTATACGATATGCATCACACAATCTCAGATTCATCTATTCAACCAACACAAAGAACTTCAAAGAGTGCCCCAAAGTTTCTACCGGAGAGTCAAGACAAAAATGTGTGCCAACCCCTATGCATGAGTTCACAAGGTCCCTAAACCCGCAAGTTGGTCACCAAAACATACATCAAGTGGATCACGTGATATCCCATTGTCACACATATAAGCACATGCAAGACATACATCAAGTGTTCTCAAATCCTTAAGACTCAATCCGATAAGATAACTTCAAAGGGAAAACTCAATCCATTACAAGGAAGTAGAGGGGGAGAAACATCATAAGATCCAACTATAGTAGCAAAGCTTGCGACACATCAAGATCATGCTGCTACTTCTCGAGCTTGCGTTGTATTCCCTCGAAGAGGAAAGGGAGATGCAACACAGTAGCGTAAGTATTTCCCTCAGTTTTTTAGAACCAAGGTATCAATCCAGTAGGAGACCACACGCGTGTCCCTTGCACCTGCACAAACAAATATGAACTTTGCAGCCAATGCGATAAGGGGTTGTCAATCCCTTTACGGTCACTTACGAAAGTGATATCTGATAGAGATGATAGTTTATATTTTTGGTATTTTTGTTTATAAGAACAGAAAGTAAAAGCGGCAAAAGTAAAGTAGATGTAGATTGATATGTTGAGAATAGATCCGGGGGCCATAGTGTTCTCTAGTGGCTTCTCTCATGATAGCGATATTCTACGGCGGGTAAACAAATTACTGTCGAGCAATTGATAGAAAAGCGAATAATTATGAGACTATCTAGGCATGATCATTGTATATAGGCATCACGTCCGAGACAAGTAGACCGACTCCTGCCTGCATCTACTACTATTACTCCACACATCGACCGCTATCCAGCATGCATCTAGTGTATTGAGTTCATAAGAACAGAGTAACGCCTTAAGCAAGATGACATGATGTAGAGGGAGAAACTCAAGCAATATGATATAAACCCCATCTTTTTATCCTCGATGGCAACAATACAATACGTGCCTTGCTGCACAAACTGTCACTGGGAAAGGACGCCGCAAGATTGAACCCAAAGCCAAGCACTTCTCCCATTGCAAGAACTATAGATCTAGTAGGCCAAACCAAACCAATAGTTCGAAGAGACTTGCAAGGATATTATGAGCACACATAAAGAGTTCTGAGAAGAACCAAATATTTCTCATAGATAATCTTGATAATAAACTCAAAATTCATCGGATCTCGACAAACACACCGCAAAAAGAGATAACATCGAATAGATCTCCTCGAAGACTGAGGAGAACTTTGTATTGAGATCCAGAGAGAGAGAAGAAGCCATCTAGATACTAGCTATGGACCAAAATATATGTGGTATAGTACTCACAACTCATGGTGAGGGCGATGATGATGATGTAGAAGCACTTCGTGATGGATCCCCCCTCCGGCGGAGCTCCGGAACAGGCTCCAAGATGGGATCTCACGGGAACAGAAGGTTACGGCAGTGGAATTAGGGTTTTCTCTCTGTTGCTGATGGTTTCGGGGTACGTAGGCTTATATAGGAGGAAAGAGGACACCGGGGGACTCACGAGGGACCCATGAGGCAGGGGGCGTGCCCTGGGAAGGGGGGCACGCCTCCCACCCTCGTGGGCACCTCGTGGCCCCTACTCCGTGGTTCTCAAGTCTCCCGTGTGTGATTTTCTCCAAAAATATCTCTCCCGAAGGTTTCATTCCGTTTGGACTCCATTTGATATTCCTTTTCTGCAAAACCCTGAAACAGGCAAAAAACAGCAATCTGGACTGGGCCTTTGGCTTAGTAGGTTAGTCCCAAAAATGATATAAAAGTGTATGACAAAGCCCATTAAACATCCAAGACATCATAAATAATAGCATGGAACAATCAAAATTTATAGATACGTTGGAGACATATCAAGCATCCTCAAGCTTAATTCTTGCTCGTCCTCGAGTAGGTAAATGATAAAAACAAAAATTTTGATGTGTAATGCTAACCAACATAGTTTTTGAATGTAATTCTCTTAATTTTGGCATAAATGTTCAGATCTGAAAGACTCAAGATAAAAGTCTATATTGACATAAGAAATAATAATACTTCAAGCATACTAACAAAGCAATCATGTCTTCTCAAAATACTATGGCTAAACAAAGTTATCCCTACAAAATCATATAGTCTGGCTATGCTCCCTCTTTATCACACAAAATATTCAAATCATGCACAACCCCGATTTCAGCCAAGCACTTGTTTTCATACTATGTTCATTCAAACCTTTCAACTTTCACGCAATACATGAGCGTGAGCCATGGACATAACACTATGGGTGGAATAGAGAGGTGGTTGTGGACAAGACAAAAAGGAGGGAGATAGTCTCACATCAACTAGGCGTATCAACGGGCTATGGAGATGCCCATCAATAGATCTCAATGTGAGTGAGTAGGGATTGCCATGCAACGGATGCACTAGAGCTAAATATGTATGAAATCTCAACAAAAGAAACTAAGTGGGTGTGCATCCAACTTGCTTGCTCACGAAGACCTAGGGCATTTGAGGAAGCCCATCGTTGGAATATACAAGCCAAGTTCTATAACGAAAATTCCCACTAGTATATAAACTGACTAAGCATGAGACTCTCTACAATGAAGAAAATGGTGCTACTTTGAAGCACAAGTGTGCAAAAAGGATAGTAGCAATTGTCCCTTTTTTTCTTTTCTTTTTCTTTTTTTTCCTTTTTTCGGGCCTTTCTTTTTTTTTGGCCTTTCTTTTTTTTCCTTTTTTTTGCGGAGGGGCTTTATTGATTTAGCCTTTCCTCCCATGGGGCAATGCTCTAATAATGATGATCATCACACTTTCATTACAACTGGATATTACAACTCCATACTACAACAAAGTATGACTCTATATGAATGCCTCTGGCGGTGTACCGGGATGTGCAATGAAACAAGAGTGACATGTATGAAAAATTATGCATCGTGGCCTTGCCACAAATACGATGTCAACTACATGATCATGCATGGCAATATGACAATATGAAGCGTGTCATATGAATGGAACGGTGGAAAATTGCATGGCAATATATCTCGGAATGGCTATGGAAATGCCATGATAGGTAGGTATGGTGGCTGTTTTGAGGAATAATATGGTGGCTGTTTTGAGGAAGGATATATAGTGGGTGTATGGTAACGGCGAAAGTTGTGAGGTACAAGAGAGGCTAGCAATGGTGGAAGGGTGAGAGTGCGTATAATCCATGGACTCAACATTAGTCATAAGAACTCATATACTTATTGCAAAAATTTACGAGTCATCAAAACAAAGCAATCAACACATGCTCCTGGGGGGGAGGTTGGTAGGAGTTAACCATCGCGCGCCCCCGACCTCCACACAAAGGTTGGCACTTTACAAATACCTCATGCTCTAACTTTGTCCCATAGCGGTTCACCATACGTGCATGCTACGGGAATCACTAACCTTAACACAAGTATTTATCAATTTCATAATAACTCCACTAGCATGACTCTAATATAACTATCCTCATGTCTCAAAACAATTATCAAGCATCCAACATCTCATCATATTCAATGCACTTAGTGTGAAAGTTTTTACTACATTGATATTGGATGTCTATCATGTGAAGACTAGTTTTTTTAGCCTAAACACATTACCATGCTGTTTTAATAGACTCTCAAAAGGATATAAGTGAAGAATGAGAGTTCAACAATTTCTTAAAAATATTATCACCACCGTGCTCTAAAAGATATAAGTGAAGCACTAGAGCAAAACTATTCAACTCAAAAGATATAAGTGAAGCACATAGAGTGTTCTAACAATTCCTAGGCCATATTCAACTCTCTCAAATAGGTGTGTACAGCAAGGATAATTGCGTCAAACTAACAAGCAAAGACTCAAAATATACAAGACGCTCCAAGCAAAACACATATCATGTGGTGAATAAAAATATAGCTCCAAGTATAGTTACCGATGGATGAAGACGAAAGAGGGGATGCCTTCCTGGGGCATCCCCAAGCTTAGGCTTTTGATTGTCCTTGAATTTTACTTGGGGTGCCATGGGAATCCCCAAGCTTAGGCCCTTGCTACTCTTTGTTCCATAGTCCATCAAAGCAATACTCAAAACTTGAGAACTTCACAACACAAAACTTAGATAAAAGTTCTCGTGAGCTCCGTTAGTATAAGAAAACAAATCACAACTCAAAGTTACTACAATGAATTCATTCTTTGTTTATATTGGTGTTAAACCTACTGTATTCCAACTTCTCTATGGTTCATACCTCCCAATATTACTCATAGATGCATTGAAATAAGCAAACAACACATGAAAAACAGAATTTGTCAAAAACAGAACAGTTTGTAGTAATCTGCAGGTTTCGCATACTTCTGTAACACCAAAAAATTCAAACTAAATTGGTAAACGTGAGGAATTTTTCTATTATTCATCTGCAAAAAGAATCAACTAAATAGCACCCTCCAGTAAAATCTGATGTCCATTCTACCGAGCGCTAACGATTCTGTTTTTCACAGCAAGATCACATAAACTTCACACAAGTCTTCCCAAAGGTTCTACTTGGCACAAACACTAAACAAAACATGAAACCACATCTAAACAGAAGCTATATGCAATATTTATTCCCTAACAGCAGCAAAAATAAAAAATATAAAACTGGGTTGCCTCCCAACAAGCGATGTCGTTTTACGCCCCTAGCTAGGCACGATACAAAATAGATCTAGGTATTGCCATCCTTGGACGGCAATTCTTTGATTAAGAACTTATGATACTTAGGCACTTCTTTGTCCCTATTAATAATCAAACTCTTGGGCAAGAAATCAAGAAATTCTAAAGTGTCAAAAGGGGCCCTAGCAAAAGTAAGAAAATTAGGGTGAACACTTATGGATTTGAGATCCGCAATTCCTTTACTAGACGTTTCACCCTTGTCTTTAGGGACATACATGAACTTAGATAATTTAGTGGTAGAGGTATTTGGAGTAGTTTTTATAGCAGAAAGATCAGAACCCACATTAGTGATAAAATCCTCAAGCTTATTGATTCTAGTAGAATCCTGATCTAGCTTTTCTTTAACTATGGGCTCCTTTTCCTTAAGATTTTTCAGAACAACTCCTACCTTAGATCCATATTGGGTAATTTCATTATGGATTTTTATATCCAAGTTCTCTACCAGTTCTACTGTAGCTACTTTGTTTTCAATGATTTCTAACCTTTGCATAGCATGCTCCAAAGTAAAAACGGTCCCATTAACCATAAGAGGTGGTGAGCAAATAATTCAGTCATAGCATTATAAGAATCAAAGATATGGCTACCCAAGAAATTCCCTCTGGTAATAGTATCTAAGATAAATCTATTCCATGAAGTTATGCCAACATAAAAATTGCGAAGAAGCACGGAAGTGGAAAGCTTCCTATTGGATCTATTTTGAGCATTGCAAATTCTATACTAGGCATCTTTTAAGTTTTCTTCCTCCCTTTGTTTAAAGTTGAGGAACTAACTCTCGGGAGTGTTGATAATGATAGGTGTGCTAGACATGATGACAAGCAAGCAAGAAACACACAGGGAAGCAAGAAGCAAGCGAACGATAAACACAGGGCAGAAGGTGGGCCAATAAAATGGCAAGGGTGAAGTGGGGGAGAGGAAAACGAGAGGCAAAAAATGTAATGCGAAGGATAAGGGTTTGTGATAGGTACTTGGTATATGACTTCTGCGTAAGCCTCCCCGGTGTCGGTGTACTAAGATAGGGGTACCTTAGTACCCCAACTTGTGCACGGGCAGTAGTAGCTTCCCGCGGCAGGGTTCACCGCGTGCTTGCCGGAAACCCTTCTGGTCCCTACAAAGCCATTCAAGAACAAAGTATACAAGACAGAAGACCAAGGCCCCGGCAAGAGGAGCTTGCCGGGAAGGCCGTATCAGGCTCAATACTGTCACTTTAGCACAAGGCCCTGGCAAGAGGAGCTTGCCAGGAAGACCAAGGAATGCACACCTCAAGAAACACCTCGGCGCAGCATGCGCCCGGCAGGGCCCGGGGAGCGACAAGCTTCCGGGCCCGGCAAGGTCAAGGCCCCGGCAAGGTGCTTGCCGGGGGGAACTCACGCTGTGTGCCCGAGCTCCAGCTCATCTGCCCACGCGTCGCCCTGGGGCCCTTCCAGGGACGCGTGGCGGATGGCTGTGCAGCCTGGGGCACACGGTGGCAATCCACGGTGACGAGGCTACCGCCATGTCGAATGGAGAAGCATGGACGGACGCTTTTGGGGTCGACGGTGACGGGCATTTAATGCCCTTGTCCCCCACTGTCAAAGTAGGTGAAGACCACTGTTCACGCACTATTCCCGCACTGTTACAACTACCACCACAGTTACATTTTTGCCCTCCTCTACGTTGACACCTGTCGGTGACCCCTTGGGCTATAAAAGGAGGCCCATGCACAACGTAGAAAGGGTTCGAATCCTAAGCAACTCTCACGCTCGGCGTAGCTAGCACTGTAGCTCTTCAAGCTCCCGAGCTCAATACAAGCAAGGCAGGAGTAGGGTTTTACGCCTCCGCGCGGCCCGAACCTGGGTAAACTACACGCGTGCTCTCCTCGATCTGCTCTTCGTGCTCCCTCCGCTCCCTTACCGCAACGTAGAAGGGGCTCCGGTCCCATAGGTGCTCGTGGGAGGACAGTTTCCCCCGACATCTTTGGCGCGCCAGGTAGGGGGCGTCGAGGTTGTGCGAACCTGATCCGGCGCTCACGCGGGGCATTCTTCATCAACCTCTCCAGCTTCACCAACTTCATCAGCAACAGCATGGCTCCGAAGAAGAAGGCTTCGGAGATCGGAGGCCCGTCTGCGTCTGTTCCACCGCCACCAGAACCAACGGTGGGTGGAGGAGACGCCGGCGGAAGGGTGGTCGTCGGCGAGGATACTCACGGCGCCACCAAATCCAAGGACAAGACGGACGACCGAGCGAATTCCAAGACCTCGGTGTCCGTAGATGCACCACGTCCCTCTCAGCAGACGGCAGGCAAGCAGCGCCGTGGTACAGGAGGTACCATTCGCTTGCTGGGCCAAGGACAAACCGGAGGTTTGCGGGATGCTCCAGGCCACCGTCCTGGCACGAGCAAGGCGCGGTCGCCGGGACGAGAAACTGCTCCTTCTAACCCTGTTAGAAGTCCGAGCATATCTCGCTCCTCGCACCGCTCGCCGCCGCTCCCCTCCTCTCCAGCAGAAGCTCTCGCAAGAGCGCAACTGCTCCTCGATTTCCCTCCAACGGCAGACAAGGCCGAAGACTGGAGGGCGACGATTCAGAGCCTCATCGCCTTCGCCAACAACGACACGCCGCAGCAGCCGGCGACATCGCGGCCACGGCAAGTCGAACAGACGAAGGCCGACGGCGACAAGACCGCCGGGGGTGCAACCACCGTGCACTCCCCACCGCGGAAGCAGAAGACGCCACCCCGCCGGATTAACGTCGACGATGACTCCACGGCGTCGTCGGATCCGCGGGCTCGTCGGGACCAGCGCCAAGTCCTCGACGATCGGCGGCACGAAGATGCTCGGACGCGCATCGAGCGCCGACGAGAAACCAGGCGACAATCGGACCAGCGCGCTGGGGCCGCCGTAGACACGTACGCGCCCGGTGAGCCAAGCGACTTGCCGTACGCGGCAGGTTGCCCTGCGTTCACCCGAGAGCTACGGCGTGTCCAGTGGCCCAGCATGAAAAACTTCAAGCCCGACGTACCCGAGAAGTACGACGGCAAGACGCACCCCTCGGAGTTCCTCAACATCTACACCATCGCGGTGCAGGCTGCCGAGGGACGCGACGAGAAGATACTCGCCAACTACTTCCCGCTAGTGCTTAAGCCAAACGTCCGCTCTTGGCTTATGCACTTGCCTGAAGGCTCCATTTCTTCGTGGGCAGATCTGTGCCACCAATTTGTTGGCGCCTTCACGGGCGGCCACAAACCCCGCGGCCAGGAGAGCGATCTCCACATCTTGGACCAGAAGGAAGGAGAATCCCTGCGCAAGTACATCCAGCGGTTCAGCCGCGCGCAACACAACATCCCCGACGTCCACCCTGCTGCGGTTATCAGCGCGTTCCACCAGAACGTGCGTAACCGCCGCATGCGGGAAGAGATGGCCATGACCAAGATTCGGGACGTCAGCAAGCTCTACGCTCTGGCTGACAAGTGCGCGCGCGCCGAAGAGGGGAGGAGACTCCCCGGGGAGGATACTGGCGCAGGAGGAAGCGACAGTGAGGATGCCGCCCCGGCAAAGAAGAGCCGGCGGCGGAACAACAGAAGAAAGAAGAGCAAGGAAGTGCTGGTCGTCGAGCAGTCCGGCAATGAGGCTCCCGCCAAGAAGGCACAGGCTGGCAGCTCCGGCAAGGAGCCTGCCCCTGTAGCGGCAGCCGACAAGCAGGACGGCTCCGACAAGCAATATTGCAAGATCCACCGCACCAAGGGCCACGACCTTTCGAACTGCAAGCGCGTCGAGTACCTCGTAGAACAGCAGAAGGCTGAGTACGAGCGTCGCGACAAGGAGAAGGCCCAAGGTGGCGGGGGAGAGCCTAGCAAGAAGCGGCCGTTCAATGGCCGGGAAGGACGCCGCGGCAAGGCCAAGCAGCGACAAGGTGACCGACCTCCCCGGGGCCGCGACAAGGATGAGGAAGAAGATGACGAGAACGACATGGAGGAAGGAGATAACAGCGAGCAGGAGTTCCAGAAGGCCACAGAAGTCCTGTGTGTCGACGGAGGCGCTTCTCTGCATACTTCCCACTGCCAACTCAAGCAGTGGGTGCGGGAAGTAAACGCAGCTGAGCCGCCCGTTGAGTCACGCAGGCTGCTGAAGTGGTCCAGCACGCCCATCATTTTTGATCTTGAGGATCACCCTGACCGCACGACTGCGGTCGGGTGCTTGCCGATGTTGGTCTCACCAACTATCCGCAACCTCAAGGTCACCAAAATGTTGGTTGACGGCGGGGCCGGCCTAAACTTGATCTCCTCGGCTGTGATCAAGAAACTCCAGATCCCAGACGGCGAGCTCGAAGAAACCGGATCGTTCCAAGGAATAAACCCGGGAAGGAGCAAGCCCAAGGGGAAGATTACTCTGCCAGTGACCTTTGGCGGGGAGCTCAACTTCAGGACGGAGAGGATAACCTTCGATGTTGCCGATATCCCATTGCCATACAATGGGATACTTGGACGTCCTGCCCTCGCCAAGTTCATGGCAGCTTCCCACTTTGCTTACAACGTACTCAAGATGCCGGGGCCGATAAGCGTCATCTCTGTCCCTGGCGACAAGAAGGACGCGCTTATCTGCGCCGACAAGATATACCGGGATGCAGCAGCCGCAGCGGAGAGCGACACACTTGCCGCTGAAGCTCCCGGGGGGAAGAAGACCAAGACCAAGTCCGGCAAGTGCTCTGGGGCCCACTCCGGCAAATGCACCTCTTCGGAGTGCTGCGCTGCCGTCGAGGACGCACCATCGAGCTCCACCGGCAAGTGCAAGAAGGGGATGGCCGCTCCACCGGCAACCAAGAAGGTGTCCGCCAAGGAGGACGGCACTGGTGGTACCTTTACCATCAATGCTACTCTCGACAACAAATAGGAAAGCGCGCTCGTTGCCTTTCTGCGGGCGAATGTCGATGTGTTTGCGTGGCAACCATCTGACATCCCCGGCGTTCCGAGGAAGGTAATTGAGCACAAGCTTGCTGTTTGTCCTCATGCGCGGCCCGTCAAGCAGAAGGTCAGGAAGCAGGCCGTGGAGCGCCAAGAATTCATCGCCGAAGAGATAAAGAAGCTAGAAGTAGCAGGCCTAGTTAGAGGCATGATCCATCCCACGTGGTTGGCCAATCCAGTTGTCGTACACAAGGCCAATGGGAAATGGAGACTCTGTATAGACTTCACCGATGTGAATAAAGCATGTCCCAAGGATCCATTTCCCTTGCCGCGTATTGACCAGATTGTTGACTCCACCGCCGGATGTGAGCTGCTTTCCTTCCTTGATGCATACTCAGGTTACCACCAGATTTTCATGGCCAAGGAAGATGAAGAGAAGACTGCATTCATTACTCCATGTGGCACATATTGCTTCATACGCATGCCCTTTGGATTGAAGAATGAAGGCTCGACATTTTCAAGGGTGGTGCACACTGCTTTTGAGCCACAGATCCACAGAAATGTAGAAGCCTACATGGATGACATAGTGGTGAAGAGCAAGAGCAAAGATACACTGATCCAAGATTTGGAAGAGACGTTTGAGAATCTGCGCCAGATCCAGCTCAAGTTGAACCCCGAGAAGTGCGTCTTCGGAGTTCCCTCCGGCAAGCTTCTTGGGTTCTTTGTGTCCCACAGGGGGATTGAAGCCAATCCCGACAAGATAAAAGCCATCGAGCAGATCGAAGCCCCGAAGCGCGTCAAGGACGTAAGGAGACTTGCAGGTTGTGTGGCTGCCCTCAGTAGGTTCATTTCGAAGTCTGCAGAACGCGCCCTACCTTTCTTCAAAATCTTGAAGAAGGCAGGTCCTATGAAATGGACTCCGGAAGTGGAGGCGGCGCTGCAAGACTTGAAAGGATACCTATCCTCCACTCCAATACTTGTCGCACCTAGGCCACAAGAGAAGTTGCTGCTATACCTAGCAGCAACCAATCAAGTGGTTAGTGCTGCGTTAGTAGCGGAGAGGGAGGCCGACGAGGAATCTGCACCACCAGCAAGCGAATCCAGCGGCAAGCAGGGGGCTTCCCCGACAAGCTCTGGCTCCGACAAGGACAAGTCTGCGCAGGAACAAGGAGAAGTGCGAAGGAAGATGGTGCAGCGCCCAGTGTATTTTGTAAGTTCCCTCTTGCAGGGGGCTAGGTCAAGGTACTCTGGGATGCAGAAGTTGTTTTTCGGCCTCCTCATGGCCTCGAGAAAGCTGCGCCATTACTTCCAAGCACATGAGATAACAGTGGTCACTCGCTTTCCGTTGAAGAGGATATTGCAGAATCCAGAAGCAACAGGCAGGATCGTCGAGTGGGCACTGGAGCTGTCAAGCTTTGGTCTCAAGTTTGAGAGTACTTCAACCATACAGAGCAGAGCTTTGGCAGAATTTATAGCTGAATGGACCCCAACGCCCGATGAAGAAGTTCCAGAGACAAGCGTCCCCGTACAAGAAGCAAGCAGTGAGTGGGTAATGTACTTTGATGGTGCCTTCTCGCTGCAAGGCGCCGGTGCCGGCGTGGTACTCATAGCGCCCACCGGAGAGCACCTCAAGTATGTTATCCAGATGCACTTTCCCAGGGAACAAGCGACAAACAATACTGCTGAGTATGAAGGTTTGCTTGTCGGCCTCAGGATTGCGGCCGAACTTGGGATTAAGAAGTTGATTGTGCGGGGAGATTCTCAGTTGGTGGTCCGACAAGTGAAAAAGAGTTACCAGAGCCCTTTGATGGAAGCCTATGTTGATGAAGTGAGAAAGCTTGAAGAACACTTTGAGGGCCTGCAAATGGAGCACGTCCCGAGAGCTCAGAATGATATTGCAGATGGCCTTTCAAAGTGTGCTGCGATGAAGTTACCTGTGGAACCAGGGACCTTCCTGCTCAAGCTAACTCAACCATCCGTTACACCATTAGTTGGGCAAAGTAAGAAGAGAAAGTTGGTCTCCGGCGACTACTTGCCGGCGGATCTTCCAGAAGCCGCCGCCAAGGTCCCCAGGATCAACAGCCAAGATGCTGAGGAACAGTTTGCTCCTGCAGATCCTAGGGTCTGTACAGTTGAAGCAAGCGTTCCCGACAAGCCTTGCCCCGGCAGGCTTGCCGGGGGACCATCAGCTCCGGCAGAACCGGAGGTTCTTGCCGTAGAAGCTGAGGTTCCCGCAGCAGCCCTCATGCCTTTAGTCCTTGCCGTTGAGCCTCGGGCTCCGGCATGGGCACAGCAGATTGTCCGTTTTCTGCAAACTGGAGAACTTCCCGACGACCCAGAAGAGATAGAGAAAATAACCAGGCAGTCAAGTATGTACCAGTTCGTTGACAATGAACTATACAGAAGAAGACGCAACGGTGTCAGGTTGAAGTGCATTTCCAGAGAAGATGGACAGAAGCTGTTGGCAGAGATACATGGAGGCATATGTGGCCACCACATTGGCGCAAGAGCACTTGCCGGGAAGGCGTTCCGGCAAGGGTTCTTCTGGCCAGAAGCCCTCCAAGATGCAACTGCACAAGTAACCAAGTGTGAAGCGTGCCAGTTCCATGCCAAGCAAATTCATCAGCTAGCTCAAGCTCTCCAGACGATCCCTTTGTCCTGGCCCTTCTCGGTCTGGGGGCTCGATATCCTCGGCCCCTTCCCCCGTGCCGTCGGGGGCTTTGAGTACTTGTACGTTGCGATCGACAAGTTCACAAAGTGGCCAGAAGTGGAACCAGTGAGAAAGGTGACAGCACAGTCAGCAGTCAGGTTCTTCAGGTCAATTGTTTGCCGTTTCGGAATCCCTAACAGGATCATCACCGACAACGGTACACAATTTACAAGTCGCACCTTCATGCAGTACGTCCAGGACCTTGGCGCCAAGGTCTGTTTCGCTTCTGTTGCTCACCCGAGGAGCAATGGTCAAGCGGAGAGGGCAAATGCTGAAGTGCTGCGCGGACTCAAGACAAGAACCTTCGACAGGCTGCGCAAGTGCGGAAGAAACTGGATAGAGGAGTTGCCGGCGGCTCTTTGGTCAATCAGGACGACACCAAGTCGAGCCACCGGACAGACACCCTTTGCTCTTGTCTATGGAGCAGAGGCAGTTCTCCCCACGGAACTCGTATACGGATCTCCTCGAGTGCTCGCTTATGATGAGCTCGAGCAAGAGCAACTGCGACAAGATGATGCATTGCTCCTCGAGGAGGAACGTCTCCAGGCTGCTGTACGAGCTGCTCGATACCAGCAAGCCTTGCGCCGCTATCATAGCCGCAAGGTCAAGGCCAGGAGTCTCGAGGAAGGCGACCTTGTTCTTCGGCATGTTCAGTCCGCCAAGAATTCCAACAAGTTGACGCCGAAGTGGGAAGGCCCTTATCGGGTGAGACAAGTCACAAGGCCCGGCGCTGTCCGCCTTGAGACCGAAGAAGGCTTACCGGTGAGCAACTCCTGGAACATAGAGCATCTTCGCAAGTTTCACCCATAAGGCGCGGTTGCCGTGATCCGCTCCGGCAACCACCTTTTGTACGAGTCTTGCCGCTGTTGCATGTAAACCTTTGTACAAAGCCGGGCGCAGATCCCGTGCATCAGTAAAGTTTTTGTGCTTCGTACTATTTGCCATTTCCATGCTTTTCTTTGGTTATTTGCATGCATTGTTTGGCACCTTGTGCGATACACATCCCCGGTAAGCACTAGCAAGCCGTGAGGCCCTATGCTTGTTTTTCCTCCTCTTTTTCTTTCCCTCTTAAGCAGAAGGAGTATTCCTCGCGCACAAGTTTGCCGGGGGGGAAGGAGATGGAGGGTGAACCAAGTGATGTTCAAGAAAGAGAAGCCTTGTCGGGGAACAAGCAATATATGAAAGCTAAGTCACCAGAATTTGAGCAGTTCAAATTTTTTTTTAAAATTTTAGTTATCTTCCTTGAACAACCACGCTTTGTATGGAAAACCTGTGCGCGGAGGAACCTACCCGTGGCTAGCCGCACCCTTACCTTGTTTCCGAGCACGCTCAATGACTTAAGTGAGCTGCGACAAGTGTCGCGCCCTTATTTCGTTTTCGAGTTCGCTCAGCAAGCTAAGTGCGCTGCGACTAGCTGCGGCAAGGTTACTTGCCGGTAAGGTCCTTTGCCGGCAGGCTGCTAAGAGTCTAGCACTCAGCGCTTGCAGCGAGGGCCCCTTGCCGGCAAAGTGCACTGCGACTTGCTGCGACAAAGTAAAGGACCAAAAGCAAGGGAGATAACACCGCATTGATTGCTCGAAAATAAGATAGTATATTACAGAGATAACTTGTCGCAATGACTAATAGATTCATGTTCATGGCACACTTTGCAGCAGCAAAGGAAATAGAAAGAAAGAGGCCTAATCTACGCGGTCGCCTTCACGCCTAGAGATCTTGTTCACCTTGGCGACGATGTGGGCGACCTGCGCCTTCAACGCCTCCAGATCTGCGTCGTCCTGCAAGCTGCGGAGGACGTTGACAAGATTGATGCCAGGGTTGCGGTAGACAATCTTCGTCAAGACGCGCTCCAAGGTACCCGCGCAGAGCTGACGCGACTCCTCGGCCAGCTGCGTGGGGAGCTTCTCCTGCAGCCGTGCAAGCCCCGGCGCGATTCCCCTGAAGAAGAGACTTAACTTGGCGCTGTGGGGGAGATTCTGGTCCGGAGAATACACGAGGTGCTCCACCCTCAGCGCCATCAACTCCTTGTCGATATTAGCAGCAAAAGCGACCAAGTCGTCGGTCCACTGCTCCACAGCCCAGCTGAAGTTGTTCGCTGAAGTGGCGGCGCTCTCCACCAGGCCTCATTCCTTGTGGAGCTCGTCCTTCAACTTCGTCTCGCGATCCCGGGCGGCGTCCAGTGAATCAGTCAAAGTAGAGACCTTCAACTCCAAGTCAGCGATTGAATCTTTGGCGGCAGTAAGCTCGTCGCCCTTCTTGGAGAGGCGTACCTGAAGGTCAGAGTTGGTGTGGGCGTCCTTCTCCCGCTCCACATTGAGCGCGGTGACCCTGTCCTCACTCGCCTTCAGGTACCGCTCCAGCTGCTCAACCTTGAGTTCCAGTTCCCTCTTGGCGGTTTCCGCGGCGGCTGCGGCTTCCTTTGCCTCCTTCATGGCCTCTTCCCGGGCGGTGAGCTCGTCGTCATGGGCGTCGAGCTCAACCTTCCGCTGGTTGAGCGCCCCCTCCCGCCGAGACAGCTCCTCGGCGGCCAGCCGCTGTCGCTCTTCAGCCTCCGCCTTCTCCGGGAGGAAGGCTTGCTGCTCCCCGGCGAGTTCTTCCCGCTCCTCCGCCAAGTTGCGGAGGGCGGCCTGGTTGGCGGCGCGAAGCTCCGCGGCTCGCTTCTCCAAGTCCGCTCCAGCCTTGGCGGCAAGAGCTTCCCGGGAGTCCAGCTTCGCCTGCCTGGCCTGGTAAAGGGCCAGGAGCCGGCGAAGCAGCTTCTCCTCTTCGGGCTCATCGCCCCCGCCAAGTGCTTCGACGACCTTCAACCCCGCGGAGGCGAGGACCTCTCCGTCATAGGTCTCTCCCTCCACGGGAGCTCGCGACGAAGACCCCCACGGGACCTGTATGAAGACTCCGTTGGGGGCCTCAAGGTAGATGCCTGGCTGCTCCTTGGCAGCGGAGGGGTCGGCGGCCGGTGCAGCGCTTGACGCTCCTGTCGCCTCCGGGCCAGCAGTGTGGTCGCCGTCCCTCTCCCCAGCCGCGGCGTCTGCGGCCGGGGCAGTCTCCTCAGCAGCAGGCTCGTCGGCTCCTGCCATGCCCTCAGCGGCAGTGGCGTTGCCGCCGTCGCCTTGCGCGCCCTCCTCGCCGGTGGCCTCAGTCTCCATCCGCTCCGGCGCAGGAGGATCTAGCAGAAGAAAAAGAAAAGAAAAGATCAAGCAAATATCCAAAAAGACAAGTTCAAGAAGATGAAGCTACAAGACTCACCTTCGCGGACTTCGTCGACGATAGGCTCCCTCGCCGGGGAGTCCTCCCTTGGCGGTGGAGCAGTGGCCCCTGCTGGCGGAGGGCCGCTCATGCCCTCCCTTGGTGGGGTGGCCACCCTTGTCGAGCTGCTCACCCTTGGCGGGTTACCCGCTCTTGGCGGGGTGCCCGTCCTTGGCGGAGCGTTCTCCCTCGCCGGGGAGTTCACCCTTGGCGGGGAGGGTGGAGCAAGTGGCTCGTCGGGGGCAGTCTCCGGGCGCTCCTGCGGCTGCGGCTCCACTTCTACTCAAGACAAGCAAGACAAACAAGACAACAAGATGTCAGTACAAATAACGACCTCAAGCGCGCCCATCGGTCAGAAAAGAATAACCACCAGACTTACGCTGGGGGCTGCGCTGGGGGCTGCTCCTCAGAGCAGCGGTCTGATCCGGCAAGCTTGCCGCTGGCGCGTCTCCGGTCGCCGCGGTGGGCGAGTCGTCTTCGACCTCGACCACGGGGATCTTGGCCCTCTTTGCCATCCGCTGGGCCAGGGACCTGAAAGCAAAGCAAGAACAAGATTAGAATCATCAGAGAAAAATCAAGACAGAATCGAAGAAGTTACAAATTACAAGTGCTTACTCCTCTTCCTCGTCGTCGTCGGAGCTGAGGGCGGAGAAATCGAACTCCACATGAGATGCTCCCGCGCAAGGAGCAGGAGGAGAAGGCTCCCTCGGGCGCTTGGCGGTCTCCGGGGCTGGGGGCTGCGAAGACCCAGCCTCCGTTGACGCCGAGGCCCGAGGAGCAGGCGGAGCGGCCGCTTCGCTCCGGGAGGATCCCCCTCCGCTTGGCGCTGGCGCGCGGGGCGCCTCCGTCGCGGCTTGACTCGCCCTGGTGGCTCGCGTCGCCCGGCGAGCAGGCTGCTGTCGGGGCGCCTGCGTCCTCGTCGCTGTAGCCGCCTTGCGGGGGCGTTTCCTCGGTGCTTGCGTGGGACTTGCCGGAGGCGGGGAGTTCTCTGAGGACGAGGAGGCGTCGTCATCAAGTCCCAGAGATCCGTCGGTGTCTTCATCGGCCTCGACGTCCTCCTCCTCCTCCCCGGCAGGCTCGCTGGGCCCAGCGCCACGCCCGGCGGCCCCGCTCCCTCCGGCGGCCCCGCTCCCTCCGGCAACCTCGCTCCCTGCGGCGACCTCGCTCACAACCCCGGGTATCCCGGAAAGCCTCAGGGAAGGAACCCCGGCAAACTCCTCGGGCGGAAGCTTGAGCAGCCTGCGGATCTCTGCCTCCTCTGCTTGGCACGCAGCGTCCGCCGCCTCTGCGTCTTCCGCGGTGTATCCAAAGTCACCCGCCGCCGCAGCTGCGGCGGCCTCTTCCATCCGGGAAGCAATATAAGCTATATCCCGAGCCTTGGTGGCTCAGGTGAGGCCCATGTTCTCATCGGAGTTCTTGGGCGTCTCAACCAAGTTATCAAAGAAGCTCAGAATGGCATCCGGCGGAGGCTGGATCTAGGTGGGGACGATGCCGTGGGAGTCGCACTCCGGCATCATTGCGCGCAGGGAGTCCCGGGCGGTGCTGTTGCACAGTGGCACCACTCCCTTGGCGGGTCTAAACCACTCCGGATGCGCCGGGTCATGCTTGAAGAGCTCTCGCACCATTCCTTTCAGCTCCAAAGCGGTGAAATTGAAGTTCAATCCGCAGCGTAGCCTCATGATATCCGCCGCGTTGCCAAATTCCCAAGCGGGCCTTTTCCTTTCCTGTAAAGGGGCAATGCGGCGGCGAAGGAAATCTGCGCCAACCTCTCCGATGGTCAGATTGGCGGCCCGGAGACGGATAATCCTAACAAGGGCAATACTGAGTCTGTTGTCCTCCGGGGCCAATTCACTCCAGTCCCTCCCGCGCACTATGGCAGTTGTGCGCGGCGCAGTGAAGGGCTCCGGCTTGTCCTCCACCACCCAACACCAATCTGCACGCCATTCTTCCCACATGCCGCGGAGTTCTCCCTTCAGGTATGAGTCCTTCTTATTCAACCGGAAGATCCAGGAGATGCCGCCGGAGAGGGGAGCGCCAGCCTCTACTCTAGGCATAAAGAAATGGCGAAAGAGTGCTACGTTTGGATGGATCCCCACATAGTTTTCGCACAGATGTGCGAAAACCGCCATCGTAAGGATGGCGTTGGGGGTAAAATCTAGGAGGTGGAGGTTGTATGTGTTCATAATGTCACAGAAAAACTCCGAGTACGGAGGGCACAATCCGCAGTGGAAGAAAACAGCAAAAAAGAAATACCCGCCGGGAAACAGATCTTTGGCGACGGCGGGGAAGGCTCTGGTACGGGGATGAGCTTTGGTCTCCCCGGACCAGAAGAGGTAGTACTTGTTCCGCAGCTCCTTCGCGCTGAGCCTCGGCGCGAAGACCACGTTCCTCTTCCGCAGGGCGGCAAGCTTCGCCGCCTGCTCGGATTTCTCCTTCTTGGCCTTGTCCGCTTTCGCCTTCTCGCTCTTCGGAGCCATGGCGGAGGTGGCGAGGGAAGAGGCGAGGAGCTCGACGGCGGAGGGGGGGTGGAGGCAAGAGGCAGCGGAGGATTTCTGGAGGTTGAAGACGCAATGAAGACGAAGGAGGGAAACTGCCCCTGCTTCCTCTGCTTTTAAGGGGGAAGTGGGGGACGCTCCGCATTTCCCATTAAAGAACGAGGCCACGATCTCTCCCACGACGCCGCAATCGACGCGTGCCGTTAGGGAGAGGCGCGGCGGATGCGGAAGGGGATTTACGGCTTGCCGTGGGCCGCGTGTGCCCGTGCACTGTTTTGGGCCTGGCCCAACAGCGCTCGGCACCGTGTGTGGCCCAGGCCCGGGGGCTCCTATCGGTGTACTAAGATAGGGGTACCTTAGTACCCCAACTTGTGCACGGGCAGTAGCAGCTTCCCGCGGCAGGGTTCACCGCGTGCTTGCCGAAAACCCTTCTGGTCCCTACAAAGCCATTCAAGAACAAAGTATACAAGACAGAAGACCAAGGCCCCGGCAAGAGGAGCTTGCCGGGAAGGCCATATCAGGCTCAATACTGTCACTTTAGCACAAGGCCCTGGCAAGAGGAGCTTGCCAGGAAGACCAAGGAATGCACACCTCAAGAAACACCTCGGCGCAGCATGCGCCCCGGCAGGGCCCGGGGAGCGACAAGCTTCCGGGCCCGGCAAGGTCAAGGCCCCGGCAAGGTGCTTGCCAGGGGGAACTCACGTTGTGTGCCCGCGCTCCAGCTCATCTGCCCACGCATCGCCCTGGGGCCCTTCCAGGGACGCGTGGCGGATGGCTATGCAGCCTGGGGCACACGATGGCAATCCACGGTGACGAGGCTACCGCCGTGTCGAATGGAGAAGCATGGACGGACGCTTTTGTGGTCGACGTTGACGGGCATTTAATGCCCTTGTCCCCCACTGCCAAAGTAGGTGAAGACCACTGTTCACGCACTATTCCCGCACTGTTACAACTACCACCACAGTTACATTTTTGCCCTCCTCTATGTTGACACCTGTCGGTGACCCCTTGGGCTATAAAAGGAGGCCCATGCACAACGTAGAAAGGGTTCGAATCCTAAGCAACTCTCACGCTCGGCGTAGCTAGCACTGTAGCTCTTCAAGCTCCCGAGCTCAATACAACCAAGGTAGGAGTAGGGTTTTACGCGTCCGCGCGGCCCGAACCTGGGTAAACTGCACGCGTGCTCTCCTCGATCTGCTCTTCGTGCTCCCTCCGCTCCCTTACCGCAACGTAGAAGGGGCTCCTGTCCCATAGGTGCTCGTGGGAGGACAGTTTCCCCCGACACCCGGCAACGGCGCCAGAAATTCTTCTTGCTACTTCTCGAGCTTGCGTTGTATTCCCTCGAAGAGGAAAGGGAGATGCAGCACAGTAGCATAAATATTTCCCTCAGTTTTTGAGAATCGATGTATCAATCCAGTAGGAGACCACGCGCGAGTCCCTCGCACCTGCATAGACAAATAAGGACTTCGCAGCCAACACGATAAGGGGTTGTCAATCCCTTTACGGTCACTTACGAAAGTGAGATCTGATAGAGATGATAGTTTATATTTTTGGTATTTTTGTTTATAAGAACAGAAAGTAAAAGCGCAAAAAGCAAAGTAGATGTAGATTGATATGTTGAGAATAGACCCAGGGGCCATAGTGTTCTCTAGTGGCTTCTCTCATGACAACGATATTCTATGGCGGGTAAACAAATTACTGTCGAGCAATTGATAGAAAAGCGAATAATTATGAGACTATCTAGGCATGATCATTGTATATAGGCATCATGTCTGAGACAAGTAGACCGACTCCTGCCTGCAACAACTACTATTACTCCACACATCGACCGCTATCCAGCATGCATCTAGTGTATTCAGTTCATAAGAACAGAGTAACGCCTTAAGAAAGATGACATGATGTAGAGGGATAAACCCAAGCAATATGATATAAACCCCATCTTTTTATCCTTGATGGCAACAATACAATACGTGCCTTGCTGCCCCTACTATCACTGGGAAAGGACGCCGCAAGATTGAACCCAAAGCCAAGAACTTCTCCCATTGCAAGAACTATAGATCTAGTAGGCCAAACCAAACCAATAATACGAAGAGACTTGCAAGGATATTACGAGCACACAAAAAGAGTTCAGAAAAGAACCAAATATTTCTCATAGATAATCTTGATCATAAACTCACAATTAATCGGATCTCGACAAACACACCGCAAAAAGAGATTACATCGAATAGATCTCCTCGAAGACCGAGGAGAACTTTGTATTGAGATCCAGAGAGAGAGAAGAAGCCATCTAGATACTAGCTATGGACCCGAAGGTCTGTGGTAAACTACTCACAACTCATGGTGAGGGCGATGATGATGATGTAGAAGCACTCTGTGATGGATCCCCCCTCCGACGGAGCTCCAGAACAGGCTCTAAGATGGGATCTCACGGGAACAGAAGGTTACGGCGGTGGAATTAGGGTTTTCTCTCTGTTGCTTATGGTTTCGGGGTACGTAGGCTTCTATAGGAGGAAGGAGGACACCGGGGGACTCACGAGGTACCCACGAGGGAGGGGGCGCGCCCCCCCACCCTCGTGGGCACCTCGTGGCCCCTACTCCGTGGTTCTCAAGTCTCCTGTGCGTGATTTTCTCCAAAAATATCTCTCCCGAAGGTTTCATTCCGTTTGGACTCCGTTTGATATTCCTTTTCTGCAAAACCCTGAAACAGGCAAAAAACAGCAATCTGGACTGGGCCTTTGGGTTAGTAGGTTAGTCCCAAAAATGATATAAAAGTGTATGACAAGGCCCATTGAACATCTAAGACATCATAAATAATAGCATGGAACAATAAAAAATTATAGATATGTTGGAGACGTATCAATTGCCATCACAAGAACACGAGAGAGAGAGAGAGAGAGAGAGAGAGAGAGAGAGATAGAGAGAGAGAGAGAGAGATCAAACACATAGCTACTGGTACATACCCTCAGCCCTGAGGGTGAACTACTCCCTCCTCGTCATGGAGAGCGTCGGGATTATGAAGATGGCCACCGGAGAGGGATTCTCCCCTCCGGCAGGGTGCCGGAACGGGTCTAGATTGTAACACCCCAAAAATTTAAACATTATTTGTTTATTAAAATTTTGCCAGGAAATTAAACCTTTCATCTTCTGGGTTTTCTTTGATTTCAGAACCACTCCTTTCTTTGATATTATGGAGTTTTTACACCAAGTGAAAACTTTTCAAATATATTATTGGACTTGTTTACCCTCTCAAGAAAAAAACATTTCTATTATCAATGGATTTATTTGCATAATTATTTCTCTCTGGGCTTTATTCCTTAAAGTGATTTTTCATTAGTTTTAGAGCTCTATTTTCCCTACAACCATTTGATAAATGCATTTAAAATTTTCACCAAAATTTGGGGATGTCATGTGATGTTTTTAAATCACTTTTATGCAAAAATATCTTTTATTCATTGGAGATTTTGAGCTCTACCCCAAGTTTTCAAAACTGGTCCAGTTGATATAATTGCACTACAACCTATTTAAATATTTTTTAAAGCCTCCACCTAAATTAGGGGATGTTAATAGTAGTATATTATTCAACTTTATGCAAAAAAAACAGTGATGTTCTTTGATAAATTTGAGTAAATCATCCTCATCTTCATTCTGGCCCAGCTTGGCATTTTCTACTGCAACCCTAATTTATTTTGCTCTAGTAACCATGAGCTCTTTCCTGCTGATAGTCCTCCCTACAAAACTCTTAAGTCCAGGACAGTGGACCCACTGGAGGATGTTAAGTACATGGAATAATGCCATTTACCTTCTGTCCAGAACGGAAGATTTGCAAAACTTGCACTAGCAAGTTTCTGGTTTTGCCCAAATGACCTTGCCATCATTACCTACACCTAGAGAGACACTGATCTGGAGTTTTTGGCCACACCAAGAGTTGCCTAGATGCCCATGGCATTCTGTCAAACACCTTGGGTGCATGGCCAATTTTGGCATGATTTTGGGTTTGCATTACAAGCTTGATCCGCTGACCCCAGCAACCTTGTCCACTAAACTCCTAGATGCCTCTAACCTAGACATGTTAATCCCCAGCCCGACCCAAGCATCCTAGCATGCCTTGGCATTTTGCCGAACAGTTGGCGTGCGTGCGCTGGGCGCGGCCAGAGCACGCGTTTTGCACGTGCGTGCGCACGAGCCGCCGCGTCCCACTGTCGCCACCCCGCGCTCATTCTGGCCCTCCCCACTCACAGCCAGCACGCCCTGGCCCCTCCCTCAGCGTAGGGCCACCCTGACGCACTATAGCGCCACTGTCAGGTCGGCCTTGGCGGCACCCCGGCGTCCACATTGTACCCCTGCCATGGACAGCGCCGCTCGAGCCACTCCAGCGCACCAGTTGCCCCCTGGAGCAGCTCAAGCTTATCCCCGAGCCCATCCACTAGCGCCCATCGCCGCCACGTCGCCCTGCAAGCTACAGCGAGGCGGTTCGCCGATCTTATCTCCGGCCGCCGCGGAACCGACCTCGTACGCCTATATAAGGGAACCCCGAGCTCGACTTTGCACTCAGGCAACCTCGTACTATCCCCCTAGTGCCCCAACACCCAACAATCGATGGCGGGAAGCCTTCTCCCTCGTCTCCGGCCGGTTCGGCCGCCGCCCCACTCCGGTGTCGTGCGTCCCGAACAGAGCTTCTCTAGCCCATCCAGTGCCACCATCATTCTCCCTCGACCCTGCGGAGCCGCCCAGCCTCTCAAATGCGATCGAAAAGCACCGCAGCCCAAACCCCCAAATCCACCCGAAGCCTCCTCCGCCGTGGAGCTCGTCGCCGACGACTCTCTCCATCCCCGCAGGCCCTTCGACCACCGGAAGGACCGCCCTGGTCTGGCGGATCTATCCCTGTCCTTGAATCCCCGTGGGGAGCCGCCGTTCATTGGCGGTGATCACCGGAGCCCCGCCCCGCTCAGACAGAGGAGGAAGGAGGCGCGGGCGACTGGTCAAACCTGACTAGTGGGCCCGAGGGACCCACTGTCATTGACCCGAGCTGGCCCGCGCTGGTTTAAGTGGAGGCGTAAACCCCTGAAGTACGTCTCCTCTGCCTCGAAAGTGTATTCTCCCAGAAGCGTTTTCTTTTTCTGGTTTTTTTTCTAAAACAGAATATTGACTAAACTTTAACTAGCTATAACTTTTTAAAAATAAGTCCAAATGACTTGATTCTTTTTCTGTTGTTCCTCAAATTTGGTCTAGTTTATTTTCATATTTATTTCAAAATTTTCCATACAACTTTTTGTGCATTTTGAAACTATGTGTTAATTCAAATTTTTATAAAATAGAATTTTGAAGAAGAAGGCAACTTTCAAAATGAAATACACCCCACTTGCATACTCTTGAAGGCAAGCATTCTGAACCCTGGCATAATATTGTCTTGCATTGTTGATACGGTTGCAACCCCACCTTGTCTCGGAGATTTCGTCATTCTATGCGATGATACGATCATACTCATAGTGCATATTGATGATTTCATGATGTTGCCATTTGATATGTTTGTGATAGAAATCCCCCACATATGCCTCTCATACCTACCGGGAGGGATCCGGGAAAGTCTCTATCTTGGGTAGACACGAGCTTGTCCCTAACCCTTCGTCGAGATGGTTATGTCCGGTGGGGCATGGGGAGGTATGATGAGTGGTGGTTCCGTCTGATGGATGTGAAATATAATTCTTGTGCTAACCATGCAGGAAATGCTTAAACCTCCTAAGTCGACCATAGATTGAGTCTTGTTCGAGTAACCCCCATACTTGTTTCGTACTACCACTTGTCCATTCCACAGGTAGGGTACGGTTCAGTAAATTGTCAACCCCTGTCCTAGCACACACCGTACAGAGAGGCCAAGGTGGAAGATACCGGCTGCATCCGGTAGGCATGCCACTTGGCCCGGGGGCATGGGTGTTTCCGGTTAGGATCGAGAGGGGGGCACCCCTTAGAGCGCGCGATATAAGTTTGATCCCATGTTAAACGAGGTTGTAGCCTCCCCACTTAGAGTTTTACTTGACGGGTGTCGTGGGTGATTCGAGACACCGGTAAGTTAGGCTAGTGTGTGCGGTCAGGTGTGTTTTCGAATGAAAGACCATAGACGGAATTAGTCCCGATGGACTAAAGGAATCCGTTGCTAGTGGGTAAAGAGTACACCCTCTGCAGAGATTAAATCTATTCGAATAGCCGTGTCCATGGGTAAGGACTAGAGTCTGGGACGGGTCAAGTGTTGGTCTTAGTGTCGATCTTCGGAGGAGAAACTGCTAAAACAGAACATGGATCATGACTTGTGACTTGTGATGATTATTATTATTATTGTTATGAACTAACCATTTATATTATTTGAGTTACTGAGTATCCCTGGGACAGTTCTACCTCCTGGATATTCACCGTGAATATTCTTTATAAGCCCTTTATGTGGTGTCGCTCAGACGCCCGACTGTGGCATGTTTGTTATTATTTTCTTTATAAGCCCTTTATGTGGCGTCGCTTAGACGCCCGACTGTGGCGTGTTTGTTATTATTTTCTTTATAAGCCCTTTATGTGGTGTCGCTCAGACGCCCGACTGTGGCATGTTTGTTATTATTTTCTTTATAAGCCCTTTATGTGGTGTCGCTTAGACGCCTGACTGTGGCATGTTTGTTATTATTTTCTTTATAAGCCCTTTATGTGGCGTCGCTCAGACGCCCGACTGTGGCATGTTTGTTATTATTTTCTTTATAAGCCCTTTATGTGGCGTCGCTCAGACGCCCGACTGTGGCATGTTTGTTATTATTTTCTTTATAAGCCCTTTATGTGACGTCGCTTAGTCGCCCGACTGAGGCATACTTTATGTTTACTCCCTGATTGCATATTCATGTTTTATATGAACAACCTTCTTGCATCGTGGATTATTATTTCGTGACTGACGTTGTGATCATCGAATATTTCCGAGCATTATTATCTTTTGTTATATTGTACCTGTGATCATAATGTTTGCGAGTACATTCAAAGTACTCACTGGCTTGTCCCTAGCTATTGTCTTGGCCAGATTTCTTGCATGGAGAGGAGCGTTGCGATGACCGCCCCGGAATCTACATAATGGTGACAGCAGCCCCGCGAAGATAGGAGTTAACCTGGTCAGCTGTTCATGTGGGACATGGAGTCCCATAGACACCAATGAGCCACAAACCGCTTCCGCCATCAGCCACTAGAAACCTTGTGTTGTACTCATAGACCAGAATGGTCTTGTACTATATATTTTGTATTTTGGCTTCGAATTTCTGTATCAAGTTGGTGCCTCATCAGCTAACAGTAATCCTGGGGCTGGTGAGCACAAGGGCCATTTTTGAGAAATTGATATCCCGAAAATCCGGTCCTGACAACCTTGGTATCAGAGCTAGGCTGACCATTGGCTAATCCTATCTTAGCCAGGTCGAAAAACCTAGGTTAACCATCCCACCAGACCTTATCCTAACCCCAGCCAAGCTTCTCGTGTAAGATAGCCACACGGTGACCCGACACCTTTTGGTAGTCGGTGCCTAACCTATCAGCCTAGCCCGTCGATCACGCGCTAGTGACCAACACCTAAATTGTCTCATTCACAAGCGTGCGAAGGAAGACTACGTCCTTTTTTTATAAAAAGGGCATGCTAGCCTCAACCCAGCACAGCACACCCTCTACCCCAAACCGAGCTAAAATGCCAGGACCCATTGTTCACAATGAGACCACAGCAACCAACCTTGGAGGTTTTGTGACCGTGCTAGCAAACCTCACCCGTCGTGCCTTTGCGTTAGAAGAGCCCCCAGAATATGTTGTGTACCAAGGACCCATGGGCGGTGAGAGCAGTCAATTCTAGGCCACTGTGCACATCTATGGTAGGGGTCTATCGCCAGAACGCCCCTATAGGTTCACCGGAAGGACAACTTCCTTTGAGCCACAAGCCATCCAACTAGCTGCTCGAGAGGCTATAGTTCAACTCCGGCACTTGTCGCCCAGAGTTAACTGTCGCTCGTTCTACTACTACCCCAGCCGTGACGGGTATGTTAGGCCACCCCAGGTTGCCAACGGAGATCACAAGACGCATCCTGCACTATTGCATCTGGTGCGCTATGTACGTGCACTAGAGGAACTGTTCGATCAAATCACTCTTGATCTGATCGTAGCTCGTGGAGGACTAGTTCGCCGAGCCCCGGCAAGAAGAGAAGATGAGCCCGATACCGACAACCCAGTCGTGCTGTTCGGACAACCGATCGACTCCTTGAGGTCTGGCCCGGCCATCGACCAAGGTGCTTTGGTGTCCCCAGAAGTGCTTCGTCACCTTTTGGGAACACACCCCAACGGGATTGTGGCCAATAATTCCCGCGATGGTCATCATCGCTACCCCGACCCTGCAGTCCCTGAACCCCCTCCAGCTAATCCCGACGGTGAAACCCGTGGAGAAGCCTAGGCATCCACAAGGCAAGGCCGCTTAGATATAAACGAGGTAGACTAAGTCACTCAAGTAGTACTGAGCCTTAGTATGTCCACGCCATGTAATTGTGTGATCTTGGATCACCATAATTAAATGCAGTCTGCTTGTGCGCCACTATTTTTATAGTAGTCATGCATAAATATGTTGGAGTACGATTGCATTTTTTTCCGGGCGTAGCTTCCAAAAACCACCCCGACGACTCCCACAGTAATACGTCACTTTTGCGAGACATGTGTATCTGTAGCATTGACCCTGACCACATAGAGCAGAACCGACAAACTAGTTTCCCCTCACCGTAATTTATTAACCCAGCCCAGTTGCTATATAAAAGTCCACCTCGTGACCTTGCCAAGCATCCCTCACCTTGTGCGCAACTGTCACAGCCATTCCTTGCCATGCCGAGCCCTAGTATTTATCTGAGAACCCCAGATGCCACCCCAGGTAGTTTTGTTAAAATATTGTGGGACTTTACCTGCAGTACCATGAGTTTTATCCTCCCACCCCAGTACGAGTTGCTCAAATCGAGGATCACGTGGTACACATCCCTCCCGCAAACCCAAACCAAGACCCAACGAAAGTCTCGTTCATGGGGAAATCTATGCCGACTCCGTAGATGGCCGTAGAAGCTGCTGCGTATGAAGCGCTTGCTCGCCTTCGATTCACGGTGCCCTATGCCAGCGAACAAGGGTATTATTACTTCCCGAGCCTTGCAGCACCCGGAGAAGTAGCATCTTTTCCTGGTGGACGAATTGAGAGAGACCAGTACTGGCCAACCTTGCCCAGTATGTCATCGCTCAAGAGCATTTGACCCAGCGAGTAATGGGTTATCTCCAAAGCCTCGCTGATTTAAATCCTCGGATCGCCATCGGCACACCACTGAGGCCCAGATAGGAGAGGCGCATTCATCGACTAGTCAATCCACTTCCATCGATAGAAGAAGAGTGTGCCCCAGTACCAGAGACGTTTTCCCAGGACCCTGTCTATTTACCGTTTTCTTTTTAGACGTCACTGCTATGTTTTTTGTCCCAGCATTTATTTATGAGTTGCAACTTATGCGTGGTATCCTAAATTTGTGTGGTGAATTAAATATTTGGTTTCAATTAATGGGAGTAGTTTCACTGCTGTTAAGTTTTGATTAACTATATTCTCTCTTGATAAAATCCTGAAGTGAGATTTTTTCCCTGAGTTGTTGCAGCATAAGTCTCTTCACGACATAGATTTTTTTTTATTCACGCAGCACCACAACAACAGGCTCACAACCCCAACCACTCGACCGCGCACACTAATTGCATATCCATGTGCGCATGTTGCATCTAACTGTTTACCTCCCTAACTCACCACAGTCTCTGAAGGACAGATTTGTGGGAAATTATTCGGGTACAAATTGCCTACAGCACACTGACAACAGTTAGCACCCGACTCCAGCACCTAATCCTCATGATCACCGCTGCCACGCAGAGCTAGCACTCGAGCAGCAGCATCACGAAGATCATCGAGGATCATCGCGCACAAGAGCACGGAGAACCCCAGCAATGCCGCCAACCCTCCGCACACCAGGATCATGCACCAGTCCGGCATCACCTCTGCCATTAGAGCCTCGTCCCGAGCTCCTGCGAACAGAAATGGAGGAGAAGGAGAAGCGGGGCCAGGTGTGAGGTAGAAGGAAGGAGCACCTCGGTCATTTTATAGCTCGAGATCGGTGTACGGTGGGCAACGTCCACCAGCGCCGCTCGATGCTCGATCGCTGGTGTTCGGAGGCGAATCCGCGAGCAGTGCCGACAGCGCACTAGCCCGTGAGGTGAGTGCATGCTGCACCGGCAGCTAGCACGCCGCGCACTACTGCAGTACGGCCTAGATGCCCTACGAGCTAGACGTCGCCGATGGAGAAAGCGCGGGAAAGCACGCGAGAGAGAGGAAGAAGAGAGAGCCAGAGGTAGAAGAAGAGACTGACAGTGGGCCCCGGGTCCACCTGTCAGCCAGAGAGAGCACTGTGCTCTCGGGTGCAACCAGCGTATTTTAGAATTTAGAAATTTTATTCTAAATTCACTGTAACCAAGAGTAGAAGTATCTCGTTTTCCCCAATCGTAGATTTTTCCACGCAGCGCCAGCATTCCACACTATAGTTTTACACCACTTATTTCCCACTCACTGTAGCCACTTCTTTATTGCATAAGTAGGACGGTCGTTTTTGTGATATTAATTTGTGATAGTAGGAGTAATTATTTTCATGACAACCCTTAGAAAATCTCGAGGACGGGATTTTTCTTAAGGGGGGTAGTGTTGTAACACCCCAAAAATTTAAACATGATTTTTCTATTAAAATTTTGCCAGGAAATTAAACCTTTCATCTTCTGGGTTTTCTTTGATTTCAGAACCACTCCTTTCTTTGATATTATGGAGTTTTTACCCCAAGTGAAAACTTTTCAAATATATTATTGGACTTGTTTACCCTCTCAAGAAAAAACATTTCTATTATCAGTGGATTTATTTGCATAATTATTTCTCTCTGAGCTTTATTCCTTAAAGTGATTTTTCATTAGTTTAAGAGCTCTATTTGCACTACAACCATTTGATAAATGCATTTAAAATTTTCAGCAAAATATGGGGATGTCATGTGATGTTTTTAAATCACTTTTATGCAAAAATATCTTTTATTCATTGGAGATTTTGAGCTCTACTCCAAGTTTTCAAAACTGGTCCAGTTGATATAATTGCACTACAACCTATTTAATATATTTTTAAAGCCTCCACCAAAATTAGGGGATGTTAATAGTAGTATATTATTCAACTTTATGCAAAAAAAACAGTGATGTTCTTTGAAAAATTTGAGTAAATCATCCTCATCTTCATTCTGGCCCAGCTTGGCATCTTCTACTGCAACCCTAATTTATTTTGCCCTAGTAACCATGAGCTTTTTCCTGCTTATAGTCCTCCCTACAAAACTCTTAAGTCCAGGAGAATGGACCCACTTGAGGATGTTAAGTACATGCAATAATGCCATTTACCTTCTGTCCAGAACTGAAGCTTTGCAAAACTTGCACTAGCAAGTTTCTGGTTTTGCCCAAATGACCTTGCCATCATCACCTACACCTAGAGAGACACTGATCTGGAGTTTTTGGCCACCCCAAGAGTTGCCTAGATGCCCATGGCATTCTCTCAAACACCTTGGGTGCATGGCCAATTTTGGCATGATTTTGGGTTTGCATTACAAGCTTGATTCACTGACCCAGCAACCTTGTCCACTAAACTCCTAGATGCCTCTAACCTAGACCTATTAATCCCCAGCCCCACCCAAGCCTCCTAGCATGCCTTGGCATTTTACCGAACAGTTGGCGTGCGTGCGCTGGGCATGGCCAGAGCGCGCGTTTTGCACGTGCATGCGCACGAGCCGCCGCGTCCCACTGCCGCCACCCCGCGCTCGTTCTGGCCCTCCCAACTCACAGCCAGCACGCCCCGACCCCTCCCTCAGCGTAGGCCACCCTGACGCCCTACAACGCCACCGTCGAGTCGGTCTTGGCGGCACGCCGGTGTCCACAGCGCGCCCCTTCCATGGACGGCGCCGCCCGAGCCACTCCAGCGCGCCAGCTGCCCCCTGGAGCAGCTCAAGCTTATCCTCGAGCCCGTCCACTAGCGCCCATCGCCGCCACGTCGCCCTGCAAGCTACAGCGAGGCGGTTCCCCGATCTTATCTCCGGCCGCCGCGGAACCGAGCTCGAACGCCTATATAAGGGAACCCCGAGCTCGACCTTGCACTCAGGCAACCTCGTACTATCCCCCTAGTGCCCCCAAAACCCAGCAATCGACAGCGCAAAGCCTTCTCCCTCGTCTCCGGCCGGTTCGGCCGCCGCCCCACTTCGGTGCCGTGCATCACGGACAGAGCTTCTCCAGCCCATCCAGTGCCACCATCATTCTCCCCTCGACCCTGCGGAGCCGCCCAGCCTCTCAAATGCGATCGAAAACCACCGTAGCCCAAACCCCCAAATCCACATGAAGCCTCCTCCGTCGTGGAGCTCGCCGACGGCGACTCTCTTCGTCCCCACCAGCCCTTTGACCACCGGAAGGACCGCCCTGGTCTGGCGGATCTATCCATGTCCTTGAATCCCCGTGGGGAGCCGCCGTTCGTCAGCGGCGATCTCCGGAGCCCCGCCCCGCTCGGACAAAGGAGGAAGGAGGCGCGGGCGACTGGTCAAACCTAACCAGTGGGCCCGAGGGACCCACTGTCAGTGACCCGAGCCGGCCCGCGCTGGTTTAAGTGGAGGCGTAAACCCCTGAAGTACGTCTCCTCTGCCTCGAAAGCGTATTCGCCCCAAAGCGTTTTCTTTTTCTGTTTTTTTTTAAAACAGAATATTGACTAAACTTTGACTGGCTATAACTTTTTAAAAATAAGTCGAAATGACATGATTATTTTTCTGTTGTTCCTCAAAATTGGTCTAGTTTATTTTCATATTTATTTGAAAATTTTCCAAACAACTTTTTGTGCAGTTTTGAAAGTATGTGTTAATTCAAATTTTAGGAAAATAGGATTTTGAAGAAGAAGGCAACTTTCAAAAAGAAATACACCCCACTTGCATACTCTTGAAGGCAAGCATTCTGAACCCTGGCATAATATTGTCTTGCGTTGTTGATACGGTTGCAACCCCACCTTGTCTTGGAGATTTCGTTATTCTATGCGATGATAAGATCATACTCATAGTGCATATTGATGATTTCATGATGTTGGCATTTGATATGTTTGTGATAGAAATCCCCCTCATATGCCTCTCATACCTACCGAGAGGGATCCGAGAAAGTCTCTGTCTTGGGTAGACACGAGCTTGTCCCTAACCCTTCGTCGAGACGGTTATGTCCGATGGGGCATGGGGAGGTATGATGAGTGGTGGTTCCGTCTGATGGATGTGAAATATAATTCTTGTGCTAACCATGCAGGAAATGCTTAAACCTCCTACGTCGACCATAGATCGAGTCTTGTTCCAGTAACCCCCATACTTGTTTCGTACTACCACTTGTCCCTGCCACAGGTAGGGTACAGTTCAGTAAATTGTCAACCCCTGTCCTAGCACACACCGTACAGAGAGGCCATGGTGGAAGATACCAACTGCATCCGATAGGCATGCCACTTGGCCCGGGGGCATGGGTGTTTCCGGTTGGGACCGAGAGGGGGGCACCCCTTAGAGCGCACGATATAAGTTTGATCCCATGCTAAACGAGGTTGCAGCCTCCCCACTTAGAGTTTTACTTGACGGGTGTCGTGGGTGATTCCAGACACCGGTAAGTTAGGCTGGTGTGTGCAGTCAGGTGTGTTTTCGAATGAAAGACCGTAGACGGAATTAGTCCCGATGGACTAAAGGAATCCGTTGCTAGTGGGTAAAGAGTACACCCTCTGTAGAGATTAAATCTATTCGAATAGCCGTGTCCATGGGTAAGGACTACAGTCTGGGACGGGTCAAGTGTCGGTTTTCGGAGGAGAAACTACTAAAACAGAACATGGATCATGACTTGTGACTTGTGATGATTATTATTATTATTGTTATGAACTAACCATTTATATTATTTGATTTATTGAGTATCCATGGGACAGTTCTACCTCCTAGATATTCACCGTGAATATTCTTTATAAGCCCTTTATGTGGTGTCGCTCAGACGCCCGACTGTGGCATGTTTGTTATTATTTTATTTATAGGCCCTTTATGTGGCGTCGCTCGGACGCCCGACTGTGGCGTGTTTGTTATTATTTTCTTTATAAGCCCTTTATGTGGTGTCGCTCAGACGCCTGACTGTGGCATGTTTGTTATTATTTTCTTTATAAGCCCTTTATGTGGTGTTGTTCAGACGCCCGACTGTGGCATGTTTGTTATTATTTTCTTTATAAGCCCTTTATGTGGCGTCGCTCAGACGCCCGACTGTGGCATGTTTGTTATTATTTTCTTTATAAGCCCTTTATGTGGCGTCGCTCCGACTGTGGCATGTTTGTTATTATTTTCTTTATAAGCCCTTTATGTGACGTCGCTCAGACGCCCGACTGAGGCTTACTTTATTTTTACTCCCTGATTGCATATTCATGTTTTATATGAACAACCTTCTTGCATCGTGGATTATTATTTCGTGACTGACGTTGTGGTCATCGAATATTTCCGAGCATGATTATATTTTTTTATATTGTACCTGTGTTCATAATGTTTGTGAGTACATTCAAAGTACTCACTGGCTTGTCCCTAGCTATTGTCTTGGCCAGATTTCTTGCATGGAGAGGAGCGTTGCGATGACCGCCCCGGAATCTACATAATGGTGACAGCAGCCCCGCGAAGATAGGAGTTAACCTGGTCAGCTGTTCATGTGGGACATGGAGTCCCATAGACACCAATGAGCCACAAACCGCTTCCGCCATCAGCCACTAGAAACCTTGTGTTGTACTCATAGACCAGAATGGTCTTGTACTATATATTTTGTATTTTTGCTTGGAATTTCTGTATCAAGTTGGTGCCTCATCAGCTAACAGTAATCCTGGGGCTAGTGAGCACAAGGGCCATTTTTGGGAAATTGATATCCCGAAAATCCGGTCCTGACATAGATTGGTTTCCGGTGGCAACAGAGGCTTGAGGTGGCGGAACTCTCGATCTAGGTTCCTTTTTCGGGGATTTCTGTATTTATAGGAATTTTTGGCATTGGTCCCACGTCAAGGGGGTCTCCGAGGTGTCCATGAGATAGGGGCACATGCCCAGGGGGGTAGGGCGCGCCCTCCATCCTCGTTGACGGCTCGGGACTCTTCTGGCCTAACTCTTTTATTCCGAGGGCTTCTTTCGGTCCATAAAAAATCATCAAAAATTGGCACGTCAATTGGACTTCGTTTGGTATTCCTTTTCTGTAAAACTCAAAAACAAGGAAAAACAGAAACTGGCACTAGGCTCTAGGTTAATAGGTTAGTCCCAAAAATTATATAAAATAGCATATAAATGCATATAAAACATCCAGGATGGATAATATAATAGCATGGAACAATAAAAATTATAGATACGTTGGAGACGTATCAGGCCCGGATCGCCCGCATCGGAGATTGACCAAACTCCTAATGCCACCTTGGGTTGGGATTCAAAATTACCATCACCCACCCACCCTGGAAAAAACTCTCCAAGTAAATTCGGACTCCCGGACATAGACGATCTCGCGAACATATAGCAGCAGCCTGAGGAAACGGTCAACCACTTCTAGGCCAGATTCCTACTGGTTAAAAACAATATCAGGGACTGCTGCGATGATGAGGCGGTCTCCCTATTTCACCGCAACTACAAAGACGAGGGCATCTCGAACGCCCTCAACAGACGTCGTGTTCTGAGTTTCACAAACCTATCGCAGTTAGTACGGAAGTACTGTGCAATGGAAAATACTTGGAAAGCCCAGAGTACACCTCTAGAACAGTCCATATTTGGACAGTACACCACCAAGGCTAAACGGACATACCCTAATTGGCAATCCGATAGCATTCCTATTGGCAAGAAGAACAAGCCTCTTTTAAGGCACCGGTCCGTACTGGACGAACTACTCGATACACCTTGCCAAATACACGCAACCCCGGATAATGTCCCAAACCATCGCCTTAGAGCATGTTGGGTACTCCGACAGGTAGCAAAGAGCGGTACGGCAATTCTTGCCAACACCATATCAAGGGAGAAAGACATCGATGTCTTCACCGTCTTCAAGATGTTCTCCTCAAATAACCACCGCAAGAGAGCAAATCGTGAACTTGCCGAGGTTTACCAAATTAGCTCTGCAAGCCCATGGAGCGACACGGCAATTCATTTTTCTACCGAAGACGCACCTCGAGTCCGGCAGATCCGAGCATCAGCGGCTCTTTTACTAGACCAAATAGTAGACGGCTTCCGCCTCACTAAAGTACTTATGGACGGAGGAAGCAGACTAAACCCCATATATGAGGAAATGCTTGCAAAAATGCAGGTCGAGAAATCCCGCATAAAGCACACCAACACAACCTTTAGAGGAATTATACCAAGCCGCGAGGCCAGATGTTCGGGAAGCATTAAGCTCGATGTAGTGTTCGGCACACCCGACAACTACAGATCGGAGGAACTACTGTTTCACATTGTGCCCTTTCACAGCAGATACCACGCCCTTCTAGGACAGGACGCTTTCTCACGCTTTCAAGCTATACCCCATTATGGGTACATGAAGCTTAAAATGCCAGGGCCCAATGGGGTGATCACATTAATAAGTGATCCGGATAGAGCACTCCGCGCCGAAAACAAAACGGCATCCTTAGCCTTAGAGGCATTATCCAAAGCCCTCACGGCCGAAGAATTAACTACCCTACGATCAAAGGTAGATAAGGATGATGTAATCCTCGCCAAAAGATCGAAGTCTACCTCCTTCAAACCAGCAGATGAGATCATCAAATTCCAAGTGCACCCAACGGACTCAAATAAAATGGCATCCATCGGGGCACAACTAGATCCGGCGGTAGACAGCGCGTTACGCGCCTTCCTTCGAGAAAATTGGGATATATTTGCCTGGCACCCTTCAGATATGCCGGGAATCCCACGTAGGCTTGCTGAACACAGCCTCAACATTATCCAAGGATTCAAACCGGTCAAGCAGTCACTACGACGGTTTTCCGAACCCAAAAGACAAGCAATGGGAGAAGAGCTAGCCAAGCTATTAGAAGCCGGATTCATCAAAGAAATTAAACACCTAGATTGGCTATCTAACTTAGTCATGGTACCGAAGAAGGATAAATCATGGCGCCTCTGCGTCGATTTCACAGACCTGAATAAGGCCTTCCCAAAGGATCCCTTTCCTTTGCCCCGCATTGACCAAATTATCGATGCAACGGCCGGACACGGCTCACTGTGCTTCCTCGATGCTTATTCCGGATACCATCATATAAAGATGAAGGAATCCGATCAGGCCGCAATGTCATTTATTACCCCGTACGGCCCGTTTTGTTTCAACACTATGCCCTTTGGACTCAAAAACGTTGGCGCCACATATCAACGCATGATTCAAACATGATTGGAAAAGCAAATTGGCAAGACAGTGGAGGCATATGTGGACGACATGGTCGTCAAGACCAATCACGTTGAGACTTTGGTGGAAGATATACGCCTTACGTTCGCCAACCTTTAAGAATATGACATAAGGCTCAATCCCGAAAAATGTGTCTTCGGCATTCCAGCCAGAAAATTATTAGGGTTCATCGTATCCCATAGAGGAATCGAAGCTAACCCAGCCAAAATCCGGGCCTTGTCGGAACTCAAAATACCAACCGATCTCAAGCAAGTGCAAAAACTAGCAGGTTGCGTAGCGGCTTTAAGCCGCTTCATCTCCAGATTAGGAGGAAAAAGCATTGCCACTTTATAAATTGCTACGACGCACTAACAACTTCAAATGGACGGATGCGGCAACAGCCGGATTGGAAGAAATAAAGACTCTACTAGCAAGCAACCCAATCCTAGCCGCACCCGGTGTTGGCGAACCAATGATGTTGTACATATCAGCCACTCACCACGTAGTGAGTGACGTGCTTGTTGTCAAACGAGCCGAAGAGGGACATAAATTCCCCGTTCAAAAGCATGTATACTATGTATCCTAGGTTCTAACACCGTGTAAGTCATGGTACCCCCACTATTAGAAAATTGCCTATGCGGTCTTCATGTCATCTCAGAAACTCCGACACTACTTTCAAGAGTGTTCGATCACAGTGGAATCCGAGGTACCACTCAACGATATTATCAACAATAAAGACGCCACGGGACGCATAGCCAAATGGGCCATCGAGCTCCTACCGTTTGAAATATCCTATAAGTCACGTCGGACTATTAAATCCCAGGTATTGGCTGACTTTGTCGCAGAATGGACTGAAGTCGAACTCCCTAAAGAGTACAGCTCATATTCCCACTAGACAATGTACTTCGACGGTTCCAAAATGCTAGCCGGATTGGGGGCCGGCGTAATATTGATATCTCCAACTGGGGATACAGTCCGGTATGTTCTACAGATCATGTATACGGACTCGAATGATGCGGCCGAATACGAGGCCCTGTTGCAGAGTCTCTGCCTAGCTGTATCCATAGGCATACAATGCCTCGAGGTACGCGGAGACTCAAACCTTGCTATCTCCCAAATTAATGGAGATTTCGATGCGAAGGATTCAAAAATGGCAGTCGCAATGCTATATTAAAAATATCGGCTCGATTTGAGGGGTTGGAATTCCATCACGTAGCCCGGGATAATAACCAGGCCGCCGACGTACTCGCTCGTATGGGTGCCAAGCGTGACCCCGTCCCACATAACACATTTGTGGAAAGTCTATTTAAGCCATCAGTAACATGGCAGGGCGCGAGCGGTGATACGAATTCGGATTTGAACACACCCCCAACTGAACTCAATCACGATATCGACGGAGACCCAAACATGGAGATAACTCCTTCAGCTCACGAAATCATGGCTGTCATAGCCCCCTGGACAGAGCCTTTCCTAGCTTACTTTAATAGGCAGGAACTCCCCGATGACCAAAATGAGGCCCGCCGCATAGTCTGGCGCTCTAAAGCCTACAAAGTTCACGAAGGTGAACTATATAAGAAAAGCACAACTGGTATTCTCCAAAGGTGCATCTCTGAAGAGGAGGGAAGTCGAATTCTCAATGAAATACACACTGGAATGGGCGGCCACCATGCCACAGCTAGGGCGCTCGTAGGCAAAACTTTTCGCACTGGCTTTTACTGGCCCACTGCCCGAGCAGATGCCCAAACCTTAGTCCAACACTGCGTTGGCTGCCAGCTCTTTGCAAATCAAAGTCACATGCCTCCCACCGCTCTGAGAACAATCCCCATTACTTGGCCTTTTGCGGTTTGGGGGCTCGATATGGTCGGACCCCTTAAAGGGGGAAGTCATAAAAGAACATACTTACTGGTGATGGTAGATAAATTCACTAAATGGATAGAAGCCAAGCCAGTAAAACACAGCTGAAGCAGGGCCTGTGATAGATTTTATATCAGGCGTAGTACACTGTTATGGTGTCCCGCATAGTATTATCACAGATAATGGTTCCAATTTCATAGCTGATGAGGTAAAGATTGGTGCACAAAGTTAGGTATTAAACTTGACTATGCTTCCGTATACCATCCTCAAACAAACGGTCAAGTCGAAAGAGCCAATGGTCTGATAATGAACGACATTAAACCCCGACTAGTGCGCTCCCTACGGAAGTCTGATAAACACTGTTTTGAAGAGCTTGACTCCGTACTCTAGGGGCTGTGGACCACACCCAATCGTACGACTGGATATACACTCGTTTTTATGGTGCACGGCACAGAGGTTGTTCTGCCTTGCGACATTATTGATGACTCACCTCGAGTGCACATGTACGAGGAAAGGGAGGCCGAGTTAGATCGGCAGGACGACCTAGATGGACTTGAATAGGAGCGCGATACAGCGCTAGCACGTTCCGCATTTTGCCAACAACAGGCTAGACGATACCAGAGCTGAGAAGTGTGGGCTAACACATACAATGTCGGCGAACTTGTTTTACGCCTCCCGGAGAAGAAAAAGGACAAGCTCAAACCAAAATGGGAGGGGGGCCTTCATCATTGACGAAGTACTCACCGGTGGAGCCTATCGCCTTCGCAATGCTCAAGACAACCGCCTTGAGCCGAACCCGTGGAACGCTGCCAGGCTCCGATGATTTTATGGATAGTTCGGTAGCAATTTGTTCCTCTTTATAAGTTAGGTTTTGTCTTTTACCTTTTTGTTTTCTCTCCTTTTTTTCTCTTTACATTTTCTTCAATTGACAAGTATTCGGCTCGCCCGAACTGTCACGTAATGAGTACACCCTCAATTGTACCTACCTCAAATATACCTAGGGGCTTCTTTAACGAAGCCCATTACCAATAAATCTTATTGCTTAAAAATGTCGCTTGTTTTTATAGTCCATCATTGCCATTATATGCATCAATATGACTTAAGTTCTGGTCAAGCTGGGTTGCCTGGCTCCTATGCTTACCCCTAGTGAGGGGTAAATGATAAAGAAAGAATTTTTTATGTGGAATGCTAACCAATATAGTTTTTCAATGTAATTCTCTTAATTGTGGCATGAATGTTCCGATCTGAAGGATTCAAGATAAAATTCTATATTGACATAAGAAATAACAATACTTCAAGCAATACTAACAAAGCAATCATGTCTTCTCAAAATACTATGGCTAAGGAAAGTTATCCCTACAAAATCATATGGTCTGGCTATGCTCCCTCTTCATCACACAAAATATTCATATCATGCACAACCCCGATTTCAGCCAAGCACTTGTTTTCATACTCTATTCTTTTCAAACCTTTCAACTTTCACGCAATACATGAGTGTGAGCCATGGATATAGCACTATGGGTGGAATAGAGGTGGTTGTGGAGAAGACAAAAAGGAGGGAGATAGTCTCACATCGACTAGGCATATCAACGGGCTATGGAGATGCCCATCAATAGATATCAATGTGAGTGAGTAGGGATTGCCATGCAACGGATGCACTGGAGCTAAATATGAATGAAAGCTCAACAAAAGAAACTAGCGGGTGTGCATCCAACTTGCTTGCTCACGAAGACCTAGGGCATTTGAGGAAGCCCATTGTTGGAATATACAAGCCAAGTTCTATAATGAAAATTCCCACTAGTATATGAAAGTGACTAATCATGAGACTCTCTACAATGAAGATCATGGTGCTACTTTGAAGCACAAGTGTGGAAAAAGATAGTAGCATTGCCCCTTCTCTCTTTTCTCTCTTTTTTTGGAGGGGCTTTTCTCTCTTTCTTTCTTTTTATTTGCCCCTCTCTATATTTTTTTTTGGCCTTCTCTTTTTTTATTGGCCTTTCCTCACACGGGACAATGCTCTAGTAATGATGATCATCACACTTTTATTGATTTACAACTCGATATTACAACTCGATACTAGAACAAGTATGACTCTACATGAATGCCTCCGGCATAAGAAATGAATCATGTGTGACATGTATGAAAGATTATGCATGGTGGCTTTGCCACAACTACGATGTCAACTACATGATCATGCATGGCACTATGACAATATGATGTGTGTCATATGAACGGAACGGTGGAAAGTTGCATGGCAATATATCTCGGAATGGCTATGGAAATGCCATGATAGGTAGGTATGGTGGCTGTTATGATGAAGGATATATAGTGGGTTTATGGTACCGGCGAAAGTTGCGCGGTACAAGAGAGGCTAGCAATGGTGGAAAGGTGAGAGTGCGTATAATCCATGGACTCAACATTAGTCATAAGAACTCATATACTTATTGCAAAAATCTAAGAGTCATCAAAAACAAAGTAATCAATGCATGCTCCTAGGGGGGAGGTTGGTAGGAGTTAACCATCGCGCGCCCCCGACCTCCACACAAAGGTTGGCACACTACAAATACCTCATGCTCTAACTTCGCCACATAGCGGTTCACCATACGTGCATGATACGGGAATCACTAACTTTAACATAAGTATTCTTCATAATAACTCCACTAGCATGACTCTAATATCACTATCCTCATGCTCAAAACAATTATCAAATATCCAACATCTCATTCTATTCAATGCACTTGGCGTGAAAATTTTACTACATTGACATTGGATGTTTATCAGGTGAAGACTAGTTTCTTTAGCCTAAACACATTACCATGCTGTTTTAATAGACTCTCAAATAGATATAATTGAAGCATGAGAGTTCAATAATTTTTACAAAATATAACCACCGCCATGCTCTAAAAGATATAAGTGAAGCACTAGGGCAAAAACTATTCAACTCAAAAGATATAAGTTAAGCACATAGAGTGTTCTAATAATTTCTAGGCCATATTTAACTCTCTCAAATAGGTGTGTCTAGCAAGGATGATTGTGGCAAACTAACAAGCAAAGACTCAAATTATACAAGACACTCCAAGCAAAACACATAGCATGTTGCGAATAAAAATATAGCTCCAAGTATAGTTACCGATGGATGAAGACGAAAGAGGGGATGCCTTCCCGGGGCATCCCCTTAGGCTTTTGATTATCTTGAATTTACTTGGGGTGCCATGGGCATCCCCAAGATTGGGCCTTTGCTACTCCTTGTTCCATAGTCCATCAAAGCAATACTCAAAACTTGAAAACTTCACAACACAAAACTTAGACAAAAATTCTCGTGAGCTCTGTTAGTAAGAGAAAGCAAACCACCACTCAAAGGTACAGCAATGAATTCATTCATTGTTTATATTGGTGTTAAACCTACTGTAATCCAAGTTCTCTATGATTCATATCCTCTAATATTACTCATAGATGCATTGGAATAAGCAAACAACACACGAAAAACAGAATCTGTCGAAAACAGAACAGTCTGTAGTAATCTGCTGGGTTCGCCTACTTCTGGAACTCCAAAAAATTCAAACTAAATTGGTAAATTTGTGCAATTTGTCTACCAATCAGCAGCAAAAGCAATCAACTAAAAATCACGCTCCAGTAAAATCTGAAGACTACTTTAGCAAGCGCTAACAATTCTGTTTTTCACAGCAAGATCAAATAAACTTCACACAAGTCTTACCAAAGGTTCTACTTGGCACAAACACTGAACAAAACATGAAAACACATCTAATCAGAGGTTAGATGCAATATTTATTCCCTAACAGCAACAAAAGCAAAAAACATAAAATTGGGTTGCCTCCCAACAAGCGCTATTGTTTTACGCCCCTAGCTAGGCACGATACAAGATAGATCTAGGTATTGCCATAGTGGTATGATATGTCGCGAAAGCTCATCCCGTATTCCCTACGTTCAGCAGCAAGCTTCCTTTGTGGCAAACAAAAGTAATCAAGAGGGCTAAATTTAATAGGAGAAAAGTCCCCTACATCAATCTCGGGAGGAACATGTTCCTCCTTTGGCCCTTTGTAGTGGATGACCAATTCATCGTTATAGGCATTCTTTTGGCAAAAGGCCAATAACCTTCGTTCAAGGAAGGGGCCTAACCCATTATTTTAAATGGCGAGGTCATCGTTTATCTCAGAAATTCTATCAATCAAGATTTCAACGGGAACCCTTTTTCTAAGGTTTTCATTAAAAGCAACATGATCGGGAGATCGCAAACGCATAAGGTCTTCTTGATTGAACAAAATAGCCTCTATAGGAGGTCGACCGGCATCTACTCCGTAATGAGCAAAGATTTCTCTGGCCTCTTTCATGATATATCTAAATTCATGAGCCAAAAAGATAGTAGCAACACGCTTAACGGAAGAATGCTCAATATTGGAGAACTCCAAAAATACTCTCTGGATACAAGGATGCATATGGATAAATTGCCTTTCAATTTCTACTATGAGCATAGATACGGCATCCGCAAGGCTACTAGTTTTGTGAAGAATAGAGCCACCCATAGTGAGCAAAGCACAGGCATAAGTAAAGAAGTCTTGAAGAACCCCTTTTCCAATAATATTGCCACTACCAACCCGGAACTTCTTGATATGTAAAGTGGTAGCTTCATCCGGGAGGTCAACATGAGCGTTGCCCTCGGCATTGCTACCCTTTTCGATAAAATCGCCCCCCATCTCAGACATGGGGGCAAATAAGCAAGCAAGCGAACGAGAAGCACACGGTGGAAGAAGGGCGAATAAAACAGCAAGGGTGAAGTGGGGAAGAGGAAAACGAGAGGCAAATAAATGTAATGCGAAGGATAAGGGTTTGTGATAGGTACTTGGTATATGACTTTTGCGTAAGCCTCCCCGGCAACGGCGCCAGAATTTATTCTTGCTACCTCTTGAGCTTGCGTTGTATTCCCTCGAAGAGGAAAGGGAGATGCAGCACAGTAGCGTAAGTATTTCCCTCGGTTTTTGAGAACCAAGGTATCAATCCAGTAGGAGACCACGCGCCAGTCCCTCGCACCTGCACAAACAAATAAGAACTTTGCAGCCAACGCTATAAGGGGTTGTCAATCCCTTTACGGTCACTTATGATAGTGAGATCTGATAGAGATGATAAGATAATATTTTTGGTATTTTTGATTTAATAAAACAACAAATAAAAGCGGTAAAAATAAAGTAGATGTAGATTGATATGTTGAGAATAGACCCGGGGGCCATAGTTTTCTCTAGTGGCTTCTCTCATGATAGCGATATTCTACGGCGGGTAAACAAATTACTGTCGAGCAATTGATAGAAAAGCGAATAATTATGAGACTATCTAGGCATGATCATTGTATATAGGCATCACGTCCGAGACAAGTAGATCGACTCCTGCCTGCATCTACTACTATTACTCCACACATCGACCGCTATCCAGCATGCATCTAGTGTATTGAGTTCATACGAACAGAGTAACGCCTTAAGCAAGATGACATGATGTAGAGGGATAAACTCAAGCAATATGATGAAAACCCCATCTTTTTATCCTCGATGGCAACAATACAATACGTGCCTTGCTGCCCCTACTATCACTGGGAAAGGACACCGCAAGATTGAACCCAAAGCCAAGCACTTCTCCCATTGCAAGAACTATAGATCTAGTAGGTCAAACCAAACCAATAATTTGAAGAGACTTGCAAGAACATTATGAGCACATATAAAAAGTTCAGAGAAGAACCAAATATCTTTCATAAATAACCTTGATCATAGACTCACAATTCATCGGATCTCGACAAACACACCGCAAAAAGAGATTACATCGAATGGATCTCCTCGAAGATCGAGGAGAACTTTGTATTGAGGTCCAGAGAGAGAGAAGAAGCCATCTAGATACTAGCTATGGACCCGAAGGTCTGAGGTAAACTACTCACAACTCATGGTGAGGGCGATGATGATGATGATGAAGGCCTCCGTGATGGATCCCCCTCCCGGAACAGGCTCCAAGATGGGATCTCCACGGGAACAGCAGCTACGGCGGTGGAATTAGGGTTTTCTCTCTGTTGTTGGAGTTTCTGGGGTACGTACGCATATATAGGAGGAAGAGGGGCACCGGGGGGCGTGGGGCCACCCCTCGAGGCAGGGGGCGCACCCTGGGAAGGGGGGCGCGCCCCCGACCCTCGAGGGTGGCCCTGCTGTCTCCTGGCTTGGCCCCGAAGTCTATCCTGCGTGATTCTCTCTAAAAATATCTCCTACGAAGGTTTCATTCCGTTTGGACTCCGTTTGATATTCCTTTTCTGCAAAACCCTAAAATAGGCAAAAAAACAACAATCTGGACTGGGCCTTTGGGTTAGTAGGTTAGTCCCAAAAATGATATAAAAGTGAATGATAAAGCCCATTAAACATCCAAGACTTCATAAATAATAGCATGGAACAATCAAAATTATAGATACGTTGGAGACGTATCAGCCGCCGGCCACTTGGGGCGCCCTAGGGGCTGCCTACCCACCCCCTCCACCTATATATATGAGAGGAGGGAGAAGGGCAACACACACCACGATTCCCTAGTTGTGTGCGACACCCCTCTCCCTCTAGTTTATCATCGGTCAAATTTTCGTAGTGCTCGGCGAAGCCATGCAGAGATAGTTGCATCACCACCGTCACCACACCGTCGTGCTGCTAGAACTCATCTACTACTTCGTCGCCTTGCTGTATCAAGAAGGCGTGGGCGTCACCGAGCTGCACGTGTGCTGAACGCGGAGACGCCGTACGTTCGGTACTTGATCGGTTTAGATCGCGAAGAAGTTCGACTACATCAACCGCGTTACTAAAGTCTTTCTCTTACGGTCTACGAGGGTACGTAGGCACACTCTCCCTCTCGTTGATATGCATCTCCTTGGACAGATCTTGCGTGTGCGTAGATTTTTTATTTATTTTCCATGCAACGTTCCCCAACAGATGTTCATACTGCTTACCACGAATGTCTTATTTTGATTCGGCGCCATTGTTGGATGAAGCGGCCCGGACCAACCTTACATGTCCACGTACATGAGATATGTTCCACCGACTGACATGCAACTTGTTTTGCAAAAAGGTGGTTGGCGGGTGTCTGTTTCTCCTACTTTAGTTGACTCGAATTTGACTACGACCGGTCCTTGAAGAAGGTTAAAACAACAAACTTGATAAATCATCGTTATGGTTTGGCATAGGTAAGAACGGTTCTTGCTAGTTGCCCGTAGCAGCCACGTAAAAACTTCCAACAACAAAGTAGACGACGTCTAACTTGTTTTTGCTGAGCATGTTGTGATGTGATGTGGTCAAGGCATGATATGATATACGTTGTTGTATGAGATGATCATGGTTTGTAATATTGACAATCGGCAGGAGCCTTAGGGTTGTCTCTTAATTATTGTATGAAATGCAAGCGCATTGTATGAAATGCAAGTGCCATGTAATTGCTTAACTTTATCACTATGCATTAGCAATAGTTGTAGAAGAAATAGTTGGCGAGACGACCCCGACGCAACGATGGAGATCAAGGTGTCGAGCTGGTGACGATGGAGATCATGACGTTGCTTTGGAGATGGAGATCAAAAGCACAAGATGATGATGGCCATATCATGTCACATATTTTGATTGCATGTGATGTTTATCCTTTATGCATCTTATTTTGCTTAGATAGATGGTAGCATTATAAGATGATCCCTTCACTTAATTTCAAGATAAAAGTGTTCTCCCTGGGTATGCACCGTTGCTACAGTTCATTGTTTCGGGACACCTCGTGATGATCGGGTGTGATAGACTCTACGTTCACATACAACGGGTGTAAGCCAGTTTTACACACGTGGAATACTTGGGTTAAACTTAATGAGCCTAGCATGTACAGACATGGTCTCGAAATACTAGAGGACAAAAGGTCGAACATGAGTCATATAGTAGATATGATCAACATGTAGATGTTCACCATTGAAGACTACTCCATCTCACGTGATCGGATATGGTTTAGTTGATTTGGATCATGTATCACTTAGACAACTTGAGGGATGTTGGTTTAAGTGAGAGTTCTTTAGTAATTTGATTAATTGAACTTAAATTTATCATGAATTTAGTCTTAATAGTTTTTTCATATCTATGTGTAGATCAATGGCCCGTGCCACCGTTCCCTTGAATTTTAATGCATTCCTAGAGAAAGCTAAGTTGAAAGATGATGGTAGCAACTACACAGACTAGGTCCGTAACTTGATGATTTTCCTCATTGCTGCATATAAGAATCATATCTTGGATGCACCACTAGGTGACAAACCTGCTGCATGAGCTGATGTAGATGTTATGAATGTCTGGCAAGCTCGATCTGATGACTACTCGATAGTTCAATATGCCATGCTTTACGACTTAGGACTGGGACTTCAAAAGCGTTTTGAACGCCACGGAGCATATGAGATGTTCCAAGAGTTGAAGTTAATATTTCAAACAAATGCCCGGGTTGAGAGATATGAAGTCTCCAACAAGTTTTTCAGCTATAAGATGAAGGAGAACAGTTATGTCAGTGAACACATACTCAGAATGTCTGGGGTACCACAACCACTTGACTCAGCTGGGAATTGAGTTGAGTGTGTTATTGATAGAGTTCTTCAATCACTGTCATCAAGCTATAAAGGCTTCATGATGAACTATAATATGCAAGAGATGACACAAATGATTCACGAGCTCTTCGCGATGCTGAAATCGGCGGAGGTAGAAATCAAGAAGGAGCATCAAGTGTTGATGGTTAACAAGACCACTAGTTTCAAGAAAAAGGGCAAGGGAAAGAAAGGAAACTTCAAGAAGAATGGCAAGCAAGTTGCTACTCCTGGGAAGAAACCGAAAGTTGGACCCAAGCCTGAGACTGAGTGCTTCTACTACAAGGGGAATGGTCACTGGAAGCGGAACTGTCCCAAATACTTGGCAGAGAAGAAGGATGGCAAAGTGAACAAATGTATATTTGATATACATGTTATTGATGTGTAAATTACTAATGCTCGTAGTAGCACCTGGGTATTTGATACTGATTCGGTTGCTCATATATGTAACTCGAAATAGGAGCTGCGGAATAAACGAGGATTGGCTAAGGATGAGGTGAGGATGCGCGTCGGGAATGGTTCCAAGGTTGATGTGATCGCCGTCGGCACGCTACCTCTACATCTACCTTTGGAATTAGTTTTAGACCTCAATAATTGTTATTTGGTGCCAGCGTTGAGCATGAACATTACATCTGGATCTTGTTTATTTTGAGACGGTTATACATTTAAGTCGGAGAATAATGGTTGTTCTATTTATATGAGTAACATCTTTTATGGTCATGCACCTTTGATGAATGGTCTATTCTTGTTGAATCTCGATCACAATGAGACACATATTCATAATATTGATGCCAAAAGATGCAAAATTGATAATGATAGTGCAACATACCTGTGGCACTGCCGTTTAGGTCATATTGGTGTAAAGCGCATGAGGAAACTCCATGCGGATAGACTTTTGGGATCACTTGACTATGAATCATTTGATACTTGTGAACCATGCCTCATGGGTAAGATGATTAAAACTCTGTTCTCCAGAACAATGGAGCGAGCTAATGACTTACTTGAAATAATACATACCGATGTATGCGGTCCGATGAGTGTTGAAGCACGCGGCGGGTATCGTTATTTTCTAGCCTTCACAGATGATTTAAGTAGGTATGGATATATCTACTTGATGAAACACAAGTATGAAACATTTTAAAAGTTCAACGAATTTCAGAGTGAAGTGGAAAATCATCGTAATAAGAAAATAAAGTTTCTACGATCTGATTGTGGGGGCGAATATTTGAGTTACGAGTTTGGCCTTCATTTAAAATGATGTGGAATAGTTTCAACTCACGCCACCTAAAACACCACAACGTAATGGTGTGTCTGAACGTCGTAACCGTACTTTATTAGATATGATGCGTTCTATGATGGCTCTTATCGTTTTGACTTTATCATTTTGGGTTATGCATTAGAGACAGCCACATTCACGTTAAATAGGACACCATCAAATCCATTGAGACAACACCATATGAATTGTGGTTTGGCAAGAAACCCAAGCGGACGGATCGTTAAGGTGTTCGACTACATCAACCGCGTTGATAAACGCTTCCGCTTAACGATTTTCAAGGGTACGAAGATGCTCTCCCCTTCTCGTAGCTATGCATCTCCATGGATAGATCTTGCGTGTGCGTAAATATTTTTTTGTTTTCCATGCAACGTTCCCCATCACTTTGCTTTTGGTAGGATTGTTGTGATGATGTGATTGAGTTAGCATAGCTAGCCACTAGAGAAATACTATGGTTAAGTACTATTGAATAGATGTTTTAACATGTATCTTAACCGGTAATTACTTTAACAACATGAACCATAAAAGCATTATAAATGACAACATTCACGGAATATCTCAAGGAAAGACTATACTTAAGATGATGATCTCACATGAATGTTTCCTCCTAGTAGGAAAGCTTGTTTGGAGTTAAAGTGGTCACTGAGAGGTTATGATTATATAGTCTTATTAAACCAACTCTAATAGCTGCTCAATCCTAGTGGCATGGACCCGAACCTCCTCGTTACAACCACATTTGCCTGAATGGGAGTGCCTTGTTTCATTTGTAGTCATGTCTCTTTCGTGTGTCTCCAAAGAGGATAACAGGAATGAGTAGACTTCCTTTGGCCGGGAAGTTGCCATTCAATCAAGATAGCCTCGGTCTAGGGGTGGACATAAAAACCGACGAATCGAACACCAGACCGAAGCCGAAACTAAAAATAATGAATTTTTGGCTTTTGTTATTAGTACAGGGAAATTTGGTTTTTACTTTCAATAATCGAACTAAGTTAGGTTAATTCGGTTTGATCTCGGTTAGCCAAAATAAAACCGAAATTTATCTCTCAGACAGTACAAATGAGTTGGCCCCAGAATATGATGGTCTCCCATGGCACTGGTACCGTTATGTGCTATACAAACGGTTTTTAACCCCTTTTCGTGACGGGGTTTTAAATCGTCGCCTTGCCTGTGTGTGAGATAGAGGGTCCTTCCCACATGACCCAGAAATCATCGGGAATATCCCACACGTTAGGCCTCGACGTTACGTTTCTGATCCGAGAGACATCCGAAATGATTACGCAGCTATACTAGTGTGGAAAAGGTGGATATCACAAATATTTATTCTATCGATATGTTTGCGACAGATACATTATCACACACAGTTAAAAAATGTAAAATGTGTGCGGTGTCTCTACTATCGCCAACGCGTCCATTCCATAACTGTGTGTGATAAGTATTCATATCGCACACGGGCTCCATATGTGCACAGTCTTCTTTTTGTCCAATATTACACACACATACATGTTTAAAACATTTGCCGTATTACCATAAATCGCACATGCATATAAACGGAACTGTGTGTGGTACTGCTGAAAATCCCACACGCATATGAGACAAGACCGTGTGTTCGTCCGTTGAGCATCGCAAACGTTTTACTCCAAAAAACTTTGTTTTCGTACATAGCAACTAGTACTCTATCTTAGACCTTGTACAATGCAAGGTGTTTAAGGAAGATGCTTAGCAAAATAAATCAGATTTTCTCAAGCAACCGTGCTTATGTGTAGAGGGTAGACGTTTAAGTAAGCATCCGTCCTATTGAGATAAGCACCGGTGCTTGAGATAACCCGATTTATTTTATCAAGCATCTCCTTTAAGCACCTTAGTAATAATTTTGTCATCCTCAAAAAAGGATAGCGTCTTTTATAAGCAAAAAGTTGGCGGTAATATCGGTAATCCACTTTTGAGCCTAGGCTCAGCTGCACCCGCCCTGACAAAAAAACAAATATTAGAATATTTTGTGTGTGTGTGTGTGTTGTAGATAATTTGATGCTTGAGGTCCGCTCCAATTTTCAAATTATTTAAAATCCGAGCAACTCTCAACAAAAAAGACAAAATTGGGATATGTAAAAATGTTTACTATTCATGCACTATTCTTACCCGATTTTCTTTTTGCTGAGAGCTGCTCAGAACTCCAAAAGATCTAAAATTTGGAGCTAACCTCACGTGATAAATTGTCTACCATACAAAAAAATAGATTTTTTTTCCATAGCCGAGTGCAGATGAGCCTGGGCACTGAACCCCGCATTCTGGTAATATATGCTACCTGTTATTTATATCACAATTGAGAAAGATCTTTCCAACTTACCCCTTTTTCTTTGACTAGCACGATGCCCGCGTGTTGCGACGCAATCATTGGTTTAAAGGTGGTGAAATAACATTAGTGACCCTTATGACCGCTGCATGATTTTTAGTTAGAAAATATAGCAAGAATACGGTGAGAGACATGCAGCGTCAGAGAATTTTAAATGACAGTAGTAGGTCGTGAAGAGAACTAAAATCAAGACCGATTTGAGTTGAAGTCATATTTTTGCCTTTGTTATTTGTGCCTTTTACAGAAAGGTTGGTCTCACGCAAAAGTACTGTATTTGTTTATTTATGATAGATCCCACATGTGAGTAAAAATACATTTGTTTACAATTCTCTTGAAGGGTTGCTAGTTTCACATGTGAAGATGCATGTATTTGTTTATTTGAAAATGATGTTGGACCTATATGCGTGCATTTGTTCCAAGGTGCATATAGAGGTAGGTTATGTGTGTGTTTATAGAAATAAGTGTATGCTTGCATATATGAGCGTCTGTGTCTGTATTGTGTTTTAAAGAAAAGTATCAAGTCCTTTTTTTTAGAAACAAAAACATCAATTCCTATTTGACGCATGAAGAGCCAGTTAAAAGCTCACTCGTAGAGATAGACTCTATATGGGCCGCCCACATAACAGTTAAGCGAGCGAGAAGCTCCAGCGGTGAAGCTCGTGCCAGGATCCGTTTTAATTCCTGTTTTCGAAAGTTTGTAGTATCTGCTGGCATTTATTGTCTGCTTTAGCTGGATTTCTCGGTCTTTATGTGTTTGCTTGGACATTTTCTTTGATTTTTTTCTTTGATTTTTTTATTCTTTTGAAATCATGAAGTTTTCTTCTCAAATTCATCAATTTCTCAAACTTGTGAAAACAATTAATCCGCAAACTTTTTGAGATTAGTGAACTTTTTGTCAACCTATTTTTAATCCGTGAACTTTTTTTGAATTGATGGACCTTTTCAAATTCAGAGCGCACTTTTTCTAGTTAATTAAAAAAATAAATTCATGAGTTTTTTTCCGAAATTGTGTTTTTTCTATCAATGCACAATCTTCGAATGAACATTATTTCGTAGGCACGATCCATTTTTGAATTTACAAACTCTTTGTATTCATGAAGTTTTTAAATTCATGAACATTTTCAATTAAAATCATGAATTTTTCCAAGTTCACAACATTTAAAAAAAAGTGAAATGTGTTTTCAATTGCACGGTCTTTTTTCATTTTCATGAACTTCTCTTCAAAAGTGAACTACCAACTAGTCAATCGTCAATGGTCAAATGGGCAATTGGCCAAGATTTCAATGGGTGAAGGGGCAAACGGTCAAAAGAAAAAAAAAGGCGATGCAAGCGAGCGTGCCAGTGAGTTAGCGACTGCTAGGCCACGACCCACACACTAGTGCGCTGTGTAGCCTACCAATGCGCCAAATAGGACGTCGCAACAAAAACATGGTAAAGCACAATGCTTCCTATTTGTCGTGCAAGTCATTGTGTAGCGACCAATCGCATACCGCCCGTGATCCCTATGTTCCATATTGGGTCGGCGCAAGCAGGCTTGTATGGGATACTCCATATTCCTTTTTTGGAAGGTTGTACAATCTTCGTAGGCCGGTTTCTCTATGTTGTTTTCTTTGTATTTTTCGTGTTTGTTCTTTTTTATCCTCTTCTTCCTTTCTACTCCCTTTTTCATAATTTTACATTCACGTACATTTTATAAATTCCCTAGCATTGATCGAAATCCCGAACATTTTTTGAGATCACTTTTTGAAATCACTAATATTTTTCATTCGTGAAGATTTTTAAAAATAGTGAATCCACAAACATTTTTAAAATCAAAAATATTCTAAAATTCATGAACATTTCCTGAATACAAGAAATATTTATGTAATTAGTAAACATTTTTATGAACTTGTGGTTTATTTTTCAAATTCATGAACATTTTTTGCAAATATTTTTTTGAATTGGTGAACATTTTTCGAAATCATGAAAAGTTCTTAACCGTCCAGAAAAAAAAAATAGAAAAGTAAAAAAAAATACAGGATCCAGAAAACCAAAAGTAAAAAAAAAAATCCGAAAGCTTCTAGAAGCTTCACAAAAACGCCCCGGAAAAACGAAAAAGCGTGGAATAACGAATTCCTATTTGGCGCCTGAGCGCTGGTTAGAATGCATTCCGTGAATTGTCACACATCCCCTCCACAACAACGGTATCTTAGTAGGCCCGCCCATGTCTTTTCTTATTGTTTTATTGAATTTATTTTCCTTCCTTTTACTTTTTTTTATTTGTGTTTCGTTTTTCACTTTTCGTTATATCAAATTTGAACTTTACGAAATTTGTGAACTCTTTGTCAACTTTTAAAACTTCTTTCAATTTTACGAACTCTCCATTTTGAATCTGACATTTTCTCAATTTTGTGAACTTTCCTTCATGAACTTTTTCAAATTACAATTTTTTCATATATTTTTGTATTTTACAATAAATCAAGAACTTTCTTTCATGAACTTTAAGTCTTGAATCTTTATTTATATTCATGAACTTTTCTCAAAATTTTGAACTTTTTTGCCAAATTTTATGAACTTTTTCCTACATTTTTGTTCTTTCCGAACCTTTTCATTTTTTGACAAAATCAACAATCAACTCTCCATGCTCAATGATTGCAGGCTCACCTGTTATTCATTTTTTTTAACTTAGCCGGGCCGGGCCACACACTCCCGTACATGAGCTCTAGTTACGAAAGGTGCCAATTAGGAGCTCTCTTGAATGTGCTGTCGAAGAAGGAAACCAATGAAGTAGAATGGGCCAAGTCGAAATGGGTTGCGCGGGGTTGCAATTTGCATTGTAACGAGCGCTAGAAGCGTCGAACATGGTTTGGGGACTGCTTCTTAACCCCCAACCTGTGTGCTAACAAGGAGCTCCCACAAACACGAAATAGAAGCGAGGTACATAAACTTGAACAGAGAAACCAACCCACAAAGCCCGCAAGTAAGACACTCTGCACGAAACAAAACTTCTTTGATGCCAAACGCATCACATAAGAGCACCCAAATGGAGACGTGAAAACTGGGCCTAACAGCAAACACGGAAAACTCCTAACCAGCGCACTAAGCGCCGATTAGGCCAACCGGTGCCCACAAGCACGCCTGTTGGGCGGCCCAGTGATAACTAGGTGATAGGTGGGCCTGTTAACCATTGACTTTTGAAAAAATAATTCAAAAAGTGTAAAAAACCTTTATAAACAAACTGAAAAACTTTCATGGGTTTCAAAGATAGTTCATAAATTTCAAGAAGAATCACATATGTGAAAATAGTTTGAAATTTAGAAGAAATTTCATTAAGTTTGAAGTTTTCTTTGATAAGTTCATCAATTTTTTTTCAAATAAAGTTGGCAAATGTGGTTTTTTGTGTATTTTATAAACAAAATAAAAAATTGGGAAAAAGTTCACGAACATAAAATTCATGGGTTTGAAAAAAGTTCAAGGGTTTATAAAAAAATCACAGATTTTAAAATGTTCATATGTCTGAAAAAGGTTCGCAATTTGTAAAAAATCACGAATGCGGGAAAAGTTCATAAAAAATTGACCAAGAAATTTGGAAAAAGTTTATGTTTTTTAAATGTAAATTTTAGAAAATTGTATGATTTTTTTAAAATAGAAGTAGAAATATATAAAAGAAAAAGGAACAAAGGAAAGCCTTGGCAAAACTCGTCCTGGAAAAATCCAAGGAAAACCCGCTCAATAAAAAAAACGATGGAACCGGCTAGAAGGAAAGAACTAGCTAGATTGGTTGGTATAGGAAGCTGACACGAGCGACTTTGCGAACGATATTTTTTGTACATGCGCTGAGTCCAAGGTGGAGAGTAGGGGGACGGTGCGCCAGTTTTGCCAACATATGTATAACTAGCGCTTGGAAAGTTGAATAGGATCTGGGCCAAGCACGTCCCCTAGAGATTCTTTAAGAAATCCCAGATAAACAAACATGGCGACGACACAACATCACCATGTCTAGGGCGTGAGACCTAATATCCCTTTTCACATAGATGAAACAAGCTCTCGCTTGAAGCGTCTACAGTAATGAATCGGTCCATTAGCTCTCACACGGAACTGGAGAAATATAGGTAAAAAAGATAGAATGAGGGAGCAAACCCAATTCTCCTTAGTGCTGAGTACCGCTGCTAGCCAGTGAGGCACAATTGTGTTCGTGGGAAACTAGAAGGCGTGACCAGCTTGAGGTAAAATATTCATTTTTTCATTGTTTCTTTTGAGGTTTTTGTCGTATCTTTGTTTTTTCATTTTTTTTGTTTCTTTATCCGTTTTACTGGTTTTTTTAATTTCTTTTTTTTCCTCCCGTTTCTTTGTTTCTTTCGAGGTCATAACTAGGTTTTTCTTTTATTTTTCTTCATTTTTGTTTGTTTCTCCATTGTTTTCCAAATATTTTATTTGTTGTATTTTCTTGTTTCCTTTCCTTTTTCGATTATCTGTACACATTCCACCTTTTTGCATATAAATAAGAAACATTTTTTGTATGCACTTTTACCATTTTCTTAAACACACAATTATCACTTTTTGAAATCTTATATTTTTTAAGCCTAACTTTTTCGTATAGACAGTACATTTTTGGTATATATCTATTACAAATATTTATATTTTTTATTTCATGGTTAACATATTTTTCTATACACATTTTTAGTTTTGTCAAATGTTTGATTAATAATTTTATATAAAAGTTAATTTATTATAATACATGTCAACATGTTTATATTCACAATTAACAGTTTATTATTAAATTGATTAAAAAAATTCCAAGCATAAAATTAGCATTTTGTAATAAAGGTTGGCATTTTTCTATACAGATTTAATATTTTTCAAATGCTTGATCTGCAAATTTCAAACGCAGGACTAACCTTTTTGTATACATGTCAACGTTTTTCTATATACATTTAACATTTTACTTTTTAAAATTTGTTGGTTAACAAATTTCAAGAACAAAATTAGCATTTTGTTAGTAATGTTAATTTTTTTCTATACACATTTAATATATTTCAATCGTAAGGTTAACATTTTTTTAGTACACTTTTAAATTTTTTAAAATACTTTCTTAGCAATTTTTTAAATGCTTTATTTTTTTGAATATATCAGAATGTTTTTCACACACATCGTAATTTTTTTGTATGCATGGTCTTTTTATCTATTTTTTGTATGCATGGTCAACATTTTTATCTATGTACATGTAGTATTTTTTCTAATACATGATTTACATTTTTCAAAACATTTTGTCAAGTAAATTTTTGTAATATACTCCCACACTTCCGAATTACTAAGATATTTTGGATATTTCTATATGGAGTGGATACAGACTAAAATGAGTGAATCTACACGTTAAAACATGTCTTTGGTACATTCAATTTAGAATAAAGCTAAAAGATCTTATATATCGGAGCCTGGGAGTATTTTTTAATAATTTTTGGAAGGGTATAACAAAAGTAACAAAATAAATCAGAAAACGAAAATAAAAAACGTGAAAAACTAGAAAAGGGAAGAAGAAGAAAAACTATCCTGTGGCCTCGAGAGCAGCTGGGCTGGGCCATCTCGCGCTGCCCTTGACGCGAGGGTTCCCTTCGTCTCGCTATAAGCGAGATATAGCGGCGCCCGGTCCAGGGAGCCCGCGAAGGCGTGGACCACCACCATACGTGACACCATCGCACTGCCATCAGACGCTTCCTCTCGTCCTCCATCTCCACCTTCGCCTCTGCTCCGGGGAGAGCTTCCAGAAGGTTCTCCGCCCCCTACCCCGGCCATCTTCCGGATGGAGGCGGCGCGCCACGCGGGGAAGAAGCGGGGCCCGGAGGACGAGGCGGAGGCGGAGGTGCACCACACGTTCCGGGGCGCCGCCAACGCGCTCTCGCAGCTCTACGCGCAGGCCGTCGCCAACCAGAAGGCCTCCTTCATCGCCGGCGAGCGCCACGCCATGGTCCGTATACTCAACCCCCTCCCCCGCCCGCCTCTCCGTTTTCCGCCGGTTGCCCGATTGATCGGTTGGCGCGTCGTCTGATCCTGCCTTGGCAGTTCTTGGGTCTGGTCAATGGCGAATTATGCGGGGATTAGATGGCGATACGGCCCCGCCTCGAGTTCTTTGTGATTACCGGTGGTCTAGGATTGAGAATTTGGCTTCTTTTGCTGAATTTGACCGAGAATTCCTTGTGCGGTGCTGGGATTTGGGGGCTTCTTGGGTGGAGCATGTCACGTGTTCGTAGAAATTCGGTGTGCGGCGAGAGAACCAGATATAATCAAAAAGAAAAATGCACGGCTTGGTACTCTGCCAAGATGGTGGTATACTGTTGTGCGACACCATTGGAGTTGGAGCTGAAGAGAATTAACAGCTACAGCATATTACAGAGTGTATCAACAGCGTCAGTGGAGCGTGCCATCCGGTGATCTCCATGGGAATGAGAGGTGCTTTGGTTGGCGCTGCTGATGGCGCTACGATTCTTTTGATGTCGCCGCACGTTTCGGGGAAGTGTGGTGGTAATGTTGGTTTTTCAAGTGGGTTAAGAGACAAGTGCAGAGCCCAAAGCTCAACAACGGTGCACACAATTAGTTCTAAAGAGTAAAGGGTTTGCAATGTGCTGCATATATAATCATGTATGCAACTCAGATTTCACAAACCTTTTGATGACAGGAATCGACTTAGTGTTCTGAGTGGTAAGTTAGGTCTTTGACTGAGGCATGTAAGTTGTAGGTGGAATCTGTTCAGACCACCACTTCGTGTGCTTCAATGTAGTACCACATACTGTCAGCTAACAATTTCCTTCAATTGATCTAACCTCTTGCATTGGATTTTTGGCAGGAGAGTGCCCATCGGTGGATATCCAGTCAGCATGAAGAAGCATCGGGAGTGTCTGTTGCTGATGTACTTGCTTACTTGCAGGTCATATGAATAACTTGTTTTTTTTTTACTGAATATCAACTTGTCTCAACCAATTCTCTGAATATGTTTACACCCTAGGTTACATATTATGCCAATGCCTTGTGTTGGATGCAAAATGTAGCATGTGTTCGTTAACTAAGAGAATTGGCATCTCTTTTTGGTTCAGAGTAAGATATACAAACATCACAAAATCATTCATTTGCCCATTGGAATGCTAAAGGTGCTGGTAGCAATACAGGAATTAACTTGTGCCTTCGTTCAAAAGATGATATTTCCCTGTTTGTTTTCTTTAGCTCTTGCTATTGTTATGTTAGTATCTGGCCCAAGTCCTTGATGCTTCTCTTCTTTACACAGAATGAGATTGAGAGCAGAGGAGGCATGGCAGGGTCTTCACAACATCCAACTCCACAGCTAGCATATGGTATTCCTTCTGCAAATGTCCAAATCAACTCCTTCTCATTTGGAAATGTGGCGGCTGCACTTGACTCTCAGCTGTACCAAACCGACCAAACAAGGACCGCAGGCATCTCAAATGCTTTCAGCAGTCCTTCACAGCAAAACTCCCATTCAAACCATCTGGTTCAGTGTTCAGGACATGGCCCTGTAAACTCCCCGCCAAGTGGAAGCAGAGCTCGGAACGACCATTCTCCCCAGAACCAGGACTCTGTGCATCCCAATTCGTACGAGCCCTCCATGGATATGAACCATGATGCTCCTTGAAGTAGTGAACCACCATATGAAAGGTGGCAGCAGCATCAGTCAGTTTATTGGAACCTCCAATATCTGATCCTTATTTGCTGGAGAAGTCCCATGAACTAGAGGTACATGTGATTCCCCTCCAGAACTCTCTTGCCTTTGTCTGCATCTCTTGGCACAAAGCTCCTGCCTTGTGACCATACTGCTCACTCTTCTGGCACCATGTACATAACAGCCTGAAACTATCCTTCTGGTCTCTGCTGTTGATTGCGGATTGCAATCACCTGCTTTCTCGGTTGCTGAATGGAAGCTGTGAACCTGCAGGCTGTCTCGGCATAATCGTGCCTGCATTACCAGTTCATTTCTGGTCATTATTACCAGACGAGACACCATGCTCTGGTCAACAAGGATCATTGTGGTGTTGTTGCATATTTATGTTACTGATATCGCTGCTATGTATGTTCTATATACACCTGTAAAAGATGCAGCGGCACAGACAGAGATAGAACCTTGTTTTACCCCGTTCGTTTTTGTTGGTTGAGTGTCTGTCTTTACCTTGTAGTAGATGTTACACAGAAAGCCTGTATGTGTTACCTGAATAATCACCAAAATAATATACAGTTGTCGGTTACCAGAACAGAGGCAATGGCCTGACAAAGATGTCCGGCGTGAATGACAGATCACCCTGAATGTCCCGCACCCACCTGCTATTGTCCAGAACCTGGTTCACCGTTCGTATGTTCCGGGTACGAACCTCCACGTAGTTGTAGATCAATGGCACCGTGTCCATGTATCCAGCGGCCCCTCTAGAACAAAACTCGGTGGCCATCTCCAACCGTGATCTTGACAAGGCTGTCAACTTTCCCATCAAACTCGAAGCGCCCTGCATATGGTATTCCAGGACATCAAACACTATCCGCCATTCACCCCTACCCCTTCGCCGCCCAGAAGAACGAGCGCATCCACTTGTCTAGTTCCTCAAACCCATCCAAAACCATCAGGTGGTGTATTGGTTTAGCGGAGATGAAAAATTTGACCAACACAAGTCGCCCCGCACACTGGATCAGACCTTGCTGCCACGGAGAAACAAATTTCTTTGCTTGCTCTAACATCAGTCGCCATTCCGCTTTCGTGAGTTGTTTGATGGCTAGCTGCAAGTTCAGATATTTGCAAGTGAATTCCCCAATCCTGTAATGCAGCATGACGGCCACCCGCAGCTGATCCTCTACATCCCCTCTGATGAGAATCGTGGAGGCTTTTCTGTAGTTAACATAGATGGACAAGCGCTGCATCGGCGAGATCCCCATGAACAAGCTAATCACTTCTTCCTCCACCGCCTTGGTGACCATCAAAGTTAGAGCATCCATCGGAATCACGAATAATAGAGGGGAGATAGGGTCTCCTTGGTGTAGTCCATGAGCATGCACATAACTCCTCCCAGGTATTCCATTTGCCACTACCTTAGCGCTCACTGTCTTGAGGAGAATCGACACCCAACCAAGCCATTTAGGGCTGAATCCTTAGGCGTGTAAAACTTCAAACAGGAAGGGTCATGCTAGCGAGCCGAAGGCTCTGGATATGTCAAGCTTCAGGAACACAGTTGGCTCTTTCCTAGCGTGAATTTTCCTGGCGACTTGGTACATGGGAAGGAAATTGTCATGGAGATTTCTCCTCTCGATGAATGCAGACTGGTTAGCCGCGGTGATCTCCTTCATTATTTCCCTAACGCGGTTCACACACATCTTAGCAAACAACTTTTCTAGTTATTTTAGTGGATGTCATGTGACATACAAGTGGATAATGAATGGTAACCGCTTGGAATAGCTTTTCTAACTCAACATGTGTAGATGGGGAATCAGGTAACCAACCAGTGGATTTCATGTACTAGCACAGAAGAAGCCTTGGCCTTTAACCAGTGCGGCACAAGCTATGTGATGCAAAACGTGCACATTTGGTGAGAACCTCTGCAGATAGGCATGTGAGTACAACATTTTTTTTTTCTAAACTTTCAGAGGGGGG
>LR738711.1:137092124-137149437 GCA_902687465.1 Secale cereale | reverse complement strand
AATATATTTAAAAATTTGCTCGTTATTACCATGTGAAGAGAGGAAGTTATGCCATGGCATATTCCTTTAGCTCACTTGATTTGAGATAATGCGACAACATGGTTAAATCGTCAACAATACTATTGTTGATAGTAGTAGCAGTGTCAAGGTCTGTTGATTGAGCAACTATGCGTTTAGCGCATCCTAGATCTTACATAGTATTATCAACATAATGAAGGGGTTGACGGAAGATGGCACCCCCACTAGCGCTATTGAAGACTAGATGTTGCCAATGAGCATGAACTTCAGCCGTATGGAGATGGCACACGAGATATGTTGAGATGTTGGCCAGGTGAAGAAAAGTTTTTGCTGATCTTCGATAGCATATACCACAAGATTTGCGGGGTTGGGCAATAAAGGGTACGGAATGCCAACGACAGAGGTTTTGGCAAAGCCCATTGATTTAGCCAGAGGAAAGTAGAGGAACCATCACCAACAGTGGATTGTGAGATGGCTCCCAGTTATGTAAGTTGTTTTGTTGCGACCATTATGTTGGGGAGAATGTGATAGAATCCATTCCTTCTATGGAAAATTGGGACTATGTAAGAATTTAAAAGAGACTTTCATCATTAGGCAAAGAAGTTGTGCTTGGGTGTTCCTAACCCCTAGACAACCTGACTCCCTGTGGGTACAAAAATTGTCCTAGGCTACTAGGCATTGAGCCATAGAGGAAGAGTACTCGTCAGACGAGAAAAAGAATCACCTACGTTTGTCTATGCAAGCAGTGACATCATTGGGAGATAAGCACGACAGATGCCCTAGCGAAAGGACTTAGGTGCGAGGCCATCGCTACGGTGACTAGCTTGAAGGGGTTGAACGGGACAAGAGACACGAGTTTACTCAGGTTCGTCCCCTCACAATCGAGGTAAAAGCCTGCGTCCTGCTTTGTGTTATATTGCTTGAGTATCGATTACAAGGGAGCAGATACACTTAACCTAGCTATGATTGATTGTAACTTAAGTTTACCCGCCACAGGGACTCGCCTTTATATACACAGGTCGAGGCCCTGGGCTTACAAGAGTCAGGGTCGGGCTATACTTCGTAACCGATCCTGTCTCTAAGTCGCCTGGCCTTCTTCGACAAGTCGTCATCGGGCGGCTTACACTTTGCTACCTCTTGAGCTTGCGTTGGTTTTTCCCTTGAGGAGGAAAGGGTGATGCAGCAAAGGAGAGTAAGTATTTCCCTCAGTTTGAGAACCAAGGTATCAATCCAGTAGGAGACAACGCGCAAATCGCCAAATACCTGCACAAACAATAAACAACTTGCACCCAACGCAATAAAGGGCTTGTCAATCCCTTCACGGTTACTTGCAAAAGTGAGATCTGATAGAGATAAATAAATTGTAAAGTAAATATTTTTGGTATTTTTGGTTTATAGATTGGAAAGTAAAAGATTACAAAATAGTAGATCGGAAACTTATATGATGGAAAATAGACCCGGGGGCCATATGTTTCACTAGAGGATTCTCTCATGGTAGCAAATATCACGGTGGGTAAACAAATTACTGCCAAGCAATTGATAGAATAGCGCATAATTATGACGATATCTAAGGCAATGATCATGAATATATGCATCACGTATGTGTCAAGTAGACCGACTCCTGCCTGCATCTACTACTATTACTCCACACATCGACCGAAATGATTCTGCTTCTAGATTATTAAGTTCATAAAGAACAGAGTAACGAATTAAGTAAGGTGACATGATGTAGCGGAATTAACTCAAACAATATGATGAAAAAACCCATCTTGTTATCCTCGATGGCAACAATACAGTACGTGTCATGTCCCTTCATGTCACTGGGATTGAGCACCGCTAGATTGAACCCAAAGCAAAGCACTTCTCTCATTGCAAGAAAAACCAATCTAGTTGGCCAAACCAAACCGATAGTTCGAAGAGAATTACTAAGATATCAAATCATGCATATAATAATTCAAAGAAGACTCAAATAATATTCATAGATAAACTGATCATAAATCCACAATTCATCGGATCTTGGCAAACACACCGCAAAAGAAGATTACATTAGATAGATCTCCAAGAACATCAAGGAGAACATGGTATTGAGAATCAAAAGGAGAGAAGAATCCATCTAGCTACTAGCTATGGACCCGTAGGTCTGTGGTAAACTACTCACGCTTCATCGAAAGGGCAATGGTGTTGATGTATATGCCATCCATGGTCGAATCTGAAGGAAATATGCCCTAGAGGCAATAATAAAGTTGTTATTTATATTTCCTTATACATCATTATAAATGTATTTTATTCATGCTAGAATTGCATTAACCGGAAACTTGATACATGTGTCAATACATAGACGAAACAGAGTGTCCCTAGTATGCCTCTACTAGACTAGCTCGTTAATCAAAGATGTTATGTTTCCTAACCATATACATGAGTTGTCATTTGATTAACGGGATCACATCATTAGGAGAATGATGTGATGGACAAGACCCATCCGTTAGCTTAGCAACTTGATTGTTTAGTTTTACTGCTATTGCTTTCTTCATGACTTATACATGTTCCTATGACTATGAGATTATGCAACTCCCGAATACCAGAGGAACACCTTGTGCGCTATCAAACGTCACAACGTAACTGGGTAAAAATAAAGATGCTCTACAGGTGTCTCCGAAGGTGTTTGTGGTGTTGGCATAGATCGAGAATAGGATTTGTCACTTCAAGTGTCGGAGAGGTATCTTTGGGCCCTCTCGGTAATACACATCGTAATAAGCCTTACAAGCAAATGACTAATGAGTTAGTCACGAGATGATGTATTACGGAACGAGTAAAGAGACTTGCTGGTGACGAGATTGAACTAGGTATGATGATACTGACGATCGAATCTCGGGCAAGTAACATACCGATGACAAAGGGAACAACATATGTTGTTATGCGGTTTGACCGATAAAGATCTTCGTAGAATATGTGGGAGCCAATATGAACATCCAGGTTCCACTATTGGTTATTGATCGGAGATGAGTCTCGGTCATGTCTACATAGTTCTCGAACCCGTAGGGTTCGCACACTTAACGTTCGATGACGATCGGTATTATAAGTTTATGTGTTTTGATGTACCGAAGGTAGTTCAGAGTGCCGGATGTGATCACGGACATGAAGAGGAGTCTCGAAATGGTTGAGACATAAATATTGATATATTGGAAGGTTATATTCGGACACCGGAAGTGTTCCGGGGGTCACCGGATAAATACCGGAGTACCAGAACCCCCCGGGGGATTAGGGGGCCTACATGGGCCTTAGTGGTAACAGAGGGCAGTAAGGGGAGTGTGGCCCCCCAAGGCCCAAACCGAATTGGTTTAGAGCAAGGGGGGCCGACCCCCTCTTTCCTTCTCCTCCTCTCCCTTCCTCCCCCTCTCCTACTCCTACTAGGAAAAGGAGGAGTCCAACTCCTAGTGGGAGTAGGACTCCCCCTCTTGGCGCACCCTCTCTCTGGCCGCACCCTCCTCCCTCCCTCCTTTATATACGTAGGGAGGGGGCACCCCATAGACACACAAGTTGATTTGCATGCCTTGTGCGGTGCCCCTCCCCACAGTTACACACCTCGGTCATATAGTTGAAGTGCTTAGGCGAAGCCTTGCGCCGGTAACTTCATCGTCATCGTCACCACGCCGTCGTGTTGACGAAATTCTCCCGCGACGCTCAACTGGATCAAGAGTTCACGGGACGTCATCAAGCTAAACGTGTGCTGAACGCGGAGGTGCCGTACGTTCGGTGCTTGGATCGGTTGGATCGCGAAGACGTTCGACTACATCAACCGCGTCACTGGACGCTTCCGCTTTCCGTCTACGAGGGTACGTAGACACACTCTCCCCGCTCGTTGCTATGCTTCTCCTAGATAGATCTTGCGTGATCGTAGGATTTTTTTTGAAATACTACGTTCCCAACAGTGCATCATGAGCCAGGTCTGTGCGTTGATGATATGCACGAGTAGAACACAATGAGTTGTGGGCGATAATAGTCATACTGCTTACCAGCATGCCATACTTTGATTCGGCGGTATTGTGAGATGAAGCGGCCCAAACCGACATTACGCGTACGCTTACGCGAGACTGGTTTCACTGTTGCGAGCATTCATTGCTTAAAGGTGACCGGTGGGTGTCTGTCTCTCTCACTTTAGTTGAATCGAGTGTGGTTACGTCCGGTCCTTGTGAAGGTTAAAACAGCAAACTTGACGAAAAATATTTGTGGTTTTGTATGCGTAGGTAAGAACGGTTCTTGCTAAGCCCGTAGCAGCCACGTAAAACTTGCAAAAACAAAGTAGAGGACATCTAACTTGTTTTTGCAGGGCATGTTGTGATGTGATATGGTCAAGACGTGATGAGTTATATGTTATTGTATGAGATGATCATATTTTGTAAATTATCGGCAACCGACATGAGCCTTATGGTTGTCTCTTTATTGTATGAATTGCGAAGGCCATGTAATTGCTTTACTTTATCACTATGAGTTAGCAATAGTAGTAGTAGCAATAGTTGGCGAGACGACCACGACGCTACGATGAAGATCATGGTGTCAAGCCGGTGACGATGGAGATCATGTAGATGCTTTGGAGATGGAGATCAAAAGCACAAGATGATGATGTCCATATCATGTCACATATTTTGATTGCATGTGATGTTTATCTTATTATGCTTCTTATTTTGCTTAGTACGGTGGTAACATTATAAGATGATCCCTTACAAAATTTCAAGGTACAAGTGTTCTCCCTGAGTATGCACTGTTGCGAAAGTTCATCATGCCGAGACACCACGTGATGATCGGGTGTGATAAGCTCTACGTTCAAATACAACGGGTGTAAGACAGTTTTGCACATACAGAATACTCGGGTTAAACTTGACGAGCCTAGCATGTATAGACATGGCCTCAGAACACTGGAGACCGAAAGGTCGAGCGTGAATCATATAGTAGATATGATCAACATAAGATGTTCACCATTGAAAACTACTCCATCTCACGTGATGATCGGACATGGTTTAGTTGATTTGGATCACGTGATCATTTAGATGACTGGATGGATGTCTATCTAAGAGGGAGTTCTTTAGTAATATGATTAATTGAATTTTCATTTATCATGAACTTAGTACTGATAGTTTTTGCATATCTATGTTGTTATAGATCAATGGCTCGTGCTACCGTTCCCTTGAATTTTAATGCATTCCTAGAGAAAGCTAAGTTGAAAGATGATGGTAGCAATTACACGGACTTGGTCCGTAACTTGAGGATTATCCTCATTGCCGCGCAAAAGAATTATGTCCTGGAAGCACCGCTAGGTGACATGCCTGCTGCAGGAGCAACCCCGGACGTTATGAACGTCTGGCAAGCTCGTTCTGATGACTACTCGATAGTTTAGTCTAACATGCTTTACGTCTTAGAATCGGGACTTCAAAGTCGTTTTAAACGTCATGGAGCATATGAGATGTTCCAAGAGTTGAAGTTAATATTTCAAGCAAATGCCCGAATTGAGAGATATGAAGTCTCCAATAAGTTCTATAGCTGCAAGATGGAGGAGAACAGTTCTATTAGTGAACACTTGCTCAGAATGTCGGGGTACTACAGTCATATGACTCAACTTGGTTGCAAAGTTGACGAAGACAGTGTTATTGATAGAGTTCTTCAATCACTGCCACCAAGCTATAAAGGCTTTGTGATGAACTATAATATGCAAGGGATGCAGAAGACAATTCCTGAGCTCTTCGCTATGCTCAAAGCTGCGGAGGTAGAAATTAAAAAGGAGCATCAAGTGTTGATGGTTAACAAGACCACTAATTTCAAGAAAAAGGGCAAGGGAAAGAAGGGGAACTTCAAGAAGAATAGCAAGCCAGTTGCTAATCCCACGAAGAAACCCAAGTCTTGAGCCAAATGTCACAGCCCTAGATCAGCCCTTGTTGTCTTTGCTTGTAATTAGTTGCACTTGAGTGCATCATGCATCATGACTACTTTCTTTTGAAGGTTGAAATGGGGATTGTTCAAACCCTAGCACCAAATGAACTCAACTAGGTTCAAATAAAAATCTTTTTCAATAAACCCAAAAAATGCCTTCATCAATGTATGATAATTTTGGCAAGGGTTTTGATCCAAACCAAAAATATTGAACATTTTTAGGGAATTATTTGGGCTTTGAATTAAATCAATAAGTATTTGAATTGGGGCCATTTAAATGCTATATATTTTTAAATAGCTCCAAATAATTTGAAACTTGCAGAGGGCCTTTGGAATACTTCAGAGTGAGTCCACAAAAAGTTTCAACATTATCCAAAATGTTTTAGTGCTCTAACTAAAACAAACAAAAGAAATAAATAGAAAAAGAAAAACAGAAAAGAGAGAGAGGGCTGTGTACCTGACTTGCGTGCTGGCCCAGCTAGACGGCCCAGCCCACCAGGGGCAAGGGCGTCTTCAACCTCCTGCCAGGAGGACAGGCAGGTGCGTGGCGACAGCACGCGCGCCAGCCTCCACCTCCTGCTTGTCGCGAGCCACGTCGACGCCGCGGATGACCACCCCACTACCGTGTGGATCGAGCTGACCTCTCACTCGCCCCCTTGCTCCCTCCCTCGTCTCTCCAGAGCCATGGCCGACGCGCCCGTGAGCGCGCTGCCGCCGTAGCTGCGTCCAGCACCACCCCCTCGCCTCTCCGACGCGCCCCAAGCTCCGCCGTGCCTCCCTCATCCTCTCCGTCGGCTCACGCGACCGGGAGAGCCTCGACGCATTGTCCTCAACCTCATCTTCTTCCTCGGCCACAGGAGATCGCCGCCGGGATTCCGACGTCGTCAAGCCTTCCCCGAGCCCGCTGAACCTCTCTCCGTCCTTCCTGTGAGCTGCTGAGTCCTTCCCCTCTCTTTCCTCTCCTGTTCGTGCATCCTAGCTAGCTCCACCACTGGAGCCGAGACCTCACCGCCGCCGGCCATGTCGCCGTCGTCGTTGCAGCCACTACAGCTCATTTATGAACTTTTCATCGTGCTCAACACGCCTTCAGGGGCCCGTAGCACCCCACCGTTCGACCTGCCGTGCACCACAACGCCACCTACGAGGTTGGCCGAACTCTGGCCGCCGCCGCGAGCTCTGTTCCGGCGAGCTCCGGCCACCCTAGCTCCAGCCGCTGCCACGAGTGGATGCGCGCGAGTGCCAGCTCCACGTAGGTGTTCTTCGCCGTCGATTTGGTCGCCGAAGGACCAAATCCGAAGCTCGCCGCCGCGTCTGGCCTCGTCGGCGGCAGAACGCCGGCGAGTTTGACTTGTTTGACCGGGGGGTTGACCACCCCGGGCCCCTGACGTATGGGCCCCATGCCCTTAGTTAACAACTGACTCACTGACAAGTGGGGCCTACCCTGTTAATTAACCTAGGTTAGTACTAATGAAATGGTAAGCTAGTTAGTCACTGACACGTGGGGCCCAGCCCCTGTTAACTGTTAGTTTAGCATTAAACTTAATTAGCTAGTACTGAGAGACTAACCAGTGGGGCCCACTGGTCAGGTTTGACCTGGACCAGCCCTTGTTGACCTGCTAACGTCAGCATGATGTCATGCTGATGCAGTAAATATTTTCTGGGGTTTAAAATAAATCAGCAATGATTTATTTATTTCAGAAAATATCCAAAACTTCTAAAAATAATATAAAATCAACCGTAGCTCAGATGAAAAAGTTTTATACATGAAAAATTATCAGAAAAATATGAAGAATCTGTTTATGGCATTTTCATGCATGTTTGAACAACGTAAGGTTGCCGTATATGACAATTTGCATAATTGGATTTTAAATAATCACGTATGGAGTTTGAATTTGAGCCTTTGGTTGAAACCATCTTCATTTAATCTGGTTGCTAGTTGCATTAGGTCAATAAACATCATATTACCATGTCACATTCATGCATCGTATTGTTGCATTGCATTGATTGTGTTCCTTCTCTGTTGCCGGTATTTGTCCCCTTCTCAGTAGACGTGGTTCCGACGATAAGATCGATGACACCGGTGAAGAACTATTACTATCTTCAGAAGTGCCGGGCAAGCAAACCCCATTGAGCATTCTGATGGCTTCTCGCCCCTCATTGGTTACCCCAAGTGGAAGGTTTGAGATGCAGTGTAGCGGAAGTTTTCCCTTGGCAAAGATACGAAGGATCGATTCCCCCTGAGACTCCCAGTTTCAACAAGAAGGTGTCAACTTCTAACGGTGCCAGATATTAGCAATCAACGTGGACCTGCACACAGATACAAATAACTTTGCTCCCAACGAGTACAGAGAGGTTGTCAATCCCTCCGGCCTTGTCGTTTACAAAGGATCAAACGCAAGTGATAATAGTGATAGGTATTGCTGCAAATAGTAAGTAAAAGCAGAAAGTAAATAGCGGATGTGATCAGTGATGGTAATATGGACCGGGGTCCCATGATGTTCACTAGTGATGTCTCTCTCCCAAAAGACGATAAAACAGCTATGTGAGGTAAACGAATTACAGCTGGGCAATTGACAGAATTATGTGCGTAAACCAATGCTAACTATGTTGCAAGAAAGGTAGAGGTTCAAAGCATGGGCGGTACGCCAAGGCAAGTAGATCGAAATCCATCTGCATCTACTACTAATCATCCACCTTGAGATATCTATCCAGAACATCTCGCTGGTATTAAGTTGCGAGTCCCACCCATAGTGTAAACTCAAAGCAACAGACAACTGCATTAAAAGAACTTTGCGTAAAGTAAACAATCCTTGCACCCGCGGGCACAAGCACCGTTGTTTTCCCCCTTGTGGCAACAGCACATCCCCTAGACTCATGTTTCTGTCACTCAAGCTAGTCATCGAGGGGCATGAACCCACAATCAAGCATAACGTTCCCTCTTGGAGTCACTACCTACTACTTGGCCAAAGCAATAAATAGCAACGGAGAACATGCAAGAATTACTTACGAACATAAATATAAAAGAGGTAAATCAAATATATTACTCAAACACAATCTGAACATAATCTCACAATCCATCGGATCCCAGCAAACTCAACATAGCAACAGCATAAGGATTACATATGTGCCTCGATCATGTAGGGCAGCTCACGAGGTCTAATTAGTGAAGCACAAGAAGGGGAGGAGAACATCACATAGCTACTGGTCATGGACCCATGGTCCAAGGGAGACTACTCACAACTCATCCGGGAGGCGTCCATGGTGGTGGAGAGGCTCCCGGTGGTGATCCTCCCCTCCGGCAGGGTGCCGGGAAGAGTTCTCCTGGTGCTCCCGATCTTGGAAGCGCGGCGGCGGCGGAACAGAGATGAGATCGCGAAAAAGGGTTCCCGTCTCGAGGGTTTCGGGACGCGTGTTAAATATATGCCAAAGGGGGGCATCAGCGGAGGCCCGGGGGGCCCAGGCGCCCCCCCGGCGCGGCCAGGGGGGGCCGCGCCACCAGGGCGCCTGGAGCCCTGGTGGACCCCCTCGGGCTCTACTTTGGCTACCGGGAAGCTTCTGGAACGCTGATTTTTTATATAATTTTTCCGGGATTTTTCTGGCAGTTCTCGTAATGGGAAAACCTGAAATACGAAAACAGCAGAAAACAGAAACTGGCACTGGGGTGCACTGAGTTAATAGGTTAGTCCAAATATGATCAAAAGTGTATGGAAGTGTATAAATATCATAGCAATATCACCCAAAAGAGGCATGGAGCAAGCAGAAATTATAGATACGTTTTGGACGTATCACATTCCGATACAATCCCACTCTCTCGCTCCTGCTCTCCTTTACTGCATTAGGACAACAATGATTGAACTGCTTTTTGCTGCGGTAGCTGAACCCCTTTCCTCTGCATGACATGTCATTGCCACAGTAAATAGTTCAAAACCCACTAGCATGAGTAGGAGTTATTTGAGCGATGTTGTGCCTACTCATTCATGCTATCTGGTTATGCCTGCTTTTGCTTAAAGTTGTGTCAGGTCTGATTCACCGGGGATGAATTGGAATGGTGATGAACATGTCCTACTGTGTGAGTTAAGTGTGTGAACAAGTTTTGGTAAAGGTAGCGGTGAGAGGCCATGTAGGAGTACATGGTGGGTTGTCTCACTAGAGCCGTCCTTAAGAACTGAGTTCTGTGTAAGTTGTCCAATGACTAGCTGCTACCACACATTGGAATGCTTAAGTGCCCCTCTCGACTTATTAATCAACTCGATCTTTGTCCAGGAGTTGCAACTAGTTTCTGGTGTTTGTAGGTAGTGCTAGTAGTCTACCAAGTGGCACCCGGTACAGGTGGGATTGGGACAGACTAGGTGCAGTGACACTGTGTACCAAGCATAGATCCATCCGTCGAGGTGGGCTTGGGAACCCTGTTCACATCGTTTGGGGCCGTGAGCGACACCCTGGCCGGATCTCCTTGCGGATGGAACCCGAATAGGCGATAAACCTGGACTATAGACTTGTGTGGTTAGTCAGGTTGTGGCCGACTCCCTCGCCAGGCTTCCGCTTGAAGGTTGCCGAGATACACAACGTGTACATGGTGGTAAGTGGCGAGAGCGTGTGTGAAGAAGTACACCCCTGCAGGGTTAACATGATCTATTTGAATAGCCGGGTCCACGGTTATGGACTTCTTGGATGCTTACGTGGTACATAGACAACTTGAAGTGGATACTCTAAAATACTCAAGACAAGTGTGTGGGAACCCCGACTTAGAAGTCGAGATCACCGAATGCACGTGTACAGTGATCCCAGAGATCAATGCTCACTGAACACACAGAAGCTGAAATAACAAGAGTCTTACATCCATACAAATAGTCTTACACGAATTAAGGCCATTATGGCCAAGTCTTACATAGATAGAGCCTCACGGGCTGAATAGCAAATAACTTAAATAGCGGAAGTCTTCGATAAACGGGTAGAACCCATGCCATCTGCCTTAACCCTACAGGCATTCTGACTGGGATAGCGTCCTAGTTCGCATGTTCGTCTCCAAAGAACTCTTCCTCATAATCCTGTTCTTCCATCCTTGGCCAATTAAATAACCAGTGGCAAGCCAATGAGTACTTTGAATGTACTCACAAGCAACCCATGATGTGGTTCAAAGTAATAATGCAATGGAACAATAATGATCAATCTAGCAAGGCTAGAACAAATATTCTATCATCAAGTTTATGCATCAATAACCTCGCGTAACCTCGAAGACAGGTTACCGATATCAACATAAATATGATTCATCTCATCGAGTCAAGTCACCATCCTTGACTTATCACACACATTCCAACACCGATGAAGTAAAATTCTGGACATAGTTTAAGTAGCACCACCCAACTGTCCATGACCGTGGACCCGGCTATTCGAATAGTTTTACACTCTGCAGAGGTTGCGCACTTTACCCACAAGATCCGGGGAACTTCCGTGTCATCCACGACCCGCGGTACCTCAAGTACCCGGGGTAAGCACCCGGTCATTACCTTTCCTTAGACGACACTAACATAGAGTCCACTCGTTGGTACACGGCCCTCGGGTACAAACAATAGATCACGGGACTTGCCCTAATTTCAATGTCACGCGTACCCGAAGGGACCAACGGTGTGTCCGGTGCCCTGTGAAAACAGTCATGGTCGTCTATCCAAGCACGACCCCGTCCCGGGAAAGACCTCAAGTCTTCCCGTCACTAGTAATGCGGGCACCATGCTAGTATCGACCTAAGTAATCAATAAAGCCCCGTCCCATAAGGGGTAGTGTGGTTGCACATGTTTGGTTGGGACGGTAGTCACACATAAATCTAATCCATCATTCCACCATGCACATGATTTACCGGCACATCACTTCTTTCTCAAGTGATGACCTAACACATCATCACCCTCGGGCATTAGGGGCACCCGATGGGTTCATGCAAAGATTTCAACTACGAGGGTTCATATCACACATGCATCATATAAGCATCATGACCATCTATTTGCATGTCATCTAGCACTTAGCAAGATCAAGATCAAGCATGCATCATGTGGTGGAATCAACTAGGTTACCATCGTAACCCTAATATCATGCATCGGAAACAAACGGGTTCCGAGGAACAAGTGTATCATGGTCAAAGGGCTGCTTGCCTGGATTGGCTTGGTCTTCAAAGTCTTCAAGTCCTTCTCCTTCTTCTTCCACAGCAACTTCGTCAAATACGGGATCTATACGTCGCATAATAACCACGGGAAAATAAGAATACAAACAAAACAGAAAAATCAAAGTGCTCAAAAAAATGTCAACTCATTTTTGTAAAATACTAGAGGGATTTCTAAGATGGGGAAAAATCTTAGTTGGAGTTTTGGAGTTACAGAATAGAATTTACTGATTTTTGAACAGGAGTATTACTGCCCAAATTTGAATTTAAATTTGAACAGTACAACAAACTTTCATGGATTTGAGTGAAAGTGGTACCATTAAATAGGTTGGAATATTACAAGATTTTAGGAGTTGGAATTATTTAATTTGGACCATTATTCTTTTCTGTAGAAATGTTTAAAACATTTATAGAAAAAGAAAAAGAAAAAGGGTCATGTGTACTGGGCCAGAGGAGGCCACAGTCCACGGCCCAGGCGGTCCAGCCCAGCCGCACGGGAGCCTGCGCGCGCACGTCAGGTTTTTAAACCTGACGGGCGGGGCCCGTGGGTCAGTGACAGAGAGGAGGGGGAGCGAGGTGAGGGGATGACAGGCGGGGCCCGCCTGTCATCTCTAACCCCACGGCCACGGCGACGGCGAGCTCACCGGCGAGGTTCCCGGCCACGGCGACGGCAACGGAGGGCAGGGATGGAATCAGCGTCGTGTCGCGGATGCAGGGGTGGTGGTGCGGCACGGCGGGGAGGTCTGGTTCACCAGCGGCGAGGTGGGACGGCGGAGGCTCGTCGGGAGGTGGTTGCTGCGGCTGTTTCCGACTGCAAACGGAGGGGGAAACAAGGGGTAAAGGATCAGTGAGGCGAGGGGGTTCCGAATCAGGTAGAAGGAGGGGCAGGGAAGGCCCGTACCACAAGATCACCGGCGGCCCGACGCGGCGGCGCTCCGGTCGATCCCGAGTACTGGGACCTCTTGGGGTCGAACTGAAGATGCTGGGGGGCTCAGTGGAGTGGAGTGAGGCTTGTGGTGCTGCTGGAGAGGCTCGGGAGGGGCTATTTATAGGAGCTCGACGGAGGCCCGTGGTCCAGTGCGCCGGCGAGCTCCGGCTCGAGGCTACAGCGCACGGGAGGCCAAGGGAATGGGTCCGTGGAGTTCCTGGACGATCTCCACGTCCAGCTGAGGGTGAAAGAGAAGCGGGGGAGCGTCAGGAGCGTGCGCGCGTGCGAGGCAGAGGAGTGGCCGCCGCGGGCGGCCAGCGCGCGTGCGACGACGGCCACTGGAGGGCGCAGGAGGAGGGGGGACAGCGCCGGGGAGGTCGCGGACGTCGAGGGGCCTCGACTGGCGCGAGGGGGTGGCCCGAGGCTGTCGGGGGAGGTTGATTGGCTGAAGCTACAATGCTTGTCTGCACTGTTACGTGCTCCAAAGCGCGCGTTTGGCTGGCATCGCCGCGCTCTCGCCGTCCTGGTCAAAACCAGCGTGTCCAGGAGCGTCTAGAAGGTCAAGGGGAGAGTAAAGAATTGGCCTGAGGCCTTGGATGCCCTGGAGATGCAGAGAGAGAGTGGGGATGCTGGTGAAATGGTGAAAACCTGCTGTCCAGCAAGGTGAAACAGGGCTTTCACCCCTCAATCATGGAGCTGGGGTGCTGGGGAAGTTACTGGTGGTAGCTAGTAACTCAATGATCATGTGATAAGAAGTTGAGGCCATGGAGAAAAGTAAAAGTGATCAAGTTGGAGGTTTTAGCAATTCTGCAGAAGGTGTTTGATCAATGCTTGGTCAAGTAAATGAACTCCACTTGACATGGCGCTTAACAGGGTTGAAAGACATGAGAAAAAAGGGTGCTTCACCAAATTTGGGCTCATTTGAAGAAACTAGCCAATGTAACTTTGGTGAACCCTAGAACTCAACAGAAATAGTTTCATCTTGATTGAGTCAAGCTAATCATCTCCCCTTGATGCACTACTTGGTGTAGCATCATCATTTGGGGTATTGATCATGCCCACAAAGTTTGAAGCTCCAGATAAAAAGTTGGTAATGTAAAGTTGTTCAAATTTGCATTTGAACAGAAAGGGTTTTGGGATGATCTGATCAAGTTGCTCTATTCCAAATCTTGTGCCATTTGGTCTAGATGCCTTATTAGGTCATTCTAGCATGTGCACCATGTTTGGGAGCATTTGGACAAGTTTGGCAATGTAAAGTTGCTCAAACTTCAAATATGGACAGAATGGTTATGAAGGGGTTTGAGGATGTTTTCTTGCTTCCCAAGGCATGGGACTTGGCAAGATCATCAAATATGTCATATATGACATGATAGAATTTCCCTGGAATTTTTGGAGAAAGTTTCCTTTGTAAATATTTCAAAAGCTTGAAATATCCAGAAAGGGTTTTAGAGGGTTTAGCCCATTATTTTGAACATGACCAAGTGTTGAAACTCTTATATATGGACAATATATGTCCTCTGAGTCTCTCTGAATTTTGGCAAATATTTTTGAAATAGTTAAATAATTTTCTCCTATTAAAGACCATTTCTGGCCTTGAGAAAAGGCTTTTAAATAAAATAGAAAAATAACTTTTAAAATTATACCTTTGTGGTTTCTGGGAGTCCTATGACTACTAGGTCTCAAATAAACCTTTTGAAATAATTTTCTCACCCTAAATCAAGTACTTGCAGTGCAAATCTCAATTCAGGGGTTTTTGGAAAACTAAATTTATAAAATACTTTTTGGCCAAATTAATTTTGTAAGAAAATACTATACTGTTATATAACACTTGGCATGATCATTGGGCAGAAGTTTTGAGTATGGAGATGAATTCTACAAGAGGTCATAGTTGACTTTAATGAGCACATGAAAAAGCACATGAAGAAAACTCAATTCCAAATAAAAGCCAAATGATGCTAAATTTTTTTGCTGGTCCAAATTTTCATGCTTCAAAGATACAAACAACATGTTACGAAATGCAGGGTGTGACAGACCTACCCCCCTTACAAGAATCTCGTCCCCGAGATTCCTAAACTAGGGCTTAAAAGAGGTCGGGAAACTCGGATCTAAGATAGTCTTCTCGTTCCCAGGTTGCTTCTGCTTCGGTGTGGTTGCTCCACTGGACCTTGAAATACTTGATGGTACGGCTCCGCGTACGTCGTTCTGCTTCGTCCAGAATACGAATGGGCTTCTCGCGGTAGGTCAAATCAGGCTGCAGATCAATGGCTTGGTGATCCACATCCTTGTAGAGACCAGGCTTGTCTGGAACCTGGAGACATTTCCGGAGTTGTGACACATGGAACACATTGTGCACATCGGATAGCTCAGGTGGTAGTTCCAACTGGTAAGCCACTTCTCCTCGTCGTGCAGTGATCTCAAAGGGTCCAATGAACCTTGGTGCGAGTTTCCCCTTGACATGGAAACACTTGGTTCCCTTCAGAGGAGTTACCCGCAGGTACACATGGCCCCCGACATGGAAACTCATGTCTCGGCGTCGAGTGTCAGCATAACTCTTCTGCCTTGACTTGGCTGCCTTTAATCGCTCTCTGACTAGTTGGACTTGCTCTTCTGCTGCGCGGAGATTATCCGGTCCAAAGACTAGTCCTTCTCCAGTCTCTGACCAGTTGAGGGGTGTGCGACATCTGCGTCCGTACAACACCTCAAATGGTGCCATCTGAAGGCTTGATTGGTAACTGTTGTTATAGGAGAACTCGGCAAAAGGGAGACAGTCTTCCCACTTGGCTCCATACGCCAGGACACAGGCTCGGAGCATGTCTTCGAGAATCTGATTGACTCGCTCTGTTTGACCTCCGGTCTGTGGGTGGAAAGCTGTGCTGAAAGACAACTTGGTTCCCAAGGCTTCTTGGAACTTCTTCCAGAACCTTGAGGTGAACTGGGTTCCTCGATCTGACACAATCTCCTTGGGAACGCCGTGAAGACTTATGATTCGGTCGATGTAAAGAGCTGCCAGCCGGTTGCCATCATAAGTGGTCTTGACAGGAATGAAATGGGCCACCTTGGTCAAACGATCGACTATGACCCAGATAGAGTCATGTCCTCTATTCGACCTTGGTAATCCAGTGATGAAGTCCATTCCGACTTTATCCCACTTCCACTCAGGAACCTTGAGTGGTTGAAGCAATCCAGCAGGTCGCTGATATTCAGCCTTGACCCTTTGGCACACATCACACTTTGCAACATAGGTCGCAATCTCTCTTTTCATCCCGTGCCACCAGAATCGTGCCTTCAAGTCTTGGTACATCTTGGTTCCTCCGGGGTGGATGGAATACGGAGTGTCGTGGGCTTCTTGCAGAATCAGCGTCTTCAGCTCGGTGTTGTTTGGTACGCAGAGGCGACCTTTGTACCAAACAATCCCGTGCTCGTCTTCGGAGAATCCTGGGGCCTTGCCCAGCTTCATCTTCTTCTTGATGCCTTCGATGCTTGCGTGTCCATCTTGTGCCTTCTTGACGTCGTCCATCAGGGTCGGTCTGACTTCCAAATGATCCAGAAATCCAGGGGTGACCAATTCCAAACTGAATTGTTCGATCTCCTTAAACAAGGCTGGCTGCCTTTCTTGAATAACGGCATTCAAAGAGCAAGCCTTCCTGCTTAAGGCATCGGCCACCACGTTAGCCTTCCCAGGGTGATACTGAACACTGAGGTCATAGTCTTTGATGAGTTCCAACCATCTCCGCTGCCTCATGTTCAACTCCTTTTGGGTGAAAATGTACTTCAGACTTTTGTGGTCTGTGTAAATCTCACACCGTTTCCCTAGGAGGTAATGCCGCCATGTCTTCAAGGCATGAACAACTGCCGCTAGCTCAAGATCGTGAGTAGCGTAGTTCTCCTCATGGGGTCGTAGCTGCCTGGAGAGGTATGCTATGACGCGGCCTTCTTGCATCAGAACGCTTCCCAATCCAGTTCGAGAGGCATCACAATATATCACGAACTCCTTGTGAATATCAGGTGTTGCCAGAATTGGGGCGGTGGTCAATCTCTTCTTGAGCTCTTGGAAGCTCTCTTCGCATTTTGGCGTCCACTCGAACTTCTTGTCCTTCTTGAGGAGCTGAGTCATTGGTCGTGCAATGCTAGAGAATCCTTCCACGAACTTGCGGTAATAGCCCGCTAGTCCGAGGAAGCTTCTAACTTCCTTGACGGTCGTTGGAGATTGCCATTGGGTCACAGCTTCGATCTTTGCAGGATCAACAGATAATCCTTCCTCGGTCAAGACATGACCTAAGAATCCAACTTTATGCAGCCAGAACTCACACTTGCTGAATTTGGCATACAGTTGGTGCTCACGAAGCTTGTCTAGGACCATCCTCAGGTGCTGCTCGTGCTCTTCCTCCGACTTCGAGAACACAAGAATGTCATCAATGAAGACAACAACAAACTTGTCCAAATATTCCATGAAGACTTTATTCATGAGATACATGAAGTAAGCTGGGGCATTGGTTAACCCAAAAGACATGACCGTGCACTCGTACAGGCCATATCTGGTTACGAATGCCGTCTTCGAAATATCTTGGGGTCTGATCTTCAGCTGGTAATACCCAGATCTGAGGTCGATCTTGGAGAATACCTTGGCTCCGCTGAGCTGATCAAACAGATCTTCGATCTTGGGAAGTGGATACTTGTTCTTGATTGTAACTTCATTGAGGGAACGATAGTCAATGCATAAGCGGATGGTACCGTCCCTCTTTGCCACAAACAGAACAGGAGATCCCCAAGGGGAGGCACTTGGGCAGATAAATCCCTTCCTTAGCTGCTCTTCTAGTTGCTTCTTCAACTCGGCTAATTCTTCCGTCCCCATTCTATAAGGCTTCTTATAGATGGGTCCTGCTCCGGGCACGAGCTCGATGATGAACTCAATGTCACGGTCAGGGGGCATTCCCGGTAGTTCATCCGGAAAGACATCAGGATACTCACATACCACCGGTACTTGATCTAGCCCAACTTCAGACAGACAGTTGTCTTTAGCGGCTTGAGCGGAAGAGGAGTTGGGAGCAAACTTGACTTCGACTCCTTGGTCATTGGTCACAGTGACTGTCCGATTGGCACAGTCTAACAAGCCTTGGTGCTTACTGAGCCAATCCATCCCTAAGATCACATCCAAGCCTTGCGATCTCAGGATGATAAGGTCGGCTAGGAAGTCTACACCGTTAATGGTAATGCTGACTCCTTTACAGCCTATCTTGGCTCTCATCTCGGCTCCGGGGGTTTGTACCACCATAGGGTTATTCAGGGGTGTAGGGGTCATGCCACTTTTTAATGCAAATCTTTGAGTGACAAATGAATGCGTTGCTCCAGAATCAAACAAGACAGTTGCAGGTGCTGAGTTGACAAGGAACGTACCCAGCACGACGTCCGGGTCTTCCTGGGCTTCTTCAGCAGTGACGTGATTCACACGCCCCTTCCCATAGTTTGGTGGATTGCGAGGAGCTGGGTTCCTTGGTGGCATTCCACGACCTTGTCCCTGGTTCTGCGCATTGGGGCGCGGGGCATCAGGCTTCTTGTTGGGGCACACCCTTGAGATGTGTCCGGGCTGACCACATCCAAAGCAAGTGACTTGGTTTGGATTGATCTTGTTGCCACCACTGATATTGGGGTTGAAAGCTGGCCTGGGGTTGGCATACTGCTGAGGCTGAGGATTGGCACGAGGTGCAGGAGCTCTTGGCTGCTGATAGGTTGGCTTGGCCGGGGCTGACTGCCACGGACGAGGCTTCTGGTTGCTGGAACTTCCCTTACTGACCAACTTGCGCTTGCGAGTGTCTTCCAAAGCACGCCGCTTGTCTTCAAGCATGAGTGCCTTGTTCACCAGGTCAGGGAAAGATGGGCATTCGCACACGACAAGCGAGTATTGCAGAGTCTGATTAAGGCCTTCCATGAAGCGCTCCCTTTTGGCAGCATCAGTGCTGACATCTTCAGGGGCATACCTTGACAGAATACTAAACTTCTGCATGTACTCCTTGACAGTGCCGCTTCCTTGCTTCAGGGCTCGGAACTCACGCTTTTTGATAGCCATGATTCCGGAAGGAATGTGGGCCTTGCGGAATTCCGTCTTGAAGTTCACCCAAGTGATGTCTTGCTCAGCATGCATGACCTTGAATCCATCCCACCAAGCTCTAGCAGTTCCCCCGAGGCAGTGGGCTGCATAAGCCACCTTCTCGCGATCTTCGGTGCATCCGACTAGTTCCAGGATTTACTCAATGGAACGGACCCAGTCATCTGCATCCAGGGGTTCAGCAGTCTCGATGAAGGTTGGCGGTGCATGCTTCTTGAACTCTGCCAACGTGGAACGTCCGTTGCCATTCCCCGCCGGCTGGCGGTTGTTGGTGACAGCTTGAGCAATCAGCTGAAGAGCTGCAGTGTTGGCTTGGCGTTCCTCTCGGAAAGCTTGGAGAAGCTGAGCCATGTCCATGCTTGGAGGAGGTGGTGGTGGAGCTTGGTCGTTGGTTTGGTCGTGGCCTGCCTCTGGCTGAGAGGATGCTCCGGCTTCGGGCTGCTGGGTAGAGGTACCAGTACGAGTTACAACAGGCATCCTGTTGGAGCGGTAAAAGGTCTCATGACTCGGAAGAGGGAAAGCAAGATAGATGGGTGCCTAGTAAGGGGGTGGTTGTGACACTAAATCAAATCATGCAAGGGCCGAGAGGCCAAAACACATTCATTAAAATCCAAATGGGTGATGTAGTCGTTTACACATTCCCGAAGGAAGATTACGACTTACATCCAGACACAACAAAAGCAAACACTAGATGGTTTCATGTGAACCATACAAGGACTCGACTGCGCATAGGGGTTACACGACCTATCCTACCGTAGAGGTTACAACTGGCATATCCGAGTAGCGAATAATGCCTAAGCGGCGGAATGCTCGGTCGCCTATTCCGGCTCTTCTGGGTCTTCCTCCTTGTCTTCATTTGTCTGGGCTCCCTTGTTGCTTGAGGGAGTGGGGGAGTGGAGGAGTTGGATACGACGGTGCTTCGTCGGTGGTGCAGGGAAAAGCTTGCGATATTCCCTTGCCGTCATCCGGCGTCGCCGAGGTGGTTCTTCACCCTTGGAAGATACATCCTCGGAGGGCCTTCCGCCTCGATATGCGATAGCGGATTTTCCAGATGGTGCTCCTTCTTTCTTGATCCTGTTTGCCTTCTCTTGAGCTCGACGAAGAAGTGCCTTGGTCTTGTGAAGTTCTTCTCGAAGCTTCATTGATTCCGAGGCCAAGTCTTGTGCCAGGCTGTCGGCACATAGACTGAAGTAGGTCTGGAATCGAAGCGAGAGTCCTTCCTTCAGTGGAGGGGCTAGTGCGCTGCTTTCTTCGTCACCTTCCTTCCGGTAAGGTAATAAGCGAGTTGCCATCTTGGCTGCCATCTCCGGAAGAAGCTCGCGGAGACATGTTATTGCCTTGAGTGCAGCAGCCTCGACAGCGAGTGGTAGTGTTGCCATCTGGGGTCCCTCGAAGAACCAACTTGTGGGAGGATCGTTTGCCTTCACGATCACTTCCACATGGTACTCCACCTCAGTATCGTTCACCCAATGCTCAAGGTAGGTGAGGATGGGTGCTCGGTGGAACTGACACTCCTGGAGGCTATCCTCGAGATGTAAGGGAAACCCAGTGGTCAGGTGCTCTTCGGGTACAGCGACCATCTACAAAGGTGGAATAGGAGGGGTTAATAAGCTGATGAAATCTCAGGTTTAGAAAAGAAGAGAGGTTCAGAAGGTTTTTGAAAAAGGGGGTCTCAACTAACTAACGCCCATGCTAACTAAGGCTTCCTACAGTCAGGATGGCTCTGATACCAGCTCTGTGGGGACCCCGACTTAGAAGTCGAGATCACCGAATGCACGTGTACAGTGATCCCAGAGATCAATGCTCACTGAACACACAGAAGCTGAAATAACAAGAGTCTTACATCCATACAAATAGTCTTACACGAATTAAGGCAATTATGGCCAAGTCTTACATAGATAGAGCCTCACGGGCTGAATAGCAAATAACTTAAATAGCGGAAGTCTTCGATAAACGGGTAGAACCCATGCCATCTGCCTTAACCCTACAGGCATTCTGACTGGGATAGCGTCCTAGTTCGCATGTTCGTCTCCAAAGAACTCTTCATCATATTCCTGTTCCTCCATGCCTGGCCAATTAAATAACCAGTGGCAAGCCAATGAGTACTTTGAATGTACTCGCAAGCAACCCATGATGTGGTTCAAAGTAGCAATGCAATTGAACAATAATAGGCAATCTAGCAAGGGCTAGAATAAATATTCTACCATCAAGTTTATGCATCAATAAACTCGCGTAACCTCGAAGACAGGTTACCGATATCAACATGAATATGATTCAACTCATCGAGTCAAGTCACCACCTTGACTCATCACACACATACTTTCACCGATGAAGTAAAATTCTGGACATAGTTTAAGTAGCACCACCCAACTGTCCATGACCGTGGACACGGCTATTCAAATAGTTTTACACTCTGCAGAGGTTGTACACTTTACCCACAAGATCCGGGGAACTTCCGTGTCATCCACGACCCGCGGTACCTCAAGTACCCGGGGTAAGCACCCGGTCATTACCTTTCCTTAGACGACACTAACATAGAGTCCACTCGTTGGTACACGTCCCTCGGGTACAAACAATAGATCACGGGACTTGCCCTAATTTCAATGTCACGCGTGCCCGAAGGGACCAACGGTGTGTCCGGTGCCCTGTGAAAACAGTCATGGTCGTCTATCCAAGCACGACCCCGTCCCGGGAAAGACCTCAAGTCTTCCCGTCACTAGTAATGCGGGCACCATGCTAGTATCGACCTAAGTAATCAATAAATCCCCGTCCCATAAGGGGTAGTGTGGTTGCACATGTTTGGTTGGGACGGTAGTCACACATAAATCTAATCCATCATTCCACCATGCACATGATTTACCGGCACATCACTTCTTTCTCAAGTGATGACCTAACACATCATAACCCTCGGGTATTAGGGGCACCCGATGGGTTCATGCAAAGATTTCAACTACGCGGGTTCATATCACACATGCATCATATAAGCATCATGACCATCTATTTGCATGTCATCTAGCACTTAGCAAGATCAAGATCAAGCATGCATCATGTGGTGGAATCAACTAGGTTACCATCGTAACCCTAATATCATGCATCGGAAACAAACGGGTTCCGAGGAACAAGTGTATCATGGTCAAAGGACTGCTTGCCTGGATTGGCTTGGTCTTCAAAGTCATCAAGTCCTTCTCCTTCTTCTTCCACAGCAACTTCGTCAAATACGGGATCTATACGTCGCATAATAACCACGGGAAAATAAGAATACAAACAAAACAGAAAAATCAAAGTGCTCAAAAAAAATGTCAACTCATTTTTGTAAAATACTAGAGGGATTTCTAAGATGGGAAAAAATCTTAGTTGGAGTTTTGGAGTTACAGAATAGAATTTACTGATTTTTGAACAAGAGTATTACTGCCCAAATTTGAATTTAAATTTGAACAGTACAACAAAGTTTCATGGATTTGAGTGAAAGTGGTACCATTAAATAGGTTGGAATATTACAAGATTTTAGGAGTTGGAATTATTTAATTTGGACCATTATTCTTTTCTGTAGAAATGTTTAAAACATTTATAGAAAAAGAAAAAGAAAAAGGGTCCTGTGTACTGGGCCAGAGGAGGCCACATTGCACGGCCCAGGCGGTCCAGCCCAGCCGCACGGGAGCCTGCGCGCGCACGTTAGGTTTTTAAACCTGACGGGCAGGGCCCGTGGGTCAGTGACAGAGAGGAGGGGGAGAGAGGTGAGGGGATGACAGGCGGGGCCCGGCTGTCATCTCTAACCCCACGGCCACGGCGACGGCGAGCTCACCGGCGAGGTTCCCGGCCACGGCGACGGCAACGGATGGCAGGGATGGAATCAGCGTCGTGTCCCGGATGCAGGGGTGGTGGTGCGGCACGGCGGGGAGGTCTGGTTCACCGGCGGCGAGGTGGGACGGTGGAGGCTCGTCGGGAGGTGGTTGCTGCGGCTGTTTCCGACTGCAAACGGAGGGGGAAACAAGGAGGGGCAGGGAAGGCCCGTACCACGAGATCACCGGCGGCCCGAAGCGGCGGCGCTCCGGTCGATCCCGAGTACTGGGACCTCTTGGGGTCGAACTAAAGATGCTGGGGGGCTCAGTGGAGTGGAGTGAGGCTTGTGGTGCTGCTGGAGAGGCTCGGGAGGGGCTATTTATAGGAGCTCGACGGAGGCCCGTGGTCCAGTGCGCCGGCGAGCTCCGGCTCGAGGCTACAGCGCATGGGAGGCCAATGGAATGGGTCCGTGGAGTTCCTGGACGATCTCCACGTCCTGCTGAGGGTGAAAGAGAAGCGGGGGAGCGTTAGGAGCGTGCGCGCGTGCGAGGCAGAGGAGTGGCTGCCGCGGGAGGCCAGCGCGCGTGCGACGACGGCCACTGGAGGGCGCAGGAGGAGGGGGGATAGCGCCGGGGAGGTCGCGGACGTCGAGGGGCCTCGACTGGCGCGAGGGGGAGGCCCGAGGCTGTCGGGGGAGGTTGATTGGCCGAAGCTACAATGCTTGTCTGCACTGTTACGTGCTCCAGAGCGCGCGTTTGGCTGGCATCGCCGCGCTCTCGCCGTCCTGGTCAAAACCAGCGTGTCCAGGAGCGTCTAGAAGGTCAAGGGGAGAGTAAAGAATTGGCCTGAGGCCTTGGATGCCCTGGAGATGCAGAGAGAGAGTGGGGATGCTGGTGAAATGGTGACACCCTGCTGTCCAGCAAGGTGAAATAGGGCTTTCACCCCTCAATCATGGAGCTGGGGTGCTGTGGAAGTTACTGGTGGTAGCTAGTAACTCAATGATCATGTGGTAAGAAGTTGAGGCCATGGAGAAAAGTAAAAGTGATCAAGTTGGAGGTTTTAGCAATTCTGCAGAAGGTGTTTGATCAATGCTTGGTCAAGTAAATGAACTCCACTTGACATGGCACTTAACAGGGTTGAAAGACATGAGAAAATAGGGTGCTTCACCAAATTTGGGCTCATTTGAAGAAACTAGCCAATGTAACTTTGGTGAACCCTAGAAATCAACAGAAACAGTTTCATCTTGATTGAGTCAAGCTAATAATCTCCCCTTGATGCGCTACTTTGTGTAGCATCATCATTTGGGGTATTGATCATGCCAACAAAGTTTGAAGCTCCAGATAAAAAGTTGGTAATGTAAAGTTGTTCAAATTTGCATTTGAACAGAAAGGGTTTTGGGATGATCTGATCAAGTTGCTCTATTCCAAATCTTGTGCCATTTGATCTAGATGCCTTATTAGGTCATTCTAGCATGTGCACCAAGTTTGGGAGCATTTGGACAAGTTTGGCAATGTAAAGTTGCTCAAACTTCAAATATGGACAGAATGGTTATGAAGGGGTTTGAGGATGTTTTCTTGCTTCCCAAGGCATGGGACTTGGCAAGATCATCAAATATGTCATATATGACATGATATAATTTCCCTGGAATTTTTGGAGAAAGTTTCCTTTGTAAATATTTCAAAAGCTTGAAATATCCAGAAAGGGTTTTAGAGGGTTTAGCCCATTATTTTGAACATGACCAAGTGTTGAAACTCTTATATATGGACAATATATGTCCTCTGAGTCTCTCTAAATTTTGGCAAATATTTTTGAAATAGTTAAATAATTTTCTCCTATTAAAGACCATTTCTGGCCTTAAGAAAAGGCTTTTAAATAAAATAGAAAAATAACTTTTAAAATTATACCTTTGTGGTTTCTGGGAGTCCTATGACTACTAGGTCTCAAATAAACCTTTTGAAATAATTTTCTCACCCTAAATCAAGTACTTGCAGTGCAAATCTCAATTCAGGGGTTTTTGGAAAACTAAATTTATAAAATACTTTTTGGCCAAATTAATTTTGTAAGAAAATACTATACTGTTATATAACACTTGGCATGATCATTGGGCAGAAGTTTTGAGTATGGAGATGAATTCTACAAGAGGTCATAGTTGACTTTAATGAGCACATGAAAAAGCACATGAAGAAAACTCAATTCCAAATAAAAGCCAAATGATGCTAAAAAATTTTGCTGGTCCAAATTTTCATGCTTCAAAGATACAAACAACATGTTACAAAATGCAGGGTGTGACAAAGTGTGAGTGTTACGGATGGCCTTCTCATAGGGAGACGGGAGCAGATCCATAGTGGTGTATTGATTGGTGAATATGTGGACTCGTGTGCCCCACCTCAAAAGAGTTACTTGCAATCGTAGTTCAGGATAGCCACCGAGTCAAAGCTGGCTTGCTGCAGTCAAACTCCACCATCCCTTTGTTAATACTGATGCATATGTAGCTAGTTCTGATGTAAGTCCTGCTGAGTACCTTTGTACTCACGTTTGCTTAATTTATGTTTTTGTAGAGAGACTTCAGTCTCACTAGTGGTTCCGCGTTGACTTCAACATTTAGCTTGTTACCTCAGCTACGATCTTGTACCCTTGGGAGGGTCTTGCAGATAGTCAGGCTTCTCAGCCTTTTTCATTTGTAGTTGTCTGTACTCAGCCATGCTATGCTTCTGTTTCCTGTATGCTCTGTATGTTGGGTCATGAGACCCACTGCTTGTAATAAATGCTATGTTGGCTCTTCTAGGCCTTATCTATATTAGTCGTTGAGTTATGTTGTGATGCCATGTTGTACATCACATAGTTGCATGTTATGTGTACGTGTAATGTGTATTGCTATGTGTGCGATCCGACACCTAGTTGTTTACCCTTGGTAGCCTATCTTACAGGGAAATGTCTCGTGCTTCCACTGAGCCTTGGTAGCTTGCTACTGCTCCGGAACACTTAGGCCGGCCGGCATGTGTCCTTCTTCGTTCCTGTGTCTGTCCCTTAGGGGAAATGTCACGCGTTGTTCCTTTAAGTCCTTGTAGCTTGCTACGACTTGGGTTCATACGTTGATTACCGACACGTTCGTTGCTGGGTCATGTATGCCTGTCTCTGTAATTTAGCGCCACTTTTGGTTTATAACTAGTCTTGTCGGCCCGGGTTCTCTGTCATATGGATGCTAGCGCCACTATCATATACGTGAGCCAAAATACGCAAACGGTCCCGGGCCAGGTAAGGTGGCACCCATGGGAATACCGTGCGTGAGGCCACAAAGTGATATGATGTGTTACATGCTAGATCAGTGTGACTTAGGATCTGGGTCCTGACAGCTTTGGTATCAGAGCCTGACTGCCTGTAGGATTACCAAGCCAAACTGGTCGAAGTTGCTCTAGAAACTCTTTAGTTATATTAAGGGAATTGATTGTGGAAGGGAACGTAAGGCTCTTTTACTCCTTTACCTTATGACCTTCTGATCTGAATCACCTTCTTCTATTCTACGGGGATTAAGAACTAGGACTCTCATTCTTTTTATCAGGATCACGTTAATGGTGGATTCAACTCCAAGTTCAGTTTCTACTACTTCCGTATGTTGACAGTTGATCTCGGAACCTTGATATTGTGAGGTTAGGTGGTTATGCCATCATCTTTTGGCACGGTGTCTCAAGTCTTTTTCGAGCATTTACAGTCGTTATGCTGTCCGAGTCATCCCAGGTTTCTAAATAGTCTGATGCATTTGCAAATCCATTCTTCCCGTTTCCGATGCTCCTTTGGGTCAGGTTAACCACACTAATCACCGAGTTGAGGTACTCTGTTGCCTCGACATATATGTTGGAGCTATTATTATGACCCTAGGTGTCTTAGAAGATCACCCAGTAATCTAGCAATGCTTTGTATTCCCAGTGCGATGATTCTGGCCATCATTATCGAAAGCATCCTGTGATGCCGTTTAGTTAGTAGGCATTCTATTCTGGGTCCGTGAACCCAAGAATCACCCTACTTGCTTCATGTTGATAGTGTTTACTAGTTCCTTTAGGATATTAGTAACCTTGTGATAGCTCTCGAGGTCCGTGGTGTGTCATTCTTCCAAGACCATGAATCATCATGGCAGAAGTTCTTCTGAACCAAAAGATCACAACCAGAGTACTCTTGAGGAGTTCCCGATTCTATGTTGTGGCTCTGCCAGTCCTACCTTTATGCATGGGTTATCCGGAAGAAATATGTTGAAAGTTCGACATGCAAATCCATGCATTCACAACTCCGAAAAATCTTATGTTCCTTTGAGTTGTCCCTCTTTAGTGGTATTGCGGCCTTCGTCTATCAATTGATAGCCAGGAGTAGTCATGCATTTGTGTTCATCGATGCCTTTTACTCTTGCGGCCCGTCAAGCAATTTTATTTCAGAATGACTAGGAGAAACAAACTCCAGTACCTTATCCATATCCAGGACTGGGTCAAAGTAGTTGTACTCTGCAGATTAGACTGCCAATCCAGCTTCTAACCTGTTCTACCCTGGAGTGTTACCCTCTTGCATGTCAAGAATGTCATGGGAATTGCACCACCTCCTATGAACTCTTGATATAGTGATACTTCTCTCCGTCATTGTTCATTCCTTGGTCTCCATGTTATTGTAACTAGAACACTGACAAGTGAATCATGATGTGGGAAATCAATACTCCTAGAAACTCCGTTGGTTGGTAGTTAATGGACGATAATATCATTCTTAGCATGATGGTTACTGAATCATCATTCTAAGATTGATCGTGCTACCTAGTCCATTGTTCCTGGTACACTTGTCCATCAATGAGTTAGGATTGCATCAATCTATGGCTCTCTTGATCATATCGTCTTGCCCTAAAAAGCAAGATTGTTCCCGAGCTTAATAACATATCGGTGGTTCGTGATTTTCCGAATATCTTCTCGGAGGTATTACCAGGTTGTTCCCTGACCGTTATGTTGATCTCGTGATCAAGTTGGTTTACCTATAAACCACCCCTTCTCCAAGAATCTGTGTTGGATATCCTGAGCTAGTTGGTTAAGCTAAACGACAACTTGGAGAGTTGGAAGATGAAAGCTTTTCCCACTTAGTGCATTTTCAAAGGGATATCCTTGCGTTGGGTGTTGATGAAGAAAGATGGTATTCTCATCAATTGATCTTCGTGTTCAGTTGCTGGACCTATCGTCTCATCCTAACTTTGATTTGAGTATGGGCTATTGTCAATCAAATCAGAACCAATGATATTCTTAATGTTGTCTTACTCGTGGTTGATCCCTCGAGCATACACCGTTACATCCTTTGGTCTGACCAATGATATCACTTTGTTCACATTGTCATGGAATTCCATCTATATGGAAACATGGATGAATTGTTGTTGAGCCCATCAACAACATTTTTATCTTCTGAATGATTCTGTTGGACATTAAGCTAGTGTTGGAAACTTTGTAAGCGTTGCCTTCATGTTTTGTTCATGAAGCATATGTTGGATGAAAGAAATGACTTTCTCTGATTCACATACATTTGGTGCAAGTTGCCGCCGTGAGTTCGAGAAAGATTGTTTTTGGTTTCCAATGGAATCATCCCAAGTCAGTCATGCATGTGCGAAGTATTCTATGGTTTGATAGGCTCGCTACCTCCATTCCTTATGTATTCCCTAGCACCCCAAGCCACTGGTTGATTTGTTCAAAGATAATAAGTTCTAAGTGCTAGTCCTGAAGGTACCAGACGGATTTCTACAAGATTCTGTTATCCTCGATGGTGGTTCCCAACCAGAACTCGGTAGTGTTTTATTATAATACTACTATGTGGTCATGCTTGTCTTGGATAGCGTGCTCACATGTGTGTAGCAGAACTAGCTCGTGTTTTGGAGCTTGCTACCGCGATCCATTTCCCGAGAATCTCGAAACATCATCTCGCCGATTTGTGTTGCTACCTTCCCTTTTCCAAACATGCTATCCAAAATATCCTGTTACCAGCCATATCTGAATCTCAGGCAGATATGATGGTTGGAACATTCCCAATATTTGCTTTTTGTTCCCAGCTCGCATCACCATTGTGCTAAATTTCCGTGGGCTGCCCTTTTCAGTAATTGTTGTTCCGGATTATCTTCAAAAGTGGACTTACCATGGGTCCCATCCATTTCTGGTGACAGCAAAACTCACTCTTTGCGTTGTCTTCAACAAGGTAGTCCACATCATCCATGCTAGTCCGAGTATGCCATTCTTCCATACTCCTTCAAACGATCAATTGTGTTTTGTCTTAGGCTGATATAGAGAGTTCCAATGATCTCTGTATCAAAAGTAATTCTTTTTGCCACTTCAGGGAATAACTCTATGAGTCACCTTCTCTAAGGTGCCCCGTCTGGTGACATCGATCACCATCTTCTTAGGTGTGGAATTATTGCCTACAAAGTAAATCTTCATCATTTGTTTCACTCCATCCCTCTGGATGTGTGTGCCGTGTCTCAGCTCAAGAGATGTTTCAACGTCTCACTCCATGAGCTGATCTTGAGTTGCTCGATCTTTCAGAAGATCAATTTTGTAGAGTTTCTTTTGTCGTCACTGTGTTGGACAAAGATTTTGAAAGCAGGGACGTGAAGGTCAACATGATGCAAGCAATCAACGTTCTTATGAAGTGCAATCTGGATCGTGAAGATTGTGTTAGCCTTGTGTCCCTCTGTCTTCTTACCTCACATCTTGAATCTCGGGACGAGATTCTTGTTTCGTGGGTGTGAGTTGTCATAGCCCTAGATCAACCCTTGTTGTCTTTGCTTGTAATTAGTTGCACTTGAGTGCATAATGCATCATGACTACTTTCTTTTGAAGGTTGAAATGGGGATTGTTCAAACCCTAGCACCAAATGAATTCAACTAGGTTCAAATAAAATCTTTTTCAATAAACCAAAAAATGCCTTCATCAATGTTTGATAATTTTGGCAATGGTTTTGATCCAAACCAAAAATATTGAACATTTGTAGGGAATTATTTGGGCTTTGAATTAAATCAATAAGTATTTGAATTGGGGTCATTTAAATGCCATATATTTTTAAATAGCTCCAAATAATTTGAAAATTGCAGCGGGCCTTTGGAATACTTCAGAGTGAGTAGACAAAAAGTTTCAACATTATCCAAAATGTTTTAGTGCTCTAACTAAAACAAAACAGAAGAAATAAATAGAAAAAGAAAAACAGAAAAGAGAGAGAGGGCTGTGTACCTGACTTGCCTGCCGGCCCAGCTAGACGGCCCAGCCCACCAGGGGCAAGGGCGTCTTCAACCTCCTGCCAGGAGGACAGGCAAGTGCGTGGCGACAGCGCGCGCGCCAGCCTCCACCTCCTGCTTGCCGCGAGCCACGTCGGCGCCGCGGATGATCACCCCACTGCCGTCTGGATCGAGCTGACCTCTCACTCTCCCCGTTGCTCCCTCCCTCGTCTCTCCAGAGCCATGGCCGACGCTCCCGTGAGCGCGCCGCCACCGTAGCTGTGTCCACCACCACACCCTCGCCTCTCCGACGCGCCCCGAGCTCCGCCGTTCCTCCCTCATCCTCTCCGTCGGCTCATGCGACCGGGAGAGCCTCGACGCATCGTCCTTGACCTCATATTCTTCCTCGGTCACAGGAGATCGCCGCCGTGATTCCGACGCCATCAAGCCTTCCCCAAGCCCGCTGAACCTCTCTCCGTCCTCCCTGTGAGCTGCTGAGTCCTTCCCCTCTCTTTCCTCTGGTGTTTGTGCATCCTAGCTGGCTCCACCACTAGAGCCGAGACCTCACCGCCGCCGGCCATGTCGCCGCCGTCGTTGCAGCCACTGCAGCTCGTTTCTGAGCTTTTCATCGTGCTCAACACACCTTCAGGGGCCCGTAGCACCCCACCGCTCGACCTGCCGTGCACCACAACGCCACCTACGAGGTTGGCCGAACTCCGACCGCCGCCACGAGCTCTGTTCCGGCGAGCTCCGGCCACCCTAGCTCCAGCCGCTGCCACGAGTGGATGCACGCGAGTGCCAGCTCTGCATAGGTGCTCTCCGCCGTCGATTTGGTCGCCGGAGGACCAAATCCGAAGCTCGCCACCACGTCTGACCTCGTCGGCGACAGAACGCCGGCGATTTGACTTGTTTGATCGGGGGGTTGACCACCCCGGATCACTGACGTATGGGCCCCATGCCCTTAGTTAACAACTGACTCGCTGACAAGTGGCGCCCGCCCTGTTAATTAACCTAGGTTAGTACTAATTAAATGGTTAGATAGTTAGTCACTGACACGTGGGGCCCAGCCCCTGTTAACTGTTAGTTTAGCATTAAACTTAATTAGCTAGTACTAAGAGACTGACCAGTGGGGCCCACTAGTCAGGTTTGACGTGGACCAGCCCCTGTTGACCTGCTGACGTTAGCATGATGTCATGCTGATGCAGTAAATATTTTCTAGGATTTAAAATAAATCAGCAATGATTTATTTATTTTAGAAAATATCCAAAACTTCAAAAAATCATATAAAATCAACCGTAGCTCAGATGGAAAAGTTTTATATATGAAAATTATCAGAAAAATATGAAGAATCTGTTTATGGCATTTTCATGCATGCTTGAACAACCTAAGGTTGCTGTGTATGACAATTTGCATAATTGGCATTTAAGTAATCACATATAGAGTTTGAATTTGAGCCTTTGGTTCAAACCATCTTCATTTAATCTGGTTGCTAGTTGCATTAGCTAAATAAACATCATATTGCCATGTCACATTCATGCATCATATTGTTGCATTGCATTGATTGTGTTCCTTCTCTATTGCCGGTATTTGTCCCCTCTCAGTAGACGTGGTTCCGATGATAAGATCGATGACACCGATGAAGAACTATTACTATCTTCATAAGTGCCAGGCAAGCAAACCCGATTGAGCATTCCGATATAATCCCACTCTCTCGCTCCTGCTCTCCTTTACTGCATTAGGACCACAACGATTGAACTGCTTTTTGCTACGATAGCTGAACCCCTTCCCTCTGCATGACCTGTCATTGCCATAGTAAATAGTTGAAACCCACTAGCATGAGTAGGAGTTGTTTGAGCCATGTTGTGCCTACTCATTCATGCTATCTGGTTATGCCTGCTTTTGCTTAGAGTTGTGTCAGGTCTGTTTCATCGGGGATGAATTGGAATGGTGATGAACATGTCCTACCGTGTGTGAGTTAAGTGTGTGAACACATTTTGGTAAAGGTAGCGGTGAGAGGCCATGTAGCAGTACATGGTGGGTTGTCTCACCGGAGCCGTCCTTAAGAACTGATTTCTGTGTAAGTTGTCCAATGACTAGCTGCTACCACACATTGGAATGCTGAAGTGCCCCTCTCGACTTATTAATCAACTCGATCTCTGTCAAGGAGTTGCAACTAGTTTCTGGTGTTTGTATGTAGTGCTAGTAGTCTACCAAGTGGCACCCGGTATAGGTGGGCTTGGGACAGACTAGGTGCAGTGGCATGGTGTACCAAGCGTAGATCCATCCGTCGAGGTGGGCTTGGGAACACTGTTCACATCGTTTGGGGCCGTGAGCGACACCCCGGCCGGATCTCCTTGCAGATGGAACCTGAATAGGCGATAAACCTGGACTAGAGACTTGTGTGGTTAGTCATATCGTGGCCGACTCCCGCGTCAGGCTTCCGCTTGAAGGTTGCCGAGATACACGACATGTACGTGGTGGTAAGTGGCGAGAGCGTGTGTGAAGAAGTACACCCCTGCAGGGTTAACATGATCTATTCGAATAGCCGGGTCCGCGGTTATGGACTTCTTGGATGCTTACGTGGTACATAGACAACTTGAAGTGGATACTCTAAAATACTCAAGACAAGTGTGAGTGCTATGGATGGCCTTCTCGTAGGGAGACGGGAGCGGATCCATAGTGGTGTATTGATTGGTGAATATGTGGACTCGTGTGTGCCACCTCAAAAGAGTTACTTGCAGTCGTAGTTCAGGATAGCCACCAAGTCAAAGCTGGCTTGCTGCAGTCAAACTCCACCACCCCTTTGCTGATACTGATGCATATGTAGCTAGTTCTGATGTAAGTCTTGCTGAGTACATTTGTACTCACGTTTGCTTAATTTATGTTTTTGCAGAGGGACTTCAGTCTCACTAGTGGTTCCACGTGGACTTCGACGTTTAGCTTGTTACCTCAGCTACGATCTTGTACCCTTGGGAGGGTCTTGTAGATAGTCAGGCTTCTCAGCCTTTTTCATTGGTAGTTTTCTGTACTCAGACATGTTATGCTTCTGTTGCCTGTATGCTCTGTATGTTGGGTCATGAGACCCACTGCTTGTAATAAATGCTATGTTGGCTCTTCTGGGCCTTATCTATATGAGTCGTTGAGTTATGTTGTGATGCCATGTTGTACAACACATAATTGCATGTTATGCGTACATGTAATGTGTATTGCTATGTGTGGGATCCGACACCTAGTTGTTTACCCTTGGTAGCCTATCTTATAGGGAAATGTCTCTTAGTGCTTCCACTGAGCCTTGGTAGCTTGCTACTGCTCCGGAACACTTAGGCTAGCCGGCATGTGTCCTTCTTTGTTCCTGTGTCTGTCCCTTAGGGGAAATGTCACGCGTTGTTCCTTTAAGTCCTTGTAGCTTGCTACGACTTGGGTTCATACGTTGATGACCGACACATTCGTTGTTGGGTCATGTATGCCCGTCTCTGTAATTTAGCGCCACTTTTGGTTTATAACTAGTCATGTCGGCCCGGGTTCTCTGTCATATGGATGCTAGCTACACTATCATATATGTGAGCCAAAATACGCGAACGGTCCCGGGCCAGGTTAGGTGGCACCCGTTGGAATACAGTGCGTGAGGCCGCAAAGTGATATAATGTGTTACATGCTAGATCGGTGTGACTTAGGATCGGGGTCCTGACACCAAGCCTGAAACTGAGTGCTTCTACTACAAAGCGACTGACACTGGAAGCGAAACTACCCCAAGTATTTGGCGGATAAGAAGGATGGCAAAGTGAACAAAGGTATATTTGATATACATGTTATTGATGTGTACCTTACTAATGCTCGTAGTAGCACCTAGGTATTTGATACTGGTTCGGTTGCTAATATTTATAACTCAAAACAGGGGCTACAAATTAAACAAAGGTTAGCTAAGGACGAGGTGACGATGCGCGTGGGAAATGGTTCCAAAGTCGATTTGATCGCCGTCGACACACTACCTCTACATCTACCATCGGGATTAGTTTTAGACCTAAATAATTGTTATTTGGTGCCATCGTTGAGCATGAACATTATATCTGGATTTTGTTTGTTGCAAGACGGTTATTCATTTAAATCAGAGAATAATGGTTGTTCCATTTATATGAGTAATATCTTTTATGGTCATGCACACTTGAAGAGTGGTCTATTCTTGTTGGATCTCGATCGTAGTGATACACATATTCATAATATTGAAGCCAAAAGATGCAAGGTTGATAATGATAGTGCAACTTATTTGTGGCACTGCTGTTTAGGTCATATTGGTGTAAAACACATGAAGAAACTCCATGCAGATGGACTTTTGGAATCACTTGATTATGAATCACTTGGTGCTTGCGAACCACGCCTCATGGGAAAGATGACTAAAACTCCGTTCTGCGAAACAATGGAGCAAGAAACAGATTTGTTGGAAATCATACATACTGATGTATGTGGACCGATGTGTGTTGAGGCTCGCGGTGGGTATCGTTATTTTCCGACCTTCACTGATGATTTGAGCAGATATTGGTATATCTACTTGATGAAGCACAAGTCTGAAACATTTGAAAAGTTCAAAGAATTTCAGAGTGAAGTAGAGAATCATCGTAACAAGAAAATAAAGTTTCTATGATATGATCGTGGAGGCGAATATTTGAGTTACGAGTTTGGTCTTCATTTGAAACAACGTGGAATAGTTTCACAACTCACGCCACCCGGAACACCACAGCGTAATGGTGTGTCCGAACATCATAACCGCACTTTATTAGATATATGGTGCGATCTATGATGTCTCTTACCGATTTACCAGTATTGTTTTGGGGTTATGCTTTAGAGACAGCTGCATTCACATTAAATAGGACACCATCTAAATCCGTTGAGACGACGCCTTATGAACTGTGGTTTGTCAAGAAACCAAAGTTGTTGTTTCTTGAAGTTTGGGGCTGCAATGCTTATGTGAAAAAGCTTCAACATGATAAGCTCGAACCCAAGTCGGAGAAATGTGTCTTCATAGGATACCCAAAGGAAACTGTTGGGTACACCTTCTATCACAGATCCGAAGGAAAAATATTCGTTGCTAAGAATGGATCCTTTCTAGAGAAGGAGTTTCTCTCAAATGAAGTGAGTGGGAGGAAAGTGGAACTTGATGAGGTAATTGTACCTTCTCCCGAATTGGGAAGTAGTACATCACAGAAACTAGTTCCAGTGATTCCTACACCAATCAGTGAGGAAGCTAATGATGATGATCATGAAACTTCGGATCAAGTTACTACTGAACCTCGTAGGTCAACCAGAGTACGTTCCGCGCTAGAGTGGTACGGTAACCCGGTTCTGGAAGTCATGTTACTAGACCATGATGAACCTATGAACTGTGAGGAAGCGATGATGAGCCCAGATTCCACAAAATGGCTTGAGGCCATGAAATCTGAGATGGTATCCATGTATGAGAACAAAGTGTGGACTTTGGTTGACTTGCCCGATGATCGGCAAGCCATTGAAAATAAATGGATCTTTAAGAGGAAGACTGACGCCGATGGTAATGTTACTGTCTACAAAGCTCGACTTGTTGCGAATGGTTTTCGACAAGTTCAAGGAGTTGACTACGATGAGACTTTCTCACCCGTAGCGATGCTTAAGTCTGTCCGAAGCATGTTAGCAATTGCCACATTTTATGATTATGAAATCTGCCAAATGGATGTCAGAACTGCATTCCTTAATGGATACCTCAAAGAGGAGTTGTATATGATGCAACCAGAAGGTTTTGTCGACCCTAAAGGTGCTAACAAAGTGTGCAAACTCCAGCGATCCATCTATGGACTGGTGCAAGCATCTCGGAGTTGGAATATACGCTTTGATGAGGTGATCAAAGCATATGGTTTTATACAGACTTTTGGAGAAGCCTGTATTTACAAGAAAATGAGTGGGAGATTTGTAGCATTTCTGATATTATATGTGGATGGCATATTGTTGGTTGCAAATGATATATAATTTCTGGATGGCATAAAGGGATACTTGAATAAGAATTTTTCAATGAAAGACCTCGGTGAAGGTGTTTATATATTTGGCATCAAGATCTATGGAGATAGATCAAGACTCTTAATTGGACTTTCACAAAGCACATACCTTGATAAAGTTTTGAAGAAGTTAAAAATGGACCAGTCAAAGAAAGGGTTCTTGCCTGTGTTTCAAGGTGTGAAGTTGAGTAAGACTCAATGCCCGACCACCTGAGAATATAGAGAGAAAATGGAAGTCATTCCCTATGCCTCAGCCATAGGATCTATCATGTATGCAATGCTATGTACCAGACCTGATGTGTGCCTTGCTATAAGTTTAGCAGGGAGGTACCAAAGTAATCCAGGAGTGGATCACTAGACAGCGGTCAAGAACATCCTGAAGTACCTGAAAAGGATAAATGATATGTTTCTCGTTTATGGAGGTGACAAAGAGCTCATCGTAAATGAGTACGTCGATTCAAGCTTTGACACTGATCTGGATGACTTTAAGTCACAAACCAGATATGTATTTTTATTGAGTGGTGGAGCTGTCAGTTGGTGCAGTTCCAAGCAAAGCGTCGTGGCGGGATCTACGTGTGAAGAGGAGTACATAGCTGCTTCGGAAGCAGCAAATGAAGGAGTCTGGATGAAGGAGTTCATATCCGATCTAGGTGTAATACCTAGTGCATCGGGTCCAATGAAAATCTTTTGTGACAACACTAGAGCAATAGCCTTGGCGAAGGAATCCAGGTTTCACAAGAGAACCAAGCACATCAAGAGATGCTTCAATTCCATACGCGATCAAGTCAAGGAGGGAGACATAGAAATTTGCAAAATACATACGGATCTGAATGTCGCAGACCCATTGACTAAGCCTCTACCATGAGCAAAACATAATCAGCACCAAGACTCCATGGGTGTTAGAATCATTACTATGTAATCTAGATTATTAACTCTAGTGCAAGTGGGAGACTAAAGGAAATATGCCCTAGAGGAAATAATAAAGTTGTTATTTATATTTCCTTATACATCATGATAAATGTCTTTTATTCATGCTAGAATTGTATTAACCAGAAACTTGATACATATGTGAATACATAAACGAAACAGAGTGTCTCTAGTATGCCTCTACTAGACTAGCTCGTTAATCAAAGATGGTTATGTTTCCTAACCATAGACATGATTGTCATTTGACCAACGGGATCACATCATTAGGAGAATGATGTGATGGACAAGACCCATCCGTTAGCTTAGCAACTTGATCGTTTAGTTTTACTGCTATTGCTTTCTTCATGACTTATACATGTTCCTATGACTATGAGATTATGCAAATCCCGAATACTGGAGGAACACCTTGTGTGCTATCAAACGTCACAACGTAACTGGGTGATTATAAAGATGCTCTACAGGTGTCTCCGAAGGTGTTTGTGGTGTTGGCATAGATCGAGAATAGGATTTGTCACTCCGAGTGTCGGAGAGGTATCTTTGGGCCCTCTCGGTAATACACATTGTAATAAGCCTTGGAAGCAAATGACTAATGAGTTAGTCACGAGATGATGTATTACGAAATGAGTAAAGAGACTTGCCGGTGACGAGTTTGAACTAGGTATGATGATACCGACGATCGAATCTCGGGCAAGTAACATACCAATGACAAAGGGAACAATGTATGTTGTTATGCGGTTTGACCGATAAAGATCTTCGTAGAATATGTGGGAGCAAATATGAACATCAAGTTCCGCTAATGGTTATTGACCGGAGATGAGTCTCGATCATGTCTACATAGTTCTCGAACCCATAGGGTCCGCACGCTTAACGTTCGATGATGATCGGTATTATAAGTTTATGTGTTTTGATGTACCGAAGGTAGTTCGGAGTCCCAGATGTGATCCCGGACATGACGAGGAGTCTCGAAATGGTCTAGACATGAATATTGATATATTGGAAGGTTTTATTCGGACACCGGAAGTGTTCCGGGGGTCACCGGATAAATACCAGAGTACCGAAACCCCTCACCAAGGCCCAAACTGAATTGGTTTAGGGAAAGGGGTGCCGACCCCCTCTTTCCTTCTCCTCCTCTCCCTTCCTTCCCCCTCTCCTACTCCTACTAGGAAAAGGAGGAGTCCTACTCCTAGTGGGAGCAGGACTCCCCCTCTTGGCGCGCCCTCTCCCTGGCCGCACCCTCCTCCCTCCCTCCTTTATATACGTGGGGAGGGGGCAGCCCATAGACACACAAGTTGATTTGCAAGCCATGTGCGGTGCCCCTCCCCACAGTTACACACCTCGGTCATATCATTGCAGTGCTTAGGCGAAGCCCTACGCCGGTAACTTCATCATCACCGTCACCACGCCGTCGTGCTGACGAAACTCTCCCGCGACACTCAACTAGATCAAGAGTTCGTGGGACGTCATCGAGCTGAACGTGTGCTGACCGCGGAGGTGCCGTACGTTCGGTGCTTGGATTGGTTGGTTCGCGAAGACGTTCGACTACATCAACCGCTTCATTAGACGCTTCCGCTTTTGGTCTACAAGGGTACGCATACACACTCTCCCCTCTCGTTGCTATGCTTCTCCTAGATAGATCTTGCGTGATCGTAGGAATTTTTTTGAAATACTATATTCCCCAACAGAATCTCCTCTGGCAGAGTACCGGAAAAGGCCTCCATATGGGATCTCATGGATACAGAAGGTTATGTTAGTGGAAAAGTGGTTTCGATGCCTCCTCTAGGGTTTCTGGAATATATGTGAATATATAGGCGGAAGAAATAGGTTGGTGGAGTCATGGGGGGCCCACAAGGGTGTGGGCGCGCCCTACTCCCCAGGGCAAGGCCTCTGTCCTTATGGCCGCCTCTTGGCTTCCCTGACGTGTACTCCAAGTCCTCTGGATGTCTTCTGGTCTAAGAAAAATCCTCGTAAAGTTTCGTTCCGTTTGGACTCCGTTTGATTATCCTTTTCTGCGAAACTCAAAAACAAGGAAAAACAGAAACTGGCAATTTGCTCTAGGTTAATAGGTTAGTCCCAAAAATAATATAAAATAGCATATTAATGCATATAAAACATCCAAAACAGATAATATAATAGCATGGAATAATAAAAAATTATAGATACATTGGAGACGTATCAATCATCCCCAAGCTTAATTCCCGCTCGTCCTCGAGTAGGTAAATGATAAAAACAGAATTTTTGATGTGGAATGATACCCAACATATTTATCAATGTAATTCTTCTTTATTGTGGCATGAATGTTCAGATCCGTAAGACTCAAAACAAAAGTTTATCAATATCAAAACAATAATACTTTAAGCATACAAAGAGCAATCTATAAAGCTTCAAAAAATAACATGGTTAAAGAAAGTTATCCCCACAAAATCATATAGTATTTTATGCTCCCTCTTCTTAACACAAAGTATAAATCATGCCAATCCCTATGTCAATCAAGCAATTGTTTTCATACTTTAACATTCTTAAACTTTTTCAACTCTTCACGCAATACATGAGCGTGAGCCATGGACATGTCACTATGGGTGGAATAGAAGGTGTTGATAGACAAAAGGAGGGAGAAAGTCTCACATCAACTAGGAAAATCAACGGACTATGGAGATGTCCATCAATCGATATCAATGTGAGTGAGTAGGGATTGCCATGTAACAGATGCACTAGAGTTATAAGTGCATGAAAGCTCAAAATAAAACTAGTGGGTGTGCATCAACTTGCTTGCTCATGAAGACCTAGGGCATTTGAGGAAGCCCATCGTTGGAATATACAAGCCAAGTTCTATAATGAAAAATTCCCACTAGTATATGAAAGTGACAACATAGGAGACTCTCTATCATGAAGAACATGGTGCTACTTTGAAGCAGAAGTGTGGAAAATGATAGTAACATTGTCCCTTCTCTCTTTTTCTCTCTTTTTATTTTTTATTTTTTAGGCTCCTCTTTTTTGGAGACTCTTTCGGCCTCTTTATTTATAACCTCACATGGGACAATGTTCTAATAACGATGATCATCACACTTTTATTTACTTACAACTCGATATTACAACTCGATACTAGAACAAACATATGACTCTACATGGATGCCTCCGGCGGTGTACCAGGATGTGCAATGATCAAGAGTGACATGTATAAAAATATGAACGGTGTCTTTGCCACAAATACTATGCCAACTACATGATCATGCAAAGCAATATGACAATGATGATGCGTGTCATAATAAACGGAACGGTGGAGTTACATGGCAATATATCTCAGAATGGCTATGGAAATGCCATAATAGGTAGGTATGGTGGCTGTTTTGAGGAAGGATATAAGGTGGTTTGATGCACCGGCAAAAGTTGCGCGACACTAGAGTGGCTAGAAAGGTGGAAGGGTGAGAGTGCGTATGATCCATGGACTCAACATTAGTCCTAAAGAACTGACATACTTATTGCAAAAAAAATTATTAGCCCTCAAAGCAAAGTACTACGACGCATGCACCTGGGGGGGATGTTGGTAGGAGATAAACGTCGCGCGCCCCCGACCTTCACGCAAAGATAAACAATCAAGATACAATGTGCTCCAATTTGGTTATATAGTTAGGAGACCATACATGCATGCTACAGGAATCACAAACTTTAACACAATTATTTCTTTGACTTCACAAACTACCACTAGCATGACTCTAATATTACCATCTCAGCATCGCATAACAATTATAAGGAGTCAAAATTTTCATAGTATTCAATGCTCTATATATGAATTTTTTCATTATATCTCCTTTGGATGCCTATGATATTAGGACTAAATTCATAACCCAAACAAATTGCCATGCTATTTTTAAGTACTCTCAAAATAATATAAGTGAACCAAGTGAGTTCAACAATTTCTATAAAATAAAACAACCACCGTGCTCTAAAAGATATAAGTGAAGCACTAGAGCAAAATTGCCTAGCTCAAAAGATATAAGTGAAGCACATAGAGTATTCTAATAAATCACGATTGAAGCGTGGCCCTATCAAAAGGTGTGTACAGCAAGGATGATTGTGGCAAACTAAAAAAAGTAAACAGTCATATCATACAAGACGCTCCAAGAAAAACACATATCATGTGGTGAATAAAAATATAGCCTCAAGTAAAGTTATCGATAGACGAAGACGAAAGAGGAGATGCCTTCCCGGGGCATCCCCAAGCTTAGGCTCTTGGTTGTCCTTGAATTTTACCTTGGGGTGCCTTGGGCATCCCCAAGCTTAGGATCTTGCCACTCCTTATTCCATAGTCCATCAAATCCATACCCAAAACTTGAAAACTTCACAACACAAAACTCAACAGAAAACTCGTGAGATCCGTTAGTGAAACAAAGCAAATAACTACTCAAGGTACTATTGCGATATTTATCTTATTTTATATTGGTGTAATATCTACTGTATTCCAACTTTTCCATGGTTCATACCCCCCTATACTAGCCATAGATTCATCAAAATAAGCAAACAACACATAGAAAACATGATTTGTAAAAAACAGAACAGTCTATAGCAATCTGAAAACTTCGCATACTTCTGTAACTCAAAAAATTCTGAAAAATTAGGACAACATGGGGAATTTGTATATGAATATTTTTTTAAAATTTCAGAAGGTTTTCACGTTCCAGCGAATTATTGAATTTTCTGCACTGGGCGCAATAGTTTCTGTTTTTCAGCAAAATCAAATCAACGATTAGCGTAAGCCATCCCAAGGGTCTTACTTGGCTCAAACACTAATTAAAACACCAAAACACAATTACTACAGAATTAATAATGTGGGGAAATTGAAAAACAGAATCAAAAAGCAAAAAGTAAAAATAAAATTGGATTGCCTCCCAACAAGCACTATTATTTAACGCCCTTAGCTAGGCATAAAACGCAATAGATCTAGGTATTGTCATCTTTGGTATGCAATCCATATGTAGCTCTTATAATAGATTCAGAAGGCAATTTAATTTTCTGTCTTGGAAAGTGTTCCATGCCCTTCCTTAATGGAAATTGAAATCTAATGTTTCCTTCTTTCATATCAATAATTGCACCAATCGTTCTAAGGAAAGGTCTACCGAGAATAATAGGACATGTAGGATTGCAATCTATACAAGAACAATGAAATATACGGGCACATAATTCCTATTTGCAAAAATAAGAACATCATTAATTCTTCCCATAGGTTTCTTAATAGTGGAATCCGCAAGATGCAAATTTAAAGAACACTCATCAATTTCACGAAAACCTAACACATCACATAAAGTTTTTGGAATCGTATAAACGCTAACACCCAAATCACACAAAGCCTGGCATTCATAATCTTTAATCTTGATCTTAATAGTTGGTTCCCACTCATCATAAATTTTTCTAGGAATAGAAACTTCCAATTCAAGCTTTTCTTGAAAAGATTGCATCATAACATCAACGATATGTTTAGTAAAAGCTTTATTTTGATTATAAGCATGAGGAGAATTCAACATGGATTGCAACAAGGAAATACAATCTATTAAAGAAAATTATCATAATTAAATTCCTTGAAATCCAAAAGGGTGGGTTCATACTTAAAGTTTTAACCTCGTCAATCCCACTTTTATCAATTTTTGCATCAAGATCTAAAAACTCCGAATCATTAGGATGCCTTTTAACTAAAGTTGACTCATCTCCAGTCATATATTTATCAAGATTTATATTGTAAAACAAAGATTCAATAGGATTCACATCAATAACTTGAAGATCTTCATCATTATTTTCACGGAAACTAGAAGAACATGTTTTTATAAACCAATCTTTTTTAGCCCGCATCTTAGCGGTTCTTTCTTTGCACTCATCGTTGGAAATTCTCATAGATTTGAGAGACTCATTGATATCATGCTTGGGTGGAATGGATCTAAGTTTTAAAGAATCAACATCAAGAGAAATTATATCCACGTTCCTAGCCAAATCATCAATCTTAAGCAATTTTTCTTCAATCAAAGCACTAAAATTCTTTTGCGCACTCATAAATTCTTTAACACTATTTTCGAAATCAGAGGGCATCTTATTATAATTTCCATAATAATTTTTGTAGGAATTACCATAATTATTAGAAGAATTACTAGGGAAATGCCTAGGATTAAAATTTCCTCTATATGCGTTGTTACCAAAATTGTTTCTACCAACAAAATTCACATCCATAGATTCATTATTATTCTCAATCAAAGTGAACAAGGGCATATCATTAGGATCAATATTACCACCCTTGCTAGTAAATAATTTCATAAGTTCATCCATCTTTCCACTCAAAACATTAGTCTCTTCAATTGCATGCATTTTTTTTACTAGTGGAAGATCTTTCGGTATGCCATTGAGAATAATTAACCATTATATTATCTAGGATTTTAGTAGCTTATCCTAAAGTACTTTCCATAAAAGTATCTCCAAGCGACCGAATCAAAAAGATTTCTAGAAGCAAAGTTCAATCCGGCATAATTTTTTTGTATAATCATCCATAAATTCAAACCATGTGTAGGGAAATTTCTTATCATAAGTTTCATCCTCTCCCAAGATTGTGCGGCATGCTCATGATCAAGTTGTTTAAAATTCATAATATTGTTCCTAAGGGAGATGATCTTAGCGGGAGGAAAATACTTGGCAATAAAAGAATCTTTACACTTATTCCATGAATCAATACTATTTTTAGGCAACGATGAAAACCAAGTTTTAGCCCAATCTCGGAGTGAGAACGGAAATAGCTTCAATTTAACAAGATCATTATCCACATCTCTTTTCTTTTGCATATCACACAAATCAATGAAATTGTTTAGATGGGATGCGGCATCTTCACTAGGAATGCCAAAAAATGATCTTTCGTAACTATATTCAATAAAGCAGCATTTATTTCACAAGATTCCGCATTAGTAGCGGGATCAATTAGAGTACTAATAAAATCATTATTATTGGTGTTGGAAAAGTCACACAATTTGGTATTTTCTTGAGCCATCGTGACAAAGCAATCAATCCAACACACAACGACACAAAAAGCAAGCGAACAAGACGGACGTGAAAAGGGCGAAGAAAAGGTAAATCTTTTCAAAAATCGTTTTAGAAGTGGGGCAGATGAAAACGAGAGGCGAATGGCAAATAATGTAAGTGCAAGAGATGAGAGTTTTACGAAGGGTACTTGGTATGTCTTGACTTAACGCAGATATCAACGACACCAGAGGTTGGTGTGTTGACAGAAGACAAATCTTGACTCTTGACTTGGCGAAGATCTTCCCGGCAACGACGCTAGAAATTCTTCCTGCTACCTCTTGAGCTTGCGTTGATTTTTCCCTTTAAGAGGAAAGGGTGATGTAGCAAAGGAGAGTAAGTATTTCCCTCAGTCTGAGAACCAAGGTATCAATCCAGTAGGAGACAACGCGTAAATTGTGACAACCTGGTTTTTGCCTTCTCTCTTTTTCCGGACTTCTTTGCTTCTGATTTGAATTTTGAGGTTTGAATCAATTTAATTGGACTTAAACACTTGGGCATGTCCTTGATTTTCACCCAAATAACCCATCCATCTTTATATCATCATTATTTCTCTGAAAAATCTCAGAATGACCAAAGGAATATTTTTCATAAAAGAAAAATATTCATTTTCATCTATGAAATTAAATTCAAAAGCATATGCTCCGAAGCAACCCTCATTTTTATTGCTTCTAAAAATCTGAGAAAATTCCCAAATATTATTTGGACCTTGGCCCACCTCCCTGAGCAAAAATATTGCATAAGTTTTTGGAATATTTTTTGTATAGAAAATCATTTCTGTTCTGGCCTCAAAATGCACTTTGCACAACAAGTGTATTTTTCTTTGATTCAACGAGGCTGATTTTTCTTGAGTTTCATTACCCTCCTAAGAAAACCTTAACTCCAGAAGATTAGCCCTAATCTCCTTCCAGAAGCCATCCGAACTTGGTGTCCAGGTTTCTGTCCAGAAACTTGCTGGCTAGCTCTAGTCTTGTCTGGTCGACCTGGCAGTGTGCTATCTCTTCCTCTAGACTAAACGCTGCACGGACAACACGCTAGACATGGTTTGGCAACTTTTGGACACTGTTTTGGCATAGATCGCATGGTGACCGCGTGAGGACAAGGCCCTGGCAGCGCGCCCAACGCGCTCTACGCTATGCCCGACGCGCTCTACGCTATGCCCAATGTCGGTGTACTAAAGTAGGGGTACCCTTAGTATCCCGAACTTGTGCACGGGCAGTCGCAGCGTCCCGCGGCAAGGCTTGTCGGGTGATCGCCAAGGTCCTCTGTGGCTCCTTTGGAGCCATTCAAGAACAAAGTATCCAAGCTAAGAAGACAAGGCCCCGGCAAGAGGAGCTTGCCGGGAAGACCACTCAAGGCACAAGGCCACTCAAGGCGCAAGACCCTGGCAAGAGGAGCTTGCCGGGAAAGCCAACCAAGGCACCTCAAGAAACTTGCCATGACGCGCCGCGCGTCCCGGCAAGGCCCGGTGAGCGACAAGCTCCCTAAAGCGACAAGATAGCGACCGCGGCAAGGCGCTTGCCGCGGCAAGCTTCCACTCGGTACCTGCGCTCCAGCACATCCACACACGTGTCGCTCTGGGATCCTCCCAAGCGTACGTGGTGGAAGGCTGTGCAGCCAGGGGTACGCGGTGGCAAGCGGCGATGACAAGGATGCCATCGTGGCGAACGGTGGCGCCCCTGACGGCCCTTTTTGCACTGTTTGGGCGACGACGATGGGCATTTAATGCTCTTGTCCCCTGCCGTCAGGGTTAGGTATGGAACACTGTTCCAACTACCACGCTTTTTACATTTTTACCCTCAACTACGCTGCCACCTGCCGGTGACCCCTTGAGCATATAAAAGGAGGCCCATGCACACGTAGAGGGGGGGGGAGGTTAGGCATTCGAACACTCTCACGCTCGGTCTCGAAGAGTACTGTAGCTTCCAGCGCTCCAGAGCCAAGAACTCAATACAAACCAAGGCAGGAGTAGGGTTTTACGCATCAGTGCGCCCCGAACCTAGGTAAACTGCTCGTGTGCCTCACCTCGATCCGCTCTTTGTGCAATCTCCGCCCCCTGCCGTACCGAAAAGGGGCTCCGTCCCCATAGGTGTTCGTGGGTGGATCAGTTTCCCCGACATCTTTTGCGCGCCAGGTAGGGGGTGCGTCAAGGTTGTGTGAACCCGATCCGGCGTCCACACGAGCTAGATCTTCATCATCTTCATCAACATGCCGCCGAAGAAGAAGGCTTCGGAGGCAGTTGGACCGTCCGCGTCGATCCCACCACTGCCGGAGCCAACGGCCGGTGGGGTAGACGCCGACAGAAGAACGGACATCGATGAGGGAACTCACGGTGCTGCCCGGTCCAAAGGCAAGGCTGGCGTAGCTGGCTCCCACGACGACCGGGCGCACTCCAAGACCTCGGCGTCCATGCACGCACCGCGCCCGTCTCAGGAGGCGCGGGACCGGCAGCGTCATGGTACTCACGGTACCATACGCTTGCTGGGCCAAGGTGAAGCTGGTGGGTCCCGGAACGCTCAAGACCAGCATGCGCGCCAACATGCTGGCACGAGCAAGGCACGGTCGCCTGGACGGGATACTGCTCCTTCTAACATAGTTAGAAGTCCGAGCATATCCCGCTCCTCGCACCGTTCGCCACCGCTACCCGCCACTCCAGCAGAAGCTCTGGCACGAGCTCAACTGCTCCTAGACTTCCCTCCAGCGGCAGACAAGGCCGACGACTGGAGGGCCACCATTCAGAGTCTCATCGCCTTCGCCAACGGCGACACCCCGCGGCAGCCGAGCACATCGCAGCCGCGGCAAGTTAGCCAGGCGCGGGCCGATGGCGACAAAACCGGTGGGGGTGCAACAATCGTGCACTCTCCGCCCCGAAGGCAAAAATCGCCAACTCACCGGATAAACATCGACGACGACTCCACTACGTCATCAGATCAACGAGCTCGTCGCGATCAGCGCCAAGTTCTCCACGAGCGACAAGAAGAAGACGCTCGTACCCGCATCGAGCGCCAGAGAGAAGCGCGACGCCAATCAGACCAGTGCGCTGGGCCCGCTGTCGACATGCATGCGCCAGGGGGACCAGGCGACTTGCATTCACTCAGACGTGCCAGAGAAGTACGACGACAAGACGCACCCGTCGGAGTTCCTCAGCATCTACACCATCGCGGTGCAAGCTGCCGGGGGACGAGACGACAAGATCCTTGCCAACTACTTCCCGCTAGTACTCAAACCCAACGTCAGATCTTGGCTCATGCACTTGCCGGACAACTCCATTTCTTCTTGGGCAGACCTATGCCATTAGTTTGTCGGCGCCTTTACAGGCGGCCACAAACCCCATGGCCAGGAAAGTGACCTTCACCTGCTCGCCCAGAAGGAAGGAGAGCCCCTGCGCAAGTATATCCAGAGATTCATCCGCGTACAACACAACATCCCAGACGTCCACCCTGCCGCGGTCATCAGCGCGTTCCATCAGAACGTGCGTAACCGTAGGTTGAGGGAGGAGATGGCGATGTGCAAGATCAGAGACGTCAGTGAGCTTTATGCCCTGGCCGACAAGTGTGCACGCGCTAAGGAGGGGAGGAAACTCCCCGAAGAGGATACATGCGCAGGGGGATCTGACAGTGAGGATGCCGCCCCGGCAAAGAAGAACCGGCGGCGGAACAACAGGAAGAAGAAGAACAAAGAAGTCCTAGTCGTTGAGCAGTCCGGCAACGGAGGTGGTGCCGAGAAGGCCAAGGCTGGCGGCTCCGGCAAGGAGACTGCCGCATGCAACAATTGCCAAGCTGTGGCGGCCGCCGACAAGCAGGACGGCACCGACAAGCAGTACTGCAAGATCCACCGCACCAAGGGCCACGACCTCCAGAATTGCAAGAGGGTCGAGCAGCTTGTTGAGCATCAGAAGGCTGAGTACGAGCGGCGCGACAAGGAGAAGGCCCAAGGAGGTGATGGAGGATCCGGCAAGAAGCGGCCCTTCAACGGCCGGGGGGGACACCATGGCAAGGCCAAGCAGCGGCAAGGTGACAGACCTCCCCGCGGCCGCGACAAGGATGAAGACGATGAAGACGACGAAGACATGGATGATGTTGAGAACAGTGAGCAAGAGTTCCAGAAAGCCACAAAGGTCTTGTGCGTTGACGGCGGTGCTTCTCTGCATACTTCTCACCGCCAACTCAAACAGTGGGTGCGGGAAGTTAATGCAGCAGAACCACCTGTCGAATCGCGCAAGCTTCTGAAGTGGTCCAGCACGCCTATCATCCTTGATATTGAGGACCACCCTGATCGCACAACTGTGGTCGGGTGCTTGCCGATGTTGGTTTCACCAACCATCCGCAACCTCAAGGTCACTAAGATGTTAGTTGACGGTGGGGCCGGCTTGAACTTGATCTCCTCCACTGTACTCCATAAACTCCAGATCCCTGACAGCGAGCTCGAAGAGACCGACACATTCCAAGGAATAAACCCGGGAAGGAGCAAGCCGAAGGGAAAGATCACGCTGCCAGTGACATTTGGCGGGGAGCTGAACTTCAGGACTGAGAGAGTCACTTTTGACGTTACCGATTTTCCATTGCCTTACAATGGAATACTTGGCCGTCCAGCGCTCGCCAAGTTCATGGCAGCCTCTCACTATGCATACAATATGTTGAAGATGCCCGGCCCGATAAGCGTCATCTCTGTCCCTGGCGACAAGAAATATGCCCTTATCTGCGCCGACAAGATCTACCGGGAAGCAGCAGCCGTAACGGATCGCAAGACACTTGCCGCTGAAGCTACCGGGGGGAAGAAGAAGACCAAGTCCGGCAAGAGCTCTGGGGCCCACTCCGGCAAACGCACCTCTTCGGAGTGCTACGCTACCGTCGAGGACGCGCCATCGAGTTCCACCGGCAAGTGTAAGAAGACGATGGCAGCTCCGCCAGAGACCAAGAAAGTGTCCGCCAAGGAGGACGGCACTGGTGGTACCTTCACCATCAGTGCCACGCTTGACCCTAAATAGGAAAGCGCGCTCGTTGCTTTCCTGCGGGCGAACGTCGACGTGTTTGCATGGCAACCGTCTGACATCTCCGGTGTTCCCAGAGAAGTACTCAAGTAATTGAGTACAAGCTTGCCGTCTGTCCTCACTCGTGGGCCGTCAAGCATAAAGTCAGGAAACAAGCAGTGGAGCGCCAAGAATTTATCGCAGAAGAAATCAAGAAGTTGGAAGCAGCAGGCCTTGTCAGAGGAGTGCTCCATCCAACGTGGTTGGCCAATCCAGTAGTCGTGCGTAAGGCAAACGGGAAATGGAGGCTTTGTATCGACTTCACCAATGTGAATAAAGCTTGTCCCAAAGACCCATTTCCCTTGCCGCGCATTGATCAGATTGTTGACTCCACGGCCGGATGTGATTTGCTTTCATTTCTTGACGCTTACTCAGGATACCATCAGATCTTCATGGCAGAAGAAGATGAAGAGATGACCGCATTCATCACTCCATGTGGCACGTACTGTTTCATACGGATGCCTTTTGGTTTGAAGAATGCTGGCTCAACATTTGCAAGGGTGGTCACAACTTTTGAGCCACGGATTCACAGGAATGTGGAAGCCTACATGGATGACATAGTAGTCAAAAGCAAGGACAGGGCAACCCTGATACAATATTTGGAAGAGACCTTTGTGAATCTGCGCAAGATCCAGCTCAAGCTCAACCCCGAGAAGTGTGTGTTTGGAGTTCCTTCCGGCAAGCTTCTCGGGTTCTTCGTGTCTCAGAGGGGGATTGAAGCCAATCCTGACAAGATCAATGCCATTGAGCAGATTGAAGCTCCGAAGCGCGTCAAGGATGTGCGAAGACTTGCCGGTTTCGTGGCTGCTCTCACCAGGTTTATCTCTAAGTCAGCTGAGCGCGCCCTGCCGTTTTTCAAAATTTTGAAAAGGGCAGGTCCAATGAAATGGACTCTAGAAGCAGAGGCTGCGCTGCAAGACTTGAAGAGATACCTGTCCTCCACTCCAATACTTGTCGCACCTAAACCACAAGAGAAGTTGCTGCTGTATCCAGCAGCAACCAATCAAGTAGTTAGTGCTGCGTTAGTAGCGGAGAGGGAGGCAGATGAGGAGCCAGCAACCGCGGCAAGCACGCCCAGTGACAAGCAAGGGGCTTCCCCGACAAGCTCTGGTCCCGACAAGGATGGATCTGCGCAGACACAAGAGGAGGTACGGAAGAAAATGGTGCAGCGCCCAGTTTACTTTGTCAGCTCCCTTCTCCAGGGGGCTAGATCAAGGTACTCTGGTGTGCAGAAGTTGCTTTTCGGCCTTCTCATGGCCTCGAGAAAGCTATGCCATTACTTCCAAGCACATGAGATAAAAGTTGTCACTCGCTTTCCGCTGAAGAGGATATTACAGAATCCGGAAGCAACAGGCAGGATTGTTGAGTGGGCACTGGAATTGTCAAGCTTTGGCCTCAAGTTTGAAAGCACTTCAACTATCCAGAGCAGAGCATTGGCAGAATTCATAGCAGAGTGGACGCCAACACCAGATGAAGAGATTCCAGAAACAAGCATCCCCGTCAAGGAAGCAAGCAAAGAGTGGCTGATGTACTTTGATGGTGCCTTCTCGCTGCAAGGCGCCGGTGCTGGCGTGCTGCTTGTCCCGCCCACCGGAGAGCACCTCAAGTACGTAGTCCAGATGCACTTTCCCAAGGAGCAGGCAATGAACAATACTGCATAGTATGAGGGTTTGCTTGCCGGCCTCAGGATTGCGGCAGACCTTGGGATCAAGAAACTCATTGTCAGGGGAGACTCGCATCTTGTCGTCCGCCAAGTAAACAAGAATTACCAGAGCCCGTTGATGGAAGCTTACGTTGACGAAGTGAGAAAGCTAGAAGAACACTTTGAAGGCCTGCAGATGGAGCATGTACCAAGAGCTCAGAACGACATCGCCGATGGCCTGTCAAAGTGTGCCGCACTTAAGTTACCTGTGGAACCAGGGATCTTTGTGCTCAAGCTGACTCAACCATCCGTAACGCCATCAACTGGGCAGAGCAAGAAGAGAAAGTTGATTTCTGGTGATTATCTTCCGGCAGAGCTTCCCGAAGCTGCCGCCAACAAGGTCCCCAAGATCAACACCAAGAGTGCTGAGGAGCAGTCTGCTCCGGCAAGCCCCAGGGTTTGTTCCGTTGAAGCAAACGCTCCCGACAAGTTTTGCTCCGGCAAGCTTGCCGGGGAATGTCAAGCTCCGGCTGAACCGCAGGTTCTTCTCGTAGCAGCGGACATTCCCGCAGCAGCAGATGTGCCTTTAGTCCTTGCTGTCGAGCCGCAAGCTCCAGCATGGGCACAACAGATTGTCCATTTCCTTCAGACAGGAGAACTTCCCGAAGAGCAAGAAGAAGCGGAAAGAGTAGCCCGGCAGTCAAGTACGTACCAGTTTGTTGACAACACGCTGTACAGAAGGAGACTCAACGGTGTGAAATTGAAGTGTATTCCCCGGGAAGATGGACAAAAGCTGTTGGCAGAGATACACGGAGGCATATGTGGTCACCACATTGGCGCAAGAGCACTTGCCGGCAAAGCATTCCGACAAGGTTTCTTTTGGCCAGAAGCCCTCCAGGATGCAACTGCACAAGTAACCAAATGTGAAGCGTGCCAGTTCCATTCCAAGCAGATACACCAGCCAGCTCAAGCTCTCCAGACGATCCCTTTATCCTGGCCATTTTCGGTCTGGGGGCTCGACATCCTCGGCCCCTTTCCCCGCGCAGCCGGGGGCTTTGAGTACTTGTACGTTGCCATCGACAAGTTCACAAAGTGGCCAGAAGTGGAACCAGTGAGAAAGGTGACCGCACAGTCAGCAGTCAAGTTCTTCAGGTCGATTGTTGGTCGTTTCGGGATCCCTAACAGGATCATCACCGACAATGGTACGCAATTCACGAGCCGCACCTTCATGCAGTACGTCCAAGATCTTGGCGCCAAGGTCTGCTTCGCTTCTGTTGCTCACCCGAGAAGCAACGGTCAAGCGGAGAGGGCAAATGCTGAAGTGTTGCGTGGCCTCAAGACCAGAACTTTCGACAGGCTGCACAAATGCGGAAGGAACTGGATCGAGGAGCTGCCGGTGGTTCTTTGGTCGATCAGGACGACGCCAAATCGAGCCACTGGACAGACACCTTTCGCTCTAGTCTATGGAGCAGAGGCAGTTCTCCCCACGGAACTCGTATACGGGTCACCTCGAGTGCTCGCTTACGATGAGCTTGAGCAAGAGCAGCTGCGACAAGATGACGCGTTGCTCCTTGAGGAAGACCGTCTTCAGGCTGCTGTACGAGCTGCTCGCTACCAGCAAGCTTTGCGCCGCTACCATAGCCGCAAAGTTAGCGCCAGAAGTCTCGAGGAAGGCGACCTTGTTCTTCGGCGCGTTCAGTCCGCCAAGAATTCCAACAAGTTGACGCCGAAGTGGGAAGGCCCTTATCGGGTGAAACGAGTCACTAGGCCTGGCGTTGTCCGCCTTGAGACCGAAGATGGCTTTCCGGTGAGCAACTCCTGGAACATCGAGCATCTTCGTAAGTTTTACCCATAAGGCGTGGTTGCCGTGACCCGCTCCGGCAACCACCTTTTGTACAAGTCTTGCCGCTGTTGCATGTAATCCTTTGTACAAAGCCGGGCGCAGACCCCGTGCATCAGTAAAGCTCATGTGCTCTGCACAACTTGTCAATTTCATGCTTTTTACTTTTTGCATACGTTATCTGACACGTTGTGCAGCACCTACTCCCGACAAGCTATAACGCGCCCAAAGGCCCCATATCTGTATTTTCTCTTCTTTCTTTTTTCTCAAGCAAAGGAAGGTTCCCTCGCGCACAAATTTGCCGGAGGGGGAGGAGAAGAAGATAGTGGTAAGGACCAAGTGCCGTTCAAGAAAGTTTCGCCTTGCCGGGAAGCAGACGACACAAAAGCTAAGTTGCCAAAATTTTAGCAATCAGATTTTTAAATTTTTAAGTTATCTTCCTTGAACGGCCGTGCTTTGTATGGAAAACCTGTGCGCGGAGGAACCTACTCGTAGCTAGTTGCGCCCTTACTTTGTTTCGAGTCCGCTCAACGACTTAAGTGTGCTGCGACTAGTGTCGCGCCCTTACTTTGTTTTCAAGCACGCTCAACAACTTAAGTGTGCTGCAACTAGTTGCGACAAGGTTTCTTGCCGGTAGCGACACCGCCAGCAGGCTGCTGAAGTTCCGCACTCAGCGCTCGCGGCTAAGGTGCCTGCACCGGCAAGTTCCCTAAAAGCATAGGGCAAAAACATACAAAGCAAAAGAGATCAAGTAAAGGAAATAACGTTGCGATTACTACCCAAAATAGAATTATATTACAAGTGGCTTGTCGCAGCTCTAATAGATTGTTTTCATAACATAATTAACAGCGGCAAGGAAAGAAGAAAATGGGCAGCCTAATCTGCGCGATCGCCTTCGACCCTCTTGATGCCGCTCACCTTGTCCACAATGGGTGCGACAAGGGCCTTGAGCGCCTCCAGATCAACGTCCGACGGCAAGCTCCTGAGGACGTTGGTGAGGTTGAGGCCTGGATTGCGGAAGGCCACCTTCATCAGCACCTTTTGAAGGGCGCCCGCGCAGAGCTTGCGCGACTCGTCCGCCAGCTGCTTGGGGATCCTTTCCCGGAGTTGCTGGAGGGCCGTCGCCACGCCTCTGAAGAACAAAGTGAGTTTGGCGCTGGGGTGGAGGTTCTCGTCGGTGGAGTACCCGAGATACTCCGCCCCCAGCTACGCCAGCTCCCTGTCGATATCCACGGCGGCGTTCACAAGACCCTCCGTCCAGTGCTCGACGGTCGCCCTGAAGTTGTTCTGGGTAATGGCAGTACTCTCCAGCAGCGCCTTCTCGGCCCTGACCTCCTCCTTCAGGGCCGCCTCCCGCTTCTTGGCGCCGTCCAGCGTCTCAGTCAAAGTGGTTAGCTTCAACTCGAGATCCGCATTGGAGTTCGTGGCGGTGGCAAGCTCCTTGCCCTTCTCGGCGAGGCGGACCTGCAGCTCTGAGTGGCTGTGGGCGTCCTTCTCCCGCTCAAGCTTGAGCGCGGCGATCTCTTCGCCTCTCGCCTTGAGGTCGGCCTCCAGCTGCGTCACCCTTGCCTCCAGCTCCTTCTTGGTGGTCTCAGCAGCCGCGGCAGCATCCTTTGCTTCCTGAAGAGCTCCGCCAAGAGATTGCTCGCGCGCGGAAAGCTCCTCCTCGTGGCTGTCGAGGTTGACTTTCCGCTGCGCCAGCTCGCCTTCCAGCGTGGATAGCTTCTCGGCGGCAAGACGTTGCTGCTCTTCGACTTCGGCCTTCTCAAGGAAGAAGGCCGTCCGCTCTTCGGCAAGCTGCTCCCGCTCCTCCGCCAAGGACCGGAGAGCAGCTTGGTGAAGACCCCGGAGCTCCTCCGCGCGTTTCTCCATATCAGCTCCCGCCTTGGCGGCCAGCGCTTCGCGGGACTCCAGCTTGGCCTGCCGGGTTCGGTAGAGTGACAGCAGCTTGCGCAGCAGCCGCTCCTCCTCGGGTTCGCCGCTGCTGCTGCTCGGCGCGTCGACAAGCTTCAGCCCGTCGGAGGCAAGTACTTCCCCGTCAAAGGCTTCTCCCTCGACCGGCGCCCTGGACATGGACGCCCATGGGAGGCTGATAAAGACGCCGTTACCGGCCTCCAAGTAGGCGCCTGGCTCGGGCTCTTCGGAGCCTGGAGCTGCGGCTGCGGCGGAGGGGTCGGCGGTCGGCGTAGCGCCTAGCGCTCCTGCGGCCTCAGGGCCGTCAGTGCGACCGCCAGACTCCTCGTCAGCCGCTGCAGCAGCAGCCTTGGCAGCCTCGTCTCCAGTGGGCTCGTCGGCACCAGCCACCTCTTCAGTAGCAGCGGCGTTGCCGGTGTCGCCGCATACATTCTCCTCGACAACGGCTTCCGTCTCCATCGGCTCCGCGGCGGATGGATCTGATGGCAGGAAAGGGGAGAAAAACAGTCAAGCAAATATCCAAAAAAGAAGAATCAAAAGAAGAAAAGCCCAAGGGGAGTTTTTAAAAACAAGAAGATTACCTGCGCGAGCCGGCTCCTCGGCAGCGTCCCTCGCCGGGGGGCTCTCCCTTGGCGGCGTAGTTGTAGTCCCCGCCGGCGGAGGGCCGCTGGTGCTGTCCCTCGCCGGAGGACTTGCCCTTGGCAGAGAATCCGCCCTTTGCGGAGAACTCTCCCTTGCCGGGGAACTTTCCCTTGGCGGCGTGGTTGAAGCAGGTGGCACGACGAGGGTGGTCTCCGGGCGCTCCTGGTGTGTCTGCTCTGCTCCTACACGAATCAACAAGCAAATGTCAGCAAGACAGAACACCCCCGCGCACCTAACAGCGGAAAGTGAACTACACACTTACGCTGGGAGCTACGCTGGGGCTGCCCTGAAGATCAGTCGCCGGGTCCGGCGAGTTTGCCTCAGGCGCGCCCCTTGCTATCGCGGCAGGCTCGTCCTCGATGACGATCACCGGGGCCTTGGCTCTCTTTGCCGCCCTCTGGGCTAGAGTTCTGAAAAAGGGACAGGTTTAGAGTGAGGCAAAAGAGACATAAGACTAAACAGCAAAAATTGAAGAAATACAAGAACAACAAGATCTTACTCTTCTTATTCCTCGTCGGAGTTGAGCGCGGAGAAGTCAAAGTCTGGCTCACGTGCCCCGGTGCGAGGAGGCGGAGGAGTAGGCTCCCTTGGCCGCTTGGCGGGAGCAGGGGCAGTGGTCTGAGACGACCCCGCTCCGGCTGCCGCCGAGGCGTGGGGAGCGGCAGGGGCAGAAGCAGTGCTCCGAGAAGACCCCGCTCCAGTTGCTGCAGAAGCACGAGGCGCTCCCGCGACAACCGTGCTTGCCGCAGTGGCGCGTGTCGTGCGGCGCGGCGGCTGTTGACCCGTTTGCCGCTCCGTCACTTCCCCGGTCTTGCGGAGACGCCTCCTGGGCGGAGCTGGAGGCTCTGCTGGTGGTGGCGAGCTGCCTGAGGACGAGGAAGAAGAGGAGCCTGAGCCGCTCGTGTCCCCAACAGGCCCGCTCGACTCGGTGCCCTGCTCGGCGGGCCCGCTCGACTCGACGCCCTGCTCGGCGGGCTCGCTTGGCTCGGCGTCTTGCCCGGCAGGCTTCCCCGCATTGAGAAACGCTTCTCGCTCGGCAAGGCTTGCCGCCTCCGCTGCCTCCGCCTCCTCCACGGTGTATCCGAACTCGCCCGCGGCCGCGGCTGCCGCCGCCTCTTCCAGCCTGGTGGCGATGTACGCCATCTCCTTGTCGGTGGTGTCGCGGGTGAGGCCCTTCTTCTCGTTGGAGCAGATCGGCGTTTCTTCTACATTGTCGAAGAACTGTTTCACGGCTTCGTCGGTAGGCTCTTGCCAAGTTGGGTCGATCCCGTGCGAGTCGCACAGCGGCATCATTGCGCGGATGCGGCTGAGCGCAGAGTTGTTGCATAGCGGAACGACGCCGTGTGGCAACCTGAAGACCTCAGGATGATCAGGGTCATACTTGAACAGCTCCTGCAGCATCCCGTTGAGCTCCAGGACCATGAATTTATAATTGAGGCCCGGGCGCAACCTCATGATATCCGCCGCATTCTCAAACTCCCAGGCGGGCCTCTTCCTCTCCTGCAGGGGGGCGATGCGGCGGCAAAGAAAGTCTGCGCCAACTGCGCCTACAGTCAGCCCGGCAAGCCTGAGGCGAAGGATCCGGGCAGTGGCGATCTTCAGTCTGCTATCTTCCGGGGCCAAGTCACTCCAGTCGTTGCCGCGTACTACTGGGGCTTGGCGCCGGGCGGTGAATGGCTGTGGGTTCTCCTCTACAATCCAACACCAATTGGCTCTCCATTCATCCCACTTGCCGCATAGCTCTCCCACTAGATAAGCTTCCTTCTTGTGGGTCCTCGAGATCCAGGAGATTCCGCCAGACAGAGGCTCTCCTCTCTCAACTCGGGGCGTAATGTAATGGCGGAAAAGAGCGACATTGGGGAAGACTCCGACAAAGTTTTCGCAGAGATGTGCGAAAACTGCCATGGTCAGAATGGCGTTGGGGTGAAGTCAAGGAGGTGGAACCCGTAGGTGTTCATGATGTCGCAGAAGAATTCAGAGAAAGGCGGGCAGAGCCCGCAGTAGAAGAACAAGGCGAAGAACGCATATCCGCTCGGAAACATTTCGCAAGCAATGGCTAGGAATACCTTGGTGCGCGGATGCGCCCGCGTCTCCCCCGACCAGAAAAGGTAGAATTTCTCCCTCAGCTCCTTCGCGGCAA
>LR738711.1:137061514-137092042 GCA_902687465.1 Secale cereale | reverse complement strand
ACAGCTTGCTTCTTTCGCAGCGCCGCGAGCCGCAGCGCCTCGGCCGACTTCGTGGTCTTCCCCTTCTCGCCTTTCGGAGCCATGGCGGAAGCAGCGAGGGAGGTCGACGGCGCTGGTGGTGCTGGTGGCGACGGGGGGCGGAGCACTGCTCTCTTTCAAGCTTTGGGAAGAAGGGGAGCGGCGGAGGCTCTCAAGATTGAAGAAGCAACGGGCGAATGGACAAACTGCCCCTGTTCCCCTGCTTATAAAGGGGGAGGGGCGGACGTTCCGCATTTCCGATTAAAGAAACCGCCCACGATCTCTCCCACGACGCCGCAATCGACGCGTGTCGTTAGGGGAGGGCGCGGCGGATACGGAGAAAGATACGGCGAGAACCAGGCCGCGCGTGCCCATGCACTGTTTTGGGCCTGGCCCAAGAGCGCTCGGCACCGTGTATGGCCCAGGCCCGGGGGCTCCTGCCGGTGTACTAAAGTAGGGGTACCCTTAGTATCCCGAACTTGTGCACGGGCAGTCGCAGCATCCCGCGGCAAGGCTTGTCGGGTGATCGCCAAGGTCCTCCGTGGCTCCTTTGGAGCCATTCAAGAACAAAGTATCCAAGATAAGAAGACAAGGCCCCAGCAAGAGGAGCTTGCCGGGAAGACCACTCAAGGCACAAGGCCACTCAAGGCACAAGACCCTGGCAAGAGGAGCTTGCCGGGAAGGCCAACCAAGGCACCTCAAGAAACTTGTTGCGACGCGCCGCGCGTCCCGGCAAGGCCCATGAGCGACAAGCTCCCGGAAGCGACAAGATAGCGACCGCGGCAAGGCGCTTGCCGCGGCAAGCTTCCACTCGGTACCTGCGCTCCAGCACATCCACACACGTGTCGCTCTGGGATCCTCCCAGGCGTACGTGGTGGAAGGCTGTGCAGCCAGGGGTACGCGGTGGCAAGCGGCGATGACAAGGATGCCATCGTGGAGAACGGTGGCGCCCCTGACGGCCCTTTTTGCACTGTTTGGGCGACGACGATGGGCATTTAATGCTCTTGTCCCCTGCCGTCAGGGTTAGGTATGGAACACTGTTCCAACTACCACGCTTTTTACATTTTTACCCTCAACTGCGCTGCCACCTGTCGGTGACCCCTTGAGAATATAAAAGGAGGCCCATGCGCACCTAGAGGGGGGGGGGAGGTTAGGCATTCGAACACTCTCACGCTCGGTCTCGAAGAGTATTATAGCTTCCAGCGCTCCCGAGCCAAGAACTCAATACAAACCAAGGCAGGAGTAGGGTTTTATGCATCAGTGCGGCCCGAACTAGGGTAAACTGCTCGTGTGCCTCGCCTCGATCCGCTCTTTGTGCAATCTCCGCCCCCCTACCGTACCGAAAAGGGGCTCCGTCCCCATAGGTGTTCGTGGGTGGATCAGTTTCCCCGACACCTGACCCTCTGTTCGGCGCGTGCTCGTCTCAGAGCTCGCCGACGACTGCCGCACCGCACCACCATTTTCGTCTCATCGCCCTTGACCTCTCCCACCCGCTCACCGACGCCGGAGCAGCCGCAGCGAGCATGGGCACGTCGGGGCTAAAGCCATAGTGCAAGTGTGCTCATGTCTTCTTCCCCAACCGCCTCCTATGCTCGTCTCTGAGCTTCACACTGCCCGCATGATCTCTGAAGCCTTGTCCCCTCCTCCCTGGCGCTCTTCGTCACCGTCCGCCGCTTCCAGACCCCTCCGGCGAAGTCGAGACCCCCTCCCCCTCTGCCTATATATTCGGACCCCCTCCAGCCTCTCCGAGCACTCCAAGCTCATCTCCCAACCTCCACAAACCCGTAGCAAAGCCGCGGCCTGGTCGGGTAGGCCTCTAGCCGCCGTCCCTGTTCCGAGATCACCGATGATCCCCGCAGCTCCTTCTCCTCACTTCAGTGCCCCGCGAGCCCAATCAACTCCTCATGCAACTCACTAGTGGCCCTATTGTGCCGTCTGAACCCGTAGGAGCCCCTAGTGCAACCCTATGTTGTCGTCATCTTCCACTCCGGCGAGCTCCATCTTCTGCAGCCGCACGAGAAGCCCTTTCCGACCTTGTCCGTCCACCTCTAGCCACTTCACGGGTATAGGCAGGTGTGCGAGTGATGTCTACTACACAACCTTCTTCTTGTAGATGTTGTTGCGCCTCCAAGTGCAGAGGTTTGTAGGACAGTAGAAAATTTCCCTCAAGTGGATGACCTAAGGTTTATCAATCCATATGAGGCGTAGGATGAAGATGGTCTCTCTCAAACAACCCTACAACCAAATAACAAAGAATCTCTTGTGTCCCCAACACACCCAATACAATGGTAAATTGTATAGGTGCACTAGTTCGGCGAAGAGATGGTGATACAAGTGCAATATGGATGGTAGATATAGGTTTTTGCAAACTAAAAATATAAAAACAACAAGGTAGCAAGTGGTAAAAGTGAGCATAAACGGTATTGCAATGATAGGAAACAAGGCCCAGGGTTCATACTTTCACTAGTGCAAGTTCTCTCAACAAGGATAACATAATTGGATCATATTACTAGCCCTCAACATGCAACAAAGAGTCACTCCAAAGTAACTAATAGCGGAGAACAAACGAAGAGATTATGGTAGGGTACGAAACCACCTCAAAGTTATTCTTTCTGATCGATCTATTCAAGAGTCCGTAGTAACGTTCAATCTATCATAGAGTTCGTACTAGAATAACACCTTAAGACACAAATCAACCAAAACCCTAATGTCACCTAGATACTCCATTGTCACCTCAAGTATCCGTGGGCATGATTATACGATATGCATCACACAATCTCAGATTAAACTATTCAACTAACACAAAGTACTTCAAAGAGTGCCCCGAAGTTTCTACTGGAGAGTCAAGACGAAAATGTGTGCCAACCCTTATGCATAGATTCCAAAGGTCACGGAACCCGCAAGTTGATCAGCAAAACATACATCAAGTAGATCACGTGATATCCCATTGTCACCACAGATAAGCACATGCAAGACATACATCAAGTGTTCTCAAATCCCTAAAGACTCAATCCGATAAGATAACTCAAAGGGAAAACTCAATCCATTACAAGAGAGTAGAGGGGGAGAAGCATCATAAGATCCAACTAGAATAGCAAAGCTCATGATACATCAAGATCGTGCCATCTCAAGAACACGAGAGAGAGAGAGAGATCAAACACATAGCTACTGATACATACCCTCAGCCCCGAGGGTGAACTACTCCTCCCTCGTCATGGAGAGCGCCGGGGTGATGAAGATGGCCACCGGAGAGGGATTCCCCCCTCTGGCATGGTGCCAGAACGGGTCTAGATTGGTTTTCGGTGTCAACAGAGGCTTTCGGCAGTGGAACTCCCGATCTAGGTTATTTTCCAGAGGTTTCTGTATATATAGGAGGTGTTGGAGTCGGGGCCAAGAAAAGGGGGCTACGGGATGTCCACGAGGCAGGGGGCGCGCCCAGTAGGGGGGGGGCACCCTCACCCTCGTGGGCTGTAATCCCATGGAGAGGAAAAAGGGGTATCTTGTAAATTCAAGGGTAGGGCTTGCATTATGATAATACTGAATCAATTCAATATTATGAATATCGGATCTATCAAATCAATTCATGGATGAGAGTTATATTTCATGGATGAGAGTTATATAGTATAACATAGGAAGATCCTCTATCCACACTAAGACCAAAATGGTTTTTTTGATTGGATTAGGAATTCCCTCTTTTTGAATCCTTTTCTACTTTTTCTTTTCTATATCTCTAACCCACGAGCTTTCTTAATCTTATACAATTTCCCTTCCCGTGGGTCCTCTCGTCTCCCTCCGACACTCTGTGGGCTTCTTCTGGTCCAAAAATGATCTCCGTTGAATTTCAGGCCAATTGGGCTCCGTTTGATATTCCTTTTCTGCGAAACCCTAAAACAGGAGAAAAACAGAAACTGGCACTGAGCTCTGGGTTAATAGGTTAGTCCCCAAAATAATATAAAAGTGTATAATAAAGCCCATAAAACATCCTAGAAGGATAATATAATAGCATGGAACAATCAAAAATTATAGATACGTTGGAGACGTATCAGCATCTCCAAGCTTAATTCCTGCTCGTCCTCGAGTAGGTAAATGATAAAAACAGAATTTTTGATGTGGAATGCTAACCAACATTATTTTCAATGTAATTCTCTTAATTGTGGCATGAATGTTCAGATCTGAAAGATTCAAGACAAAAGTCTATATTGACATAAGAATAATAATATTTCAAGCATACTAAGAGAGCAATCATGTCTTCTCAAAATACTATGGCTAAAGAAAGTTATCCCTACAAAATCATATAGTCTGGCTATGCTCCCTCTTCATCACACAAAATATTCATATCATGCACAACCCCGGTTTCAGCCAAGCACTTGTTTTCATACTCTGCTCTTTCAAACCTTTCAACTTTCATGCAATACATGAGCGTGAGCCATGGATATAGCACTATGGGTGGAATAGAGAGGTGGTTGTGGAGAAGACAAAAAGGAGGGAGATAGTCTCACATCGACTAGGCATATTAACGGGCTATGGAGATGCCCATCAATATATATCAATGTGAGTGAGTAGGGATTGCCATGCAACAGATGCACTAGAGCTAAAAATGTATGAAAACTCAACAAAAGAAACTAAGTGGGGGTGCATCCAACTTTCTTGCTCACGAAGACCTAGGGCATTTAAGGAAGAGCATCGTTGGAATATACAAGCCAAGTTCTATAATGAAAATTCCCACTAGTATATAAAAGTGACTAAACATGAGACTCTCTATCATGAAGAACATGGTTCTACTTTGACGCACAAGTGTGGAAAAAGATAGTAGCAATTCTCCCTTTTTCTTTTCTTTTCCCTTTTTTTGGGCCTTTCTATTTTTCTTTGGCCTTTCTTTTTTTCCTTTTTTTGGAGGGGCTTTCTTTATTTAGCCTTTCCTCACACGGGACATTGCTCTAATAATGATGATCATCACACTTTCATTGAATTACAACTCGATATTACAACTCGATACTAGAACAAAGTATGACCTATATGAATGCCTCCGGAGGTGTACCGGGATGTGCAATGAATCAAGAGTGACATGTATGAAAAATTATGCATGGTGGTCTAGCCACAAATACGATGTCAACTACATGATCATGCATGGCAATATGACAATATGAAGCGTGTCATATGAATGGAATGCTGGAAAGTTGCATGTCAATATATCTCGGAATGGCTATGGAAATGCAATGATAGGTAGGTATGGTGGTTGTTTTGAGGAAGATATATGGTGGCTGTTTTGAGGAAGGTATATAGTGGGTGTATGGTACCGGCAAAAGTTGCACGGTACAAGAGAGGCTAGCAATGGTGGAAGGGTGAGAGTGCGTATAATCCCTGGACTCAACATTAGTCATAAGAACTCATATACTTATTGCAAAAATTTACGAGTCATCAAAACGATGCAATCAACGCATGCTCCTAGGGGGGAGGTTGGTAGGAGTTAACCATCGTGCGCCCCCGACCTCCACACAAAGGATGACACTCTACAAATACCTCATGCTCTAACTTCGTCACATAGCGGTTCACCATACGTGCATGCTACGGGAATCACAAACTTTAACACAAGTATTTCTCAATTTCATAATAACTCCACTAGCATGACTCTAATATCACTATCCTCATATCTCAAAACAATTATCAAGCATCCAACTTCTCATCATATTTAATGCACTTTATGTGAAAGTTTTTACTACATTCATCTTGGATGCCTATCATATTAGGACTAGTTTTATAACCAAAGACAATTACCATGCTGTTCTAAAAGACTCTCAAATAGATATAAGTGAAGCATGAGAGTTCATATATTTCTTCAAAATAAAACCACCGCCGTGCTCTAAAAAGATATAAGTGAAGCACTAGAGCAACCAACAAACTACTCCAAAATATATAAGTGAAGATCCATGAGTAGTTGAATAATTATGTAACTATGTGAAGACTCTCTAACATTTAATAATTTCAGATCTTGGGATATTATTCAAACAGCATGCAAAAAAAAGTAAAATAAATTGACGCTCCAAGCAAAACACATATCATGTGGTGAATAAAAATATAGCATCGAGTAAAGTTACCGATGAACGAAGATGAAAGAGGGGATGCCTTCCCGGGGCATCCCCAAGCTTAGGCTTTTGGTTGTCCTTGAATATTACCTTGGGGTGCCTTGGGCATCCCCAAGCTTAGGCTCTTGCCACTCCTTATTCCATAGTCCATCGAATCTTTACCCAAAACTTGAAAACTTCACAACACAAAACTCAACAGAAAACTCGTAAGCTCCGTTAGTATAAGAAAATAAAACCACCACTTATATGCACTGTTATGAACTCATTCTAAATTCATATCGGTGTAATATCTACTGTATTCCAACTTCTCTATGGTTCATACCCTCCGATACTACTCATAGATTCATCAAAATAAGCAAACAACACATAGAAAACAGGATCTGTCAAAAACAGAACAATCTGTAGCAATCTGTAACTTTCGAATACTTCCGTAACTCTAAAAATTCTAAAATAAATTGGTGGACGTGAGGAATTTTTCTATTAATCATCTGCAAAAATAATCAACTTAAAAGCACTCTCCAGTAAAAAAATGGTAGCTATTCTTGTGAGCGCTAACGTTTCTGTTTTTTACAGCAAGATCATATAAACTTCACACAAGTTTTCCCAAAGGTTCTACTTGGCACAAACACTAATTAAAACACAAAACCACATATAAACAGAAGCTAGATGCAATATTTATCCCTAAACACAAGCAAAAGCAAAGAAAATAAATTTGGGTTGCCTCCCAACAAGCGCTATCGTTTAACGCCCTAGCTAGGCACAATGATTTCAATGATGCTCGCATAAAAGATAAGAATTGAAACATAAAAAGAGCATCATGAGGAATATAACTAGCACATTTAAGTCTAACCCACTTCCTATTCATAGGGATTTTGTAAGCAAACAACTTATGGGAACGAGAATCAACTAGCATAGGAAGGAAAAATGAGCATAACTTCAAAACTTCAAGCACATAGAGAGGAAACTTGATATTATTGCAATATGTAGAAGCATATGATCCTCTCTCATAATAATTTTCAGTAGCATCATGAATGAATTCAATCATGTAACCAGCACATAAAGCATTCTTTTCATGATCTACTTGCATAGAAATTTTACTACTCTCCACATAAGCAAATTTATTCTCATTCATAGTAGTGGGAGCAAACTCAAGAAAATAACTATCATGTCAAGCATAATCCATGGTTATCATTATTCTTAATAGCATACAAGTCATCACAATAATCATCATAGATAGCAACTTTGTTCTCATAATCAATTGGAACCTCTTCCAAAATAGTGGGTTCATCACTAAATAAAGTCATGACCTCTCCAAATCCACTTTCATCAATATAATCATCATAAATAGGAGGCATGCTTTCATCATAATAAATTTGCTCATCAAAACTTGGGGGACTAAAAATATCATCTTCATCAAACATAGCTTCCCCAAGCTTGTGGCTTTGCATATCATTACCATCATGGATATTCAAAGGATTCACACTAAAAAAATTGCAATCATGCTCATCATGCACATATTTTATGCCAAACATTCTATGTAATTCTTCTTCTAGTACTCGAGCACAATTTTCATTCCCATCATTTTCACGAAACATATAAAAAAGATGAAGCATATGAGGTAACCTTAATTCCAATTTTTTGTAGTTTTCTTGTATAAACTAAACTAGTGATAAAACAAGAAAATAAAAGATTCGATTGCAAGATCTAAAGATATACCTTCAAGCACTCACCTCCCCGGCAACGGTGCCAGAAAAGAGCTTGATGTCTACTACACAACCTTCTTCTTGTAGACGTTGTTGGGCCTTAAGTGATAATCACCATCTCATCAAAAGATAGGACACCTTTGCCTCTATCACGTGGTATCAGATTTCCAAGTTGCTCGGTGAGATTTTATAGTTTTTCATAGATTAGATCGAGTCTGTTCTTCATACCTACAGTCCACGAAGAAGCCACAAAAACAATGTAGGGTTAGTTCATCATATCCGAACAGTCTGAGCCATTGCATAATCTTTTCCGTGTTTGCTTAGCTGAATTTTCGGTTGCGTCATCGTTTCAAGTTGCTGGTCTTAGTGTCTAGTCTTTTAGAGTTTTGAGTTTTGGTCATAAGTTGTCACGTCGCCGCCGCAACATCTTCATCGCCCCTGCCACATACCACCACCGATCCGTATCCATATACCACCACCGATCCGTATCCATATACCACGACCAATCCATATCCATATACCACCACCCCTGCCATATACCACCACCAATCCGAGTTCTTTTCGTATTATGTTTGTTTTTTAGATCCATCTAGTTTCGGTTTCGCGTTTCCTTGCCTGAGTAGGTCTCGAAAAAAAAGCCTGGAGACCCCCGGGCAGTTTTTAGGCCAAAATTTTGGCAGGTGAAAATATTTTTTCCCTATCATGTTTAAGCTTTTCTGAGTCTTTTGAGACACGTGCCATCATACTGTATTTTTACTGCAATTTTTGGTCATCGCTGCCCTGATTTCCAAGAAAAATAGTCAAAAAAAATCATGCCTATCTTCTTAGTTTGACTTGTGAAGAGTTTTGAGACACTCGCCATTATAGTGTTTTTTGGCAAAAAAAAGTGGAGCGCAAAAAAGAGCACAAAACAAATCAGAGTGTGCTTTTCCCTTGATTATGTGCAGCACCGTGATTTTGTTAGTGTTCTAGGCTCGCGTCTTTAGTACGGTCTAGCCTAGGACCAGCACCGTACCGTTGTTGAGCATTTATTCAACTTTGCATCTCTGAATTGATTATTGCTGGCCCTTTTTGCTACCATATTATAAGCCTTCCGAGCTCCACATACATCTACGTCGTGCGTTTGACTCTCCCTGGTAATCGCTCTATCCAAACTTTGAGGTGTTTTGACTACAACGGTCGCCGATCACCACCTGTTGCTTGGTAAGAACTGGTAAGAATTTGATATTTTCTTGACGGATTTGTGACACCCCACAACCAGCACTTTCTAGTAGTCTATAGGAGCATATTCTGTGTGTTTCTATTGCTACTAACCATGGCAGGATCACCAGCCGACGAGACTGACTGGGAGAACATGACAAACAAGGCATTACATGATAAATTTCAGCAAATGATGACTCAACAGGTGCAAGATGTGTTGAACAATTTTGAAGAGGCCATGGATAAGATAGCTGGCCTTGAGAAGACATTCGAAACAAAGCTCGATGCCAAATTCGCTGAGGTGCTTGCACGTCTTCCACAACCACCACCGGCTGCACCTCTGCAACAATAACAACACCACCACCACCACCACCACCACCACCACCACCAACAACAACAACAACAACAAAAAATACCCCCACATCGCGAAACAACCATCCGTCGAGCGAGCCGTGTCCCTCTTGAGCCTGGCAAAACCGTTGGTGCTCCTATTGATACTTCTGGGGCTCCTGCTGCTGCTGAGGAGGAGGGCGATTATGCGGGACATTACGAGGATGAGATTGATCAAAATCTAAACTACGTGCAACCAACAGAAGTACCACCACCAGGTCGTCCACATACATATAATCGCAATGGTAGGGCTGCACCACACCATTAGGTACGTGATCATTACCATCTCCCTAAACTAAAATTGAATATTCCACCATTTGAGGGTAGATATGTTCCTGATATATATCTTACTTGGGAGTTAGAAACCAGACAACGTTTTACATGTTTAGCATATCCCGAGGAGAGACGTGCTCCTGCTGCTCTTTGTGCTTTCACTAGTTTTGCTTGTGTGTGGTGGTCTGAATATTGTAGATTATATCCGGATAATATTCCAACTACTTGGGCTGCTTTGAAAACTGCTATGCATATTCGTTGGGTTACACCATATTATCAATGTGAATTACTTAAAAAACTGCAGTGTTTAAGACAAGGAAAAAATTCTATAGAGGAATATCATCAGGAATTACAAACTGGCCTGATTAGATGTGGTGTTGTTGAGGATAATGAGGCTATGCTTGCACGTTTTATGGGTGGTTTAAATAGAGAGATTCAGACAATTCTAGAGTATAAGGAGTATAATGATATTACTCGTTTATTCCATCTTGCTTGCAAAGCTGAATGTGAAGTGCAGGATCGACGGTCCTTGGCGCGAACTAATTTTTCTACAGGTCGACCTTCAGCATGGACACCACGTGCATCCTCTAATTCGACACGTCCGGCTGCACCACCGCCTACTTCATTCGTCACTTCTAGCCATGATAAAGGCAAACATGCACCACCACCATAAGCCAGGAGTACACCTTCCGGTCCCGCGCAAAGCTCTTCTTCATCCATGGCATCCACAGGGTCAACACATGATGTTATATGTCATCGTTGCACTGGTCGTGGTCACTATACGAGCAAATGCCCATCTCAGCGTGTCATGATTGCTACTAAGGATGGTGGTTATGAGTGTGCTAGTGACTATAATGAGTAGAGTTTGGCTCTTATTACACGTGAACAACACGGTGGAGATGATTCTGAAAATGAGACGCAATACATGGCTCCTGAAGACGCTGACAGGTATGAATGTTTAGCTGCTCAACGTGTTTTGAGTGTGCATGTCACACAAGCGGAGGAAAATCAGAGGCATAATTTGTTCCATACAAAGGGAGTTGTGAAGGAACGTTCTGTTCGGGTCATCATAGATGGAGGGAGTTGCAACAACTTGGCTAGCATGGAGATGGTGGTGAAGCTATCTCTCACCACAAGACCAAATCCACATCCTTACTACATCCAATGGTTCAACAACAGTGGCAAGGTTAAGAGACAATACGTGTTACTTTGCTTCCTATGTCTCCTGATTCCATTTTGAAAGATGATATTAATAGAGCTAATAGAGCAAAACAGGAGCAAAATAAGAGTGAAAATCAGATTGTGACAAAAGAATTTGAGCAACAAATGAGGCCCAATAACACACCATCATATCATGTTGCATCTGAAATTAAATTAAAAAGTGGATGTTTACTTGCCACCAAATCTGATATTGATGATCTAGATTTCAGCAAATCTGTTTGCTATGCTTTTATGTACAAAGAGGCATTATTTTCATTCGAGGATGTGCCTTCCTCTTTGTGTCCTACTGTCACTAACATTTTGCAGGAGTTCGCGGACGTGTTTCCACAAGACGTGCCACCGGGATTACCACCTATTTGAGGGATTGAGCATCATATTGACTTAATTCTCGGTGCATCGCTACCCAACTGCGCACCATATCGTACCAATCCAGAGGAGACGAAGGAGATTATGCATCAAGTACAGGAGCTACGCGACAAATGTTATATACGTGAATCCCTTAGTCCTTGTGTTGTTCCTATTATTCTAGTGCCAAAAAAGGATGGTACATCGCGTATGTGTGTTGATTGTAGAGGCATTAATAATATTACTATTCGTTATTGTCATCCTATTCCTAGGCTAGATGATATGCTTGATGAATTGAGTGGCTCTACTATTTTCTCCAAACTTGATTTGCGTAGTGGATATCATCAAATTCGTATGAAATTGGGAGATGAATGGAAAGCAGCATTTAAAACTAAGTTTGGATTATATGAGTGGTTAGTCATGTCTTTTGGGTTAACTAATGCACCTAGTACTTTCATGAGATTAATGAATGAAGTTTTACGTGCTTTCATTGGACGATTTGTGGTAGTTTACTTTGATGATATACTGACTTATAGAAGATCTTTGGAGGAATATTTGGAACATTTACGTGATGTATTTATTGCTCTATGTGATGCACGTTTGTTTAGTAACTTTGGAAAGTCCACCTTTTGCACCGACCGAGTATCTTTTCTTGACTATGTTGTTACTCCACAGGGAATTGAGGTTGATAAAGCCAAGATTGAAGATATTGATAGTTGGCCGCAGCCCAAAACGGTCACACACGTGAGGAGTTTCCTTGGCCTCGCTGGATTCTATAGGCGTCTTGCAAGAGATTTCAGCACCATTGCTGCACCTCTCAATGAGCTTACAAAGAAGGATGTGCCTTTTGTTTGGGGTACTACACAGGAAGAAGCATTCACGGTATTGAAAGATAAGTTGACACATGCTCATTTACTCCAACTTCCTGATTTTAGTAAGACTTTTGAGCTTGAATGTGATGCTAGTGGAATTGGGTTAGGAGGCGTGTTATTACAAGATGGTAAACCTGTTGCATACTTTTCTGAAAAATTGAGTGCGCCTAGTCTGAATTATTCTACTTACGATAAGGAATTATATTCTCTTGTTCGGACTTTGGAAACATGGCAACATTATTTATGGCCCAAAGAATCTGTTATATATTCTGATCATGAATCTTTGAAGCACATTAAAAGTCAAGCAAAACTGAACCGTAGACATGCTAAATGGGTTGAATTCATAGAGACTTTCCCTTATGTCATTAAACACAAGAAGGGAAAATAAAATGTTATTGCTGATGCTTTGTCTCGTCGTTATACTATGCTTTCACAACTTGACTTTAAAATATTTGGTTTGGAGACCATCAAAGATCAATATGTGCATGATGCTGAATTTAAAGATGTATTGCAGAATTGTAAAGAAGGGAGAACTTGGAACAAGTTCGTCGTTAATGGCGGATTTGTGTTTCGTCCTAAGAAGCTATGCATTCCAGCTAGCTCTGTCTGTCTTTTGTTGTTTCAGGAGGCGCATGTAGGAGGATTAATGGGACACTTTGGCGTGAAGAAGACGGAGGACGTACTGGCTACACATTTCTTTTGGCCAAAGATGAGACGGGATGTTGAGCGTTTTGTTGCTCACTGCACTACATGTCAAAAAGCAAAGTCACGACTCAATCCTCATTGTTTATATATGCCTTTGCCTGTCCCTAGTGTTCCTTGGGAAGATATATCTATGGACTTTGTTTTGGGTTTATCTCAAACAAAGAAGGGGAGGGATAGCATATTTGTGGTGGTGGATAGGTTCTCGAAAATGGCACACTTTATACCATGTCATAAAAGTGATGCTGCTGCTAATGTTGCTGATTTGTTCTTTCATGAAATTATTCGCTTGCATGGTGTGCGAAATACTATTGTTTCAGATCGTGATACGAAATTTCTTAGCCACTTTTGGAGATGTTTATGGGCTAAGTTGGGGACTAAACTACTTTTTAGTACTACTTGCCACCCCCAAACTGATGGACAAACTGAAGTAGTCAATAGAACTTTGTCTACTATGCTTAGGGCTGTTTTGAAGTATAACAAGAAAATTTGGGAAGAATGCTTGCCTCATATTAAATTTGCTTATAATCGTTCGTTGCATTCTACTACTAAGATGTGCCCTTTTAAAATTTTCTATGGTTTCCTACCTCGTGCACCTATTAATTTGTTGCCTCTTCCATCTTCGGAGAAGGTTAATTTTGATGCTAAACAATGTGCTGAATTGATCTTAAAAATGCATGAGTTAACTAAGGCAAATATTGAGCGCATGAATGCTAAATATAAACTTGTTGGAGATAAGGGTAGAAAACGTGTTGTCTTTGCACCTGGAGATCTTGTTTGGTTACATTTGCGTAAGGATAGGTTTCCTAATTTGTGCATGTCAAAGCTAATGCCACGTGTTGATGGTCCTTTTAAGGTGTTAGAGAAAATCAATGATAATGCATATAAACTTGAGCTGCCTGCAGATTTTGGGGTTAGTCTCACATTTAACATTGCAGATTTGAAGCCTTACATGGGTGAGGAAGATGAGCTTCCGTTGAGGACGACTTCAATTCAAGAATGGGAGGATGATGAGGACATCACTAACAAGGTTACACCCACAACCCCAACTGATACATATACAGGAGAAATTACTAGAGATCGCGCACACCAATTAAATTACCAGGTACTTTCGTTTCTTGGTAATGATTCTAATGTTCATGAGAATATGATGCTGCCTAAATTGGATACATTTGGCTTGCTTACAAATGAAGGGCCTAGCTTGGACAAGAAGGATGAACATATTGGAGCAAGATCAAGCATGAAGATGATGGCATGTGCAAGGGGAACAAGAACGGAGTTACAAGTGATGATTTCAGGACTTTGAAGCCACCATAATGAGTGTGTGCAGCCTTGGACGAAATATACAAGATGCCACTTTACAACTTTTGTCCAGAGGCTATTGTAGGTGTTGCGTCACCATATTATTGGGCCAGGCCCATGTAATTTTGAAATACTTGAGTATAGGTTGTTTTTAGAGTCCGTATGTGTGGGGAAACAAGAGTAAGGGTTGGTTTCGGACCCCTCCTCCAAGGACCATGAAATTCCTCCCTCTTCCTCCATATATACAACCCTTAGGGTGTCATATAGACTTTGTGGTTTTGTTTAGATTAAAGTTCGCCATAGCTGCAACTTCACGTACTTCGTTTGTGTTCAACGACCAGACAAAGACGTCACATAACCCCACCTTGATCAATAAAGCTTTCCTCTTATATTCGCAATATCCAGATTGCAATGTCAGTTTCTTGCTTGTTCTTTGTTTGCTTGCAGGAAATAGACCCTTGCGGTTAGGTTGATCATGCTCCATCGTGGTCAATAACCTCTCGAAGTTGGTTTAGTGATTGCTAAGGCGCGACGTATTCGCACGTTTGTAGTCGGATCATGAAAGTCTACTCCTCCGAAAGAGATAATCACCATCTCATCAAAAGACGGGACACCTTTGCCTCAACCAGGATCACTCGTTAATGTGATTACTCCATTGAGCCCTGGCATTTTAAGCTTCATGTACCCATAATGGGGTATGGCTTGAAAGCGTGAAATAGCATCCCGTCCTAAAAGGGCGTGGTATCCGCTATTAAAGGGAACAATGTGAAAGAGCGGTTCCTCCGACCTGTAGTTATCGGATGTGCCGAATACTACGTCGAATTTAATGCTTCCCGAACACCGGGCTTCTCGGCTGGGAATAATTCCTCATAAGGTTGTGTTAGTGTGTTCAATGTGGGATTTGTTAACCTGCATTTTTGCAAGCGTTTCCTCGTATATGAGGTTCAATCCGCTTCCTTTGTCCATAAGTAATTTAGTGAGGCGAAAGCCGTCTACTATTGGATTTAGTACAAGAGCTGCTGTTGCTCGGATCAGCCGGACTCGAGGTGCGTCTTCGGCAGAAAAACTAATTGCCATGTCGCTCCATGGGCTTGCAGAGCTAATTTGGTAGACCTCGGCAAGTTCGTGATTCTCTCTCTTGCAGCGGTTCTTTGAGGAGAACATCTCGAAGATAGTGAAGACACCAACGTCCTTCTCCCCTGATACTGCGATGGCGAGGATTGCTGCACCACTCTTTGTTACCTGCCGGAGTACCAAACATGCCCTAAGAGAGTGGTTTGGGATATTGTCCGGGGCCGCATGTATTTTTCAAGGTTTATCGAGCAGTTCGGTCAGTACGGACCTGCGACCTGTAAAAGATTTGTTCTTCTTACCAATAGGCATATTATCGGATGACCTGCTAGGGTATGTACGTTTTTCCTTAACGGTGTGTTATCCGAATACAGACTGTTCTAGGGGTGTATTATGGGCTCTCCAAGTGTTTTCCATTGCGCAGTACTTTCGTACTAAGTGCGACAGGTCTTTCAAACTCAGGACACAACGTCGGTTGAGGGCGTTCAAAACTCCCTCATCCGTACTATTGCGGTGAAATAAGGGGACCGCATCATCGTCGCAGTAGTCCTTAATCGTGTTCTTGACAAGCAGGAATCTGGCCCAAAAGTGGTTGACCGTCTCCTCAGGCTGCTGCTTTGTGTTCGCGAGATCATTTATGTCCGGGACTCCAGATTTACTTGGAGAGTTTTTCCCAGGGTGGGTGGGTGTTGGTAATTTTATATCCCGACCCAATGTGGTATTCAGGGTTTTGACAACCTCCGATGTGGACGATCCGGGCTTAGCAGGATCTGAACGTTCCGTGGGCCTGGTGTCAATCCCAGAGCTCGGAAGACACAAAGTTCCACCTGACAGGGGTGTGTTCGGCTCGATGGGTTCGGAGGTCCGAACTATGATGGTCTCCGTCTTAAGGGGGGTATCTTCATCTCTGTCCTCGACTGCTGCCACTACATGAGTGATCGGGATGGGATGGATCTCATCCTGACCGGATTTAGGTCCAATCTGATCTTCTGGCGTTGAAATCCCTAGGGCGGCGATGCAATCCAACAACTCATTTAAAGGCGAGAGATCTGCCAAGGTTGCATCATCGGAGTGGTCGGACTCAACATAAAGGTGATGCTCAATGACCGCAGGGAGTGCGGCCGACCCTTAGGTTACGCGGGCGCATATAGCGAACCCGCCGAGCTAGAGAACCTGGCCAATGGCCAAGTTTTTTCTAAGGGTGATCTCATCATTGATGACGAGACGAGCCATCGATCGCTCATCGCGAGCGCACAACAGAGCTCTCAATGAAAGCACCATTGTCGGTGTCAAAACCGGCAGATCTCGGGTAGGGGGGCCCAAGCTATGAGTTTAGGGATCGATGGTAACAGGAGACTGGGGACACGATGTTTACCCAGGTTTAGGCCCTCTCGATCAAGGTAATACCCTACTTCCTGCTTGATTGATCTTGATGAATATGTGTTACAAGAGTTGATCTACCTTGAGATCGTAATGGCTAAACCCTAAATCCTAGCCTATGAGGATGTTATGATTCTGAAGTTCGCCTCTACAGACTAAACCCTCTGGCTTATATACACGCCAGAGGGGGCCTAGGGTAACAAAGGTGACTTGCGGAGGAAGTAATAGATACATCCAGACATTACACTTGCCTTTCTATGTACATAGGAGTCCTGACCGAATATGGGGGAGAGTCTTGTGCTTATACTTTCGTGGCCCATCAATACGGCCCAGCTTCATCGACCCGGACGCCCGAGGACCCGTGAATACAGGACTCCCTCAGCGACAAAATAAAAGTTGCACTTGATGGAGACGAAACACTTACTATTTCCACACCCCTTCCTTTATATGCTCGAGCCATACCAAAATTACCACTCTTATTCAAAAATGGTCAAGAACCAAACATGTCCCCAAGATTAAAATTCTAATGAACTTCTACTCCTCCTTGCTTGGATCTACTTTCAAACCAACTTGGAACTTCTCCCATCTTGACCTATACCATTCCCAGACACCCCCCACCCCTAGCTGGTGGCATCTTGATGACATTGGCACTTTCTCAATTTTGCATGGTAAGATAAAGACACGGCTTAGACCTATACTATCACAACCTCTCGCCTCGTCTCACAGTCACACATAAACATCACGAATATTTACGCTCCAACAGATCATGTGCTGAAGCAAAACTTCCTAGATGAGCTCTCTCCTCTACCACTCCACATCAAAACTCACACTGGACCATAATGGGGGTTTCAACATTATGAGATGCCCTTTGATAATAAGAATGTGTCCTTCTGTCAAACCAAAACTGACGTGTTTAACAACACCATAATAATCTCTTGCCACAATCAAACCTCCTTATTTGGATGGAAGGTTTACATGGCCGACAAAACATGAAAAACCAGCGAGAATTGATCATGGCTTCATAAAACTAGAGTGGGACCAAGTTTTCTGGACGGTCTCCTGGCTAACTCGTTTTGTCTCTGACCATGTACCACTTCTAATGTCGGTCGACACACTTATCCCTTGTCCCGTGATTTTTTGATTTGGTAACGGTTGGTCTTCCCGCACATCCTACGGGTGGCTATCATGCAAACCAAATTCTCGGCCCACACAGGTGCAAACTAATCCCTCTCACAGGTTGTCGCTCTTAAACAAGCTTGATCTGCCCTACAACATTAGCGTAAGAAGAGTGGAGCTTCAAATCCAACCCTAAACTATTGTTTAGGAAAGTCATTACTAGGATTCTTGAACGCACGGACCAGTAGATGTCCATTATTGCGTGCAACGCGACAAAGTATAAGTTGCACTCGATGGATATGAAAACACTCGCTATATCCACACCCCAGCATCTATTCGTCTCAACCAAAACAAAATCACCACTCATATTTATGGTCAATAATTTCTCACACATGTCTCTAGTATTAAACTTCTAACGGATTTATAGTCCTCCTTGCTTGGATCTACCTTCAAACAAAGTTGAAACTTATCCTATCTCGACCTGTACCATTCACAGACCCCCACCCAGCTGGTGGCATCGTAACAGCCTTGGCACCTTCTCAGTTCCCAGTCCTAAGAGAAAGTCACGGCTTACACCTGAACTCTCACAACCTTTTGTCTTACAGTCACCCATAACCATCACAAACATTTACACTCCAACAAATCATGTATCGAAGCAAAACTTCATAGAAGAGCTCTCTCTTCTACCTCTCTATATTCAAACTCATACCGGAAAATAATGAGGAATTTTAACATTATATGATAACTCTTTGATGAAAATAATGTGTCTTTCCATCAAACCAAAACAGACGTGTTTAACAACACCATAAATAACCTCTTTCCATAATTGACTTCCTCTTTTGGATAGAAAGTTTCCATGGCCGACAAAACATGACCAGCTAATACTAGAGAGAATAGGTCATGAATTCATCAACGCACAGTGGTATCAAGTTTTCTCAACGGATTCCTCCCTGAATCATTTTGTCTCTGACCATGTCGCAATTCTAATGCCGGTTGACACACTTGTCCCCTGTCCCACGCTTTTCGATTTAGTAACGGTTGGTCTTGCTACCCATCCTACTGCCAGCTATCCTGCAAACCTAAGTCTCGGCCCATATAGATCCAAACTAATCCCTCTCCATGGTTCTCACGCTTAAACAAACTGGATCCGCCCAACAACGTTGGTGCAAGAAGAGCGACACTTCAACTCCAACCCTAAATTATTGCTTAGGAAAGTCATTCTCAGGGTTCTAGAGAAGACGATCCAGTAAATACCCATTATTTTGATGCAACGCGATAAAATAAAACTTGCACTTGACGGAGACGAAAAGACTTGCTATTTCCACACCCCTACCTCTATCTGCCCCAGCCATAGTAAAGTGTCCACTCATTTTCATAAATGGTCAAGAGTTTGTCGAACATGTCTCCAAGATTAAAATTATATCGGATTTCTACTCATCCTTGCTTGCATCTACCTACAGACCAACTTCTAACTTATCCCATCTCGATATATACCATTTTCAGAACCTCCCTAGTGACATCCTAATGGCCTTGGCACCTTCTCAATTCTCCCTAAGAGATACTCACGACTTACACCTAAACTATAATAACCTCTCACTTTGCCTCACAATCACCCATAACCATCACGAATGTTTACACTCCAACAAATCATGGGCCAAAGAAAAACCTCCTCGATGCGATCTTTCCTCTACCTCTCCACATCCAAACTCGCATTGGATCATAATGTGGGATTAGAACATTATGAGATGGCACTTTTATAATAACAATGTATCCTTCCATCAAACCAAAACCGATATGTTTAACCACACTATAAATAATATCTTGCCATAATTGGAATTCCTCTTTTTGATGGATGGTTTACATGATCGAGCAACCATGACAAACCGACACTAGAGAGAATTGATCATGGCTTCATAAACCTAGAGTGAGATCAAGTTTTCCCGATGGTTGCCTCGCTAACTAGATTTGTATCTGACCATGTAGCACTTCTAATGTCGGCCGACACACTTGGACCCTGTCCTGCACTTTTACGACTTTGAAACGGTTGTCTTACCTCCCATCTGACGGCTAGCTATCCTACAAAAATATTGGCCTAGATTGGTCAAAACTAAGCCCACTTATTGGTTGTCGCACTGAAACATACTTGATCCGCCCTACAACATGGTGCGTGAAGAGTGAGGCTTCAACTCCTACCCTAAAATACCGCGTAGCAAAGTCAATATCAGGATTATCGAGCGCACGGTCCAGTAAATTCCCATTATTGGTTGGAGCACTAGAAAATTAAAGTTGCACTTGATGGAGACGGGAACACTTGCTATTTCCTCACCGCTACCTCTATTTGCCTCAGGCATAAAATATCGCCACTCCTAATCATAAATGGTCAAGAATTTGTCAGATATGTCTCCAAGATTAAAATTCTAATGGATTTCTACTCCTCCTTGCTTAGGTCTACTTTCAAACCAACATGGAATTTCTCCCATGTCTATTTATACCATTCCCGGACCCGCCCCCAGCTGGTGGCATCATAACAGCCTTGGCACCTTCTCAATTCCCCAATCTAAGAGAAATTCGCGACTTACACATAAACTATCACAACCTCTCGCCCGGCCTCGCGGTCACCCATAGCCATCATGAATGTTTACGCTCCAACAGATCACGTATTGAAGCAAAACTTCCTAGATGAGCTCTTTCCTCTACCTCTCCACATCCAAACTCGCACTAGATCATAATGGGGGATTTCACTATGAGATAGCCCTCTTATAATAACAATGTATCCTTCCATCAAACCAAAGAGATGTGTGCAAAAACACCATAAATAAATCTCCTTTCATAGTTGTACGTCCTCTTTTTGACAAATGGTTTACATGCCTGAGCAAACATGACCAACCAACACTAGCGAGAATTGATCATGGCTTCATAAACCTAGACGGGGATCAATTTTTTCCAATGGTTTCCTCGCTAACTCGTTCTGTCTGTAACCATTTAACACTTCTAATGTCGGTCGACACACTTTTCCCCTGTACTGCACCTTTTCAATTTGGTAACAGTTTGTCCTCCCGACGATACTACAACCGGCTATCCTAAAAACCTAAGTCTCGGCCTAGGTAGTGATACGTCTCCAACGTATCTATAATTTATGAAGTATTCATGCTGTTTTATTGTCATTCTTGGATGTTTTACAATCATTTTAGCAACTCTATATCATTTTTTGGGACTAAAGTATTGACCCAGTGCCAGTTGCTATTTTTTGCTTCTTTTTTACATCGCAGGAAATCAATATCAAACGGAGTCTAAACACCGTGAAACTTTTTGGAGATTTTTTATGGACCAGAACACCCAGGATGGGCCAGAGCAGCACCTAGGGGGTGCCCCGAGGGGGGCACAACCCACCAGGGCGTGCCTGGGCCTGGGGGTCCAGGCGCGTCCAGGTGGATTGTGCCCACCTCGGTGGCCTCCCACACACCCTCTTTACTCTATAAATTCCGAAATATTCCGAAACCCCTCTGAGTGAACCTAGATCAGAAGTTTCGCCGCCGCAACACTCTGTAGTCCATGAGATCTGATCTAGAGCCCTTTCCGACACTCCGCAAGAGGGGGAAATCATCACCGGTGTCCATCTTCATCATCCCGACGCCCACCATGGTGAGGAGGGAGTAGTCCACCCTCAGGGCTGAGGGTTTGTACCATTAGCTATGTGTTTAATCTCTCTCTCGTGTGATCTCAAGATGTCACGTTCTTGATATATCATGGGCTTTGTTAACATAGATGGATCATATGATGTTTCTCCCCTCTCCATTCTTGTTGTGATGAATTAAATCTTTACCCTTTGAAGTTTTGTCATGTCGGATTGAATGTCCAGATTTGAGAACACATGATGTATGTCTTGCAGTATGAATACTTGAGGTGACAATTGGGTATCACATTAATTCACTTGATGTATGTTATGGCACTCAACTTGCGGATTCCCGCGGTGCATTGGGGTAATCTATTGTAACACGCCAAAAATTTAACCATGATTTATTTATTAAAATTTTGCCAGGAAATTAAAATTTTCTTTTCTGGACTTTCTTTTGATTTCAGAACCATTCTTTTCTTCTGAATTGTGGAGTTTTCCCTCCAAGGGGAACTTTTCAAAAATAAATATTGTTGGACTTGTATACCTTCTCAAGATCATTTCTTTTATCAGTGGAATTATTTCTATAAATATTTCCCTGAAACTTTATTGCTTTTAATTGGTTTCTCATAAGTTTTGGAGCCCCTTTTGCACTGCAACCCTTTGATAAATTCTTCTAAAAATTCCACCAAAATTTGGAGATGTTAATAGAAGTATATAATTCATTTCTATGCAAAAACCCATTGGTGTTCTTTGGAAAATTTGAGCAAACAATCCTCATTTGTATTCTGGTCCAGTTTGGCATTTTCTACTTCAGCACTATTTTATCTTGCCCTATTGCCCATGGGATGTTTCCTGCTTATAGTCCACCCTACCAAACTCTTAAGTCCAGGAGATTGAGACCATTGGAATATTTTTGACACATGCAATAATGACCTTTATTTTCTGTCCAGATTTGGTTTTCTCAAAAACCTGCACTAGGAAGTTTTTGCTTTTGACAAACTAACCTTGCCACCCTCTTTATCATCTAAAGAGAATATGATCTGGAAATTTTGATCACTAGCAAAACCTTCTGGATGCCCCTAGCATTTTGTCGAACAGCTGGAGTGCATGAACTCTTTTGGCATGATTTTTGCTTTGCATTGGAGGTTAGCTCATCTGGCTTTATCAGTTTGTCCCTTAGCTTTGCCTTGGCCTTCAAGCCATCCCTGTAGAGCCCCGTGGGCAGCAGAGCTCCCTGGCAGGCGTTGGCATTTTGCCGAACACCTTGAGCACGTGCCCAGAGCGCGACGCAGAGCGCGCATTTTGCACGCGCCACACCCGCATCGCCGCGCCAACCGACCTCGCCCCCTGATCCTTATCGGCCCCCAGAAGAGTGCTGGAACACCACCGCCACCTCACACCGTCCGCTAGCGCCGCTCGACTGCTGCCCTGCGCAGTTCAGAGCCAACCACTATGGCCATCTTGGCGGCATGCCTGCGGCCGCAGAGCGCCCTGCCGCGGTAGCGCCGTCCAAGCGTCCTCCGCTCGCCAGCTCGTCCAGGGAACAGCTCGAGCTCATCCTCGAGCGCGTCCGCTAGCTGCGGCCATCGCCACGTCGCCCCCTGGGAACAGGCCGCCGTTCTTATCCCCGGCCGCCGCGGAACCGACCTAGTTGCACTATAAAAGGAGACCCCGAGCTCAACCAGAACCTCAGGTGACCTCATGCCCTCTCTCTAGAACCCCCGTAGCCAGAAATCGATGGAGGGAAGCTGTCTTCCCCGCCTCCGGTCAGGATTCCGCCACCATCGTCGTGGTCAAATCCGGAGCCCCTACTGCTCTTCCCCTTGCCTAGTGCTTTCCAACCGAGTCCCTCCGATGCAGAGGACCCGTCCCCATTTCCTCTTTCCACCCAAAACCACCGTAGGAGAATTTTCCCCGAGACCCGAAGCTTCCCCTCCGCCATGGAGGAAGGTGCTCTCACCCTCGAGCTCCCTCGCGCGCCTAACCACCATAGATGGATGCGGTGCCTCCTCCCGATCATCCCCATATCAAGAGCACGTCGAATGGTGGCTTGTGTCGCCGGGGATCGCCGTTGGAAACGGCCCCTGTCTCTGTCGAGGCACGCGCGTGGGGGGGGGGGAGGGGAAGAAGACGAACCCGACAGGTGGGGGTCACCTGTCGGTGAGCCAACCCAAGCCACCAGTGGCGCAACCCGGCTGATGCGTTTTTCCCCTGGAGAAGCGTATTTCATGATTTTGGAGGGGAGATGAAAACTTTCAAAGTGCACCCCACCTACATACCCTTGAAAGGCAAGCATTCTGAACCCCGGCATAATATTGTTGTGTGTTGTTTGATACGTTTACAACACCACCTTGACACGGAGTACTCGTTATTTTATGTGATGGTATGATCATGCTCATGAGTGCATGATGAAGATTCCTTGCTGTTGGAAATTGATATACTTGTGATAGTATTCACCCTCGTCTACCTCTCATGCCTACTGGAAGGAATCCGGGAAAGTCTCTGTCTTGGGTAGACACGAGCTTGCTACTGATATTTCGTTGAGACGAGTATAGTCAGTAAGGCATGTTGAGGTATGATAAGTGGTGATTCTGTCTGTTGGTGTGAGATATATTTGCTATGCTAATAATGCAGGTGATGCTTTAACCTCCTGAGTCGACCATAGATCGAGTCTTGTTCCGGTAACCCCCACACTTGTTTCGTACTACCACTTGTCCCTGCCGCAGGTAGGGTACAGTCCAGTAAGTTGTCAACCCCTTTCTTGGCACACACCATTCAGAGAGGCCATGGTGGAAGATACCGGAGGCATCCGGTAGGCATGCCACCTGGTCCGGGGGCATGGGTGTTTCCGGTTGGGGCCGAGGGGGTAGCTCCCCTAGTTTGCGCGCATTATAAATTCTGTGATCCCATGCTACTCGAGGTTGTAGCCTCCCCACTTAGAGTTTTGCTTAACAGATGTCGTGGGTGATTCCAGCCACTGGTAAGTTAAGCTGGTGTGTGCGGGTCAGGTGTGTTTGCAATTAAAAGACCGTAAATGGAATTAGTCCCGATGGACTAAAGGAATCCATTACTCGTGGGTAAAGAGTACACCCTCTGCAGAGGTTATGTCTATTCGAATAGCCGTGTCCGCGGTTAAGGATTACAGTCTGGGATGGGTCAAGTGTCGGTCTTAGTGTCGGTCTTTGGAGGAAAAACTGCTAAGCCAGAACATTGATCATAACATATGACATATGATTATTAGTATTATTGTTATTATGGACTAACCATTTGTATTATTTGAATTATTGAGTATCCCTGGGATGGTTCTACCTCCTGGATATTCCCTGTGATTATTTTCCTATAAGCCCTTTATGTGGTGTCGCTCAGACGCCCGACTGTGGCATGCTTATTATTTAATTTTCCTATAAGCCCTTTATGTGGTGTCGCACAGACGCTCGACTGTGGCATGCTTATTATTATTTATTCTTATAAGCCCTTTATGTGACGTCGCTCAGACGTCCGACTGAGGCATGCTTTATTTTATTATCCTTTCGAGGCGTCGCTTCAGACACCCGATCGGTGCATTTTATTTTTATTCTCTGATTGCTTATTCATGTTTTATAAGGATAACCTGCTTGCGTGCGTCATGAATTTTATTTCGTGACTAACAAAATGATCATGGAATGTTTCAGTGCATGATTATCATTTGTTATATTGTACCTGTGTTCATTATGTTTGCGAGTACATTCAAAGTACTCACTGGCTTGTCCCTGGCTATTGTCTTGGCCAGATTTCTTGCTGGAAGAGGAGCGCTGCGATGACAGCCCCGGAACCTAGGCAATGGAGATAGCAGCCTCGCGAAGATAGGAGTTATCCAGGTCAGCTGTTCCTGTGGGAAATGGAGTCCCATAGACGCTGATGTATCATAACCCGCTTCCGCCATCAACCACTAGAAACCTTATGTTGTACTCATTGACCAGAATGGTCTTGTACTACATATTTGGTATTTTGCTTGGAATTTCTGTATCAAGTTTGTGTCTCATCAGCTAACAGTAATCCTGGGGCTGGTGAGCACAAGGACCATTGACTGGGAAATTAATATCCCGGAAAACCGGTCCTGACAACCTTGGTATCAGAGCCAGGCTGACCATTGGCTAATCCTATCTTAGCCAGGTCGATAAACCTAGGTTAAACAACCCACCAAACCTTAACCTAAACCCAGCCAACTTCTCGTGCAAGATAGCCACACAGTGACCCCGACACCTTTCGGCAGTCGGTGCCTAACCTAGCAGTCTAGCCTGTCGATCACGCGCCAGTAACCGACACCTGAATTGTCTCATTCGCAAGCGTGCGAAGGAAGACTCCGTTTCCTTTTTCTATAAAAAGGACACGCTAGCCCCAACCCAGCACAGCACAGCCTCTACCCCCAAAACCAAGCCAAGATGCCTGGCCCCATTGTTCACAATGAGACCACAGCAACCAACCTTGGAGGTTTTGTGACCGTGCTAGCAAACCTCACCCGCCGTGCCTTTGCGTTAGAAGAACCCCCAGAGTATGTTGTGTACCAAGGACCCATGGGCGGTGAGAGCCGTCAATTCTGGGCCACGGTACACATCTATGGTAGGGGTATTTTGCCCGAACGCCCCTACAGGTTCACCGGAAGGACAACTTCCTTTGAGCCACAAGCCATCCAGCTGGCCGCTCGAGAGGCTGTAGTGCAACTCCGGCACCTGTCGCCCAGGGTTAACTGCCGTTCGTTCTACTACTACCCCAGCCGTGAAGGGTATGGTAGGCCACCCCAAGTTGCCAACGGAGACCACGAGACGGACCCTGCGTTGTTGCACCTGGTGCGCTATGTAAGTGCACTAGAGGCACTGTTCGATCAGATCACCCTTGATCTAATCGCCGCTCGTGGGGAACTTGCTCGCCGAGCCCCGGCAAGAGAGGAAGAGGAGCCCGTCGCCGACAACCCAGTTGTACTGTTCGGGCAACCGATCGAATCCTTAAGATCTGCCCCGGCCACCGACCAAAATGCTTTGGTGTCCCCGGAAGTGTTTCGTCGCCTTTCGGGAACACGCTCTAGCGGGATTATAACCAACAATCCCCGCGATGGTCATCATCGCTACCCTGACCCTGCAGCTCCTCAACCCCTTTCAGCTAACCCCGACGGAGAAGCCCATGGAGAGGCCTCGACGTCCACAAGGCACGCCCGCTTAGATATTAACGCAGTAGACTAAGCCACTCGAGTAGTACCAAGTCTTAGTATTTCTACGTCTTGTAGTAATGTGACCTTGTATCGCCATAAATGAATGCAGTCTACTTGTGTGCCTCTGTTTTAAATAGTAGCCATGCATAAGTATGTTGGCGTACGGTTGCATTTTTAATTCCAGGCGTAGCTACCAAAAACCACCCCGACGGTGCCACAGTAAAACGTCACTTTTATGAGATATGTGTATCTGTGGCATTGACCCCTACCCCATAGGGCAGAATCGACAAACTAGTTGCCCCACACCATCCTCGATAACCCAGCCCTGATGCTTTATAAAAGGCCACCTCGTGACCTTACCAAGCATCCCTCACTTTGTGCACAGCCCGCTCAACCATTTTCACAATGCCGAGCCCCAGTATTCATCTGAGAACTCCAGATGCAACCCCCGGTAGTTTTGTTAAAATATTGTGGGACTTTACCTGCAGTACCATGAGTGCTACCCATCCACCCCAGTACGAGCTGCTCAAAACAAGGATCACCCCTTCCACCTCAAAATATTGGGCAGTAGTGCACATCCCTCCCGCAAACCCAAACCAAGACCCAACGAAAGTATCATTCGTGGGGAAATCTATGCCGACTCCGCAAATGGCCATAGAAGCTGCTGCGTACGAAGCGCTTGCTCGCCTTCGATTCGCAGTACCCTATGCCAGCGAACGGGGGTATTATTACTTCCCGAGTCGAGCAGCACCCGGAGGAGTAGCATCTTTTCCTGGTGGACGATTTGAGAAGGACCCAGTACTGGCCAACCTTGTCCAGTATGTCATCGCTCAAGAGCGTTTGACACAGCGAGTAATGGGTTATCTCCAGAGCCTCGCTGATTTAAATCCTTGGATCGCCATTGGCGAGCCACTGAGGCCAGTACGGGGGAGACGCATTTTTCGACTAGTCAATCCGCTTCCCCTGATAGAAGAGGAATGTGCCCCAGTGCCGGAGACATTTCCTCAGGACCTTGTCCATTTTCCGTTTATATCATAGACATCACTACTATGTTTGTTATCCTAGCACTTATTTATGTATTTCAGCTTATGCGTTGTATCCTAAGTCTGTGCGATGAATTAAATGTTTGTTTTCGATTAATGTGAGTGGTTTTTACTGCTGTTCATTTTGATTGACTATTTTTGCTCTCGGTAAATTCAGAGGTGGGATTTTCTTTGATGTTGTTGCAGCACATAGATTCTTCAGGACATGCATCTTAATTCCCGCAGCACCACGACAGCAGGCTCACAACCATTCGACCGCATGCACAAATTGCATAACCTCGTACACATTTTGCACCTAACTGATCACCTCGCTAACCCACCACAATTTCTAAAGGAGAAATTTGTGGATGATTATTCGAACGCAAGTTGCCTCCAGCACACTGACAGCAGTTAGAACCTAACTACCACACTTAATCCTCATGATCACCGCCGCCGCGAAGGGCTAACACTCGAGCAGCAGCATCACAACGATCACTGAGGATCATCGCGCACAAGAGCACGGAGAACCCCAGCAATGCCGCCAACCCTCTGCACATCAGGATCACGTACCAGTCCGGCATCACCTCCGCCATTAGAGCCTCGTCGCGAGCTCCTGCAAACAGAAATGGATGAGAAGGAAGGAGAAGAAGAGGCGAGGCCAGGTGTGAGGAAGAAGAGAGGAGCACCGCGACCATTTTATAGCTCGAGATCGGTGTACGGTGGGCTAAGTCCACCAGCACCGCTCGTCGCTCGATCGCCGGTGTTCGGAGGCGAATCCGCGAGCAGTGCCGACAACGCACTGGCCCGCGAGGTGAGTGCACGCTGCGCCGGCAGCTAGCACGCCGCGCACTACCGCAGTACGGCCTAGATGCCCTACGCGCTAGGCGTCGCCGGTGGAGAAATCGTGGGAAAGCACGCGAGAGAGAGGGAGAAAGAGAGCCAGAGGTAGAAGAAGAGACTGACAGTGGACCCCGGGTCCACCTGTCAGCCAGAGAGAGCTCTATGCACTCGGGTACGACCAGCGTAATTCGTGAAATTAGATTATTGTTCTAATTTTACCATAGCCGAAAGTAGTAATTTCTCGGTTTCCCCGACCCAAGTTTCTTTTTCCCACATAGCACCAGTACCTCTGTGGTTGTGCCAATTATTTGCCCTCTCGCAGTAACCTCAGTGTATTACGTGTTTAGAATGCTCGTTCCTTTTTCATACTTTATGATAATAGGATGGATATTTTGAGATCGTCCTTAGCAAATCTCGAGGACGAGATTTTTCTTAAGGGGGGTAGTGTTGTAACACCCCAAAAATTTAACCATGATTTATTTATAAAATTTTGCCAGGAAATTAAATTTTTCTTTTCTGGACTTTCTTTTGATTTCAGAACCATTCTTTTCTTCTGAATTGTGGAGTTTTCCCTCCAAGGGGAACTTTTCAAAAATAAATATTGTTGGACTTGTATACCTTCTCAAGATCATTTCTTTTATCAGTGGAATTATTTCTATAAATATTTCCCTGAAACTTTATTGCTTTTAATTGGTTTCTCATAAGTTTTGGAGTCCCTTTTGCACTGCAACCCTTTGATAAATTCTTCTAAAAATTCCACCAAAATTTGGAGATGTTAATAGAAGTATATAATTCATTTCTATGCAAAAACCCATTGGTGTTCTTTGGAAAATTTGAGCAAACAATCCTCATTTGTATTCTGGTCCAGTTTGGCATTTTCTACTGCAGCACTATTTTATCTTGCCCTATTGCCCATGGGATGTTTCCTGCTTATAGTCCACCCTACCAAACTCTTAAGTCCAGGAGATTGAGACCATTGGAATATTTTTGACACATGCAATAATGACCTTTATTTTCTGTCCAGATTTGGTTTTCTCAAAAACCTGCACTAGGAAGTTTTTGCTTTTGACAAACTAACCTTGCCACCCTCTTTATCATCTAAAGAGAATATGATCTGGAAATTTTGATCACTAGCAAAACCTTCTGGATGCCCCTAGCATTTTGTCGAACAGCTGGAGTGCATGAACTCTTTTGGCATGATTTTTGCTTTGCATTGGAGGTTAGCTCATCTGGCTTTATCAGTTTGTCCCTTAGCTTTGCCTTGGCCTTCAAGCCATCCCTGTAGAGCCCCGTGGGCAGCAGAGCTCCCTGGCAGGCGTTGGCATTTTGCCGAACACCTTGAGCACGTGCCCAGAGCGCGACGCAGAGCGCGCATTTTGCACGCGCCACACCCGCATCGCCGCGCCAACCGACCTCGCCCCCTGATCCTTATCGGCCCGCAGAAGAGTGCTGGAACACCACCGCCACCTCACACCGTCCGCTAGCGCCGCTCGACTGCTGCCCTGCGCAGTTCAGAGCCAACCACTATGGCCATCTTGGCGGCATGCCTGCGGCCGCAGAGCGCCCTGTCGCGGCAGCGCCGTCCAAGCGTCCTCCGCTCGCCAGCTCGTCCAGGGAACAGCTCGAGCTCATCCTCGAGCGCGTCCGCTAGCTGCGGCCATCGCCACGTCGCCCCCTGGGAACAGGCCGCCGTTCTTATCCCCGGCCGCCGCGGAACCGACCTAGTTGCACTATAAAAGGAGACCCCGAGCTCAACCAGAACCTCAGGTGACCTCATGCCCTCTCTCTAGAACCCCCGTAGCCAGAAATCGATGGAGGGAAGCTGTCTTCCCCGCCTCCGGTCAGGATTCCGCCACCACCGTCGTGGTCAAATCCGGAGCCCCTACTGCTCTTCCCCTTGCCTAGTGCTTTCCAACCGAGTCCCTCCGATGCAGAGGACCCGTCCCCATTTCCTCTTTCCACCCAAAACCACCGTAGGAGAATTTTCCCCGAGACCCGAAGCTTCCCCTCCGCCATGGAGGAAGGTGCTCTCACCCTCGAGCTCCCTCGCGCGCCTAACCACCATAGATGGATGCGGTGCCTCCTCCCGATCATCCCCATATCAAGAGCACGTCGAATGGTGGCTTGTGTCGCCGGGGATCGCCGTTGGAAATGGCCCCTGTCTCTGTCGAGGCACGCGCGGGGGGGGG
>LR738711.1:137013145-137061504 GCA_902687465.1 Secale cereale | reverse complement strand
GGGGAAGAAGACGAACCCGACAGGTGGGGGTCACCTGTCGGTGAGCCAACCCAAGCCACCAGTGGCGCAACCCGGCTGATGCGTTTTTCCCCTGGAGAAGCGTATTTCATGATTTTGGAGGGGAGATGAAAACTTTCAAAGTGCACCCCACCTACATACCCTTGAAAGGCAAGCATTCTGAACCCCGGCATAATATTGTTGTGTGTTGTTTGATACGTTTACAACACCACCTTGACACGGAGTACTCGTTATTTTATGTGATGGTATGATCATGCTCATGAGTGCATGATGAAGATTCCTTGCTGTTGGAAATTGATATACTTGTGATAGTATTCACCCTCGTCTACCTCTCATGCCTACTGGAAGGAATCCGGGAAAGTCTCTGTCTTGGGTAGACACGAGCTTGCTACTGATATTTCGTTGAGACGAGTATAGTCAGTAAGGCATGTTGCGGTATGATAAGTGGTGATTCTGTCTGTTGGTGTGAGATATATTTGCTATGCTAATAATGCAGGTGATGCTTTAACCTCCTGAGTCGACCATAGATCGAGTCTTGTTCCGGTAACCCCCATACTTGTTTCGTACTACCACTTGTCCCTGCCGCAGGTAGGGCACAGTCCAGTAAGTTGTCAACCCCTTTCTTGGCACACACCATTCAGAGAGGCCATGGTGGAAGATACCGGAGGCATCCGGTAGGCATGCCACCTGGTCCGGGGGCATGGGTGTTTCCGGTTGGGGCCGAGGGGGTAGCTCCCCTAGTTTGCGCGCATTATAAATTCTGTGATCCCATGCTACTCGAGGTTGTAGCCTCCCCACTTAGAGTTTTGCTTAACAGATGTCGTGGGTGATTCCAGCCACTGGTAAGTTAAGCTGGTGTGTGCGGGTCAGGTGTGTTTGCAATTAAAAGACCGTAAATGGAATTAGTCCCGATGGACTAAAGGAATCCATTACTCGTGGGTAAAGAGTACACCCTCTGCAGAGGTTATGTCTATTTGAATAGCCGTGTCCACGGTTAAGGATTACAGTCTGGGATGGGTCAAGTGTCGGTCTTAGTGTCGGTCTTTGGAGGAAAAACTGCTAAGCCAGAACATTGATCATAACATATGACATATGATTATTAGTATTATTGTTATTATGGACTAACCATTTGTATTATTTGAATTATTGAGTATCCCTGGGATGGTTCTACCTCCTGGATATTCCCTGTGATTATTTTCCTATAAGCCCTTTATGTGGTGTCGCTCAGACGCCCGACTGTGGCATGCTTATTATTTAATTTTCCTATAAGCCCTTTATGTGGTGTCGCACAGACGCCCGACTGTGGCATGCTTATTATTATTTATTCTTATAAGCCCTTTATGTGACGTCGCTCAGACGTCCGACTGAGGCATGCTTTATTTTATTATCCTTTCGAGGCGTCGCTTCAGACACCCGATCGGTGCATTTTATTTTTATTCTCTGATTGCTTATTCATGTTTTATAAGGATAACCTGCTTGCATGCGTCATGAATTTTATTTCGTGACTAACAAAATGATCATGGAATGTTTCAGTGCATGATTATCATTTGTTATATTGTACCTGTGTTCATTATGTTTGCGAGTACATTCAAAGTACTCACTGGCTTGTCCCTGGCTATTGTCTTGGCCAGATTTCTTGCTGGAAGAGGAGCGCTGCGATGACAGCCCCGGAACCTAGGCAATGGAGATAGCAGCCTCGCGAAGATAGGAGTTATCCAGGTCAGCTGTTCCTGTGGGAAATGGAGTCCCATAGACGCTGATGTATCATAACCCGCTTCCGCCATCAACCACTAGAAACCTTATGTTGTACTCATTGACCAGAATGGTCTTGTACTACATATTTGGTATTTTGCTTGGAATTTCTATATCAAGTTTGTGTCTCATCAGCTAACAGTAATCCTGGGGCTGGTGAGCACAAGGACCATTGACTGGGAAATTAATATCCCGGAAAACCGGTCCTGACATCTATGCATAGGGGTTGATGCATGTTTTCATTACCTTTTCTCCGATAGAAACTTTAGGGTATCCTTGTAGTTCTTTGTGTGGATTGAAAATTATAATCATGAAGCTATTTGATGCATATCGTAGAATGAACTCATGGATATTTGTGGTGACATTGGAATATCTAGGTGACATTAGAGTTGGTTGATATGTGTCATATGGTGTTGTCTTAGTACGAACTCTTGGTTAGATTGATCGAAAATAATAGCTTTGTATTATTTTAGTACGAACTCTAGGATAGATTGATCGGAAAGAATAGCTTTGAGGTGGTTTCATACCCTACAAACAATTTCTATCTTTTGTTCTCTGCTAATAGGAACTCGGGAGTGATTCTTTATTGCACTTTTAGGGATACTCATATGATCCAACTATGTTAGCATTGTTGAGAGATTGCACTAGCGAAAGTACAGACCCTTGGCCTTGTTTTCAAGCATTGCCATACCGTTTGTGCTCACTTTTTTCTCTTACTACCCTCCTTTTTCTTTATTGTTACTATTACAAAAATCAATATCTACTATCCATATTACACTTGTATCACAATCTCTTCGCCGAACTAGTGCACCTATTCAATTTATCACTGTATTGGGTGTGTTCAGGACATAAAAGACTTTTTATTATTTGTTGCCAGGTTGTTTGAGAGAGACCATCTTCATCCTACACCTCCCACGGATTGATAAACCTTAGGTCATCCACTTGAGGGAAATTTTCTATTGTCCTACAAAACTCTGCGCTTGGAGGCCCAACACGAGTCTACAAGAATAAGTTGTGTAGTAGACATCAAGCCCTTTTCTGGCGCCGTTGCAGGGGAGGTGAGTGCTTGAAGGGATATCTTTAGATATTGCAATCGAATCTTTTAGTTTCTTGTTTTATCACTAGTTTGGTTTTGTAAAAGGAAACTAAAAAATGGAATTGAGGTTGCATCATATTATTGATCATCTTTATAATATCTTTCTTGAAAATGATGGTTTGGAAAATTGTGCTCCATTGTTAGAAGAAGAAGTCAATAAAATGTTTGGCACAAAATATTTGAATGATGAGCATGATTGCAATGTTGTTAGTATGAATTCTTTAAATATCCATGATGCTAATGATATGCAAAGCCATAAGCTTGGTGATGCTATGTTTGATGAAGATGGTATTTTTAGCCCCCCCAAGATTTGATGTGAAATTTTTTTATAATGGTAGCATGCCTCCTATATATGATGGTTATATTGATAAAAGTGGATTTGAAGGGGTCGTGACTTTATTTAGTGATGAATCCACTACTTTGGAGGATGTTTCAATTGACTATGATAACAAAGTTTATATCTATGATGTTTATGATGATGATACATATGATATAGAGAATTATTATAAGCATTAAAATTGTCATCGTGATTTTAATTTTCAATCCCATAATAGTTATTTTCAATCCCACTACTATTCATGAGAATAAAAGTGCTTATGTGGAGAGTAGCCAAATTTCTATGCATTTGTATCATGAAAATAATGATTTATGTGATGGCTATATTCTTGAATTCATTCATGATGCTACTGAAAATTACTATAAGAGAGGAACATATGCTTGTAGGTATTGCAATAATATCAAGTTTACTCTCTATGTGTTGAAAATCTTGAAGTTCTGCTTGTTTTGCCTTCCTATGCTAGTTGATTCTTGATCCCATAAATTGTTTGCTCACAAAATCCCTATGCATAGGAAGTGGGGTAGACTTAAATGTGCTAGTCATATTCTTCATGATGCTCTCTTTGTGTTTCAGTCTTTATCTTTTATGTGAGCATCATTGAAATCATCATGCCTAGCTAAAAGGCATTAAAGAAAAGCGCTTGTTGGGAGACAACCCAATACTTATACCTACTATTTTGTGTGTTCACATGGTTAAGCTACTATAGTAATCATGTTTTACATGTTTTGTTTCAATAAAGTGCCAAGCAAAGCCTTAGGATCATGTTGGGTGATAGTAGATTTGATCTTGCTGAAAACACAAACTTTTACGCTCACGAAAAAAATTCTCATTTTTAACAGAAGAATGTTTTTGAGTTGATTATTTTTGTAGAACATTAATATACAATTTTTTCACGAGGTCCCATTTGTTTCAAGATTTTTAGAGTTGCAGAAGTATGGTGAATGTTCAGATCATTACATACTTTTCTGTTTTTGACAGATTCTGTTTTCAATGCATAGTTTGCTTGTTTTCTAGTTTCTATGGATTATATTGATGAATATAAATTGTAGAAATGATATGCTACAGTAGGAATTGTGTAATAACAATTATGAATCTTGTCTTTGACAGTACCCAAAGTGAATGATTTTTTTTATCATACTAACCCATCTCACGAAGTTTTGTTAAGTTTTATGTGATTGAAGTTTTCAAGTTCTGGGTGAGATATCGATATGAGGAGAATAAGGAGTGAGAAGACCCTAAGCTTTGGGATGCCCAAGGCACCCCAAGGTAATATTCAAGGAATATACAAGCAACTAAGCTTGGGTATGCCCCGTAAGGCATCCCCTCTTCTGTCTCCAACATTATCGGTTGATGGGCCTCTAACCCCTCGTTGGTTACCCCTAGTGGAAGGTGAAAGATGCAGTGTTGTGGAAGTGTTTTCCCTTAGCAAATATGCCAAGGATCGAATCCCCAGAGACTCCTAGGTTCAACAAGTAGGTGTCAACTGCTAACGGCGCCAGATATTAGCAATCAACGTGGACCTGCACACAGATACAAATAACTTTGCTCCCAACGAGTACAGAGAGGTTGTCAATCCCTCCGGCCTTGTAGTTCACAAAGGATTAAAAGCAAATGATAGTAGTGATAGATAATGTTTTGCAATAGTAAATAGTAGCGAAAAGTAAATAGCGGATGTGATCAATGATGGTAATATGGACCGGAGTCTCATGATGTTCACTAGCGATGTCTCTCTCCCAAAAGACGATAAAACAGCTATGTGAGGTAAACGAATTACAGCTGGGCAATTGACAGGACCACGAACGCAAACCAATGCTGACTACATTGCAAGAAAGGTTGAGGTTCAAAGCATGGGCGGTACACCAAAGTAAGTAGACCGAAATCCATCAATATCTACTACTAATCATCCACCTTGAGATATCTATCCAGAACATCTCGCTGGTATTAAGTTGTGAGCCCCACCCATAGTGTAAACTCAAAGCAACAGATAACTGCATTAAAAGAACTTTGCGTAAAGTAAACAATCCTTGCACCCGCGGGCACAAGCACCGTTGTTTTCCCCTTTGTGGCAACAGCACATCCCCTAAACTCATGTTTCTGTCACTCAAGCTAGTCATCGAGGGGCATGAACCCACAATTAAGCATAACGTTCCCTATTGGAGTCACTACGTATTACTTGGCCAAAGCAATAAATAACAACGGAGAACATGCAAGAATTACTTATGAACATAAATATAAAAGAGGTAGATCAAATATATTACTCAATCACAATCTGAACATAATCTCATAATCCATCGGATCCCAGCAAACTCATCATAGCAACAGCATAAGGATTACATATGTGCCTCGATCATGTAGGGCAGCTCACGAGGACTAATTAGTGAAGAAAAAGAACGGGAGGAGAACATCACATAGCTACTGGTCATGGACTCATGGTCCAAGGGAGACTACTCACAACTCATCCGGGAGGCGTCCATGGTGGTGGAGAAGCTCCCGGTGGTGATCCTCCCCTCCGGCAGGGTGCCGGGAAGAGTTCTCCTGGTGCTCCCGATCTTGGAAGCGGCGGCGGCGGCGGAACAGAGATGAGATCGCGAAAAAGAGTCCCCGTTCCGAGGGTTTCGAGGGACGCTCTAAATATATGCCAAAGGGGGGCACCAGACGGGCTTCGGGGGGCCCAGGCGCCCCCCCGGCGCGGCCGGGGGGGGGGGGGGCGCCAGGGCGCCTGGAGCCCTGGTGCCCCCCCGGCTGTACTTCGGGCGCAGGGTAGGTTCCGGAACGCTGATTTTTTATATAATTTTTCTGGATTATTCCTGACAGTTCTTGTAACGTGAAAACCTGAAATACAAAATCAGCCGAAAACAGATTCTGGCACCGGGGTGCACTGGATTAGTAGGTTAGTCCAAATATGATCAAAAGTGTATGGAAGTTTATGAATATCATAGGAATATCACCCAAAAGTGGCATGGAGCAAGCAGAAATTATAGATACGTTTTGGACGTATCAACATCCCCAAGCTTAATTCCTGCTCGTCCTCGAGTAGGTAAATGATAACAAGAATAATTTCTGTGGTGACATGCTATTAACCATATAGGACTTTTTGTAGTCATATGACAAGAGCTTACTGAGACAATGATTCTATAGTAATTAAGTTGCCTCATGAGAAAATCACAAATGACTGAAAGTTTTACAATATGAAACTGAAACATCAAAAAGATTTGCAATGAACATGATGTGCAAATATGATAAAGTGATATCTAGCTTGCCCCCTTTAGTGAAGCAAAACATAAATGCAGGGGCACGTTCAAGGTTTAAGTGATGACTAGATACAATGATTTCAAAATAAACGATATCAAAATCATGCAAAAGACAATGCTACTTTGGGACAATGCACATTACACTCAGAATGACAATCATGCTCTCAGTAGTTGGTGCTTTTAAAAGAAGGTGGAGACTCAACATAAAAGTAAAAGAATGGTTATGTGCTAGAGCTTTTTATTTTGAAAACATAGAAGCAATTTTGTCAACGGTAGTAGTACTTAATATGTGTCATGCATAAGACATCCTATAAGTTGCAGGCCTCATGCATCGAATACCAATAGTGCTGGCACCTTGTCCTAATTAGCTTGGATTTCCATGGGTTATCATTGCATTACATATGTTTCAACCAAGTGTCACAAAGGGGTACCTCTATGCCACCTGTACAAAGGTCCAAGGAGATAAATCGCATTTGATTTCTCGTTTTTGATAGATCTCAACTTGAGGACATCCATACCGGGACAACATAGAAAATAGATGATGGACTCCTCTTTAGTGCATAGGCATATTCTCATAAGAGATTGAGGATTAATGTCCAAGCTAAAACTTCCACCATGATACATGGCTTTGGTTGGCGGCCCAATGTTCTTCTCTAACAATATGCATACTCATTCAACCCACGGCAAATCACCCTTACTTCAGACAAGACGAACATGCATAGCAACTCACATGATATTCAACAAAAGTGTAACAGTTGATGGCGTCCCCAGAAACATGGTTACCGCTCAGCAAGCAACTTATAAGAAATAAGATACATAAGCAACATATTCTTTACCACAATAGTTTTTAAGCTACTTTCCCATGAGCTATGTATTGCAAAGATTGAAGGTTTTAAAGGTAGCACATGTAAATTACTTGGAGTGGCGGTGAAATACCACATATAGGTAGATATGGTGGACTCATATGGCATAACTGGTTTAAAAGGATGTGGATGCACAAGCAGTCAGTCCGCTTAGTACAGGTGGAGGTTAGCAAAAGACTGGGAGCGACCATCTAAGAGAGCAATGACGGTCATAATCATGCAGAGCGACAAAGCAACATTTAATCAGGCATGGTAGTTATATCGCTACTCAGAAATAAAAGATCATCAAGGCTTGACAGACTTTCTTTACAGTCTTAAATATGCGTGAGCATACGCCAAGTCAATCAAAATAAATTCTTGAAGGAAGATATTACTAAACCATACCACATCATAGGCAAACAAATCATGTTGGTACTCCAATAACACATTGGGAATCCCCCAGCTATTTGAGACTAACCATAAGAAAACCTGAACTACTAAGCGTCATTATGCACGTAGCATCTTTATCATAGACATATTAACCAATGCAACGGAAGCAAACTCTCTTAATAAGATAAGCATGATAATTAAAGAGAGTTCAAGCAACCAACTAAACAGAAGCTCTTTGAAAATATAAGCATGAATACTAAGAGCAGAGCATGATAGTAGCTATTAAAAGACAAAGAACACACACATCAAAGATCGACATGAAAATTCTATGTTATGTTCTAGGTAGAAGTGGAGCGTGTTTCTCTCCCACATAAAGGAATGCTGAGTTCCGACTCGTTATGAAAAACTAAAAAGAAAACTAAAAGCAAGACGCTCCAAGCATAGCACATAACACATGAAGTGATAAAAATATAGCGGAACGAAAGACGAACTGATAATGTTGATGGAGAAGGGGATGCACGGGGGCATCCCCAAGCTTAGACGCTTGAGTCCCCTTGAATATTTCTTGGGGGTGGACGGGGGCATCCCCAAGCTTGAGTGCTTGACACTCCTGAATCTTTTTATCATCTTCCCTCGCACACTTGAAAACTCCCTTCATACATAACTCATCATAATCTGATTAGCGAGGTTAGTACCCTTAATAAAATAATTGTTCCTTGCTGGAAATAAAGATATTCTTGAAGTTCTACTGTTTCTCAAGATTGCCAAAAGGTTTTTGCAAAGAAAAAGCAAGCTCTTGGTTTGCAAACTGAAGGAAAGGCAAAACAGGACAGAATCTGTGAAAAACAGAACAGTAGGTAGTAAATGATTTGTTCGGGGTACTTCTGCAACTCAAATCAAAAAACTCAGAACATACGCACGAAAGACAATTATATAGAGAACGCTGTCGAAAACATTCAGACCAAAAAGTTGATCCGGTGATTTTATACGAATTTTTCTATCCAAGGACAGAATCTGTTTCCTGGACAGCACCTCACAACTTTTGAACTTTCTAGCAATCAGAGGCTATACTTGGCACAAATATGAAAAGCAAAGATACAATGATGATGCTACTGTAGTAAACAACATCAAGACACAACAAAAGCAAAATATAAAAATTTATTCATGTGGGCTGCCTCCCAAAAGCGCTTTCTTTTATGCCTTTAAGCTAGGCATAATGCATGGAGGAATCAATAACCATCATAATAATCGGAGTTATAAATTGATTCATAAGGTTCCTTAACAAGTTCACTCTTGTTCCTTCTAGGAAAGGGGTACACACCTTTTGCCTTCCCGCGTAAGCGGATTTGTCCCTTACCTATATCGATGAAGCCTTTTACCGCTCGGAGGAAGTCCCTTCCAAGCACTATATTTCCTTGGTTTGGCTCCATGATGAAGAAATCAACCATTGCAATCCCTTTAAGGAATTTAACTGGCACATCTTTTATTCTTCCCTGGATTTCAGAAATATCTCCATTAGTGTGTTCATGATAAGATGATAATCTATCCATGTTAAATTTTAAAGAATCATGAACAATTTTTGGCATAGTAGAAACCATAGATCCAATATCACAATAAGCAAGGAAGTCTTGATTAGAGATGCTAATCCTAACAAGAGGCTCCCAGTCATTATCTATTTCCAAAATATCTCTCTTATTGGGTTTCTCTTCCTTCATTAAGTCTAGAGCATCCATTCTCTTTTCAATAGTAGCAAGTCTATCTATGACAGTATCAAAATTATGATCATAAACAAAGTAACTAGATAGACCATGTATAATTTCAAGAGCTCTAGCTTCATCACACTCTAGGAAATCTCCCTCGGCTATAATATCAAGAGAGTGTTTACACCATTTAAAAAGACCCTGGTAAAAATTCCTAAGCACAATTTTTATAGGTATCCAAGGCATAATTCTCCTATGTGCATCCGAAATTCTATCCCATGCCTTCTTCATATTTTCTTCATCCCTTTGATGGAAATCTAGAACTTCTGATTCCCTCAAAGCACCATATCCTAACATGTTTAGCTAAACAGATAGGACTACTAACAGGAAGGCAAAATAAATTTTTTTGTAATTTTTGATAAAGGATAATAAAAGCAAAAACTGAAAGGTAAACTAACAAGACTAAAAAGCAAAGGTAAAAGATAGCATGCAACTCCCCTATCCTAAAGAGTGGAGTCCCCGGCAACGGCGCCAGAAAATACTCCTTGATGGGCCTCTAACCCCTCGTTGGTTACCCCAAGTGGAAGGTGAAAGATGCAGTGTTGTGGAAGTGTTTTCCCTTAGCAAAGATGCCAAGGATCGAATCCCCAGAGACTCCTAGGTTCAACAAGTAGGTGTCAACTGCTAACGGCGCCAGATATTAGCAATCAACGTGGACCTGCACACAGATACAAATAACTTTGCTCCCAACGAGTACAGAGAGGTTGTCAATCCCTCCGGCCTTGTAGTTCACAAAGGATTAATAGCAAATGATAGTAGTGATAGATAATGTTTTGCAATAGTAAATAATAGCGAAAAGTAAATAGCAGATGTGATCAATGATGGTAATATGGACCGGACTCTCATGATGTTCACTAGCGATGTCTCTCTCCCAAAAGACGATAAAACAGCTATGTGAGGTAAACGAATTACACCTGGGCAATTGACAGGACCACGAACGCAAACCAATGCTGACTACATTGCAAGAAAGGTTGAGGTTCAAAGCATGGGCGGTACGCCAAAGTAAGTAGACCGAAATCCATCAATATCTACTACTAATCATCCACCTTGAGATACCTATCCAGAACATCTCGCTGGTATTAAGTTGCGAGCCCCACCCATAGTGTAAACTCAAAGCAACAGACAACTGCATTAAAAGAACTTTGCGTAAAGTAAACAATCCTTGCACCCGCGGGCAGAAGCACCGTTGTTTTCCCCCTTGTGGCAACAACACATCCCCTAGACTCATGTTTCTGTCACTCAAGCTAGTCATCGAGGGGCATGAACCCACAATCAAGCATAACGTTCCCTCTTGGAGTCACTACGTATTACTTGGCCAAAGCAATAAATAACAACGGAGAACATGCAAGAATTACTTACGAACATAAATATAAAAGAGGTAGATCAAATATATTACTCAATCACAATCTGAACATAATCTCATAATCCATCGGATCCCAGCAAACTCATCATAGCAACAACATAAGGATTACATATGTGCCTCGATCATGTAGGGCAGCTCACGAGGACTAATTAGTGAAGCACAAGAACGGGAGGAGAATATCACATAGCTACTGGTCATGGACTCATGGTCCATGGGAGACTACTCACGACTCATCCGGGAGGCATCCATGGTGGTGGAGAAGCTCCCGGTGGTGATCCTCCCCTCCGGCAGGGTGCCGGGAAGAGTTCTCCTGGTGCTCCCGATCTTGGAAGCGGCGGCGGTGGCGGAACAGAGATGAGATCGCAAAAAAGAGTCCCCGTTCCGAGGGTTTCGAGGGACGCTCTAAATATATGCCAAAGGGGGGCACCAGACGGGCTTCGGGGGGCCCAGGCGCCCCCCCGGCGCGGCCCGGGGGGGGGGGCGCCGCCTGGGCGCCCGGAGCCCTGGTGCCCCCCCCCCCGGCTGTACTTCGGGCGCAGGGTAGGTTCCGGAACGCTGATTTTTTATATAATTTTTCTGGATTTTTCCTGACAGTTCTCGTAACGTGAAAACCTGAAATACAAAATCAGCCGAAAACAGAAACTGGCACCGGGGTGCACTGGATTAGTAGGTTAGTCCAAATATGATCAAAAGTGTATGGAAGTGTATGAATATCATAGCAATATCACCCAAAAGTGGCATGGAGCAAGTAGAAATTATAGATACATTTTGGACGTATCATCGGTAACCTCACTTGAAACTATATTTTTATTCGTCACATGATATGAGTTTTGCTTGGAGCGTCATTTTATTTTGTTAGGATTTGCTTGCTGGTATTTGGAATAAGGTTTTTCACTTTTTATTTCAATAAAAATGTCAAGGATAGCCATTACCATGCTTATTTTGCAAGACTATATGTTGGTGTTTGAAAACAGAAAGTTTGTCGCTGTTGTAAAAATTCCTGAGAAAAGTCAGAATGTGATAAAAGGTTGAAACATTTTGCACAACAAGCTATGATAAATTTCCTACATCATGTTGGATTTTCAAAAAAAATTTGAGTTAGGGAAGTATGGATCCTCTTGCATTCTTTACAGACTGTACTGTTTTGACAAATTACTGTTATGTTTGCATTGTTTGCATATGTATGCGTGTTTAATGATTCTATTTGAGGATAGGAGTATTAAATATGCAGAGGCATTTAGTATGCAATGTTGAATAATAATTTTCGTGATTTGCAACAGTAGTGAATGATAAGGTTTTTGCATTGGTTTATACTAACTTATCACACGAGTTCTTGTTGAGTTTTGTGTGGATGAAGCTTTTGAGATTTAGGAAAACCGTGATATGAGAAGAATTAAGGAGACACAAAAGCTCAAGCTTGGGGATGCCCAAGGCATCCCAAGATAACATTCCAAAAAGTCTCAAGCATCTAAGCTTGGGGATGCCCCGGTAGGCATCCCACCTTTCTTCATCAAATATCATCGAGCCCTCAAATAGTTGCCAGGGAGGCTAGGTAAGCAGCATTCACATCCTGTCAACAAAGCTCTTTTCCGGCACTGTTGCTCTAGTGCTTCAGTTATATATATTTTTAGCACGGTGTGATTTACTTATTTTTGAAGAAAATCTCTCATGCTTCACTTTGATTAATTTGAGAGAAAGAAATATTATGCTCATGATCTTCATTTATATCTTTTTGGAGTAGCTTGTCATTTTCTCTTGTGCTTCAATTATACCCTATGAGTAAATTCTTGAATAAATTGAATGCCATGAAGTTGAAATTATATCACGCCTAGTGGTAGCTTCACATTGTGTTTAGAAAGTGAAATCGTTTGAGGCTTGACAATCACAATTTTGGTCATACAAGCAATTCACGAATAATTAGTATGAGGAAGAGAACTTTCACATGCAAATACACTATCTTGGAAATCTTTTGTGATTGTGAGCCCCCATCAAAATATTATATGCCAAAATTGTTGATGTTGGACAAGGAAGAAAACGTAATGGTTTATGTTTGTTCATATTCACATAGAAGTTATATTGTCATAGATCCTTCAACATGTTGTAACATCCCAATTTTCAATTTGGATGTTAACATATAGATCATTCATATGCATTCATCATTTGAGAATTTTGAATTTGATTTTTATTGGAAATTGATCCAAGAGATTTTAAGCAACTCAAGGACCCAAGTGAGAGAGTTGGAAGTTTCCCAAAACGGACTCACAAATTTTGTTATTTTCCAAGTGGGGTTGGTTCAAATAATTTTGCCAATTTTCATTTTCAATATTTTTAAGTAATGAGAGAAGATAAAATGACTTTTTCAAAAACAGAAAAGAAATATTGGAAATTGAATATTGAGTAAAAATGTATTTTTGGATTTTTATTTGCAAAAGTATTTATTTTATTATTTTTATTAGTACTAAAAAGTTTATTTTATTTTAGGCATTTAGGCCCAGAAAAATGTTCACCAGGTCAATAATAAGGCTCTAAGTACATGTGAATTTTTCTGCGATTTAAAAAAATATTTTTAGTGTTTTTTTTTATTTTTTTATATTTTCGGAAAAATGTAATTTATACAAAAAAACTTTTGGGCCGCTAAACTGGGCCGAAGCCCAGCCCAGCCCAGCCGGCCAGTCTCCACTGACCTCCGGTCGAAGACCACCACCGCCGCCCGTGACCGGGGCGGAGTCCCCTCCTTACCCCTCCTCCAAGCCGACCGCGACCCCTACAAAGCCCGCCGCCATAGCCCCTTTTCCCCCATCCGCCGCCGCCGCACCCCGCACTCGCCAGCCACCGCCGCTCGATGACGGCGCCCCGCCGCCACTCGCCGCCGCGCGCGCCGCCGTCGCCCCTCGCCTCATCCGCCGCCCCGCAGTCGCGCCACCGCCACCAAGCCGCCGTCGCCCCGCCCACCGAAGCAGATCGCCATCGCCGGAATCCGCCGCTGCCTTCGACCCTATCTGCCCCCGCCCGAACTGGTATGAACCGCCCCGGTTCAATCTGGTTTATTTTTTATTTATTTTTTAGGGTTCGGTTTTCTGTAAAAAATCATGTTTTTGGGTTTTTATTTATTTAGATCTAATTAGCGAACATCCACTGTTTAGACCTAAATAACGAACGTTCGTTCGATAGATTTTTCTTTTTGTGTTATTTTCCACCAAGGACCTATTCGCAATTATTATTTTTACAAATCAGTCCTTAGTTTTCAAACGATCGTTACTTTTTACTCGTTTATCGGAATTAGAAGAAACCAACGCCAAACTTTTCGTTAAGATATCATCTATCCTGAAAACCAACTCAACTTTATTTTTGAAAGTTTTAAAATTTGAATTCAAACAGATTTGAATTTGAACTTCTTTTGATCGTAACTTGAGTTTCGTAACTCTGTTTGAGTTGATTCTTTTTTTGCAAATCGAAGCTCTTGACCTAAACTTTCTGTGAAGATCAAAATCACATAATTTTGGTACTGTTGAAAATTGTTTTCTATCACAGGAGTCATTTGCTCGTTTTCTAAGTTGCCCGAGATCTTTTCTTTGAATCTTGTGCATGATTACTTATGTATGATATTGTATGCTTGCGATAGAATTTTCGGAGTGCGAAGCTTGCTACTAAAAATCTCTAGGGTTTAATGATCATCAGCAAGGCAAGTTACACTTTATCATACTCTTCAATACCTAGTTTTACTTGCATTAGTTATACCCTCAAAGATTTGCATGAGTAGGACTTGAATACATATGGTTATGCTTTGTAGTTCATGAATTAGGAACCTATGACTTGTGATCAACCCCAGGAACATATGCTTGGTTACTTATTGCTTAGCCATGCTCGTAGATGTATTGGTATGTGAGATTCATGAAAGTTGCGAGCGTAATAACAACTAAGGGACAGTTTAAGGTGGCAACTTTAATACACATCTGGGTGGATTGGTTGCAGGGCACCTGGAGAATCCAGTGTTATCCTAGAAGATCCCGGAGGAATTGTATGATCATCCTATGGAATGCCACCCAAGCTCAAAGGGATCATATGATTATTCGTGCCTAGAAACTTCCGTGTGCAGCCACAAGCCATTATGGGCTCTGACATAGTTGAGTAAGTTGTGTGAGCTCTTTCAGTGGTAGACTAGGAGATGTAGGGGAAAGTAGGTGTACCGGTCTACCCAGAGTAAAGAGTTAATGCTTCCGAAAAGCTATATCTCAATCATTCAATCAAGGATGCGGTCGAGTCTTGTGGGGAAAAGTGCGCAAACCTCTGCAGAGTGTACAATCTGATCATGATTAGTCGTGTCCCCGGTTATGGACAACTTGAGTATCCTGGTATTTGAATTATTCGTTGATCTCATCACTTTATAATTAAATTGTTGGGTTACTAATGACATTGGTGATTTTTGGATTGAGATAGAGGAACCTTCTCAATATTGATTAATTTAACTTAGTACTAAATAAATTTTATTCCTTTGTTGTAGGGGAAAATCAGCTTTATGCAAAAATAAACCATACAACCTCCACCTGCCAAAAATGCATGTAGTGGTAGATATTTGTTCATCATTATTGCTATAGTGTGACTTTGCCAGCATATTCAATGTGCTGACCTACACGGCTGCAACGTCTAATGTTGCAGAGTTTTCAGACCAGGATTAAGATGCGGTAGGTTGTTGTCATGCACTCAGTGTTTGCCATGGAGTTGGATGGACTCAACTTATCTTTGATGCTTCCGCGGTTTATTATTTTAGATGGCCTTTAGTCATATTTTGTAATAATAATCTTTATGAGGATCTCGATGTAATAAGTGTGTGATTGAAACTCCTATTAAATCCTCAAGTACTGTGTGTGTCAGCATACCGATCCAGGTTACACTTAAGCACAGCGACTTCGATCCATTGGGATCATGGTCGCTACAAGATGGTATCAGAGCACACGTTGACCATAGGACGCGACCACTAGGAAAAGCCATAGGATGCTCTTCTCTACTCATTTCTAATCCTTCTATATTTCTACTCTATAGATGTCAGACCCCAGGAGCAAGTTTACTCAGCCCGATGATGACACCCCTTTCGGAAGACACTTGAAGGAAGTCACGAGGTACCTGCACATCGGAATACCAAGTTTCACGGGAACCTTCACTGCAACTTTACCAGAGGAGAAGTGCTGGAGGATCAAAGTTTGTGTTCCTGGGAGAACTATTGCACCAGTCAGGGAACCTCTCGAGCTTGTCTTCGAAGCACCAACTTGGAGCATAGGAAAGAGTACGGTAGCGCACATCACCTTTGGACATATTTGTGAAGTCTACAACAAGGATCTTGAAGACACCACCTACCAGATTTGTGGACGCTGAGATGAGCAATGGGAGATGATTCGCACCAAGAACAACAAGTCCATTGCAGCATTCATACAGGAGATGGACCAGCACATTCGTCTATGAGAATCATATGTGCACTCTCATGTTGAAGACCAAGACGGTGATGACACGGAATATCGAGCTAGAGGAAGAACTCAAGACAACACGTGATGGATTTGAAGAGGAAATTGCTATGCTACTGGAGCAGAATGAAGAACTGAAGAAGAAGATCGGCGCACCCATGGTGAAGCCAGAACCAGAAATGGGCATTCGTTCTGAAGACTACATCATACTGGATGACACCGATAGTGATGAAGACAGTGATGATTATGAAGACGAAGCTGGAGTAGATATTATGGAGTCTTCTACCGATCAAAGATATTAGATGACCACACTGTTATTACTAGTGTTCCCCGAGTAGTTAGGATCGTTCGTGAGTTTTCTAATAGCAGCTTAGGATCTTTTGTGTGAATCTTGTTTGAAATTGAGTGATATGATATGAATATGGTTGTCTCATTTGCATATCGGTAGTGCAATCTCTCATTAGACCTCATTCTATTCAATTTCTCATCCCTCTAACCCATCAGATGCCTCCCAGACGTGGCCCCGGATTTTTGTTCCCACCAGAGCTCACTCAGTTGATCCTGCAGCAGAACACATTAATGCAACTACTTCTTCAAAACCAAGGCAACAACAACAAACCCTCCTCCACCTGACAATCTGACCCATTTCCCAAGGTTGAATCCGCCGGTGTTCTCTAGTAGCACCGAGCCGATTGTTGCAGATGACTGGCTCCGCAAGATGGGAAGAGAGCTAGCAAATTTGAGATGCACAGATGCAGAGAGAGTGTGCTTTGCTGCACATTATGATGAGGGACCAGTAGCCGCTTGGTGGGAGAACTACACCGCCACTTATCCCCTTGCTACAGTTACTTGGGATCAGTTTGAGCAAGCCTTCCACACTGCACATGTGTCAGTTGGAGCCATGAGCCTAAAGAAGTGTGAGTTTTGCAACTTGCGCTAAGGAAACCGTACTGTGGGGCAGTACGTGGATGACTTCAGGCAGTTAGCTCGCTATGCCCCAGATGATGTGGCCACAGATGTCGCAAAGCAGGAGAAGCTTCTTGAGGGACTCAATGATGAGCTGAGTGTGCAGCTGATGGTAGCAACCTTCAACAAATACCAGGAGCTGGTAGACAGGGCCATCATGATTGAAGGCAAGCAGCAATAGATAGAGAGCCGCAAGAGGAAGTATGGACAGGGGAAGTATAACTCTAGAGCTCAGCAGAATCCCCGCTATTCCCCGTACTCAAGAGGACATACTCACCCACCCCTGGAGGACACAACCATGGAGGTCATTCCCACAATGGAGGAAATTCACACCACCATAGTGGCCCCAGGAATGGCAATGGGAATGGTGTTAACAACAATCAGAACCGTTCCACCCCATCAACCCCCGCCAAGAAAGATCTGAGTCACATTACTTGTTTCAAGTGCGGGAAGACCGGACACTACGCCACCGAGTGTCAAGATGCAAATAATGGAAATGGCAATGGAAGCTCAGGAAAGAAGCCCAAACCATTCACTAGAGGACATGTGAATCACGTCAAAGTGGAGGAGATTGACGAGCATCCTGACGCAGTGGTTGGTAAGTTTTTTGTTAATGCATTTACAGCCCTTGTTCTTTTTGACACTGGTGCATCACATTCATACATATTGAGGGGTTTTGTGGAAAAGTATAATTTCCCTACTGTAGCCCTTAAGTCACCTATGTTAGTGAGTTCCCCTGGAGCAGAGTACATGGCTAGTCAAGGATGTTATCAACTGCCATCGACTATTAGGAGATATGTTTTTCCCGCCGACCTCATTGTCTTGGAATCCTAGGGTTTGGATGTAATCATAGGTATGGATTGGCTATCCAAGTATGAAGGAAACATCGACTGCACCAGTAGATCTATTCTCCTCACCACCCTAGAAGGAAAGATGATCAAGTACGTGTCGAGGCACATGCCCTAGAGGACGCAAGTGAATGCCCTCTCGGGAGTTGTTCAGGAGGAAGTACTAGTCGTGATGGATTCCCCCGATGTATTCTCGGAGGAGTTACCAGGCATGCCACCAGATCGAGACATCAAGTTCTTGATTGAGTTGTTACCAGGCACCGGGCCAATATCCAAGAGACTGTACCGGATGCCCACAAATGATTTGGAGGAAATTAAGAAGCAGATCAAGGATTTAATGGAGAAAAGTTACATTCGACCAAGTTCTTCACCTTGGGGAGCCCCGGTGCTTCTAGTTGACATGAAAGATGGATCATTAAGGATGGTTGTGGATTATCGAGCACTGAATGAGGTGACAATCAAGAACAAGTACCCTCTGCCGATGATCAATGATTTGTTTGACCAGTTGCAAGGTGCCAAAGTCTTCTGTAAGATCGATCTACGGTCTGGATACCATCAGTTAAAAATCCGAGAACATGACATACCTAAGACAGCTTTTACCATGAGGTACGGGCTTTATGAGTATACGGTTATGTCATTTGGTTTCACTAATGCCCCTGCCTACTTTATGAGTATGATGAACAATGTGTTCATGGAGTTCTTGCATAAGGTCGTGGTGGTATTCATTGATGACATATTGATTTACTTGAAGAATTAAGAAGAGCAGAAGGAACATTTGCGTTTAGTTCTCGAGAATCTCAGGGAACATCAGTTATATGCTAAGTTCAGCAAATGTGAGTTTTGGTTGAAGGAAGTTGGATTCCTCGGACATGTTATATCAGGAGCTGGTATAGCAGTAGACCCCTCCAAGGTAGAGGCCATCATCGAGTGGAAAGCACCCACCTCAGTTGCAGAGATTCACAATTTCTTGGAATCGCAGGATATCATCGGAGGTTCATTGAGAATTTCTCCAAGATTGCCAAGCCCGCGACGGAATTGCTGAAGAAGTAAAGTAAGTACAATTGGACTGAGGAATGTGAGGCCAGTTTTCAGGAGTTGAAGAAATGTTTGGTTACAACCCCAGTGTTGATTCTTCCGAATATACGCAAGGATAAGAAAATAGATGCGTCGCCCCCCTTCAAGACACGAAACTATAGACAGGTACCTGAGGTGCCCTGCTGAGAGAAGAATTTGTCAACAATCAAGCACTCGAGCTTGCAAGAATAAATATATGATGTTTATGCTATTATTGGGATAAAATGAATCAAAAAACTAGCAGAATACGAGAATGATTTCTTTTCTTAAAGGGTGTATACATTAGAGTGTACCTTCTTGGTAGGCATGAAATCACTGACAAAGAGTTGCCTAGCTCCAATGAGCTTGCAAGCATAATTTGGAATTTCATAGAAGCGGGCATAGCTAGGGGTGAACCACGAGAAGTTAGAGCAATTAATGGGTCCCTTTCCAAAAGAAACTATGTGATAGAAGCCCACATGCCCACTCTTCTATCCCCCCTCTACCCTACAGGTATAGGGTATAGGGGGGAATAGAATCCCACATGCCCACTCTTCTATCCCCCCTCTACGAGATCTTCGAGCATATTCGAGGGTTCAATGCGACTATTGTCACTTCGGCCAATACAAAAGATGAGACTTTACTACTGTGGAGCGGCTTTTTGCTAAAAGATGAAGGGAAACTAAGTAAGATGCTGGAGAAGGAGAGGAAAGTCCAACGAATATCAAATGCAAAGCCCGGCACCTCATTAAGATCATATTGGCATACTCTCCTAAAAACAAGAAAGTTCCAACCGATCGTCTACTTAAGTTCGAGAGAGTTTTCAAAGCACAAAAATGTATCCCTATGTCTGTTTTCAAGGCACAAAGAGTTCTTGATGAGATTCGCTGGTGTTACTACGAGGAAACTGTTATGATACTGAACCTCATGCCCTATAGAGCATCTTATCCCATCTTAAAGTTGGTTTATTCGGCAGCCGCAAATGCTACTCATTATAGGGATTTCAACAAAGCGAATTTATTTATTACTAAAGTCGAAGTCAATAGGAGTACTATTATGAAGAAATTCGGACCTCGAGCTCGAGGACGTAGTTTCCCCATAAGAAATCATGTGCCATATAACAATTGTACAAAATATAGTAAATAAATCTCCACTAATGATGGAACAAATCCAAATGTGAAAACTAGTGCACCTAGGCACGAAGATCATGGTATAATCCACCATTTTATATGGGGTGGTGGTAGTTCAAACGGTGGAGATAATTCCAACAGTGGTTGGATGTAATGCCCCAGATGTAACTCTTTCCCAATATGGCAATATATAAACTTTGGCTTCATCAATGCCATTCTAGGCTCTTCTTTCATTTCGGCTTTCTTCGTTTTGTCGTGTGCGTGGGTGCATTTCATCCATGTCATGTTGTCATGTGCATTGCATTGCATTTGTGTTGTCACTTGCACCTGGTCCCACTCGTCTCTTCCCGTTGTCCGTTTTTTGAGTTCCGACGCTCTCACACGTGCCCGTAGCATCCCCGAGTCCTTCTTTCGTGTGTGGCTGTGTAACGTTTCCGGAATGACGTGAGACTTGTCGTGCGATGTTGTTTTGGTACGTGTAGGCCGCCTGTCAAGTTTCGTCGCGTTTGGAGTTCGTTTGGTACTCCAACGGTTAACCTAGTGGGCTAAAAGAACCTCTTCTTTGAGGCCCAAGACCCCCTCCACAACAACCCACTAACCCAGCACAACCCTCCCCATCATCTCGGTCGTCGAATTGTGATAGCGTGGCCGAAAACCGCTCCCCATTTGGAGTCTCCTAGCTCCCTATGCCTATAAAAACGTCCACACCCCCCATTTTCGTGTCCAAACCCTAATCCCGCCTCCTCCACCGCCGCCGGACACGTCCGGACGGACCGGACGTGTCCGCCCGCCATCGCCCGACCTATCGGAGACTGCCACGTGGCCGTCCGCTTCCTCCGCCGCTGCGGGCCGCGAGGCCCGTCTCGGGCCCTCCGCGCCACCACCCGGGCCGCGCCCCGCGCCGATTCTCCACCACCGCCGACCTCGCCGGCGGGAGGATCTCCACCGCCGCTGACCTCCTCCGCCCGAGGATCTCCACCACCGCCGGCCTCCTCCGCCCGAGGATCTTCTCCACCGCCGGCATCGACCGCCTCCGGCCGCCGACCTCTCCGCCGGCGCCTCTCCTCCTCCGAGCCGCCGCCGCCGCGCAGCTCCCTCGCCGGAGCCTCGGCAAGCCGCCGCCGCCTCGATGATCCGGTCGGATCCGATTGCTGCCGCCGCCAAACCCTAGAGGGTTCTGGGTCCCGCGCCCTATCCGCGCCCGCGACCCGCGACTACCTGGGACGGCCCCGTCCCGGGATCTCTTTGCCTCCGATCCAAACGCGAGATCCGGACCCCTCTGTCCCGTTTTCTGCTAGGTAGATTTCTGCTAAGTCTTTTTCTGCAATATTTTGTTGCATATTTCTAGTGGCTGTAACTTTGTGCATACTTGTCCGTTTTGAGTGTATGATATGTCAAAATGACCGCGGTGATGTGCTCTACGTTTTGTTCCATTGTGGCATGCTTGTTTGAGTCCATCTAGAGGTCTTAATCTTCGTGACAAGAGTGCTACTTGATATAAACTGCTACTACTTGTTATTTTCATGCCATGTTTGAGATGTGATAACTTGGTGCATGTTTATCCAAATGAATCAAATGAGATGTCAAAATGTTCATCATGAGATGCTTTACATGATGGTTGCTATAGCATGCATGTTAGGGTTCATATTGCCATGTTAATCTCTGTTGCAAAAGTGCATGTGGCTGTTAAGTTTTGTAACATGTTATGAGATGCTGATTTGAAGTGCTCGTTGCTATTGATGTGTTTCTCCCCATGTCACATGTTAATATGTTTTATAATCTCCATCATGTGGTCTTTGCTGTGGTGCAAACCATTTTCCATGATATGCCTTGAGGTGACTTAAACATGCTTGCAAACATGCCATGCCAACTTAACTGTTTTATACTTAGTGAAATTTCTACTAAGTCTACAATCTGTCATATCCTGATGCTATGTTTGCGTGATGCCCTAGTCAAATCCATGTTAGTTTTGGGGTGGCCATTGATCATTCCTTGTTGTACATGTTGTTGTCTATCCATCCATGCCCTCACTTGCTCATATGGGTTGCTGTAGCTTATTTATTTCTTGCTCCCAAGTTGCTATAAAATATAACTGTCATGTTTTTAACGTCATGATCAAAATGTTGTAGCTTGTTGCTATTGATCCATGCCTCCTATGGAGTTGCTCCAATGGAGTTGTTTGTTGTAGGATATGTCTAATTCATGTCCATGCTTCTTGTCACCATGTTTGAGTGCTGTAGAGTATATATTTCTTGCTCCAAAGTTGCTATGTGGATGTTTATTTCAGCTTTGCATTATATCTTGTTTCGAGTGTATGTGTTGAACCGTTGCTCCGATTTGAGCGTGCGCTATATGAAACTAGTGTGATTTTGCATGTAGAATTATAATATAATCTTGTTTACATGTTTGGAGTATGTTTGCTTGATGTTTGGGTGCATCTTGCACCGTTGCCATGCTTAACTTGTTTTGCTCATATCTTCTAGATCGTAGCTCCGATCTAAACAAACTTTATATGAAACTTGACTAGAACTTCATGTAGAACATCTTGGTGCATGTTAATTTGCTGTTTAACAACTTTAACTTAAGGTTTGTTCAGATCTGGACCAATTTCTTTATATGCATATGAGGACTTACCAGATTTGCTTTAAGTTGATTCCGGCCTCATTTAAACTTCTTGTCTTGTGTTGTTCTTGATTGCTTCCTCCCTTGACATGTATTGCATCACACATGCATCATACGTGCATCATGTTGATTGTGCATTGCACCTTGTTTGATTTCGTGCCTCATTGTGTTCTTGTGTTGAGTAGAGCCGGAAGCCGAGACCGAGAACGAGAACGAGGAGCCGTCTTATGATCCCATTGACGACTCGACAGGCAAGATGACCTGACTCAGATATCATTACTATCTTTGCCTAATTGCTAGATGTCTCGCTCTTTAGCTTATTGCCTCGATGCCCATGTTTGTTTGTCAGCCTCCTATTGTAACCATGAATCTGTCTAACCACCCAACCTAGCAAACCTTTGTTTGGCTACGTAAGCTTCGCTCAGCCCCTCTTATAGCATTGCTAGTTGCAGGGGAAGATTTGAAGATTCTTGCTTCCTGTTGAAGTATTGTTGGGATATCACACTATATAAACTCTTAAACTAAATCATCTATATATTGGTAATGGGTGGAAGGCTAAGCCTCTTGCTTGGTGATTTGTTCCACTCATGCCGCCCTAGGAACCATATAAACCGGTGTTATGTTCCTTGATTTTGCGTTCCTCACACGGTTGGGGTTATGGGACCCCCTCGATAAACCGTTTAGCGCTAAGGCTTTTCCAGCAAGTCCCAACATTGGTACTACATTTGCCTAAACAACTAAAACTTGCATAGGAAGTTATAAACCCTCTTCTTAATCAACAACCCGGGCTAGTGCTCCACATGAGTGTTGGTCCAAACTGGGCGTGCTGTGGGGCCACCTCGAGGAAACTCAAGGGCTGGTAAAAACCTGTAGCTTGTCCCGTCCGGTCATGGCCTGAGACTAGATACGCATGGCTACTGTCAGGGTGTCGGCATGCCGGGAGGATTTGCTGGATTAGTCTTACCTTAGTCGGAGTATCTTGAGCACGGGATTCTGAGAATACTCGGGTCTTCCCACCTTGGAGTTGCGACTCCGCGGATCGTGAGCTTGTAATGGGCTAAGTTGGGACACCCCTGCAGGGTTCTGAACTTTCGAAAGCCGTGCCCACGGTTATGTGGCATATGGGAATTTGTTAATATCCGGTTGTAGAAAACTTGACACCATGTTCTGAACACACTACCAGTGTGAGTAACCGTGTCGGTCATTTTCCGAAAGGGGTTCGGGAAGTGAACACGGTGGGGTTATGATTGACGTGCTTAGATAGGATCACTTCGTGATCACTTTGACACTCGTGGCACTTCTCTTCTCGCTCTTAAAACGTAAGCTAGTGCTAGTGCAGCTGCAACCTTTGTCTTTCTTCAGCCTTGTTCCACACCCAAGGCTTAGATAGTTTTGCTACCCGGGAACGGGATTGCTGAGTTCTTCGTGGCTCATAGATTCTACACAACACCAGATGCAGGTACCATGGTGAACTACTCAGGTGACGGCACGGAGCTGTACTGGGAGTTCGATGAAGAACGTAGTCGATACTATGTGCACTATCCCGATGATCAGTAGTGGTTTCTACTATGGGCGATTCGGGCCTTGTGGCTTTATGTATTTGGTATCTTTCATTTGGATCTTCGCCCGTAGTCGGGTTGTGATGTGATTTGGATGATGATTTGCTTATGTAATGTATTGTGTGACGTGGCGAGTGTAAGCCAACTATCCTTTTGCAATTTCATCCCTATTTTTACATGAGTCGTGCAAAGATACCAAACTTGAGATCATTCTAGAATGGGCTTATACCTTTAAGTCGTGCCTCGACACGTAGGAGGTATAATCCCATCCTGGGCATTACAAGTTGGTATTAAGAGCCTTGCCCGACCTAGAAGCCCCCAGTGATTGATCGAATCGTTGACGGTTGAGTCTAGGCACACACTTGAAAATGTTTTGAGTCCTATATATATATCGGAGAGTAGGATTTGTTTTGCTCCTCATCTCTTTTCACTCTGGTGAGGACTCCTGACGATTACTCTTGTCTCTTCTACTCTCAAAATTCACAAAAAAAAATTAGGATCATGCGGGTATTGTTTGGATTGTTCTGATGTCTTTGTGACGAGACCATTGTTCTCGATGCCTCCTGTCATTTAGGGGTTGTGGCAGTGTCCCGGGGAGTTGAGCTCCGAGGTGTTGTCATCACAAATATATCGTAGCAGTTCTGGAATACTTAAGACGGCCGACATCAAAAACTCTCATATGTGGTTAGTGGCAAGATAACCCCGACATCACCCAGTACTGGGGAGGTAGTTCAGGAGTATTGCAATAGCTTGTATAGTAGATGTGTTTCGATGGACCGAGGTAAACGGTTTCCGGAAATAACTGGTTATGTATTGAAGGATGGATACAGCTGGATGTAGGATTAGAGTTGAGTGCGCGATGCTTCCCCTGTATCCCCAACACATGATTGCATAACTGGAAACTTTCGGAAATTAATAGGTGGGTTCATCTAGTAGTTCGTAGGCATTCTTCCAACGAATGCATGATATGGAGTTCGGGGTTCTACATTGAGTGAAGTAGTTTTATGGGCGTTGTTCCGATCGGGAGTTGCATCTTAAAGGGTCCTTGGCTGTCCTGAACCGGGGATTGCAAAACCCTTTTGTAACACGTTCCATAAGCTTTCAGCACGAATATGTCGAACGAAGCTTCTATCTTGTATTTGTTCTATCTGCTCCTTGTTGTTTTATTTACCTTTTGTTCTCCCAAGTGGCTTCTTGTGAAGATTGTTGTTACTATTAAACTATGGATTACATTCGTTCATCTTGTTCGAATGTTCTTGTGAAGAATTATGTTACAATTTCTAGCCGTTGATTCAGCTTATATATTTTTCTCTCAATCAATGGCTAATAGTTGTCATCTCATTCAGGATGGCTCCTAAAATGGTTCCCAACGCTAACCCAGAGGGTGAAGAAGTTCTTGATCGTCCTCCTTCCCCTCCTCCTCCATCTGAGGCCTGGAGAGCAATTATGCAAGCGACAAACCAGAACACCCAGATGCTTATGCAAATGATGCAGAACATTCAAGAAAATCAAGCAAATCAGGGTGCTCATGGCAACCAAGGCTAAGGCAATTTGTTCAACAAACCTCACTTTGCTACACTCAACCAGTTCCTGGGAAACCAACCAAAGGCATTCAGTTACTGTGTGGACCCTCTAGATGCTGAAGACTGGATAACAGATATCAAGAAGCATTTCGAGTGTACTAACATGAGGCCCGAGGACTATGTGAAGTTTGCCGCCTTCCAACTCAAGGACCAAGCCGCTGATTGGTGGCAGCAGTACAAAGACTCCAGAGAAGGGCGTGAAATCTCGTGGGCTGACTTCTGCAAGGACTTTCGCTCTCACCACATTCCAACAAGTGTCATCAAGGGTATGCATGAGCAATTCCGCAACCTGAAGCAAGGCTCAATGACTGTTTATCAATATAATGTCAAGTTCCAGAACCTTGCCCGCTATGCCAAGAAAGACATCCCAGATGCCAAGAGCAAGATTTATCAGTTCCGTGGTGGTCTGAAGGATGAACTCCAACTAGCTCTCACCTTGTTCGAGCCTGATGAGTTTGATCAATTCTATAACATGGCACTTAAGCAAGAGGCAGCCCAGCTCAAGATGGAAGCTTCCAAAAAGAGGATCAGAGACGTTGTTCACTCCTCCTCTTCTTCCCAAGTGGTCGCAAAGCAACAGAAGTTTTGGCTTCCACCTCCTCCAGTGATCCGACCTCCCAACAACAACAAGAAGCATTCTGGTGGCCGTGGTTTCTCCCACCCACCCAACCCAAGCAATCAGTCAAAGAATCACTTTCAATCTTCGAAGTCAAGTGCTCCTTATCACTGTCCTCTCTCAGAAGTGGTTTGCAACAAGTGCACTCAGAAGGGTCATTATGCTAACAAGTGCCCCAACCCAAGGCGCCTTCCGCCTCCTCCACCTGTCGTCACTGCTATTGTCAAGCACAATCCAAAGGTTGCAAGAGTGAATCTGATGAATGCAGCTCAAGCAGAGAACTCTTCAGATGTGATACTTGGTAACCTTCCAGTCAATCTTAAACCTGCTAAAGTTTTGTTTGATTCTGGTGCATCACATTCTTTCATGTCATATCCATTTGCATTCAAGCACAATATGGGCACACTGGCTTTACAAAGGGAGTTATCGATTACTTCTCCGGGGAAGCAAATGAATTCTAGATTGTATGCTCCGGACATATCAATTTATATGGGTGATTACCGCTTTCTGGTTTCTCCGGTTATTCTCGGCAATTCCGATATTGATCTTATTCTTGGGATGCATTGGCTCTCCAAGCATGATGCTCACATTGATTGCGCAAATAAGGAAGTCAAGCTTACTCATTCCGACGAAGACGTGATTATCTTCGCCTCTCGAGATAACACAATCAGGCTATTCTCTCTCAATGACAACGGCGATATTAATGCCATCTCTCAAATTCCGGTGGTCAATGAATATGAAGATGTTTTCCCTGAAGAGCTTCCAGGCATGCCTCTGCATCGTCAAGTTGAATTCGTCATTGAACTCGAGCTCGGTACTAAGCCAGCATGCCGGCGTCCGTACAAGCTTTCCCCTGAAGAGTTGAAGGAGTTGAAGAGACAGCTCGATGAGCAAGAGCGTATGGGTCTAATCGGGCCTAGCACTTCTCCTTGGGGCTGTGGTGTCTTATTTTCAATAAGAAGGATGGCACGGATCGCCTTTGCGTTGATTACCGGCCATTGAACAAGAAGACAATAAAGAACAAGTATCCGCTCCCCAACATCAATGAATTGTTCGAGCAGCTCAAAGGAGCTAAAGTGTTCTCAAAGCTCGATCTCCGGATGGGTTATCACCAGATCCGTATCCGTGAAGAAGATATTCACAAGACTGCATTCAGAACAAGCTACGGTTCCTATGAATATACAGTCATGTCTTTTGGCCTCGCTAATGCTCCACCCACCTACTCGAGAATGATGCACTACATATTCAACCCCTACACCAACGAATTTGTGCTCGTCTATCTGGATGACATCTTGGTATTCTCCAAGAATGAAGAGGATCATGCCAAGCACCTCCGTTTGGTTCTCGACAAACTCCGTGAACATAAGTTCTATGCCAAGTTCTCCAAGTGTGAATTCTGGCTCGATAAGGTCTTATATCTGGGCCATATCATCTCTGCTGACGGTATTGCTGTCAACCCCGAGAAAGTTGAAGCGATTGTCAAATGGGAACCCCCTCAGAACGTCAAGGAACTCCGAAGCTTCCTTGGTCTTGCTAGCTATTGCAGAAGGTTCGTTGAGAACTTCTCCAAGATTGCCAAGCCTCTCTCCAACTTGCTGCAGAAGAATGCCAAGTACAACTGGTCTCCGGATTGTGATGTGGCATTCAAAACTCTCAAAGAAAGGCTCATCTCTGCTCCGGTTCTTACTCCTCCAGATGAGTCCAAGCCCTACGAAGTATTCTGTGATGCTTCTCTTCAAGGTCTTGGGGGTGTTCTAATGCAAGACAAGAAAATTGTGGCATACACTTCTCGTCAATTGAAGCCAAATGATAAGAACTACCCCACACATGATCTTGAGCTAGCAGCAGTGGTACACGCCTTGATCACGTGGAGACACCTTCTGTTGGGCAGAAAGGTGGACATCTTCACCGATCACTAGAGCTTGAAGTACATCTTCACACAGCCGAACCTGAACCTTCGCCAGACTCGTTGGGTTGAAATGATCCAAGAGTATGATCCAAGCATCGAATACACACCTGGCAAGGCCAATGTCATTTCAGATGCCTTGAGAAGAAAGGCATATTGCAACAATCTCCTTATCAAGCCGTTTCAGCCTGAGCTTTGTGAAGCATTCAGGAAGCTCAACCTCCAAGTTGTTCCGCAAGGCTTTCTTGCAAATCTTCAAGTTGCTCCTACCTTGGAATATCAGATCCGTGAGGCCCAACTCAGTGATGCTATCGTGCAGAAAGTGAAACATGGTATTGCAAAGGGTACTCCCAAATACAAGTGCTATCGCATTGACGAGAAAGAAACCTTGTTCTTTGAGGGCAGACTTGTGGTTCCCAAGGGTGATCTCAGGAAGCTCATAATGAATGGAGCACATGACTCCCTCCTCTCTATTCATCCTGGAAGTTTCAAGATGTACCAAGACCTCAAGCAATCTTACTGGTGGACTCGCATGAAAAGGGAGATTGCCCAATTCATGAATGAATGTGATGTCTGCAGAAGAGTGAAGGCAGAGCATCAACGTCCAGCCGGTCTTCTCCAACCTCTTCCTATTCTCGAGTGGAAATTCGACCACATTGAAATGGATTTCGTCACTGGGTTTCCCAAGTCCAAGAAGGGGAATGATTCTATCTTTGTTGTCATTGACAAGCTAACCAAAGTAGCTCACTTCCTTCCAGTCAAAGAATCCATCAATGTAGCTCAGCTGGCAGAGTTGTACACTTCTAGAATTGTGTCGTTACATGGCATTCCTCAAGTTATCTCCTCAAACCGTGGAAGTTTGTTCACATCCAAGTTCTCGGACTCCTTCCAGTCAGCCATGGGCACTAAGATCCGTTTCAGCACTGCGTTTCACCCTCAGACTAGTGATCAAGTCGAAAGAGTGAACCAGATCCTCGAAGACATGCTCAGAGCTTGTGTCATCTCTTTGGCATGAAGTGGGAAGATTGCCTTCCGTTTGCCGAGTTCTCTTACAACATCAGTTTCCAAGCAAGTGCCGGCAAAGCTCCGTTTGAAATCCTCTATGGCAGAAAGTGCCGTACTCCTCTCAACTGGTCCGAGACTGGTGAACGTCAACTTCTTGGCAATGACTTGATCTCAGAAGCCAAAGAAATGTGCAAAGTCATACGTGAGAATCTCAAGGCCGCTCAGCCGCGTCAAAAGAGCTACTATGACGACAAGCATTGTGATTTGTCCTTCAACATTGGAGATCATGTCTATCTCCGTGTTTCTCCTATGAAAGGCACCCAAAGATTCGGTATCAAAGGAAAGCTCGCTCCTAGATACGTGGGCCCTTTCAAGATCCTTGGAAAAAGAGGCGATCTAGCCTATCAACTTGAGCTTCCATCCAACTTTGCAAATGTTCATGATGTGTTTCACGTGTCTCAACTCCAAGTGCTTCAAGACACCTGAACGCACCATTCCGTTCGAGCAGATTGATCTTCAACAAGACTTGTCTTACCGTGAGCACCTTGTTGCTATTTTTGAAGAAACCGAGCGCAAGACCCGGAACAAGTCAATCAAGTTCTTGAAAGTTAAGTGGTCACACCATACCGACCGAGAAGCTACATGGGAACGAGAAGATCACCTTTGTTCCGAGTACCCTTCCTTCTTCCAGTCCTAGATCTCGGGACGAGATCTTTTCGTAGTAGAGGAGAGTTTGTAATGCCCCAGATGTAACACTTTCCCAATATGGCAATATATAAACTTTGGCTTCATCAATTCCATTCTGGGCTCTTCTTTCATTTCGGGTTCCTTCGTTTTGTCGTGTGCGTGTGTGCATTTCATCCATGTCATGTTGTCATGTGCATTGCATTGCATTTGTGTTGTCACTTGCACCCGGTCCCACTCGTCTCTCCCTGTTGTCCGTTTCGAGTTTCGACACTCTCACACATGCCCGTAGCATCCCCGAGTCCTTCTGTCGTGTGTGGCCGTCTAACGTTTCCGGAATGACGTGAGACTTGTCATGCGATGTTGTTTTGTTATGTGTAAGCCGCCTGTCAAGTTTCGTTGCGTTTGGAGTTCGTTTGGTACTCCAACGGTTAACCTAGTGGGCTAAAAGAACCTCTTCTTTGAGGCCCAAGACCCCCTCCACAACAACCCACTAACCCAGCACAACCCTCCCCATCATCTCGGTCGTCGAATTGTGATAGCGTGGCCGAAAACCGCTCCCCATTTGGAGTCTCCTAGCTCCCTATGCCTATAAAAACGTCCACACCCCCCATTTTCGTGTCCAAACCCCAATCCCGCCTCCTCCACCGCTGCCGGACACGTCCGGACGGACCGGACACGTCCGCCCGCCGCCGCCCGACCTATCGGAGACTGCCACGTGGCCGTCCGCTTCCTCCGCCGCCGCGGGCCGCAAGGCCCGTCTCGGGCCCTCCGCGCCGCCTCCTGTGCCGCGCCCTCGCCGATTCTCCACCGCCGCCGACCTCTCCGCCGGCCTCCTCCGCCCGAGGATCTTCTCTGCCGCCGGCCCCGAGCGCCTCCGGCCGCCGACCTCTCCGCCGGCGCCTCTCCACCTCCGGGCCGACGCCGCTGCGCAGCTCCCTTGCCGGAGCCTCGGCGAGCCACCGCCGCCTCGAGGATCCGGTCAGATCCGATCGCCGCCGCCGCCGAATCCTAGCGGGTTCCGGGTCCCGCGCCCGATCCGCGCCCGCGACCCGCGACCGCCTGGGACGGCCCCGTCCCGGGATCTCCTCGCCTCTGATCCAAACGCGAGATATGGACGCCTCTGTCCCGTTTTCTGCTAGGTAGATTTCTGCTAAGTCTTTTTCTACAATATTTTGTTGCATACTTCTAGTGGCTGTAACTTTGTGCATACTTGTCCGTTTTGAGTGTATGATATGTCAAAATGACCGTGTTGATGTGCTCTACATTTTGTTCCATTGTGGCATGCTTGTTTGAGTCCATCTAGAGGTCTTAATCTTCGTGACAAGAGTGCTACTTGATATAAACTGCTGCTACTTGTTATTTTCATGCCATGTTTGAGATGTGATAACTTGGTGCATGTTTATCCAAATGAAGCAAATGAGATGTCAAAATGTTCATCATGAGATGATTTACATGATGGTTGTTGTAGCATGCATCTTAGGGTTCATATTGCCATGTTAATCTCTGTTGCAAAACTGCATGTGTCTATTAAGTTTTGTAACATGTTATGAGATGCTGATTTGAATTGCTCGTTGCTATTGATGTGTTTGTCCCCATGTCACATGTTAATATGTTTTAGAATCTCCATCATGTGGTCTTTGCTGTGGTGCAAACCATTTTCCATGATATGCCTTGAGGTGACTTAAACATGCTTGCAAACATGCCATGTCAATTTAACTGTTTTATACTTGGTGAAATTTCTACTAAGTCTGGAATCTGTCATATCCTGATGCTATGTTTGCTCGATGCCCTAGTCAAATCCATGTTATTTTTGGGGTGGCCATTGATCATTACTTGTTGTACATGTTGTTTTCTATCCATCAATGCCCTCACTTGCTCATATGGGTTGCTGTAGCTTATTTATTTCTTGCTCCCAAGTTGCTATAAAATATAACTGTCAGGTTTTTAACATCATGATCAAAATGTTGTAGCTTGTTGCTATTGATCCATGCATCCTATGGAGTTGCTCCAATGGAGTTGTTTGATGTAGGATATGTATACTTCATGTCCATGCTTCTTGTCACCATGTTTGAGTGCTGTAGAGTATATATTTCTTGCTCCAAAGTTGCTATGTGGTTGTTTATTTCAGCTTTGCATTATATCTTGTTTCAAGTGTATGTGTTGAACCGTTGCTCCGTTTTGAGTGTGCCCTATATGAAACTTGTGTGATTTTGCATGTAGAATCATAATATCATCTTGTTTACATGTTTGGAGTATGTTTGCTTGATGTTTGGGTGCATCTTGCACCGTTGCCATGCTTAACTTGTTTTGCTCATATCTTCTAGACCGTAGCTCCGATCTAAACAAACTTTATATGAAACTTGACTAGAATTTCGTGTAGAACATCTTGGTGCATGTTAACTTGCTGTTTAACAACTTTAAATTAAGGTTTGTTCAGATCTGGACCAATTTCGTTATATGCATATGAGGACATACCAGATTTGCTTTAAGTTGATTCCGGCCTCATTTAAACTTGTTGTCTTGTGATGCTCTCGTGTGCTTCCTCCCTTGACATGTATTGCATCATACATGCATCATACGTTCATTATGTTGATTGTGCATTGCACCTTATTTGATTTCGTGCCTCGTTGTGTTGTTGTGTTGAGTAGAGCCGGAAGCCGAGACCGAGAATGAGAACGAGGTTACTACCGAGGTTGAGTACGAGGAGCCATCTTACGATCCCATCGACGACTCGATAGGCAAGATGACCTGACCCAGATATCATTACTATATTTGCCTAATTGCTAGATGCCTCGCTCTTTAGCTTATTGCCTCGATGCCCATGTTTGTTTGTCAGCCTCCTATTGTAACCATGAATCTGTCTAACCACGCAACCTAGCAAACCTTTGTTTGGCTACGTAAGCTTCGCTCAGCCCCTCTTATAGCATTGCTAGGTGCAGGAGAAGATTTGAAGATTCTTGCTTCATGTTGAAGTTTTGTTGGGATATGACACTATATAAACTCTTAAACTAAATCATCTATATATTGGTAATGGGTGGAAGGCTAAGCCTCTTGCTTGGTGATTTGTTCCACTCATGCCGCCCTAGGAACCGTATAAACCGGTGTTATGTTCCTTGATTTTGCGTTCCTCACACAGTTGGGGTTATGGGACCCCCTCAATAAACCTCTTAGCGCTAAGGCTTTTCCAACAAGTCCCAACATTGGTACTACATTTTCCTAAACACCTAAAACTTGCATAGGGAGTTATAAACCCTCTTCTTAATCAACAACCCGGGCCAGTGCTCCACATGAGTGTTAGTCCAAACTGGGCGTGCTGCGGGGCCACCTCGAGGAAACTCAAGGGCTGGTAAAAACATGTAGCTTGTCCCATCCGGTCATGGCCTGAGACTAGATACGCGCGGCTACTGTCAGGGTGTCGGCTCGCCGGGAGGATTTGCTGGATTAGTCTTACCTTAGTGGGAGTATCTTAAGAACGGGATTCCGAGAATACTCGGGTCTTCCCACCTTGGAGTTGCGACTCCGCGGATCGTGAGCTTGTAATGGGCTAAGTTGGGACACCCCTGCAGGGTTTTGAACTTTCGAAAGCCGTGCCCGTGGTTATGTGGCAGATGGGAATTTATTAATATCCGGTTGTAGAAAACTTGACACCATGTTCTGAACACACTACCAGCGTGAGTAACCATGACGGTCATTTTCCGAAAGGGGTTCGGGAAGTGAACACGGTGGGGTTATGATTGACGTGCTTAGATAGGATCACTTCGTGATCACTTTGACGCTCGTGGCACTTCTCTTCTCGCTCTTAAAACGTAAGCTAGTGCTAGTGCAGCTTCAAACTTTGTCTTTCTTCAGCCTTGTTCCACACCCAAGGCTTAGATAGTTTTGCTACCCGGGAACGGGATTGCTGAGTCCTCCGTGGCTCACAGATTCTACACAACACCAGATGCAGGTACCATGGTGAACTACTCAGGCGATGGCACGGAGTTGTACCGGGAGTTCGATGAAGAACGTAGTCGATACTATGTGCACTATCCCGATGATCAGTAGTGGTTTCTACTAGGGGCGATTCGGACCTTGTGGCTTTATTTATTTGGTATCTTTCATTTGGATCTTCCCCCGTAGTCGGGTTGTGATGTTATTTGGATGATGATTTGCTTATGTAATGTATTGTGTGACGTGGCGAGTGTAAGCCAACTATCCTTTTGCAATTTCATCGCTATTTTTACATGAGTCGTGCAAAGATACCAAACTTGAGATCATTCTAGAATGGGCTTATACCTTTAAGTCGTGCCTCGACACGTATTAGGTATAATCCCATCCTGGGCATTACATTGGACTTCCTACTTTGATAGACCTATTGATAGATTTGTGAAATATCGCGACGCTTCTCATCTTGGACTTGGAGGCGTTCTCATGCAAGAAGGAAGAGTTGTTTAGTGTGCCTCACGTCAGCGTCGACCTTATGGGTTGAATTATGCCAAGCATGATTTGGAGTTAGCAGCCGTAGTCCACGCCTCAAGACCTGGAGACATTTTCTTATTGGAAAACATTGTGGCATTTACACGGATCATAAGAGCTTGAAGTATTGTTGGGGAACGTAGCAGAATTCTAAAATTTTCTAAGATTTCACCAAGATCCATCTAAGGAGACATCTAGCAACGAGCATATTAGAGTGCATCTACATACCCTTTTGTAGATCGCGAGCGGAAGCTTTCCAAGAAGAATGGATGAAGTAGTCGTACTCTTCGCGTTCTTCGTCACCGATGATCTAGCGCCGAACGGACGGCACCTCCGCGTTCAACACATGTCCGGTACAACAACGTCACCTCCTTCTTGATCCAGCAAGGGGGGAGGACAGGTCGTCGGAGATCCAGCAGCACAACGGCGTGGTGGTGGATGCAGTGGGAAATCCTGCAGGGCTTTGCCGGCGCCCTGCGGAGGAGGAGGAAGGTGTGACGGGAGGGGGAGAGGCGCCAGAGGATTGGGTGCGGCTGCCATCTCCCCCCCACATATATATAGGGGGCCAGGGGGTGTGATGGGCCTCTAACCCCTCGTTGGTTACCCCAAGTGGAAGGTGAAAGATGCAGTGTTGTGGAAGTGTTTTCCCTTAGCAAAGATGCCAAGGATCGAATCCCCAGAGACTCCTAGGTTCAACAAGTAGGTGTCAATTGCTAACGGCGCGGATTAGCAATCAACGTGGACCTGCACACAGATACAAATAACTTTGCTCCTAACGAGTACAGAGAGGTTGTCAATCCCTCCGGCCTTGTAGTTCACAAAGGATTAAACGCAAATGATAGTAGTGATAGATAATGTTTGCAATAGTAAGTAAAAGCGAAAAGTAAATAGCGGATGTGATCAATGATGGTAATATGGACCGGAGTCTCATGATGTTCACTAGTGATGTATCTCTCCCAAAAGACGATAAAACAGCTATGTGAGGTAAACGAATTACAGCTGGGCAATTGACAGGACCACGAACGCAAACCAATGCTGATTACATTGCAAGAAAGGTTGAGGTTCGAAGCATGGGCGGTACGCCAAAGTAAGTAGACCGAAATCCATCAATATCTACTACTAATCATCCACCTTGAGATATCTATCCAAAACATCTCGCTGGTATTAAGTTGCGAGTCCCACCCATAGTGTAAACTCAATGCAACAGACAACTGCATTAAAAGAACTTTGCGTAAAGTAAACAATCCTTGCACCCGCGGGCACAAGCACCGTTTTTCCCCCTTGTGGCAACAGCACATCCCCTAGACTCATGTTTCTGTCACTCAAGCTAGTCATCGAGGGGCATGAACCCACAATCGAGCATAATGTTCCCTCTTGGAGTCACTACGTATTACTTGGCCAAAGCAATAAATAACAACGGAGAACATGCAAGAAGTACTTATGAACATAAATATAAAAGAGGTAGATCAAATATATTACTCAAGATCAATCTGAACATAATCTCATAATCCATCGGATCCCAGCAAACTCATCATAGCAACAGCATAAGGATTACATATGTGCCTCGATCATGTAGGGCAGCTCACGAGGACTAATTAGAGAAGCACAAGAACGGGAGGAGAACATCACATAGCTACTGGTCATGGACTCATGGTCCAAGGGAGACTACTCACAACTCATCCGGGAGGCGTCCATGGTGGTGGAGAGGCTCCCGATGGTGATCCTCCCCTCCGGCAGGGTGCCGGGAAGAGTTCTCCTGGTGCTCCCGATCTTGAAAGCGGCAGCAGCGGCGGAACAGAGATGAGATCGCGAAAAAGAGTTCCCGTCCCGAGGGTTTCGAAGGACGCTCTAAATATATGCCGAAGGGGGGCACCAGACGGGCTTCGGGGGGCCCAGGCGCCCCCCCGGCGCGGCCCAGGGGGGGGCCGCCAGGGCGCCTGGAGCCATGGTGCCCCCCCCCGGCTGCCCTTCGGGCGCAAGGTAGGTTCTGGAACGCTGATTTTTTATATGATTTTTCTGGATTTTTCCTGGCAGTTCTCGTAACGTGAAAACCTGAAATACAAAAACAGCCGAAAACAGAAACTGGCACCGGGGTGCACTGGATTAGTAGGTTAGTCCAAATATGATCAAAAGTGTATGGAAGTGTATGAATATCATAGCAATATCACCCAAAAGTGGCATGGAGCAAGCAGAAATTATTGATACGTTTTGGACGTATCAGGGTGCGCCAGCATCTGCAGATCCCATCTACAAAGGGGGCGACGGCCTGGGGGGGAAACTTGCCCCCCAAGGCATAGGGGGCGCCTCCCTCCCCTAGGGTTTCAACCCTACGTGCATGAGGGAGGGCCCAGTAGGGTGCGCCAGCCCACCAGGGGCTGTCCCCCTTCCCCTTGCGGCCTAGGGGCCCCACCGGGATGGGTGGCCCCACCCGGTGGACCCCCGGGACCCCTCCGCTGGTTCCGGGACACTCCCGGTGACCCCCGGAGTTCACCCGATGGACGAAACTGGACTTCCTATATATCATTCTTTACCCCCGGACCATTCCGGAACTCCTCGTCACGTCCGGGATCGCATCCGGGACTCCGAACAACTTTCGGGTTTCCACGTGCATGTATCTCTACGACCCTAGCGTCACCGAAACTTAAGTGTGTAGACCCTACAGGTTCGGGAGACACGTAGACATGACCGAGACCACTCTCTGGTCAATAACCAACAGCGGGATATGGATACCCATGCTGGTTCCCACGTGTTCCTCGATGATCTTCATCGGATGAACCACTGTGTCAAGGATTCACTCAATCCCGTATGTTATTCCCTTTGTCCATCGGTACGGTACTTGCTCGAGATTCGATCGTCGGTATTCCCGATACCTTGTTCAATCTCGTCATGGCAAGTCTCTTTACTCGATCCGTAATCCATCATCCCTCGACTAACTCCTTAGTCACCTTGAGCTCATTATGATGATGTCTTACCGAGTGGGCCCAGAGGTACCTCTCCGTCACATGGAGTGACAACATCCCAGTCTCGGTTCGTACCAACTCTACAAACACTTTCGGAGATACCCGATGCGTACCTTTATAGCCACCTAGTTACGTTGTGACGTTTGGCACACCCAAAGTATTCCTACGGCATCCGGGAGTTGTACAACCTCATGGTCTAAGGAATAAATACTTGACACCGAAAAGCTTATGCATTACGAACTATACGATCTCGTGCTATGCTCAGGATTGGGTCTTGTCCATCACATCATTCTCCTAATGATGTGATCCCGTTATCACTGACATCCTATGTCCATGGTCAGGAAACCGTGACCATCTGCTGATCAACGAGCTGGTAACTAGAGGCCTACCAGGGACTCATTGTGGTCTATATATTCATACATGTATTGCTGTTTCCGTACAATACAATTCAAGCATGAATAACAGACGATTATCATGAACAAGGAAATATAATAATAATACTTTTATTATTGCCTCTAGGGCATATTTCCAACAGTCTCCCACTTGCACTAGAGTCAATAATCTAGTTACATTGTGATGAATCGAACACCCATAGAGTCCTGGTGTTGATCATGTTTTGCCCGTGGAAGAGGTTTAGTCAACGGGTCTGCAACATTCAGATCCGTATGCACTTTACAAATATCTATGTCTCCATCTTGAACATAATTCCGGATGGAGTTGAAACGGCGCTTGATGTGCTTGGTCTTCTTGTGAAACCTGGGCTCCTTGGTAATGGCAATAGTACCAGTGTTGTCACAGAAGAGAGTCATCGGGCTTGTCGCGCTTGGAATGACTCCTAAGTCGGTGATGAACTCCTTCATCCAGACTCCTTCCTGCGCTGCTTCGCAAGCAGCTATGTACTCCGCGTCACATGTAGAATGCGCCACCACGCTCTGTTTGCAACTGCACCAGCCGACTGCTCCACCATTCAAAATATACACGTATCCGGTTTGTGACTTCGAGTCATCCAGATCTGTGTCAAAGCTAGCATCAACGTAACCCTTTACGACGAGCTCTTCATCACCTCCATAAACGAGAAACATATCCCTAGTCCTCTTCAGGTACTTTAGGATGTTCTTGACCGTTGTCCAGTGTTCCATACCGGGATCACTTTGGTACCTCCCTACCAAACTTATGGCAAGGTTCACATCAGGTCTGGTACACAACATGGCATACATGATAGAACCTATGGCTGAGGCATAGGGTATGACACTCATCTTTTCTCTATCTTCCGCCGTGGTCGGCGACTGAGCCTTGCTCAATCTCATACCTTGCAAAACAGGCAAGAACCCCTTCTTGGACTGATCCATATTGAACTTCTTCAATATCTTGTCAAGGTATGTACTTTGTGAAAGACCGATGAGGCGTCTCGATCTATCTCTATAGATTTTGATGCCTAATATGTAAGCTGCTTCTCCAAGGTCCTTCATTGAAAATCTCTTATTCAAGTAGGCCTTTACAGTTTCCAAGAATTCTATATCATTTCCCATCAGCAATATGTCATCCACATATAATATGAGAAATGCTACAGAGCTCCCACTCACTTTCTTGTAGATACAGGCTTCTCCATAAGTCTGTATAAAGCCAAACGCTTTGATCACATCATTAAAGCGAATATTCCAACTCCGAGATGCTTGCACCAGCCCGTAAATCGAGCGCTGGAGCTTGCACACCTTGTTAGCATTCTCTGGATCGACAAAACCTTCCGGCTACATCATATACAACTCTTCCTTGAGGAAGCCATTAAGGAATGCCGTTTTGACGTCCATTTGCCATATCTCATAATCATAGAATGCGGCAATAGCTAACATGATTCTGACTGACTTCAGCATCGCTACGGGAGAGAAAGTCTCGTCGTAGTCAATCCCTTGAACTTGTCGATAACCCTTAGCGACAAGCTGAGCCTTATAGATGGTCACGTTACCATCCGCGTCTGTCTTCTTCTTAAATATCCATTTATTTTCTATGGCGTGCCTATCATCAGGCAAGTCCACCAAAGTCCATACTTTGTTTTCATACATGGATTCTATCTCGGATTTCATGTCTCCAAGCCATTTATTGTAATCCGGGCCCGCCATCGCTTCTTCATAGTTCGAAGGTTCACCGTTGTCTAACAACATGATTTCCAGGACAGGGTTGCCGTACCACTCTGGTGCGGAACGTGCCCTTGTGGACCTTCGAAGTTCAGTAGTAACTTGATCTGTTTCTTCATGATCATCATCATTAACTTCCTCCCTTGTCGGTGCAGGCACCTCGGGAACAATTTCCTGCGCTGCGCTACTTTCCGGTTCAGGAGGGGTGACTCTCACCTCATCAAGTTCTACTTTCCTCCCACTCACTTCTTTCGAGAGAAACTCTTTCTCCAGAAAGGATCCATTCTTGGCAACAAAGACTTTGCCTTCGGATCTGTGGTAGAAGGTGTACCCAATCGTTTCCTTTGGGTATCCTATGAAGACGCATTTTTCCGATTTGGGTTCGAGCTTTTCAGGTTGAAGTTTCTTGACAAATAAGCATCGCAACCCCAAACTTTCAAAAACGACAGCTTCGGTTTCTTGCCAAACCAAAGTTCATACGGAGTCGTCTCAACGGATTTCGATGGAGCCCTATTTAAAGTGAATGCGGCAGTCTCTAAGCATAACCCCAAAAAGATAGCGGTAAATCGGTAAGGGACATCATAGATCGCACCATGTCCAACAGAGTACGATTTCGACGTTCGGACACACCGTTACGTTGAGGTGTTCCAGGCGGTGTCAATTGTGAAACAATTCCACATTTCCTAAGGTGCATGCTAAATTCATGACTCAAATATTCACCCCCACGATCCGATCGTAAGAACTTTATTTTCTTGTCTCGTTGATTCTCAACCTCATTCTGAAATTGCTTGAACTTTTCAAAAGTCTCAGACTTGTGTTTCATCAAGTAGATATACCCATATCTACTCAAGTCATCTGTGAGGGTGAGAACATAACGATAGCCTCCGCGAGCCTCAACGCTCATTGGACCGCACACATCGGTATGTATGATTTCCAATAAGTTGGTTGCTCGCTCCATTGTTCCGGAGAACGGAGTCTTGGTCATCTTGCCCAAGAGGCATGGTTCGCACGTGTCAAATGATTCATAATCAAGAGACTCCAGAAGTCCATCAACATGAAGCTTCTTCATACGTTTGACACCAATATGACCAAGGCGGCAATGCCACAAGTATGTGGGACTATCATTATCAACTTTACATCTTTTGGCATTCACACTATGAATATGTGTATCATCACGATCGAGATACATAAAAAATAAACCATTGACCAGCGGGGCATGACCATAAAACATATCTCTCAAATAAATATAACAACCATTATTCTCAGATTTAAATGAGTAGCCATCTCGCATAAGACGAGATCCTGATACAATGTTCATGCTCAAAGCTGGTACTAAATAACAATTATTGAGGTTTAAAACTAATCCCGAGGGTAGATGTAGAGGCAGCGTGCCGACGGCGATCACATCGACCTTGGAACCATTCCCGACGCGCATCGTCACCTCATCCTTCGCCAGTCTCCGCTTATTCCGCAACTCCTGCTTAGAGTTACAAATATGAGCAACTGCACCGGTATCGAATACCCAGGAGCTACTACGAGCGCTGGTAAGGTACACATCAATAACATGTATATAACATATACCTTTGACGTTGCCGGCCTTCTTGTCCGCTAAGTACTTGGGGCAGTTCCACTTCCAGTGACCAGTTCCCTTGCAATAAAAGCACTCAGTCTCAGGCTTGGGTCCATACTTTGGCTTCTTCCCGGCAACAGGCTTACCGGGCGCGGCAACTCCCTTGCCGTCCTTCTTGAAGTTCTTCTTACCCTTGCCCTTCTTGAACTTAGTGGTTTTATTGACCATCAACACTTGATGTTCTTTCTTGATATCCACCTCCGCTGATTTCAGCATCGAATATACCTCGGGCATGGACTTCTCCATCCCCTGCATATTGAAGTTCAACACGAAGCTCTTGTAGCTTGGTGGGAGCGACTGGAGGATTCTGTCTACGACCGCTTCGTCCGGGAGATTCATTCCCAACTGAGACAAGCGGTTGTGCAATCCAGAAATCTTGAGGATGTGCTCACTGACAGAACTATTTTCCTCCATCTTACAGCTATAGAATGCGTCGGAGACGTCATATCTCTCGACTCAGGCATGAGCTTGGAAAACCATTTTCAGCTCTTGGAACATCTCAAATGTGAAGGAAATATGCCCTAGAGGCAATAATAAAGATGTTATTTGTATTTCCTTATATCATGATAAATGTCTTTTATTCATGCTAGAATTGTATTAACCGGAAACTTAGTACATGTGTGGATACATAGACAAAACAGTATGTCCCTAGTATGCCTCTACTAGACTAGCTCATTGATCAAAGATGGTTATGTTTCCTAGCCATAGACATGAGTTGTCATTTGATCAACGGGATCACATCATTAGGAGAATGATGTGATGGACAAGACCCATCCATTAGCATAGCACTATGATCGTTTAGTTTTACTGCTATTGCTTTCTTCATGACTTATACATGTTCCTATGAATATGAGATTATGCAACTCCCGAATACCGTAGGAACACCTTGTGTGCTATCAAATGTCACAACGTAACTGGGTGATCATAAAGATGCTCTACAGGTGTCTCCGAAAGTATTCGTGGTGCTAGCATAGATCAAGATTAGGATTTGTCACTCCGAGTGTCAGAGAGGTATCTCTGGGCCCTCTCGGTAACACACATCACAATAAGCCTTGCAAACAAAAATACTAATGAGTTAGTCACGAGATGATGTGTTACGGAACGACTAAAGAGACTTGCCGGTAACGAGATTGAACTAGGTATAGAGATACCGACGATCGAATCTCGGGCAAGTAACATACCGATGACAAAAGGAACAACGCATGTTGTTATGCGGTTTTGACCGATAAAAGATCTTCGTAGAATATGTAGGAGCCAATATGAACATCCAGGTTCCGCTATTGGTTATTGACCGGAGATGAGTCTCGGTCATGTCTACATAGTTCTCGAACCCGTAGGGTCCGCACGCTTAACGTTTGATGACGATCGGTATTATGAGTTTATGAGTTTTGATGTACCGAAGGTAGTTCGGAGTCCCGGATGAGATCACGGACATGACGAGGAGTCTCGGAATGTCCGAGACATAAAGATTGATATATTGGACGACTATATTCGAACACCGGAAGTGTTCCGGAAAAGTTTCGGATTTAACTGGATTGCCGGAGGGGGTTACCGGAACCCCCTACGAGGGGGGATGGTCTATAGTGGGCCTTGAGGAAAGGAGAGAGGCAGCCATAGAGGCTGGCCGGCGCCCCACCTAGGGATCCTAGTTGGACTAGGATTGGGGGGGGGCGCCACCTCTCCCTCTTTTCCTTTCCCTCTCTTCCTTCTTGATGGACTCCTACTAGGAATAGGATTGCAATCCTATTCCTAGTAGGATTGCCCTAGCCGCACCATAGGAGGCCGGCCGGCCCTCCCCTTTTGCTCCTTTATATACGGGGGCAGGGGGGCACCCAAAGACACACAAGTTGAATTGTTCCAGCCGTGTGCAGTGCCCCCCTCCACAGAAACACACCTCGGTCATACTATCGCAGTACTTAGGAGAAGCCCTGCGCCGGTAGATACATCATATCCGTCACCACGCCGTCGTGCTGACGAAACTCTCCCGTGAAGCTCAACTGGATCAAGAGCTCGTGGGACGTCATCAAGCTGAACGTGTGCTGAACACGGAGGTGCCGTACGTTTGGTACTTGATCAGTTGAATCGCGAAGAAGTTCGACTACATCAACCGCGTCACTTGACGCTTCCGCTTCCGGTCTACGAGGGTACGTAGACACACTCTTCCTTCTCGTTGCTATGCATCTGGTAGATAGATCTTGCGTGATCGTAGGAAAATTTTAAAATACTACGTTCCCAACAGTGGCATCATGAGCCACGTCTATGCGTAGATGATATGCACGAGTAGAACACAATGAGTTGTGGGCGATACTAGTCATACTGCTTACCAGCATGTCATACTTTGCTTCGGCGGTATTGTGAGATGAAGCAGCCCTGACCGACATTACGCGTACGCTTACGCGAGACTGGTTTCACCATTACGAGCACTCGTTGCTTAAAGGTGACTGGCGGGTGTCTGTCTCTCTCACTTTAGCTGAATCAAGTGTGGCTACGCCCGGTCCTTGTGAAGGTTAAAACAGCACATACTTGACGAAACATCGTTGTGGTTTTGTATGCGTAGGTAAGAACGGTTCTTGCTAAAGCCCGTAGCAGCCACGTAAAACTTGCAACAACAAAGTAGAGGACGTCTAACTTGTTTTTGCAGGGCATGTTGTGATGTGATATGGTCAAGACATGATGAGTTATACGGTTTTGTATGAGATGATCATGTTTTGTAATGTTATCGGCAACTAGCAGGAGCCATATGGTTGTCGCTTTATTGTATGAAATGCAATCGCCATGTAATTGCTTTACTTTATCACTAAGCGGTAGCGATAGTCGTAGAAGCAATAGTTGGCGAGAAGAAAACGATGCTACGATGGAGATCAAGGTGTCGCGCCGGTGACGAAGGTGATCATGACGGTGCTTTGGAGATGGAGATCAAAAGCACAAGATGATGATGGCCATATCATGTCACATATTTTGATTTGCATGTGATGTTTATCTTATTATGCTTCTTATTTTACTTAGAACGACGGTAGCATTATAAGATGATCCCTTACTAAATTTCAAGGTATAAGTGTTCTCCCTGAGTATGCACCGTTGCGAAAGTTCGTCGTGCCGAGACACCACGTGTCAGGCTCACTTCTGGGAAATAAATCACAGAATAGCCTTAAGTCACACTAGCTCCCAAGCACAGCCAGTGGACAACCTTGATATGGATAACCAGTACAATAATATTACACAGGGTTGAGTCAGGGTGACTCAATAATTTATTACAACATCTCAACGCACTAGGCGGGCGGAATATGACAGTGGGTAGTGGAACTCAACACTGATATACGAGCATAGGGTCAAGCGTCAGTGTGAGGCTTGACTAATTTATTGGTGTGGCGGAAGCTTGACGGATGGTACAAGTGATAGACTCCAAGACACAGGTGTGCTGACTGGAAACCTTCTAAGCGTCGGCCTCGCTAGCGCAATTCTCCTCCAACAGTTCGTCCTCCTCCAAGTCTGGCCAAGTAAATAGCCAGGGACAAGCCAGTGAGTACTTTGAATGTACTCGCAAACATTATGAACATAAGGTATACTGAAAGCGAAAGCCATGATAAAATACTATATGCATGCAACAAATATCAAGACTTGGCATGATGAAACATGGTTAGTTCAAAATAAATATTGGTCACTATAATATAAAAAGATAAAAGGAATGCCAGTCGGATATCAAGCGACATCACGGTAGGACTTGAAAAGAAATGCCAGTTGGGTATCCACAAGAGTAGTGGCGTGATAAACCGCCTGACACTCGAGGGACGCCTCAAAAGGACTTTAAAAGAAATGCCAGTTGGGTGTCCACAAGAGTAGTGGCGAGATAAACCGCCTGACACTCGAGGGACGCCTCAAAAGGACTTTAAAAGAAAAGCGAGTGTCCGGGGTAGTCTAGCCAGCCCCTGAGACACTCTCGAAGGTAACAATAAAATCACAAGGTTAGTCCATAAGCATAATATTCACCATAAATAAATTTATGATAATATACTGACTGTGACAAAAATGTCCTGCAAACATAACATGCTCAAGTATTCTATTTTCCTCCAGAGACTGACACCGAGACCGATACTTGACCCACCCAACTAAATCCTTGACCGTGGACGCGGCTATTCGAATAGATATAACTCTGCAGAGGGTGTACTCTTTACCCACGCGTATGGGCTTTCCTTAGACAGTACCGTGCACTGACTAATACCCAATACGGACTTTGGGTTGAAAACACGCCTGACGCATACGCACCGACCGGATGCCAGGACTCACCCAGAGCATCGCTCCAGAAACCTTAAGTCAGGGAGGCTACAACCTCCGAAAAGCATGGGATCACTATTAAACGCGCGGATTACAAGGGGTGCCCCCCTCTTGGCTACAACCGGAAACACCCATGCCCCTGACCCGATGACAGGCTACAACCTTCATCGTAGTATCTGTGTGGCGTGCACCCGTACAGGGGTTATCAACTTACTAGGCCGTACCCTCCTTTCGGAAGGACCCGTGGCAGCACGGTGTACAGCTAGGTGTATAGAGCAAGACTCGATCTAGGCAGACTCAGGAGGTATTGTCAAAATAACACCAGTGTTCTTTATCAGTACCACACGACACCACTGTGTCAACAAAGGACCATGCCTACTAGCATGTCCCAACCAGCAGCAGCATCTCTGCCCTCACGTAACCACTTGTATGCCAGACAAGCTAGTGTGACATGCAAGCCAAGGTAAAACAAACATGACAAGACCATGCATGCACATGTGATATAACATGCAACGTATGTGATGCACTACCATACTATGTAACCATGCAAGGAAGCAACATCATAACTCAAGTTCAATAATGCTTGCCTTGTCCAAAGTAATCAGGAGAAAACCCTTCAGAAATCCCAGCAAAAGTTCCTTCTTCTTTTTCTGAAAAATTCAAATTTGAATTCGAATAAGAAAATCAACACAGAACAGAAAAAGTTCTCAAAATATTTTTAAATAAATCTTAAAATAAACTAGAGCAGAAAAGAAAATTTTAGCAAAAAGAATCAACTCATTTGGATTTATATTTTAAAAGTTATTAGCTTTTCAAAACCAGGGGTTTTTTTTGTAAAACAGAAGTCCCTGAGTTGTTTTAAAAGAAAACGTTTCGGATACGAGTGCGTCTTCCAGTGTAGAAGACGTAAAGCGCAGAGTGCGCTTCCACTTAAAACGGAAACAGAGAGAGAGAGAGCTGACGGGTGGGGGCCACCCGTCAGGTTTAAAATTTGAACGCGCTCGCGCGCGAGTACAGAGAAGCGGCGGCGATCGCCGGCGACGATCGCCGGGGTCTCAGGGCCCGGCGCTGGTCGCAACATGACCAGCGTGGCCTTCCGCATCCAGGGGTGGTGGAGGTGGCCACCGGCGGTCACCTGAACGGCGGTGAGCTCGTCGCCGGCGGACGGTGATTCGGGTGAAGTGGTGGCTCGTCGGAGAGGGCTCGGGAAGGGAAATTGACTTAGGGATTCGGCATGGTGGTGGAAAAGGGGAGGATCGACGGAGTTTGGGCTGCTCTGGTGGTGTAGGTGCTCGGTTCGGTTCGAGGACAGAGGCGGCGGAGCGGTGGCCGGAGAGGGAGAAGATGACCCCCTCGGGGCCTGGTGGGTGGTCAGGAGGGAGTGTGGGTGGTGGTGGAGGCGAGTGCTGGCGCTAGAGGGGCTCGGGGACCCTTTTTATAGGCGGTTCGAAGATAGCCGAAGCAGGTGAAGATCGCCGGAGTTAATATGGCCGCCGGGGTTGGTTCTGGCCGGTGGTCTAGGTGATGGGGCATTCAAGAGGCCCGTGGTGCTCGTCCGAAGCTTCCGCGTGGACGAGCTCGTGCCTGCTTGACACGTTTGCGATGTGCTGTCCGCACGGGCGCGGCGGAGCGGCCGGCTCCGGCGACTGTCAAACGGGCCCCGTGCGGTGTGGCCGGTGTGTCCTTTGCGCGGAGGTGTGAGGGAGAGTGACGCGTGGGCGGAGAGGTAGGTAGGGGCGCTGCTGGGCAGTGAATGGCGGCCTATGGCCGTGGCGTTCCGCTCGGCCCGGCCGTGGACGAGCTCGGGGAGGCTGCACCGGCCCGGTGCCATCTCACCGGAGTGGAGTGGCTGGGCGCTGGGCCAGGGGGAGCTACGGCATTGAACACAGGCGACATCGCCGTGCGGGGGAGGAAGATGATGGATGCACGGCATCGCTGTCCCTGTCGGCCGAAAGAAATTCAGTTAACTGAATTTCAATACAGTTATGAACAGTGCATGCCAACTGTTTGATGAATTGCTTTGGGGGTTTAAGCAACTTGTTTGATCATGGGGTTTTGTGTGGTGGTGTGTAGTTACTCAAAAATGAGTTTGCCAGGAGGCCAAGAATTTTGGTGAAGTTTGGAAATGGTTTGGGGCAGAAATATGATTTCTGGACCAAATTTGAATTGAATTTGGTTTGAAATTTTTGAACTGTGGGACCAAAGATTTTTGAAGAAATGGGTTAAGGGTACCATATATATGTAGGGATAATTTTGGTAGAGGCAGAAGAGTCATAGAAAATATAGTTCCTTTGTAAAAGTCAAGAAACTATGATTAATTCAAATTCCACTTTTGGAATTCAAGATATATAGAAAGAATATTTTTGTGGAGTGGGGAGGAGCTGAATAATACCACAGAAGGTGTGCATGACTTGAGAGGTAATTTTTGGAGTGACAGAAAATATTTGGAGAAGTTTTATGGTGTTAGAAGAGGTGGAAAGGACTTTTGCCCTTGAAAATAAATAACCAAAAACCAAAGATTCTTTAGAAAGAAATAGTTTTGAAAACCTCCAAAATAATTAAATCAAAAGAGTCCACCCTTCAAACAGAACCCTCCAAGAAATTTTTAAACCCTAGCTAAAAGTTTGAAAAGTTTTCACAACTCCAAATAAATATTTTTGGGGTGTGACA